>JBAIZL010000006.1:97204292-97679292 GCA_036971475.1 Prosapia bicincta | reverse complement strand
ATATTAAAGAAATCAGTCTATATTTTAGAGCATGTAATAACTTTTGTAAGATTTATTGATTTTATTAAATTACTTCATTTGAACCCTTTGAGCGGAGTAAGTTTTTTCTCACAGGCTAAATTTTAATTTCTTATAAATATTGGTACCAAATATATACAGGTTATATATTCTACTTCCCTCGCCTAGCGATTTTATGGGAATATAGGCGCCAAAGATATAAAGGTTATATATTTAAAATTTTATTTATATAAAAATAAATCTATATTTCAGATTTATAATGTTTTCATTACTAATTAAATAGGCTCGTAAAAGCGAACTAACTGTCTGGGATTTCGTATCCCCAAAGCTGTTTGGACGTACTAAAATACATTCCTAGTAATATTGATTTTATATTAACAAATTATACTAAACCCACTTGTTGTACATAATGTACGCATTATGTACAGTAGATTGCAAATAATAAACATAGGTGCGTAATATATATTCAAATTTTTGTAATATATATATATATATATATATATATATATGTATATATATATTTATTTATTTATTTATTTATTTATTTAAAACTGGTAATTGAACCTATCTAGAATACAATTTAAGTATCATCAAAATTATTAAAGCACCTTTATCTTATAATTCGCTTTATTTATGTTGACGTCAAATCTGTCTAGTAAACAAGTGAAATTTCCAGAAATATGTGTTCTCTTCAAACGCAATTTGAATTTATAATTGTATATAAATTAACAACCACCATAAATGCAAACTTAAATTAGTAGCTTTTGGGGTAAAAAGTAGTATTGAATTCAAAAAGTAATACGTCACAGCTAAAATATATAGAGCGTGAAGTACTGCCGGCTCGGCTATTCTCCAGAGGGTCTCACATTGTCGTCGTAATCAAATTGAAGCGCCTTCATCACGGTTGAGCGCCGTGGTGCCGCCTTCAAATGTCAGCGGCGTCGCTCAGCCAGAACCGCCCCCACCCCCGTCTCCTTTATTGTTTCTACAATGTAACAATGCGACTGTTTATTCTATAGCCGTAATTATGTTTAATTAAAATCTTTCGTCGGTAATTGCGTGTTTAATTAAATGGCCATTTATAAACTACAATAAATTTCTATAAAATAGAGATACTTTAAATTTTATATACATTGAATAGTTGAGTTGTAGATATTTATTTTTGTCACAGAGTTTTTTATTTATAATTCGAACGCGACATACCAATATTAATATTATTTTGGACTACATTTTTTATCTACGATATAACACATTGTTAATTTTTTATACTTGAATTATCTCAGCATACTTTGCGGATAAGTAACGGAAGGGTTACTTTATCACAATGGTCATATTTTGATTTTTTTTTATTTTTATAAAGTTTTTAACTAAATGAGGCGTGGAAAAGCACTGTGTTCCCAATACAGATTGCGTGCAATTAAAAACCTCATACATTTGTTAAGTGCACTGTATGAACTATACACGTATTGCTATTAAGGCTTATATTATTTACAACTGTACGTACACAGACCTTAAATGTATTTTAATATGAAACTTATATCATATATTTTCGAAAGGCATGGCCTTTTAAAACTTTATATCCATGCAAATTTTAATACCAAAAGTTGAATATTAAACATTCAAAGACCCCATCTAACGAGAGTCAATTATTAAGAGAACTTTATTGTTTAAGTACATTAAAGTGTAAGTGGTAAGTTAATACCTACAATAAAAACATTGCATCTATAGTGAAATATGTGTGTGTCATGTGTAGGATGTGTGTGTGTGTGTGTGTGTGTGTGTGTGTGTGTGTGTGTGTGTCGTGTGTAGGATGTGTGTGTGTATGTGTGTGTGTGTGTGTGTGTGTGTGTGTGTGTGTGTGTGTGTGTGTGTGTGTGTGTGTCGTGTGTGTGTGTGTGTGTGTCGTGTGTGTGTGTGTGTGTGTGTGTGTGTGTGTGTGTGTGTGTGTCGTGTGTGTGTGTGTGTGTGTGTGTGTGTGTGTGTGTGTGTGTCGTGTGTAGGATGTGTGTGTGTGTGTGTGTGTGTGTGTGTGTGTGTGTGTGTGTCGTGTGTGTGTGTGTGTGTGTGTGTGTGTGTCGTGTGTGTGTGTGTGTGTGTGTGTGTGTGTGTGTGTGTGTGTGTGTGTGTGTGTGTCGTGTGTGTGTGTGTGTGTGTGTGTGTGTCGTGTGTAGGATGTGTGTGTATGTGTGTGTGTGTGTGTGTGTGTGTGTGTGTGTGTGTGTGTGTGTGTGTGTGTGTGTGTGTGTGTGTGTGTGTGTGTATGTGTGTGTGTGTGTGTGTCGTGTGTAGGATGTGTGTGTGTCGTGTGTGTGTGTGTGTGTGTGTGTGTGTGTGTGTGTGTGTGTGTGTGTGTGTGTGTGTGTGTGTGTGTGTGTGTGTGTGTGTGTGTGTGTGTGTGTGTGTGTGTGTGTGTGTGTGTGTGTGTGTGTGTGTAGGATGTGTGTGTGTGTGTGTGTGTGTGTGTCGTGTGTAGGGTGTGTGTGTGTGTGTGTGTGTGTGTGTGTGTGTGTGTGTGTGTGTGTGTGTGTGTGTGTGTGTGTGTGTGTGTGTGTGTGTGTGTGTGTGTGTGTGTGTGTGTGTGTGTGTGTGTGTGTGTGTGGGCGCGTTCTAGTATGTGTGAGATGTGTATATATATTCTTGATATTTTACGTTATCCATTGTTTTTCCGTTGCACTGACTTTATGAAGTTAATATATAACTATTGTAAGTAGTTTTATCCACCATTAAGTGAAATGATTTTACCTTGAGTGATGAGGCACCTTTCGGTCACTTGACCATTGTCGAATCACTGATATTTTTCTGGTGTAGATGTTCGGTCCGTGATGTTGGTATTTGTTGACGTTACACACATCTTCTTTTGATTTGCGTGTATGATGTTTTTATATAGTATGTCTTCTGTATATGTGGTCTGTACGTTCATTTAATTTTAAAAAACACACAACAATTTAATGAACTTACAGACCACATATACAGAGACATACTATATAAACACATTATACACGCAAATCAAGAGAAGATGTGTGTAACGTCAACAAATACCAACATCACGGACCGAACATCTACACCAGAAAAATATCAGTGATTCGACAATGGTCAAGTGACCGAAAGGTGCCTCATCACACAAGGTAAAGTCATTGCACTTAATGGTGGATAAAATTACTACAATAGTAATATATATATATATATATGAGAAAGAGAGAGACAGACATAATACAGACAGAAAATTTAGGGAGATAATGAGTATTTTATTATAACCTTCGGAACAATTAATTTTATTTATTTAAAATGAATACAGAATACAATGCTACTGTATGTGATTTTATTGACAGAGGTAACTAGTTTACATTCGTAGGCCAGCACAAACGCGCTTTACACCAGAAAGTAGTGGAACGCTGCAATCAGCTGGCACATATTTATTACACGTACGAGAAGCAAATTAGATACATTGGTGAGTTTGTTGATTGCCATCTACCAACAAGTGTATATTTATTTTATTAAGTGTCACTTAATCACTGACTGTTCGATGAAGCTCGAATGTTCCTTTTTTATCTTCTAAATTGATCTAATGGTAACTGTGCACAGAGCCTTAATCCTAATTAGGTTTACGTATCTGCAATCTACAGGATTGGAATCGTGCTATTCCTGCGATCAGGATTCTTTGCTATGATACAGGGTTAGGATTGCCGTACAAACATGCAGGCCGCTCTGCATACTACTTGCAATGTATTTATATTACGCTAAATTAATTGTTTAGGCTGATTCATGGAGAGGATTAGGTGTTTTTACTTCTATATTCAAAGTCGGAAGATTCTTCCAATGGCAGATCGTGCAATGAAGCTAAACTTTATGGAATGTTCCCTATTGTATGAAATTCGCTTTGAATTAAATAGGATATTAATAAATATCAGAGAGCTGTTATGTCCTCTATAAGCTTGCCCACGGATGGCGTAGTCTTCCCGTATTCTGAGTTCCATTAGATCATCCCTTCAGGCCTTCAAGAGGCCATAACTTTTTATGATTTAATATGAGGGTAAATCCTTCAGACGAGGTATCCTAAACTTCTCCCCTATTTTCAGCATCACTATGTCCATCTACCCTTCCTTATCCTTACTCCTACAAGTTGCCCTTTTTACGCCGTAGAACCACCGGATAGAGTAGTCGACTCCGCAAAACGTGATCCACAATCCGGCAATCCTCTATCAGGAGTACTACCTATAATCCCAAAGAATCCTTTACTATTAAACAATCTCTCTTATACCCTCATAGAAGGTTCTTCAGGTAGGTCTGTGTCCTTGGATCCCCCTTACTGTTCACCAGGAGACCCTACTCTTGCATGAGCCTACCTATTCCCACAACCATTTCTGCGGAGGCGATTCTAGTATTACTGACTCATTCTGACTGATCTCATTGACACTGCAAATAGATTCAAAATGTAAAAAAAAACAGTTGTAAAATTTAGATCGTTTTCAACTTTATATTTTTAAATTACAACATAACTTCAAACATCAGGACATTCAAACACCTCATTTTCAGTATTATTTTACATTTAAACATGTGATGATTTGGTTCCTCTCATGAATACTTTTTAAAGCAGATATAAATCTCATAACGTGTAAAGGAATGTCCCTGTCTGACCAGCGTCGCCATTACTGTAAAGAGTTCTTATATACAGTATATCACAGATGGACTGGTTTCACAGGGACGTTAAGTTGTTGTCCTTGAATTAATTTCAGGTTTCATCAGAATTGCTCTTTATTTTAATACAAACGCAGTAATGACAAATTGTAATGTCGTGTTTACAATGGTTTAAGAAATGTTAGCTGATGAACGCGTTTGGATAAGAACGCACTGATGAATGGTGGTGAATTAGGGATTAGCGGAATTAAGGAGAACGGAATTAATTACACCTAAGAATGTGTAAAGGCGTTGTAGAAGCCATTACTTCAATATAAAGTTAAATGAAAATTAATTTCCTACGGATCAGAGTTCACGACAAACAAACTATCGACGGAAATAGAGTATGTTACCCATGACAAAACGAAAATGTTGCCGTTTAATTTCATCACTGCGCGCAAATATTCATTTTTTGGAGAAGATTTGAGAAACTTGACATATAGTAAAAGCGTTGACTTCCTCAAAAATAACTGTAACCCTTAGTGAACGTTAGGGTTTCTTACTAAAATTAAATTAAATTTGTGCACTTACACTAGTAAAAATACGATGACCAATGAATTAGTTAATTTCTTAGTATTTTAATAGACTTCGAGCCTGTTAATTTACATTGAGAAAACGTTTGATGTTACTTTTATTTGCGGTTTTTTGAAAACGTATGTATAAAATATATCGACACACACACACACACACACACAACATATATATATATATATATATATATATATATATATATATATATATACATATGTGTGTGTGTGTGTGTGTGTGTGTGTGTGTGTGTGTGTGTGTGTGTGTGTGTGTGTGTGTGTGCGTGCGTGCGTGCGTGCGCGCGCGTGTGTGTGTGTGTGTGTGTGTGTGTGTGTGTGTGTGTGTGTGTGTGTGTGTGTGTGTGTGTGTGTGTGTATAAACCAACCCGTGACTCCCGAGAGAATTTAACCATAAGAAAATAACTTGAGCTTTGTGCAATACATTTTCCCTTATCACCATTTTTAACATTGTTTGTTTTTATCGCCAGTAATTATACGGCAGATAATTGTTTCTCTGACCGCAAGCCCATGTTAGTTATGGCTGTGGTAATAGTCCCCGCCGGCTGTTGCATCTCCCTACAATATTTCCCCAGTAATACAGTCATAATACTAATGCAGAGATTTCTACAGCTGAGGTTTTACTTGATTCAGTGATGTAAGAGAGAAGCACAAAAGACTATCTTCCCTTATTCAAATCTAACGCTGTTAATAACAGTTGTTCCCAGTGTGATTAATAAAGTGTATGTAGATAGTAAGTAAGATTGCACAAGAAAACATGCGAAACCATAACATCCAAATCGTTCAGAATGAGCTGTTGTGCCTAAATATGCGCTTCTAACATGTGTAAACATAGATAATTTGCATCTATAACTTAGTTATCATAACTTATTTTAATATTTTTGTTTCAACCGAGTTGTTCTTGAGTGATTTCATGCGTCACCTATAGATACATTTTGCGTTACTATCACAGATTTAAAGAGTTACCTATCAATTAAAAGGTTGTTTTATATATTATTATTGAATAAACATTTCTAAAATAATATAAAAATGTATTACTTAATGTAGTAGCATTATATTGCCAATAAAAGTACTTTTTATATTTCTTCAATAAATATTGGATTAATAAAATTTTCCCGCAGGAAATTAAGTTTCAAAACATTAATGTAGCGTGACTTCCGCCCTTAGCGGGGCGGGCCCAATCTGAGCGCATGTCCAAATTGCCGACCAACCAGAGCGTCGGTGGTGGACGGTGATCTATTGTTCCCAAATACGCCATAGCTTGCTTGTTATTTTGGGGCTGGATTGGGTTAATCAATGCTGTCTGTGTAGGTTTTATTGTTCAGGGAATTATTTTTATAGGTATATTTTTACGATTTTAAAATGTATTGTAAGGATATTTTCGCGAGAAAATGTTTTAGAGGGTGAACATATATCGAGGGTGTTTCTAAAGGTAAGTTGTTACGATATATGTACCTCAATTAATATAATATTATTGTTTACAAATTATTTACATCTTTTCAGATAAAAAGTAATAATTTATATTGACTTTGTCGTTTATGTAACATGATTATAAACTATGTATAGTATTATATAAGATAATTGTACCACTTTTAAATTTAAAGTTATTGTTTCTGTCAACTTAACTTATACATTTAAAGAATATATTCAATTTTAAAAATTATAACCTTTTTGAAAAATTAATAATTTGCTTCAGTATTTAATTTCTTCAATTGAAGCAGACAAAATTTAAAATATTGTTATAAATTATTTTTTACGTAATAAGTTCAGTTTATTATAACTTTTCACACCCTCAAGAAAAATTCGATGCTAACTGACCGAATAAACCCTACTTATATATACAAAACATTGGCCTGGAGATTTTAAGACCTCCATTTGCAAAGATCTCATTTCTAGTTTGCCTCGTATAAGTCCTTTTATAAATGTATTATAGATAAACGAATTATATTTAATATTAAAGCATTTTATCAATGTTGTTGCTTTCGGAGTTTCTAACACCTAAAGGATAATCTGTTATAAATGTTTATAAAATCCTTTCACTGGATCCTATAGAAGTTGAATTTGTCTAAAACAAAAAATATTGAGACAGTGAAATAATTTTTAATCATAAAATATTTTGTTTAACATACGTGAAATTTAAACTATTTCTGGTAGTATGTATTTTTCCTTGTCTAGAAACGTTTAATGCACGAGATATAGGCCTATATTCATAGACATTGCATTCCTTGTTTTTATGTCAATGGCTTTTGTTCCAGTCATGTTACAATGCTTATGTCAGTGAATCTTTTTATGCCATTAATTTATGTCAGTTACTCTTTTTACGTCAGAGACTTTTTCATTTATGGTAAAAGTTTTGTGCGTTTTATGTTTTAGATTATTATTTATAAAAACATAAAATTTCTACAAAACTTCATTTGTGAGCGTAAACACTGATTAAATAATAACCAACAATAACTCGCAATGTATAATTTATACCCCAAACGCGTTTCAGTGATAAGGTCGTCATCCTCAGGGAGTATAACCCGTACAAGATCTTAATGGTTAAAGATTGTTAAGTTTAAAATTGATGATGATCACTTGTCACTGAAACGCGTTTGAGGAAAGAATTATTTATTGTGATTTTGTGTATGTTATTATTTGCTTATAAAATTTATATTTACAATTTTGAACCACTTTAAGTTGAGAAGAGAGTGAAATGTTTTGAATTATACATCCCCCCCCCCATCAAACACCCTATGTTTTAAAGATTGTTTATTAATTGAAAACCGTTTACAATTAGAAATTTCTCTGTATAAGCAAATCCTTTGTTGCAGACGCCATTCGGACCAAGCAGCTTCGCCGAACTGCTGTCTGCCCCTTATTCCGAAGACGCATCTGTTTCTCTTCCCGAAGAGCTAGATCCCTTCCCCGACGTAGTCTTCTCGCAAGGGTCGGACCCCGCCCCACTTCCCAGCTTCCAGGAGACTTACGCCAGTCTAGGTTTCAAAATGGACGAAGAGTGCTACAACGTAGCGGCGCCAACGCCGTACCACCATCACCACCACCACCACCATCACGCCGCCGTACCGACGCAGTACGACTACCCGCAGCACCACAACTTCCCCAGTACGCCGTACTACCCGCCACAACCGACCACACCATACGAGCCTGTACCTCAAGACTCGTACTCGTTACCACACTTCCCCACACCCGCAGCCGAGCTCGCAGTCAACACAGCTCTGGGCCCGAGACAGAGACGGGCATCGCTACCACTTCAGAGGTCGGAGTCCACGAGGTACGTCGACTTCAACCTCTTTCAACTAAAGTTTAATTTTTTTTATAACTTTCAATTTTTGTAATATGTTCATTTATTTTTTATAAAACTTTATTAGGGCACTAGTTTCAGTAAAAACTGTTAATACATGCAATAATTTAAATTTATTTTATTAAGGAAAACCTAGACATCAAATCCTAAATAACTTAATAATTTGTAAAATTTGCAAGCACACTGTGTACAATTCTTATACTAGTGCTCCTATACTAAAGGGTGCTTTTCGATGCCTTTTATTAGTTCGCACCCTCCTTATTAGGTAATGTATATCTTATTCAAATTTTCAATCGTTAATAAAATATTAATCATCCACTCAAGTTCAAATGCATTTTTCAAAACTTGTAGAGGATGACATTTGATCTTAATACAGTTTTTTTCCAATATTAATTAAATAATTAAATTTAATAATGAATTAATTTTAGTTTTATATGAGAGAAAAAGTTTCACGAAAGGGGCAATGTATGCGATATAGTTATTTAATCCTATTTGACTTAAAATAAGTAATAACATGTGAGTTCATAAAACATCTGGTTTTATGTTATAGGTTATGTTGTAAAACACCTGTTAGCAACTAAAATAAAATTTTTATTTGTTGACATAACTAAACGTTGGCTTATAAAAATGTGTGTTTATATTCTTCTTATTAAGAAATCAACTACTTCACTGCATATTTCGAATAAACTTCGGTTAAATAATAACATCTATATACGTCATACTACACATTAAAATAAATGTTATATTAATAAACATAACTTTAAATATATGTTTTATATATTCAACTAATATATACTACAACGCTTTAGTGGTGATGTTTTATCCTGCATTTCAATGGTAGCTAACTGAAAACGACGGCGTTCTGATGAAACGAGCTAACGTTAGAAGTAACCACTTTAATTCTGAAAAATCTAACTATTTGTATAGACATTTCATGTCGCATTAACATTAAATGTAATTACGAAAACAAAGAGACTGTGAGCGCATGCGCAGAATGTAGGAGTCTCGCTTATTACGGCATAAAAAATTCCCTATTGCTGGCTACTCGTCGGACCGGATAGCATCACGTGTTTAGTGTATTTCCAATACCTTCCCCAACAAAACTAATCAACTTTAGATTGAGCGATAAAATTTTCATGTCGTGTGAATATGTCTGATTTCCTACTCCTGACTTATGTAGTCGGTTGGCGATGTATTCCTCAGTCTTTAATAAATGTAATTTAATGTCTTACCCTGATAAATAAAAATACTTATTATATATTTATTGAATATAGAGACCACGTTTTTCCTTTAATTTAACTCACACGTAACCACTAACAAATTATCTTTATTGGTATAAGCTCGTTAGATACTAACATTTCTATCACTTAAAAACTCTTTTTACTTATATGCAGTTACTTTTGGATCCACAATTCCACTCTTACTGAAATCAATTTTGAATTACCAAAGACCAAATGTCCTCACTTCCAAGAAGTCCTCACTTCCGACCGTTAGTTTGCTTCTCTTGCCTCTAACACGTTTTCCTAGCCCTCACAGGTTGCAAAGGCTTATTTCGTACTAAATATTTACAAACACCTTTTACTTTCTATACTATTTTTGTTTATTTATTCCCCTGACCATATCTCATTCGATATGTTTAGCTAAAGTGGCTAAATGTGTAACTAAATACATATATATATATATATATATATATATATATATATATATATATATATATATATATATATATAAAGAGAGAGAGAAAGAGAGGGAGAGAGACTATACACACACACACACACACACACACACACACACACAAACATACACACACACACACAATAAGCTTACACATACATACATACATACATACGTGTGTATGTGCGCAAGCGGGCTTGTGTACTTGTGTGTGTGTGTGTGTGTGTGTGTGTGTGTGTGTGTGTGTGTGTGTGTGTGTGTGTGTGTGTGTGTGTGTGTGTGTGTGTGTGTGTGTGTGTGTGTGTGTGTGTGTGTGTGTGTGTGTGTGTGTGTGTGTGTGTGTGTGTGTGTGTGTGTGTGTGTGTGTGTGTGTGTGTGTGTGTGTGTGTGTGTGTGTGTGTGTGTGTGTGTGTGTGTGTGTGTATGTGTGTGTGTGTGTGTGTGTGTGTGTGTGTTTGTGTGTGTGTGTGTGTGTGTGTGTTCGTTTTGTATACATCCGTACACTTTGTAGTGCATAAAACGCAGTTATTTCATCAAGGTGAACCCGACAACATTTGGAGTGCATGTCAGTGCTAGGTGAAATTCTGAAACTGCGTTTTATAGCGATAAAAAGGGCCTGTGTACTCTGGATATTAGCTATATTTCGACTGCAGTTTTTTGAAGCTTGCTAAAAATTAATTCCATTAGTCAGTTTCAACAAAAATAATTGCTCCATTGGCCGAGTTTCATTTAATCCTGAGTTACAAGTTTTTAACTACAGTACAGGCCTCCGCCTACAGTTTACGCAATTCCATATCAGCTCGCCCTGGTGGCCACTAAAACAAACAATGTCTGACATCTAAAGCTTTACTATCGAGTGCTTTCAACATATCACTGAAGAATCTTACTCGCTTGGCTTGCAACATTTTAAATGTGTCGCGTGTTTTTTGTAAACTGATAAACGCTGAATCCCGCCGCATTAAGAATCTAGTTAACGTGTTTTCTCTAAATTAGAAAGTCTAAAACATTCGCTCCGCCCTGACTGCCTCTATTTATCCGTGCCAGAAAATTATGTGTCTTGGGAGAATAGATTATAACTTGGCGGTGTGTTTAATTAAATGTTTTATTAAATATTTAATGACGGAAAATTAGTAAAAACCCCCAGATCGCTGAGCAATATTTTTTAGGGTTTCGTACATGTTTACATTTTGTATAATTTATAATCAGCTTTTAATCTTATAAAATCTAACAATTATCAACAAAATTTTGTAATTATTTCTGAAGGATTCATTGCTGCGCTGTTCAAAGTGCTAAATATTTATTGTGGATGGGCGAGTTGAAAAATCGATATTTGTTATTAAAAAAACAACGTTTGCAATCAACATGTGATTTTTGTTTATTCTTTAAATCTGTCTTTTTTTATACATAAACAGTTAGGTGGTTTTGATAAGAACGAATTTAATTTAAATGGATTTAACGCTTTTTAAATTTATTTAAACTTTATAATTTTGATGTATGTTCTAAGGGTCGACTTGTTTTATTGCAAAAGGCGTTATTTAAAAAAAACTGTAGTAATTAAACATCTGAATAAAACTTTAAATATATGAAAAATAGTTTTATAAAAACAAAGTTTTAAAAAACAAAATATTTTAAATAATTATCATACGTGATACATCTGTTTACATAGCTACTCCATCCGCTTTTCATACGATATTAATTAATTTGCGCGGAACATCCGTCTATGTAAGTGGATATTTTTCAAAATTATAATTTCATTTTTTACCAACTTCCGTCAAAGCTATGAGTTTGCAATCTAGCATAGGGAATGGTTCTCCCAATGGCAGTAAAATATTGTGCAAAAATACAACTTAACCCTAATGTTAGTTTGCAAGTATAAAATAAAATTTTGCTTAACTTAATTTACAGTATTAATTAATTTTTCACTCGTTTCCATTTTTTATTGAGTTGAAGGTTTATATAATCCTTTATCTCTGATGCAGGTATATGAATCAATTGTAAAAATAATAAACCAAAAAAATAATAAAATCCAAATATATTTTATAAAACATTTATAAACAGTTTATTATTTTGAAATTGTTTTTCAAGTGTAAAATACTGTTCTGTTATCCAGGAATATTGGAACTTTATAGACAAAAAAGCAAAACCGTGGGGTGCTCATAGCATCAAACTTTAAAATATAACAACTTTAAAAGTAAACTATATCTCCTCATATTTCCGGTGTTTTATAGAACGTGTCACTCAGAAAGTATTAGTTTTCGAAATAAAAGCGTGTTTGAAAACGTTTTCTATTTATTTTTACACTGTCCTTTCTCTTCTGATTTCTCCTCCAGCTTTTCGTGCAAGTTGTTTAATGTAGATACTGAATTACATTTGTCATCAACATGTTCTAACTCTTCTATTCTCCTTTCTTCTTCTTTTCTTCTTTATTTCCTTTATCCTTATCTTCTTCTTCATGTGTTAAGGCTTGAAACCTAACTTCATCAATCTTTTGCAGCGTCTACACTGCTCTTTTCCTTTCTCTCGCCGCCTTATGGTTATGCCTCACGGGTTACATAACTAGAGACCATGCTGCACCTGAGTGCAGGCCTTTGCAACTACTTTGCCCTACTTAAGTTAAACACAGGCTATAAAATTTTGCAACCCTCTTTAACGTAGACTGCCCCAGCTGTAAACTGAAATCGGTGTTTAATTTTAAACTGCCTGATCTGACACGTGAGATAATTAAATCGCGGCAAGAAATGCCGGACAGTTATCTTGGGCTGCGGATGTTATAATTCCAGTCAGTTTATAACTCTTATAGATCGTGGTTATTATTTATGTATTGTTCGGCTAGGAGCGGTGATTCCACTTGTGAAACCACCTTGGAGAGGAATCTGCGTCCCACGGAATCACTAGAATATTGCGGTTTCGCGTCAGGTTTGTAGGTTCAATTATCCGTCATAAGAGTCTTGCTCAACGTGAACGCTTCTCAGATACTTGAATGCGTCTGAAAAATCAAAAATAGTTGCTCTTCTTTCATTTCCATTTTTTCATTACCATTTCCACTTGTTCCAATAACATTTCCACTAGATCTATTGAAATTTCCACTTGTTTATTTAACATTTCCATTTGTTCCATTAACATTTTTCCATTAGCATTCCTTCTTGTTCCATTAATATTTTCACTTGACCCATTAACATTAATACTTGTTTCATTTACCGTTTTTCCACTAATAATTCCAATTGTTCTATTACATTTCCACTTATTTCATTAGAATTTCTACTTGGCCCATTAACATTTTTCCATTAGCTTTTCAACTTGGTCCATTAACATTTTTACATGTTCAATTAACACTTTTTCATTTACATTTCCACTTGTTCCATTACCATTTCCACTTGTTTCATAAACATTTCCACATGTTCTATTACCATTTCCATTTGTTCCATTACCATTTCCACTTGTTTAATTAACATTTTCACTTGTTCCATTACCACTTCCACTTGTTCCATAAACATTTCCACTTGTTCCATTACCATTGCAATTTGTTCCATAAACATTTCCACTTGTTCCATTACCATTTCCACTTGTTCCATTACCATTTCCACTTGTTCCATTACCATTTCCACTTGCTCCATTACCATTTCCACGTGTTCCATTATCATTGCCACTAGTTCCATTAACATTTCCACTTGTTCCATTACTATTTCCATTTGTTCCATTACCATTTCCACATGTTCCATTATCATTGCCACTAGTTCCATTAACATTTCTACTGGTCCCATTTATATTTCTAATTGTTTCACTTACCATATTTCCTTTAACATGTTCCATTACCATTTCCACTTGTTCCTTTACCATTTCCACTTGTTCTATTACCATTGCCATTTACTCCATACAGATTTCTACTTATTCCATTATCATTTCCACTTGTCCCTTTATCATTTCCACTTGTTCTATTACCATTTCCACTTGTTCCATTACCATTGCCATTTACTCCATACAGATTTCTACTTATTCCATTATCATTTCCACTTGTCCCTTTACCATTTCCACTTGTTCTATTACCATTTCCACTTGTTCCATTACCATTGCCATTTACTCCATACAGATTTCTACTTATTCCATTATCATTTCCACTTGTCCCTTTACCATTTCCACTTGTTCCATTACCATTTCCACATGTTTCATTATCATTGCCACTAGTTCCATTAACATTTCTACTGGTCCCATTTATATTTCTAATTGTTTCACTTACCACATTTTCTTTAACATGTTCCATTAACATTTCCACTTGTTCCTTTACCATTTCCACTTGTTCTATTACCATTTCCACTTGTTCCATTACCATTTCCATTTACTTCATACAGATTTCTACTTATTCCATTATCATTTCCACTTGTCCCTTTACCATTTCCACTTGTTCCATTACCATTTCCACATGTTCCATTATCATTGCCACTAGTTCCATTAACATTTCTACTGGTCCCATTTATATTTCTAATTGTTTCACTTACCACATTTTCTTTAACATGTTCCATTAACATTTTTCGTACAATAAACTATTGTACAGAATAGGAAATACGTTAAACTGGATAAAGCGCGCTGGGATTTGGCAATATCGAGTCTAAACAGCTTCGGAACAACGACAACTTAAAATACACGTACATCCAGTGAAATGTTATGGGAAACTTAAGGAAGTTAACCATCTAAAGACAATGTGGGTGATATCTACAAGCCCGTATATATAACAGAGCTTCAGATGATGATGGATTTACTACGAAACAAGTCAAACAATTATGAAATTACAACGATAAGATTGGCAAAGTATAGGTGGACTTATTGAAAAATCCATCAGATTGAAAACTTTGGAAGGATTGGCTCAAACACTTTAGCTGGTCTTGTAAAAGAAAGAAATATAAAACAGCTAGTCAGATGAAAATACCCCTGATATTTAATAGAATTGGTAGCGCCGACTCACAGCCCATGGTCGAGTAGCACATCTTCAATTCAGCATAGGTTGAATAATTCCAAAGAGAAATGGCTAACATCGATTAAATCTGAAGCACCAAGTGTTAATCAAAAGAGATAAACATTCAGCCATACTTTTCTAGAATGCCGTTTTATGTTTCAACAAAAAACACGCAAAGAATGCAATACATTCATGTCTCGATTTATGTACTTCAACCAAGATTTAAACAAAACAGAACAAGTTTGCCAATCAAGCGTGAAATTATTTGTAAGCTACTTTGTCTCCATGCCTCAAGGTCCTAGCGAGCATTTATTAAGATTTATATAAAAATTGTCCTTCTGTATAACAATAAAAAGGCGGATCTGAAATATATTAAACAATAAAATGCATGCACTGCAAATAATCTGACGCCTACATTATTAGGCCGACACAATGTGCGGTATGTTTCTATAAGAATAGGGTGTCTTACATACATAAATTATAACCTCTATATGGTTAGTTTATACTAAACACGCTTATGTAGACGCTATGAATGGATTGCCACTATATTTTATAGCATTGAATCTGTCGGAGACTTTAACGCCTGCAGAAACGAAGGCATTGTTTCTGTGCATTAATTAAACCCAACGGTTATAATTACATCACACATTAAAAAGCACTTTATTGTAGGCGCTGATAAAGTTTTTTCCCTTTAATTCTGGTCTTGACTTCCAGTATGTTCTATTGTTTAATGCAGCGCACAATAATCTGTTATAAAACTATACTGGCTTTGCCCCTAAAAATATTAAAGCTCTGCGAGTTCGCACAATACACAATACCAAGAGCACAGTGGAGAATGAAAATATTGGAAAGAACCCCAATACCACAAAAAATAATCAAAAATAACAAATAAAACAAGTTACTTAAGATTAAACCCTTATGTACATTTCGATGACATGTCATCATCATCAGAGGCTCTTATTACAATCTAGCGAACAAGAAGTTACAAACTAGAATGATCTCAAACTGAGTTAGTTTTACGTATAAAATGCTTAATACATATCTCTAAAATTATTAAAATAAATTTTAAGCGTGTTTAATGCAAAATTTTAAAGCTGTTTTTGATACAGTTTAAACAATTACATTAATGAATCAGTGCTTTATTTTATCATATAATTACTTTTAAAATTTCTCTTAAATATTATCGCTATTTTAGCACCCTGTTCTGGGTTTACGAGTGCTGTATGCACAACTCTGGGGATTAAAAACAAGTAACTCGCCTTTACCAAAGCTGTATTACTTTCTTTTTATGTTAACAATAAAAGTTATGTAACTTTTAAGTTTTTTTACTTCTTGTATGACAAAATTATGAATTTTCTAGTAAACATTGAATAGATACTGGATCAGTTCTATTACAACAGAGATCAAACTTATCAAATAATTTTAAAATAGTAGTAATGACTTTCAACACTAATAATAAAAAAAATATGGCGTAAAAGGACAAACAGCTACTGTACGTGGGTCACTCAATAATTAAAAAGAAAACATTGTCTGGGGAAAAGAAGACTGGTAGTGCAAGTTTTGGATTTTAAGACTGCATCACTGTGATAAGTTTTAATCATTTGAATTACTCGTAATAATTTTATTACGAGAAGGTTTACCTTACAGCTAATATGACTTCTTGTACAGGAACATCCAGGAAATATTTGGTCAATCTACTACACAGAAACATACTAACCACTACTGATGTATAGAAAATACACAACCCACAAAGTCCGCGAGTGTACAAATTGTAAATGTATAGTTTTATTGTAACAGAGTTTTTTTAATATTGAAATTTTGTTTAATAAATGAAACACTCGTTTAGATCTCTAAACTTTGTGCAATGATGTCTCAAATGTTGGATTTCTCTGTGATTTGATCGAAAGGTTTTTTACTAATTATTAATGACAACAGACTTTAAAATAATCTTCAAGATTTAATCAAGTTTAAAAGTGGATTAATTTCATCGTCCAAAACGTTAAGCTTTGTCGTCCTACTGTCTTTAAACTAAAGTGGATAATTTTTACTTGTTCTGTTCGTCAGAGGAATATTTCAATTTTCAACGCACAACTGTTCGCCTGATTATTAAGATAAGTGAAAACTATAACCTGAATCGTCCTTTACACAAAAAATAGAGGGATGGAAAACGGAGAAGAATTTTATATTTTTTCCATTATTTTCAAATATAAAGAAAAGCTTAATAAAGTTATTGGGAAGGTTTAATTGTTATTCGAAGCTCGATCGTTTAGAAATAACGTTGTAACCCGAGCCGGCTGTCATTCGGTTAAAATAATTTGTAAATGTTAAAGTTACTTAAATCATGCAAATGTGCTGCGTATACACAAAAACGTGTAATAATTCAACAAGACATAAATGAATTATCACTGGAGTTTAAAAATAACAACGCTGTTACATATTCATCAACTGCACTCTACCGGCCTTAATTTATATTAAAAAGTGTCATTACGGCGAACCTCTCTGGCCGAAGTTGCATGGAATTCATCCATTACTAGTAACATTGTGAAACATAAAACCTATGCAATGACTGGTTGCTAGACGCAGTTAACGTTGTAGGGTCGTATTTTGCACCTTGTTCATTGTTTCACTCATGAATATCTGCTCAGCCCGAGGTGGAGCGCTGTATTAGTGTTGCTAAGTCTGCGACCAGTAAATACAAAACTAGCAGCTGTTAACAATAAGTACACACTTGCTCATTTTAATGCCTATGTAATTTATGCGGCTAGTTAATTCTGAGTGTGACGTCATTTATTTTGCAACTATTTTGTTAACTACGTAAACATGGCGACACTAGCTGCAGAAGAAACAGGTCTGCGGTTTTCCGTTTAGCGTCACGCGTTAAAATCTTTTCTTAAGATGTTTTGTAAATTATTTCAAATTACTTAAATTACGTGTTTAATAATATTTAAACCCTGACACGATTTTAATGACTTTTGTTTCTCTGAACGTTTTAAGAAAAGGAAAATAATTTCATTGGAAATTTTTAAACATATACTTAGACTTTCAACGTTTAATTAATTAAAAACCCCCGTCATTGGAACTGCCAACAGACAGTTATCTTCCATTCTGTATTTTAATGACTTATACAAAATACATAAACATGCACAGTATAGATTTTTAATATCCCCTTATTTATTATTATAACATTAAATTTTATAACTTATCAAATTTTTTAATTTTATTAAATATTAGTAAATTAACTCAATTAAAAAAATATTTACCCAAAATCATAACAATTCAGTGTATTAGATAGTCTACTTATATATAGCGTTAATTTAATATTTAATAAAAATTATAATATTTGCCTAGATATATATTTGTCACTAGTTATTGGAAAATTCGTTGAAATCTCCGGATTGTTAAACACATTCGTTTGGATTCCTCCGACGTGATAAAATCTCTTTTTACCCTTCCAGTCAAGTATAAGGTTTTCTTATGTGTTACACCTTAAGATAAATTTGAAAAATTGCATATATTTTATCTGTTAATAAACGGTGAAAGCATTGGCTTTTATATTTCTTACCAAGAAACAATAAATAGATGGGCAGTATATTATAAATATGAATAGACTAATATGTGTTTTTTCTCAATTGCTTCTGTTAGTTCACAATCTCCTTACATACATACATACATATACATATATATATATATATATATATATATATATATATATATCGCAGTATGTTTTCTTGTGTATTAATAAAGAACAAAAGTCTAAATACAAATACAAGAATTATAATTGAATTTACAATTCAAAGCTTTTCGTTGGCTAACAGTACCAACATCATCAGGAATATTCAAATATATTCCTGATGATGTTGGTACTGTTAGCCAACGAAAAGCTTTGAATTGTAAATTCAATTATAATTCTTGTATTTGTATTTAGACTTTTGTTTTATATATATATATTAAAACAACTTAGGTTATTCAAATACAAGAATATCTTCTATTTGAATAACTTATGTTGCTTTAAATTATTAAACAAGAAAAGATATTATATATATATATATTGTTCAAATTTTCATATATTGTTTCTGAACAGAAGTATAGGCTAACTAACAAATGCTACAAAATAAATTTAAATATTTTTTTTAAATGTAATTCAAAAACTTATCAAATTTAGGGTACAACTAATGATTGTGTAAGGTTGTGACTAAGATTGAGCTGCACTCAGGCTTGGTATTATAATATACATACCAATAATATAAAAAATATAATACTGTGTAATAATAATACATAAATTATAACAAATATTATTATATACTCGTATTATTATAATAATTTGGTAATATATTACAATAATATAAACAAAATAAATAATATTTATGCTAAAATTATAAATAATATAATGTAATGTATGGTTATTTGTATGAATTTTAATACTAGCGCTTTGTTCGTTCAGTTTCATCTAATAAACTTTATATTTATTTATAAATATAGAATTGAGTTTATTGCTTATATCACTTAATATGGACATAGTTTGGTTAAGTAGTAGAGTGCCTTGTTCCAGCAGCAGTAGTGAATCTCCCAAACCTAGGCTAGGAGTTACAACCACGTCTTGTCCAACCACGTCCGTCTCGTCGTCAGCGTCCTCTTCCCCAACTTGCGAGGCGCCGAGGACCTCTGTACCACCTGTAGCAACTAGTTCTTCAGGTCCTACACCTCCTTCTCCGTCCCAGCTGTGCGCTGTCTGCGGGGATACGGCCGCTTGCCAGCACTACGGCGTCAGGACGTGCGAGGGCTGTAAAGGTAACACCTCATCACGAACAACCACGACAAAATTCATTTCCAAACTCTATAAGACACTTTCAACCACGACAAAATTTAGTTCCAAACTCTATAAGACACTTTCAACCACTACAAAATTTAGTTCCAAACTCTATAAGACACTTTCAACCACTACAAAATTTAGTTCCAAACTCTATAAGACACTTTCAACCACGACAAAATTTAGTTCCAAACTCTATAAGACACTTTCAACCACTACAAAATTTAGTTGCAAACTCTATAAGACACTTTCAACCACGACAAAATTTAGTTCCAAACTCTATAAGACACTTTCAACCACTACAAAATTTAGTTCCAAACACCACAAAACACTGCCAACCAAAAGATCCAGCTTAAATCTCTAAGTACAACAAAGATTATCTTTTAAAAAGTGTTTGAATAAAAATTCAATTTATTTTTGAAATATTTAATAAGATAAATGATATTTTTATCTTGGGTTAACGTTTTCAAAATATTACTTTAACTAAATGTTAATTACGTCATAGTTGTACATGTAGCCTACAAATTGCATTTTTAAAAAATCTCTGTCTATAAGAGTCATTATTCTGTCCTGTGCAGAGGAGCTTCACTTCCCTTCAAACCTATCTGTTCAGAACTTTCCTGTCCCTAAAGGAGTCTTTGTCCCTACTTTAATCCCGTCTATAACTAAAAAACCTTTTCATGAAAGACTGTAATAGCCTTAAAATTTACCAAAAGATCCTGAAGGGTAGTTTAAATTTATTGATATTTTAGTGAATTATTTTAAATTTTAAAATATTAACTACTTACAGAGAATCGATTCTTAGTCCCACTTCCAGATAATTGGTATAAAAGTGAAAGATTGCATTATAAAAATGTTATTTCGCCTAACTGAACTATTGAATAATATTTACGATTTTAATGAGTTTGGGTAAAGGGTACGTCGGCATAGAAACGTGTATATTCTACTTCTATTAGGGAATTGCTTTCTCTTGAAGATTAATATTTCTGTTAATAAAAGCATTTGTAAGACAACACAGCTTACCTTTGCGCTACGGTTCCAGGTTTCTTCAAGAGGACAGTTCAGAAAGGCTCGAAGTACGTGTGTTTGGCGGAGAAAGCTTGTCCGGTCGACAAGAGGCGGAGGAACCGCTGTCAATTCTGTCGCTTCCAGAAGTGTCTCTTGGTCGGGATGGTGAAGGAAGTCGTGCGGACGGATTCGCTTAAGGGCCGAAGAGGGCGCCTGCCTTCCAAACCCAAGTCCCCGCAGGAATCTCCGCCCAGTCCGCCAGTTTCACTCATCACAGCCCTCGTCAGAGCGCATGTAGACACTAGCCCAGATCTCTCTACCTTGGACTACTCTCAGGTAAGGCACACTTCAAACTTCCATCTACTTGATATTGCCAGACCGGTACGTTTTAACAAAATATTACCTCCACTGTCTGGCCAAACATGGTCGGGTAGAATACGTAAAGTAAAACACAAAATGTTTATATATAGTACTTGGTTTGAGTGTTTGTGGTTATATTTATATCTGTGTGTGTGTGTGTGTGTGTGTGTTTGTGTGTGTGTGTTTGTGTGTGTGTGTGTGTGTGTGTGTGTGTGTGTGTGTGTGTGTGTGTGTATGTGTGTGTGTGTGTGTGTGTGTGTGTGTGTGTGTGTGTGTGTGTGTGTGTGTGTGTGTGTGTGTGTGTGTGTGTGTGTGTGTGTGTGTGTGTGTGTGTGTGTGTGTGTGTGTGTGTCCAATCTTGAATAGAGTAGGCCTAAGACAAGATGTAGAGGCGCAATTTATTTTAAGGTTTTTAGTTTTAATGTGTGTTAATATAAAATTTTCAAATTATTTTCAGATTTATTATCCTTTCTTGTTTTATGCTCACAAATCGACATATAATCCGCCAAAAATTATACCTAACGGACGCCGCATTCGTATCCGGCTTCAAGCAATCCTCTTCCACTGCTACCTGGAATAGTTCCAAGCTGCAGCAATCCACTGCCATATAAATAAGCGCGTTATTAGATCACAATGTTGCACTCAATCAATTCTTTTTGCTGTCAGTTTTCCAGCTGACACTTAATTATAAAAACAGGCACTGTGTGAGTACTTCGTAATCATTACCGGCTTATTTAATGGGAATATAAAAATTATAAAACTATGTTCTAGTCAACTGCTCGTCGCTCGACTAAATAGGAACATTCTTCGCACAGCGTTGAAGTCGCGAATGAGGCTAAAAGCCTCAAATTTATATTAAATTTGTTACAAAACGTCTTGGACGAGTTTGTTACACAAATAAGAGTAAATTCCTAGAAAGTTGACTTGGGTTCTAGCGCTAGGATAGGATTAGGTTCTAGCGCGAAAGGATATTACAATTAAAATGTTATCAAAATTTTAAACAATTTTAATAAACAGTTTAGAAAATATCCATGATTTAACTCCATTATGGCTGGCACCATAACTTATATTTTAAGCTGTTTATCTAAATTATATGAAATTGGATTACACGCAGACAGGCTAGACGAGGGAAATAATCCAAACTGTTTTCGTACACTGCGAGACCCATGGAGCTCAAGGACATGTCAAAATACCAGATACAGTTGCATTGTTTCAAAATATGTAGGCCACATAAAAGTTTATATTTACTCGAGAAATAGGAAATGTTTGTTTAAAGTGTTCGCATTTAATGGATATTTCTTTTTATTACATTATTGTTATGATAACCAACCTCTTCGCTAGTCTCATTGCAGCGCCAGGCCCCCCCCCCATCACCCGGTAGGTTTACACCCAACTCTTGTGCCCCCTCCCCAATATGAAATTCCGGGTCCGCCACTGTTTTCACACGTTACATTAAAAAGCTTAAAAGTAACAAAACGTTATTCTAGATATCGCAAGTCGTGAATTTGACTTCCAGGAATAATCTAGTTTACCTCAAACAGTCTCTGTTTGGCGTTACTAACTTTTTCAGTTATTATCATAACAACTGTTTGTCCTTCCTATAGTCGTTTACACCTCAAAAATATTTAAAATGTAGACATCCACATTTCAGGTGACTATATTTTGTGCCATATAAATAAATTCAACTCATTGTTAAACAATTTGTTTTGTTTTTTTACAGTATCGTGAGCCCAGCCCAATTGAACCACCAATAACCGAAGCTGAAAAGATCCAGCAATTCTATAGCCTCCTTACCACGTCTGTTGATGTCATTAGACATTTTGCTGACAAAATTCCTGGTTTCAGCGAACTCTGCAGGGACGATCAAGAACTACTATTCCAATCAGCTTCTTTAGAATTGTTTGTCCTAAGACTAGCTTACAGGTAAACAAGTTTGCCTGTTAGTTTTTATTATTTGTGTAACAATTCGATAATCAAAATAATTCACAAAAACAAGAATAAAATGTCTTTACTACAGCTGACATATTTCCCATAAGAACAATTCTATATAAACTCAAAGAAATATAAACTTTATATTTATAGCAAGTTTTTATATTATTTTAAATTGGTCAGTTTTGTGACATTTTCCACAATAATTTCAAAGTATTATAAGGAAATCCAAACATAACTTCAAGACAGTTTTCCTATAAAACTAGTTGACTATCAACTGAGTAATATTAATAAATATACAATACACCTAAAAGACTTCTATCACCATAACTTTAATGAAAGCCATATATTTTAGAAATATAACATCTGAGAAGCGCCTAAATGTAGTAGCTATTGTTTAAATTCATGGACAAATCACAATAACTGAATATCTAGAAGTTCTTAACAAACTTTCAAAGACTCAATATTTCATTTAGAATTGTAGGGTATTCAAATCAAAGTTTGCTTTAAGACCTTGTTACTTATTCAATACCCATATTCTGACTTGCAGTTTTTGTGTGTACATCCTGAGGGTTTTAAACAATTATATTTTTTATATTACTTGGTAAAAGAAACACTACTTACTGATATTTTCAGCAGAGACATTCAATGCACTGATTGCTGTGAAAACGTTTGCTGAAAGTATCAGTAAGTAGTGGGTTTTCGCATTGATATTAATAAATATAACTTTATTCTCATTCTGTGTGCTTGGGTTTAGTTGCATTCAGACTCTTTAAATTTGGTATATTTTTAAATTAAGGATGTATTTAATTCTCATTTTGTCAAGTTGTGTCTAATTATAAAATTTAAAATGGCATAAAGTGGTGCTTAATTTTCAAAATTATTGTTCGGAGCATGAATTAGTTTCCAGTTCCCTTGTAAGGGCAATACCCAAAGCCTTCCAGGCTTTATAACTGATTTACTGCACTATAAAGTATATTCAAGTACAGATTGTTATAAGTGAAATGTTTAAAACCATTACTTAAACCTAGACTTCAACATATGTTAATATTAATCACTTTAACATTATAAATAAAAGAATAAATATGCTACAACTCACAATTATAAAAACTTTATTATCATACATGTTTCAATGACAATATGTCATCATCTTTTGTCACGCTACACAATTTAACTTAATTTGATAAAAGATTTGTTCAATTAAGTAAATTGTGTAGCATCACTGAATTTGAAGACATATTGTCATTGAATTGCGTATTATAATAAAGTTTCTATAATTGTGAGTCGTATCATATTTATTCTTTTATTTATAACTTTCACTCACAAGCCAGCTCGAATATTTAAGTACTTACTGAGTGAAAACTTAGTAACTGAGTCAAAAACGTTCTGTCTCAGTAAGTTTTCACAAATTTACAAAATTTAAAGTTCGGATAATCATAAACTAATGTTAAAGTGATTAATTAAAATTCACCGAACGTAATGGACTACAAAATTCAAGAATACATTAATATCTAAACACTTACCCCAAAAAAATACTTATTTTTCATCTAAATGAGATCATTTCAGGAGATATGTCCAACTGTAACTCGTTTGAATTTTTACAGAACCCGAGCAGCAGACACAAAACTGACTTTCTGCAATGGAATTGTGTTGGAAAAGCAACAGTGTCAACGCAGTTTTGGGGACTGGTTATACGCTATTCTAGATTTTTGCCAGACGCTGCACGCAATGGATATAGACATATCTGCATTCGCATGTCTTTGTGCCCTTACACTCATTACTGGTTAGTACATTTATTTTTTCACTTGATGTTATAATAAGCATTTAAATATAAAACTAGCAATTATTGGGCTCTACATCTTGAGGTTTAAGCACCTCAAACAGTTTTTAACTTTTGATAGTTTAAAATAATTTTCTTAGATTTTTTATAACTAAATTACATTAATACTCAATCAAAATTCTATAACTTTCATTTGAAAACCGTAATAAAATCTGATTTTAATAACAATAAAACTTTTCTTTTCAGATCGACATGGATTGAAAGAACCGCACAAGGTTGAACAAATTCAAATGAAAATAATCAGTTCATTACGAGATCAT
Organism: Prosapia bicincta; assembly: GCA_036971475.1. NCBI lineage: Eukaryota > Metazoa > Arthropoda > Insecta > Hemiptera > Cercopidae > Prosapia > Prosapia bicincta. The sequence goes on along the minus strand of JBAIZL010000006.1, from coordinate 97,653,925 downwards.
GTAACGTATAATGCTGAGGCTCAACGAAAGCAACACTATTTCTCTCGACTCTTAGGGAAACTTCCAGAGCTCCGAACCTTAAGTGTACAAGGACTTCAAAGGATCTTCTATCTTAAACTGGAGGACCTCGTACCAGCCCCACCACTAATAGAAAATATGTTTGTGGCCAGTTTACCATTTTAAATATGTGGATAAAACATTTTATAGGTGTAATATGAGTGGAAAATTCCATGTTTGTTGTGAAAATGTTTAGTGAAAATAGGATCAAAACTTTTAAAGTGGTTTTATTTTCTTTACTAGAACTTCTTCAAGCATTTATTTCATAAACTTTTTTATAAAGATTACTGTTCATTATGAAGTGTTTGTAAATTATTTTCTCAGAGACAACTATGAACTCCTATTTTAAATACATTTGGTGTATTTTTGTTGGAATGAACATTGTATCTTTGGTTATTCATTAGCCGAATAAGATATGTAGTATTCCCAGACAGTACTATTTTATGTACTCCCTACAGAATTAATTTTTTATTTATTGTACACATTATGGTTGGATATTCTGAAAGACTCGTAAGTATTTTCAACCTAAGTAAAAATACTTAATAAAGTTTTACTTTTTAAAAAGTAAATCTTTGCCCAGGACCTTCAATTTAATACTATGAAGTATAGTTTTGCAAAATGTTATTGTTAAAGACTAAATTTATAACAAAAGTTTTGTGAAGATAATTATTTTTTTACTTTAAAAATCACTCTTGACTTAGTAGTAAACATTGTCAATAAAACCTGATAACCGTCTATATTCAATAGAAAATTAATTATTATTACTTCTACTTTCAAATTATGTTTTGTAAAAATATTTTTTTACAAAGTGTTGTACTTTTAAAAGCAAACACTTATTCCCTTTCTACTAATTTTGTGAACATTTTATTGGTTCTTTATAAATGAAAGGGCTTTAAAATTTCATTCAAATTTTAAATGTAACTAGTTTTTTATAGTTTTAATAGAAAACATTATTCTATTCACAAAAAGGTTTAGCATTTTTATTATTTGTTCAGTGTAAGAAACAATGTTGCACATAAGATTGAATGATGAAATGGCTATCAGCAATAGTGAAGTAAATATTGACATATTTTTAGTTATTACAGTTAACTAGTTTATTATAAACATATCACAACCACACAAAGTGTTCCTAAAGTATGTAAACCGGCTTCAAAAGTTGACTTCTGAAAAATTCATTTAATATTTTTAAATTAAAGGCAAATGATTTAATTTTAAATTTCCAAAAATACATTTCATTACTAATTACTTGTATCACTAAATTGACCCTATAGTTCTATTAATTACATATATAATTATTTATTATTAAATGCTCACGAAATGTAATGAAAATCACTTTTTAATCTTGCTTTTAACAAATTAAAATATTTTTTTACTCTTTTTCTTATAATACCATTGTAAAATTGAAAATGCTTTTTTTTCAGAAATCAAGTTATAAGTTTGGTTCTACCTTTACAAAAACACTTTGTAGATTTAACATATTGATTGTAATAAATTGCTCTAACTTCTTGAAAGTAGTCCATGACATTTCTGGCAATATATCTAGGGTGGCCTTGAATTGCTACAAGTACCTTTAAAGTCAGAAGATGGGGTGCCGTGCCATCATAGTACAATTACTGTTAGTGAATTTCCTCTTAATTTCTTCTGTTAATGAACATTAACGTTGTGACAAAAATAAAAATGTGTTTATTGATGAAAACAATCAGTGTTAGTTCTAAGCATATCATTATTTATGACGTCTGTCTAATTTTTGAGGAAAAAATATCAGAAGTTTTTTTCAGCAAATTTCTATTTTATAAGGCATTAACCAAGAGTTGATCGAGGCCTAATTAGACTCTCTAACAGCGGTGCTTAAGCTCTGAATTGTGTGAACAAGGATCTGTGTATTTGGCTGTGTTATTAAGTTACCACTTCAGAGCGACTCAGACTGTGATTGGTTTGTTATAAAGGCCGTCCCGCTTGTAGAATTTATTTTACAAATGAAACAAAATAATATATTGTTTTAATTTTAAAAAATAATTGTATGTACAAGTATGTAAATTACAAATTAATCTGTAATTTAATATTTTTAGAAGCAGTTTTTAATTTGTTTAAAAATCTTAGAAGCAGAGTTTGAGTTACCATTAATGCCATAAGATGAACAAATATATAATATTTTATATAAGTTAATTAAGGAATATAATTAAAAATAAAAGACATTTGAGACTGACGGAGTACTGGTAGGTTTAGCAAAGAAAGTGTAAAGTTCAAATACTAAGAGGAACCATCTTTCTCACTTCATCACTTTACCATATCTGTGGTTCTAGTTAACAAGCACTACACTATTAATTTATTGAGAAAAGGTATATTGTATTATATTCATAACATTTCTACTGCCTTTGGATATTTATAATTATGGATGCCTTTGTAATTATTGTTAGAATATATAAGCACACTGTGAGCTTCAAATACAATTTTAAGCTTCAAAGTTTTAAATATTTTATTTACAGAAAGAATTCTTATGGAATTGATAATTTATCTGTCAAGAAAATGCCTACCTGTTTTGTTTAATTGTTAAATGTGAAATAATTTTATGTAGAATTCAATGTAATTTGACTTTGTCAAATGTCTGTGGATCAGCATATTTTCAAAATAATTAAATTTAATTAAATTTGTGTGCTAAATGTTATGTGTTGTTCAAACCACTTATTGTCAATAGCCCTGGATCTTAGTCTAGCTCTGTGATGTACGCACTTTACTTTACAACGTTGTTCAATCATTTGTATGTAAAATCACTACATTGATTTCCAATACTAATTAGTTTTATTATTTACAAAACCTTGCCATCGTAGTTTTCTTCCCAAGATACGTCCTTCGATAATAGCACAACTTTCTCCTGTTATGTCCCAAGTTGCACAGGACGGGAATCATTAATTTAATGCACTTGGGTAAAGTAGGTAATAGAGGCATTTTATACCTAACCTTTTTATTTTACAGTTAACCAAAACCAATCATAACTGGTTCAAAAATTAATCAACTGTTTTTATTGAGTTTTTTTATTAAAAATTGTTTTTACTCATCACTCCTTAAAGACTGCTGTTACTTGACCATCTCCGAGGTTCTGACAAGTGGTTTCTTTGTCTTCCTCACAGGTTTGTTGAATTCAATTATTCATAGGCTTGATAACTAATTCACTTATTTTATGACGATCATTTCTTATGTCCTGGACCTTATTAGTCCTGTTATCTGAACCTTACCATCCTTCAATAACAAAGCCCTGGCTAGTTACTCTTCCTCAACAGCTAGGTTTGTTTCAGAGCAAAAATCCATCTATTTTCCAAATTTGTTATTAAAATTGTGTTTAGTTTTTTTTCGTGTTGTTGCACTATCTAGGTGTCAGTATCCTATGGACATTGTGCCAACACAAAGCAATTTACTAATTTCTTTATCAAATAATGACCAAAAATGTTTGCATTTCTTTTGTTCAATGCTTTTATTCTTTACATTTCTTAATCACATTATAAAACCATATAGCCTTAAAATTATTGCTGTAACTCTATACAATTTAGTCATAAAATAATATAAAAACCAGATATTAGATATCCTGCTGGATATTTTTAACCTTAAGAAATCTTTTATACTCATATTTAAATAAGCAACGGTTCCTCAGAGTCCTTATGTCTCCAAATAATTAGAACCTTTTGCATATTTTAGAAGATTTTAATGGAAATAAAATATTTTCAAGATGTTTTATGACAAACTGTCAAGTTGTCTGTTATTACCAGTGACAGATAAAAAAAAATATTACAGACAAAGATAGATTATTGCCGTTGATGGATTCAAATACAAATAGAACTAAAAGGACGTAAGGAACCTGACCTGACCTGAGACACAATGGGAATTTATGGTTCATGTGTATGGTATACCAAAACTGTATGTAATTTTTATCACAGACACAGTAATGTGATCGCCCTCTATTATGAGACGTTAAAAGTTAATTGGAATACAGTTACGACTAATAGAAGGTCTAAAGATGTCCTGTACTTTTTCTTCAAGGCGAAAACCCAATTTTTGTTATCATCCCTAATCTTCCGTAATTTCTAAGGCAAAACGTTTTAAAAAATTATAAAAACATAACACAAAAATATAGAACAAACGACAAGAAATAATAAATAAATAGTTTTAAACCCTAACAAAAAGAAATAACGATAAACATAAAACAACAAATAACAATAATCAACAATATAAAAATAAATAAATATTATTAATTCTATAATATTAAAGTTTAAAACTTAATAAATAAAGAGGGTAAATAACAATAAATTATAAAATTAGGTTTTTAACACCAAACAAACATCTCTACGCATACACAAACCTAAACAAATATACTATAATGAATAAAAATGTAAATTATGTTTTAAAAACATTTAAATTATATATTTAGGTGGCGATGGAATGCGATGACACGGACAACAGCCGTGGCATCGTCTCAACACCACCTCTAAACTGCCTTGCAGGCCTATATTAAAAGTACTATGGGCATGCTGTAAGCCATTACAATCGACCACAATATAACGAATTGTGATAATGTTACCACATAACTGACACAATGGCAGATTCTCGTGACACATCAGATAACCACAAATTAGACAAGAGTGGCCAACCTAACGGTGTGTAACCACCACTTCCTCCCTAAGTTTCGAACAGATAGAAGACCTCCATGGACGTACGATATCCTTAATTTCCCTCAGCTTATTGTATTAAACACATTGCCATTCGTCATTCCAGGCAGCAAAAAATGCTTGTTTTACCAAACACACAATCAGAAGCAATGACTCGTGATATACTTGCACCAGTCTTGTAGAAATCTTCACCGCTTCATCCGTTTTTGTATTTCCACGTATTTCACAGCGACCATTAATCCAGTACAATGTTACCACCATGCCCCCTAATTGAAGTTTGTGAACGGCGTACAAAATATCCTCAAATAAAGGGTTCACAGAGAACACATCCTGAAGAGCACTTTTTGAATTGAAATACAAAAGGTAGTGAGAAGAACTAGATTGAACTACAGTTATTTATAAAAGAATATCAAACAGTTCCACTTTAAATACACTGCACGCTGAGGGCAATCCGTAGGTGTAGATACGTCCGGATGCATAAAACGCATACCCATCACCATTGTTCAGTTTAGACCCAACCATTGAAATAATTTCACTTTATTGGTGGCCTCTATAAATAGCCAAAAGCTTCTACTGCCCAAAACCTGATCGTATACCACATTGGGAGTATTGTGTTTGATATAACTGGACAATGAAAAATCGAAACGAGACATTATTATCCATAAAGTTAGATAGTACATTGATCGTTTGAACATAGTAGGAAGCTTCGACTAGCGGTTACTCCATTATGTGACACGTTTTTGGAACAGTTGAACGTCGACATGCATCGTAATACATTTAGTAATTTTTATTAAAAATAATGTTGAAAGACAAATAATCATGTTTCCTTCGAAGACCAGACATGTAAGAAATGTGTAGCATCTGATGTCATCTTGAAAGGGCAGGTTCCCCAGCCTCAAGAAGAAGACTAGGGATTGGGCTAGTTCTAAACGCACCCGTAGCAAGTCAAAGTTCAGAGTAGTGGGCTGCATTGTTTTCAGAACAGTAAGTAGTGTAGATGAATAAGCTTGACACCCATAATATATGGGTGATTAACAACCATGCAATAGAGCTCCATAAAGCTCTGATAAGAGATATAGGCCTGTAACTACTGGGATTGATTTTATCTTCACCTGGTTTTAAAAGAGGAATTACAGTCGTTCCTAACTAGAAAAGAGGAAACATTGTTTCTCAAATAAACGATTTTATATCTGGAGAAGGATTAGTATCACCGATGATGATAGATGTTTAATCATAGAGTATACAATCGAATTAGAACCTAGTGCTGAATCCTTCATTGAGGCGAGAGCTGACTTCAATACCTCTGAAGAGAACAGAGTATTCAGAGGAGAATCTTCAGACAAACCAACAGTAAAAGGCTATTGCTTCTTCCTTCAGCTTATACATTTTGAATAATGTATCATAAGCTGTAGTAAATGAAAAGTTGGAAAACGACATTTCCAGTACATTAGCACTATCACTGTTTGTGATCAATCTATCATCCGGAAGCTTCATCGCAATGACTGGCAACACTTAATTTTCTTCATACAGTGGTTGATGGAGTTGTTCGACTAATTGAGGCAATGTACTGTGCGCAAGATTTCCTTCTACTCAGCCAAAAGAAGGTGGTTTTACGACGTCCTCCTTTGATTTTAGTTTTTTGGCAGCCATTTCTGTCAGTGCCAATTTGTTTTGTTGCACAACTGAAGGACGTTTGTCTTCGTCTTGACCAACGTAGACACCAAAGGTTTACTATCTGTTGGCAATATCTTTTCACCCGAGACACAAGGCTCAGTTAAAGATTTACTTTGTCTACCGAGAACCCCACAGAAGTTCATGGTAAAAAAGGAAAATTAAGAGTTGTTGCAGGTTGTCCTAAATTCAGAGGGACCATCTGAGACCAGTGACAACAAGGTCCTTGCTCTCTCAATACTTTAATTTTTTGTGTTATTTCATACAAGACTACACTGCAGCGGTCAATGTTGCAGCACATGTCTTACCTTCAACCTTTGGTTGAACATCGCCTCTAAAAACGCTATTCCCTCATTAGCCATGATAGCCTTCACCTCCTTAAAGTTAGGACAGCTGAACAATCGGGCTGGGTAATCACAACTACAGTTTCCTCACTTTCGAGAATTCAGGCACCCCTTTTCAACATGACCTTCTACGCTACACTGACCGCATACAACCTGCTTTGAACAGAAAGAACTAATGTGCCCAAAACGCTAACACTTTAATCATGTGGATTAGCCACATATGGTTTCATGGAGAGCCTTTGGTAGCCTACATGTATGTAATCAGGTATCTCTGGTTTACCAAAAATTAAAATAAGAGGCCGTTGCAGCCTTATCGCCTATGTCAGTCTTTACTATATGTATTACATCAGTAACCGACTGAGATGACAGCTCAGATTTTATTTCTTAATCCTGCATGTGATAACACCCTTTGCGATTTTCAAGGATCTATGAGGACCCACAGATACCATGACCTGATCAAAAAGGTCATTTTCAGAAGAGAACGTGTTTGCATCTCATTACAAGTTACAACAAGCAGTGTACCATTTCTAAGCATCTTTATTGATGCGACAGCACCTCCAGCTCAAGCGGTAATTACCTTATTAATAAGAAAAGCAGAAACTTTAAAAAAAACTTTTCCTTCTTTGCATTTGAAATGATTAAATATTTTGCAGATGGTAATGTCGGTGATGTTGCCACCATCTTCTTTCTTCCATCTTCAATACCAGGCTTGCCAGGTGAATTATGATATTGCCTCTTTAAACTAACGTTATTTGACGGGTTTTTTGTTTCATGAAACTTGTTTATACCACCCATCGTGTCAGGGGTTACAGACGGGACTATAGGAATGGGTATATCCATGGATCACATAAGATCATTTCTATCCCACAAAACTCTGGAGAATATATTTTCCCCTTAGCTCAACTAGATGGGCATCAGTCGTGTACTCGTAAAACTGTGCACAGGCTCCGTTACCCAGACATTCCCTGACCAAGGGACGAAGCGGCTGGCAGACTAGATGCAGCGTGTAAGTCATCAAAAGAGCAAGCTCACATCACCATCCCGGACCAGACTTTGTCAAGCTCTAGTCTTTTCAGCACTCCTAATGCGCAACGGTTCTGACCAGTCAAAAATACCTAAGGAAAGGTGCGTGTTGATATGTATAAAGGTAGTGTTGTGGGGTATGTACAAAGTGTAATAGTGGAGCGAGTGTTTTCAGTAGTGTGTATGTTAGACTGGAGTATCGCAAGGGGCACGAAACCACTCTTAGTAGGTGCAGCTAGTCCACACCCCCCTGTGGGAAAGATGTCATGCCTTTGGTGCATGCTGGGAATAATGTAAAAGCCATGGCACAGTTATATTTTCTTGACATTTTCAATAAAAGGTCTGCTGTTTAACATTAAATGTTCCAATTTTGTTTGTTCCGTTTTGTGGTAGCAATACCAATCCATTGTGGCAACATAAATTAAAGTGTCCCCTTACTAACTCACTGGGAAAATGAAGTGCATTACAATGCAGGCAGCTTTGGTCAAGCCTGCCAACACTTTCCTAAATCACATAATTTTCATTATTTAAAGGGCGGAGCGCCTAAAATTGTTGATATGTTCATCAGCCCCCTTCCTCCAATCTAAATGATCCTTAACCTTCTCTGTTCCAGTCCAAACCGGATTTCTTACTACTTGTCTGTGAACTAGCCGTCTTCTTCCATTACCATTCATTTCAACATCTTCGCCTAAACAGAACTAAAATCCACAAACATAAACAATAAATTACGCAAGGTTCTTGTAAATTATCCTTAACCATTATTTCTACTACATACCATTCCTAAATAATTTTATGCAAACTCTTAGCCTTCCTCTATTAGATACATTCCAGCATTTGAATTAAACAGAACAATACAAATAAAATAAATAAACAATCAAATTCACATCAGCTGTTCTGGTATATTTATGATTACTATCTGCCATATAGGGCTTAGTTTCTAATAAACCCACTGTAGTGGTATTTCCATTAGAAAATTCACATCAGCTGTTCTGGTATATTTATGATTACTATCTGCCATATAGGGCTTAGTTTCTAATAAACCCACTGTAGTGGTATTTCCATTAGAAAATCAATGTAATTATCAAGGCCAGTGAGGCGAAGCGCAGGTAATTTTTGACATGTCTAATAGTTTTCTCATCACCTTTAGCACTCAAGGTTTAAAATGAATCTAATTAAGATATGTTCTTCCTTGCTCGAGAAATTTCATGGGGGCCGATTCTCTTCTGGAATTAAATATATAGATCTCTTAAATACTCAAAGTGAATGAAATGGACTTGCTCTTCACAAATATTAAATAAAGACATCTGCCCTCCTTAGTTTTATTTAAGTGAGATAGAAAGTGTGGTAAATGTAAGTAAATGTAACACATCTGAATTTTTCTTATTGATGTTTTGTTGCTTGACTATTATTGTGACATGTAAGTAAATCTTATTGTACTGTACTGTTTTATATGCATAAAATAGCAATTACATTCTTTTACACTTTTTTAAATAAATAGAATTTAAAAATTAAATTTCTAGTGTTTAAGATTTAAGACATCACAAAAGTTAACTTATCAATTATTAAAAAAATATTACTGGTGGTGAGTTGTGGACAAAATAAATATACATGAAGTGTATACTTGTGATGAATCTTATAAAACATTTGGACTAAAATTCTAGTTGTTTCGAAATTTAAAAACCGTAATATGGCCCCCTGGCCAAGGGGAACAGACCGTCTCCCTATCTTAAGGATTTTACTAAATTAAGCATTCTAAGTCTGAACTCAGGTATGACTAGGTTTAAGGTTATACTTAGTCTACGAAGCTTCTGGACAACTACTAGATAACAGCCTTGCCCAGAGAGAATGGTCTTCTTGATCGACTACCAAGCAGCAAAAATTGCACTTAGCAGCAAGCCCCTAAGGACTATTTGAGAATAATCTAATGCCCCACTAGACCAAGATAACTCCTCTGTCAAGAAGATATTATTAACCCTATAATGGAAAACCAGCCACAAAGGAATTCTTGATAATGAAAGAGATGGCATTAAGGCCAAGTGAAGAGCAGAACCAAACCGACCTGATACTCCACTCACTCTTAATCAAACAAAAAATCTGATAAATACTATAGTCACCAATACCACACAAAGAACTCTGAAGATCTTGTATACAAGCAAAAAATGGGAGAGTTTTGCTATCTTGAGACAATCTCAAGAGATCAAGACATTCCCAACAATATCATCAACCACTAGTGTGAGGCTATGTGTCGAATGACTGAAGAACCATGAAAGTCAATGAATGAAATTAAGTAAATAAAAATGAGGTGTCTTCTGAATATCTGATGAACTTTCACCCTCTTCTATTTCCAAGAAATCAGAGGTAAATAAATTTAAATAATTTTACCTTAGAATGTTTATTTATAAATACAGTACATATTAATAATTCAAAGCTGAAAGGATTAATAAAAAATTCGAATTGACCTGAAATTTGGAAAATGCTCTTTCAGTTTAAAGCAGTTCTGTCTATGATAACTGTTTCACCCATCTTCAGGTATCGAGTCACCGGTCAATGTTATTTTAAAACACAGACCACACACGCGCATTAATTACTCTAATTTGAATAAGCAGTAAACTTAGTTATAGTGGTAAAAGTTATAATTATTAGCAGTTAAAAGTTACTGCCATCAACATTAGCAAGAAAATTACATGTATACAAAATGTACTTATACAGTAAGTTATGGATAGATATGTATAATGCAAAAGTAAAGTTTGATAAAATGTTTTGAGATACAAAAACCAGTTTTGTCTATATTAAAAATGCTTTTTCCTAGGGTTTCTTCAATAATTTGTGAAACATCGTCTTTCCAAACATTTGTAGCTTCTTGTTGTACACTTGCACTCTCACCACAAACAGACTCAAAGATTATGTTTCTTTCCTTGAAACCGAAACCAACCAGTACTGGCTTTAAATTTTTTCTCCTCAAACTTGATGGTAAATGTTGAAAATTGTGATTTTTTGTTACCATATGGTAAAATATCTCATTAAAATATTGGATTATTAGTTGTGACATGATTTATAAAATGGAAGTATGTAATTGAAAAGTCAACATTCCTATTAACACCAAATATCATAAGTTCGTATATGATTCCCTTAAAATGTTTTTGAAGACAAACAAGAGTGGAATGAGAGAAAAATATACATAACTAGACTTTCTTAGAACGAGGGATCACTTCAAGCTCTTCTGGATCCAATTATGAGCTGCATCATTTTCGAAATAAAAGGACAATGGTCTATTATCTATAAATATCCTTTTCAAGATTAGAAGTTGAAAAAACCTGCAAAGTACTTGTTCTAAAACAGAAGAATTACTAGGAAATGGAAAGTTTTGTTTTTAAACTCAAATTGCATGCTCAAGTTTCCTTAGTTACATTTGACCCGAAAGTTTAGTCACGCTCAAAAACTCCATAAAAATGCACTTTTTGAATCATAAAACGTTATCTGTATTAATTAGGATCTAAATACCATTACTTATTCAAGTTTAGGAGAAAAATTCCAGTACTCAGAAAGTACCTCCTTAAATTGTGACCCAAATTGAATATCTTTTAAGTACCACTTTTTAAAACAAAATGTAGAGGATATTTTTTTAAATTTGACATAATTAATTTTAATGAAAATATTAATCAACATTAATTCATTAGTAACTTACATTTCAGAGAATCGGTCGAAAAATTTAAAAAGGTATAAATGAATAGTGAAAAACTGTCAATCTCAAAGCTTCACTTAATGCAATGGCCAAGTCAACTGCTGTTGCTTCAAACTAGACCTGGTGGGCAGGCAATAAAAAAGAGAAAAGGAATTGACAACTTATCATCCCGCTTAGCAAAAGGAATTCACAATAACATGCTGATACCACCCGCAGTCCACTTGTTAATTCCCATTATCACTGTTTCATTTTTCAATATTCTTTAATTTCATCTTGAAAATTTTACTAAGTTCTTTAAATTTCATCTTAGAGCTCACCTAAAATATTTGAAGCATGATGACTTTAAAAGTGAGTCCTTTTTGTGGTTAACTTCTTCTTTAATTGATGCCAGACTTTTTGCACCCTATTTAACAAAACTACTTCCTGTTTTTCCCAGGACAAAGCAATAGAAAATAATATGTAAAATTGCTTTGACTAAAATATTTTTACAAAAAAAACTGCAAAGCCCCTCCACAAGTACGAGTGGGGTGATATCTTTGTTAGAAAAGATTGTCTTTACCTTTTTCTTCCAAAACATGGCACCATTAAGTTTTTTTTTCCAGGCGAAAAACCTATCAAGGTTATCATCGCCTAACTAAAGTTTTTATTTTTAATAAATATTGCAAATAAAACTAACCAAACTAAACGAAGTAAAATAAATGTTTAATACTAATTGTAACTAAAACTAGAAACTAAAATTATACATAATTTAAATATTATTAAATAGATTCAGGTGGCGTAAGAAAGCGATGACACAGTCGATAGCCCTGACATCGTCCCTTAAAACCACCTTTAAACTACCTCGAAGATCGTAACGTATATACAAATTTGTTAACTTATCACAATCAAGCAGGATATGCTTGATTGTAATATTATTTCTACAAAACGGACATAGTGGTGGATCCTCATGTCGCATCGACCCTCCATGTGTTAACAAAGAGTGACCGATGCAAAGTCGAGTTACCACCACTTCCTCCCTACGATTCAAACGAACAGATGTCCTCCATGGTCGGACGGTATTTTTGATGTCCCTCAGCTTGTTTGTATTTACATTTTGCCATTCTTCATTCCAAACAGAGAATAGTGTAGTTTTAACTTTGCATACAAAATCTGATGCCATCACACGTTGTGTCGATGGCAACATACCTGTAGCTAATTTTGCACCTTCATCTGCTTTACTGTTTCCGAATATTCCACAGTGACCAGGCACCCAGAGAAATGACACCTCGCAATTGGAGCCTGTGTATAGAGCACAAGATGTCTCCAACTAAAGGGTTCTTAGTGTACATTTCCTGAATAGCCTGGAGAGCTCTTTTGGAATCACAACACACAAGATATTTAGATTTTACAGACGGAATTGATCTTAAAGCTTGGAAAATTGCATAAAGTTCTGCAGTAAAAACGCTACAGGCTGAGGGCAATCCGTAAGTGAAAGTTTGTCCTTACATATAAAATGCACAACCTATCCCATTGTCCAGTTTTGAACCGTCTGTGAATATAGTCACAGTATGTTGGTGAGTTTGTTGAATCTGCAAAAACTCCTGACGATAAATAACGTCAGGAGTATTGTGTTTTAGGTACATGGACAATGAGAAGTCACATTTTGGCTTTTGTATTGTCCATGGAGGGATGTAGCATGATGTTCGTTCGAATATAGGTGGATGTTCTAAATTTAGATTCCTAAAAATGTGCAACGTTCTTATTCCGAAGGGAGCAGTTGAATGTTGACACACATTGTAACGATCCTCGAGTTAGTTATCAAAAACTGCTTTGAATGCCGGATGTTTAGGTTTACTTCGAAGACCAGTGTGATATGAAATTTGTAGCATTTGACGTCGCATAGAGAGAGATGGTTCTCCAGCTTCAACTAGAAGGCTGGAGATTGGGATTGATCTAAAAGCACCAGTAGAAAGTCTAAGGCCAGCGTGATGTATTGAATCCAGGAGTTTCAGTAGGTCGAGCAGATGAATAGGCTATACAGCCGTAATCTATGCGCGATCTTACAACGGCGCGATAGAAACGGAGCATACAGGTTCTGTCTGCTCCCCAATTTGTACCACTTAGAACTCTCAACATATCCAATATCTTGCTGCACCGGGTCCTCAAATCACGCACATGCGGATTCCATGAGTCTTTTATCCAATAAAAGACCCAAAAATCTCACATTATCCGCGGTTTGAAGCCGCGTACCATCAAGATAAAGAATAGGTTCCTGATGTTGCCTGCGACGACTAAATGCTATACACTGGGTCTTCGAAGCCGAAAACTTGAAGCCCGTAGATTTGGTCCATTCTTGCAATTTATTAATTACTAATTGTAAGGATCTTTCCGCTGTTGCCATACTTCTAGCAGCCATATATATACAAAAATCGTCTACAAACAGGGAACAGTGGACCGGTGACTGTACGTTTGAAGTGACGCTGTTAATGGCAACAGCAAACAGCGTCACACTCAAAACGCCACTCTGTGGTACACCATTCTCTAGTTCGCAACGATCAGAATATATGCCTCCTAGACATACACGGAAAGTCCTGTTATTCAAATAATTTTGTATAAAAGCAAGAATGTTACCTTGTATACCCCATGATTTCAATACGTTCAAAATTCCTCATCTCCATGCCATGTCATATGCCTTCTCAAGGTCAAAGAAAACAGCTACCAGTGTTTGTTGTAAGATGAAGGCATTCTGTATAGCTGACTCCAACAAAACCAACTGGTCAACTGATGAACGTCCTTGTCTGGAACCACACTGAACGTTAGAAAGAAGTTTGTTTGTTTCTAGATACCAGACAAGACGACGGTTGACCATCTTCTCCAGTAGTTTGCATAAGCAGCTGGTCAGAGAGATGGGTCTGTAACTACAGGGATTAGTTTTGTCCTTTCCTTGTTTTAGAAGAGGAATTATTGTCGCTTCTAACCATGCATCGGGAAAACCGTGCTCCTCGAATATACGGTTGTATATCCGAAGGAGCACTACTTTTGCCGACGGTGGTAGATTTTTAATCATGGAGTATACAATATCATCCGGGCCTGGAGCTGAATCCTTCGTTGACGAGAGAGCTGACTCTAGTTCGTCGATAGAGAAATGGATATTCAAACAAGAATCTCCAGACAATCCAAAGGTGAAAGGTAAGGCTTCCTGTTTTCGTTTGAACACCTGGAAAGCGTCCTTGTATGCAGAAGATGAAGAATGTTTTGAGAACGATAACGCTAGCACATTGGCAATTTCCTCACAGTCCGTGGTCAAAACACCATCCGAATGCCTTAATGAAATTAATGGCATCGGAACGGAAATGCCACAGACTGATCGTATTTTCTTCCATACTGTGGATGGAGCTGTAGTTCTTGTAATTGTGCCAATGTACTGCGACCATGATTCTCGTTTACTTTGCCTAAATATTCTCCGTGCTTTCGCACGGAAGATTTTATATTTTTCCAGGTTTCCACTCATTGGATGTTTCTTGAACTGGTTCAGAGCTTTTCTCCGTTGACGAAGGATCACAGTGCACTCATCATTCCACCACGGAACAGGTGGTCGTCGTGGTTTGGATGAGGTTTTCGGAATTGCCTTTCCGGCGGCATTCAAAACGGTTTTTGTAAATAAATTGACAATGTCATCAATGGGAGCCAAGTAATCCACATCCAGTGATTCTAGATCTTGTGAAAATTGTTCCCAGTTGGCTTTTTTTAGGATCCAACGGGGATGTCGAACACAACAGGGTGAGGAGTCACACAAAGAGATCTCAATAGGAATGTGGTCGCTACTGTAAAGATCAGGCAATGCTGACCATTTTAGCCTTGTAGCCAAGACAGGACTGCATAATGACAAGTCTACAGCTGTCCATCCACCTGTTGACGCTGCTAAATGTGTCGCAGAACCGTCATTTAGCAGGTATAAATCCAGTTCCGATCTGATGCTTTCGATCAGATTACCTCGCAGGTTGCATTCTGGGGAACCCCATGAAACATGGTGGGCATTGAAATCGCCCACTAATAAAAACGGAGTCGGTAACTGACTTATAAGGTCTACAAGATCTCTCTGTTGCAGGTTGTCACTTGGTGGGAGGTAGACACAACAGAAAGTGAGTTTGTATGGAACAGCTGTTTGAATTGCTACTGCTTGTAAGGGAGTTATTAAGTTCAGAGAAACGGCGTCGACACAGTCACGGGCTAGAATGGCTACGCCACCTCTAGCTCGATTTTCTGTAACGAAGTCTGATCTGTAAACTGAATACTCCCTTAAATAGAGATTGTGCGATTCATGGAGATGTGTCTCTTGAATACAAATGTACATAGGGGACACATCCCTTACAATTAATTTGAGATCCTCAATGTGACTTCTAACTCCGTTAATGTTCTACTGAATCACGGATTGTTTAGGTGTGGACATTGCTACTTAGTGAAAAGGATTGACTTGGCTCTCATTGTTGGCATTAAATGTTAATTTACCTGAAACGTCAGGAGACACTTCAGGCAATGTATCATCGGATTCCATCACCGCTATTGCAGTGGTGGAACTCGAGGAATTTGTATGCTCAGGAGGTGAGATGGAATGGGCCCCTCCTTTGGTCTTTGCTTTTTTTTTCTTTTTTCCCCAACTTTAATTGGGGCATTCTTTTTTAAAATATCAAAATTTGATTTATTTTTCCTACCCTCTGATGTTACGGACTTAACGCTTTCAGACTTATTAATTGTTCTAAATGTCTTTCCTTTGTGGAGAGATACCTGTGCAGGAATGCATGTATCGTCCGATTTGCTACGTACTAGCAGATTACTCGGCGTAGTCGCTGGTTGTACTACACTTACTGAAGGTCCATTTGTCACTAAAGACAGAAGGCGTGCAACCTGCTCAGTAAGGGCTTCAATTTTTCCGGTAAGGTCTGCGCAGTTGGCACAGGACGACTTCGTAGCGCTCGCGGAAGCAGCATAATTTTTATTGACATTTGGTTGGGAAGCTTTAAAGATCCTCTTAGCTTCAGCAAATGATATCTTCTGGTTAGCCATAATGCCAAGGATTGCTTTCTCCTCCTTAAAGTGAGGACAGTTGTAAGATCGCGCTGGATGATCGCCCCCACAGTTAGCGCACTTCGGGGGGTTACCGCAATCTTTTTCATCATGACCTTCCATGCTACACTTGCCGCATACACTCTGTTTAGAACACGCAGAACTAATGTGACCAAAACGCTGACACTTGAAGCATCGCCGAGGATTAGCTACGTAAGGCCTCACTGTCAGCCTTTGATAACCTGCATTAATATATTCAGGCATCTCTGGTTTCCCAAAAGTAAGTATGAAAGAGGCTGTTTTAATTTTTTCGCCTTTTTCAGATTTCATAATTACAGCAACATCCGTAACAGACTGTGACGAGAGTTCGGCCTTGATTTCATTAATTGGGACGTGCATCAAGTCCCTACATGTAATGACCCCCTTAGAGAAATTCAACGATCTATGGGGAGCCACAGACACCTTGACTTGGTCAAAGAAGGAAGTCGTTTTCAAAAGAGATCTGGTCTGTTTTTCACTACTAGTAGCAACAAGCAGTGTACCATTTCTTAATTTTTTGATAGATGAGACAGGACTTCCAGCACAGGCAGTAATTGCTTTATTTATAAGAAACGGCGAAACTCTAGACAAATCCTTGCCATCTTCGGCACTAGAAATTATTAAATATTTTGGCGATGGCAATGCTTGTGACGTTGCCACCATCAACTTCTTCCTCAAATCATCAACTTTAGGTTCATCAGGTGAATCCTGACGAGTCCTCTTTAAACTCAAACAATTTGACTTAGTTTTAGGATCCATAGAATGCTTTTAGCCAACCATCGTGTCTGGCGTTACGGGCGAGACTATAGGAACGGGTACACCCTTGGATCACTTTCGATCATTTCCAATCTCCAGAACTCTGGAGCCTATAGTATTCTCCTTAGCTCGACTGGATGGGCATCAGTCGAGAACTCGTAATACTGTGCACAAGCTCCGACACCTGTGCACCGCGGACACTCCCTGACCAAGGACCGAAGCGGCTGGTAGACCAGAAACCGCGCTTACGTCTTCGGCAGAGCATGCTCACATCAGCGTCCCAGACCAGAGTTTGTCAAGTTCTGGAATTTTCAGCACTCCCGACGCGCAACGGTTCTGACCAGTCAAATTCCCTAAGTGAAGATGTTAGTGTATGTGCATGTGCGTGCGTGTGGGTATGCTTTGTGAGTGGTGTAGTGTTAGGCTAGGGTACCGCGAGGGACGCCAAATCCCTCGTAGGTGCGGCTAGTCCGCACCCCCCTGCGGGCAGCACCATTAAGTAAGGAGCCACTAATTCTTCAATGTCCTCACAAATACAGGTATAAGGTGCAAGATACTGATGAAATGATTTGTTAACAGTTGTGTAAAACAAGTCATGAAGGACATTTTTAAAGTGATTAATGAAGTGGAAATTCCTCAGATTTATTGGATTTACTACTGTTCTCATGCTGATATTTAAGGAAAGATGTAAACCATGGAACAAAAGAAGCAGTAGTTTGAGTTTTGAGCATGTTTTTTTTACATTGTATTTATTATTTGTAAACCTACATAAAAAATTGTCAATCACAATCATTCATTTTATAATTTTCATTTACATATAGCATTAATTATGTAATATAAGAAGTAGGTTACAAATATTACCATAGTTATGTATCAAAGGAGAATATTATATTTATCATAATAAGAAATTAATTTAATAAATAAAAACTTACTGCACTGTGATTATTAACCATTCTGGAAGGATGTACTTGCTCATGTTATTATTTTTCAATTCCTTCTATTGGTTCACACTCTCCTTATCTTGTTCAAAATTTTCAATCATTAATAAAATACTTTTTATTCATCCACTGAAGCTCAAATGAATTTTTTTTTTTTAACTTGTAGTGGATGACACTAATGCTGATAGTTTTTTTCAAATATTAATTAATTCATTAAATATAATGAATTAATTTTAGTTTTATATAGGAGAAAACGTTTCACAAAAGGGGCAAAGGTATGCAATAGTTATTTTATCCCATTGGCTTAAAATAAGTGATAGCATATGATTTCTTAAAGCAACTGATTTTATGTTATAGGTTGGTGGTAGATCAGCTGTTTCAACACATAGTTTATGTTACTTTAATTATATTGTAATTATTTAATAAACAGTAACTAAAAATGAAATATTTCTTTGTTGGCCTGAGTAGGAATTGACTTTAAACAGAAATTTTTCCTTCATATTACTTGATATTGTAAAAAGATGGACAAATTATTTCCAATAATCTAGTTTTAAGAGTCATTCTACATCCTATAAAATGTAAAGCATTTTACAATATCTTGCAGTTTCTTGACTTGTACAAATGCCCTGCAGACACCGATTTGTTTTCAAGTATACCTAAAAAAAGGTCCCACAGATTCCAATATAATAATTATACAATGCTTTCTTTTATACAAATATTACAACTTACAACTTTTTTTTTAAAAAAATGTTTTAACTTGCCTATAGTAGCACTTACTTTTTTTTGTTGAGGACGGCCGTTTCGGGAGATGTGTCCCTTTGTCAACTCAGACCGTACCTTGAGAAACCTTGAGATCAGTTACGGTCTGAGTTGACAAAGGGACACATCTCCCGAAACGGCCGTCCTCAACAAAAAAAAAGTAAGTGCTACTATAGGCAAGTTAAAACATTTTAAAAAAAAAAAAAGTTGTAAGTGATTACTAGTAGCTCACGCGAAGATGGAATCAACAAATGTAAATATTACAAGGCTATGTCAACATAATTCCAGTAACATCTTCATCCAATTCAAAGTATAAACAAAATTGCATAACATATCATTATACATAACATTCTTAAATTTAGAACTGCAAAAAATTCACAAGGTAATAAACCCATGAGCAGACTGCAGTTTCACATATCACACAATTTTCAACTGTTTGTTTCATGCCACTGTGTCATCACAAAAAAATTTATTCATAGGTAGAAAAACTAATTTTACCAATTACAGATTTCATAAATATTAAATATGTTGTATTAATGTTAATTTATGCAACGTTAAAATATTTGCATGTACACAAAGATATTTTTTTAATATTTTATGAAAGGTTTTTCAATTTAATTTTGAAATCCTTTTTAATTAGATAAATATTTTAAAATTATTCAACACTCAGATTGATATTTTAGTATCATATATAAATACAGTAATATTGAGTTATAATAAATTTCAGGAATCTCTTCAGCCATTTTAAATTTGCTAAAATGAAAATGAATAAACATGTGCATTCACTAAACATGCAAATGTATTACATATATCGGATTAAATGTATAAACAACCAGGATAATTAAATTTTAATATTAAGAGTATGAGCTTTTAACCGTATGTGTACCTTTGGGGAAACAAGTGCAGATGAATAGTTTTGTATACTACTGTAACCTGAATACTGTTACAAAATAGAAACATCTGAAAATATTATTGCATAATGAGATGAAGAATTAAAAAAGAAGTAGAAGAACAAAATATATTAAAAAGTTAACAAGAGCTTGAGGATAAAACTTTGTAGAGGGTATTGTCTAGATACACACTACAAAGTATGTATTCAAAATAGTCCTGGACTGTAATTGCAAATATTTGATATAATTGTAAAGTTATTTGTCTGGGGTCCAATAGCACATAAAGTTAATAAGTTTGTCAATATGTTGCTTTATGACATTTTATTCCATCTGTGGTCAGTGTTTTTTAATAATTTTGTCTTAATGCAATAATTAAAGCAATGAGAATCCATTAAACTTTGTTTTAATCATGGTAAATAAGCTACAAATTCTTTTGTGTTTTTGCTAAGAGCATAACACACTTAGTATTGTTCTTAGTGGGGAACAAGTTTTAAGAGTAGTACAGTAGGACGTCAAAAATCCGGATCAATTGGGACCGGGACGCATCCGGACTACTGATTTATCCGGATTTTCAAACGATCTCTAAACTACTATGTATTATTGATATTTCATTAACTACAATCTATTTTAATGATTATATAATCTTGTAAGTTTGAGATAAACCAGGAATTATTACAAAATAGACATCAGAAGGTATAAAAAAAACAAAAGAATTTAGTGAAAATGATATGTAGGGAAAAATTAATGAGAACAGATGAGTGGCGATGTTATACTTGAAAAATTGCCACTACAGATAAATAATAATATTAAAAGCATATTATATGCCATATTAGTTAAAAATTAAATTAAATAATAAATTCTATTATTTTCCTGATTGGTTACAATACCCGCTGATTGGTTAATGTCCAGAACATACAAATCTAAAAAAATTTAGATCATGATTAAATATACTGTATGTGGCATTTTAAATTTAGTTATGTTACATTTTTCGGAATTGATTTATCATCTTTGGATTTACAATTAAAGATAACACTTAGTTTAGATATGTACTGTATGGCGCCAACCATTGTGCATGGTGAAACGACGATCCGGATTTGCAACACTCCGGATTACTCACACTCGACTGTATTTCCATTTTATGACTAAAACCCAAATGAAAATGTTCGACACCAACATAACTCAATCAAGCAGACAAATAATCCAAGTGTTCACATAGCTGTGGCATATTTTCAACTATAAATTTAGCCAAACATAACAGACACAGCAGGTCCAATGCAACGAAAACTATGTGTATGTCACCTGGAGTTACAACTGTATCTAGAGATATCTTAGATCTGTATCATTACGCTTTGACATTGCAAAAAATTATGGTGAAATGTCTACAGTTCATTAGGATAAACAAAACTGGATGCTACACCATGGTCATGCTTCACCAAAGCAATAAATTTTTACTAACAATATAGTCCTTGTACCATATCTTCCACAATCACTGGACTTGGCTCTGTTGTAACTACAGTAGACTACCAGCCATCCTTTATATTGGTTAATTGAAAGTGCTTTAGACTATAAATTAAAACTTCCTTGTGTGTCAACATTTTTGTACAAGTGTCTGGCAGGAGCGCATGCGGTGCAGTGCTGGCAATATTTGACAACCACATGTACACCTAACCTCACTTTGTCTCACTGACATCAGTTTTATTTTAACTGTCAGTGCTGATGTTGATTAGGCTGTGTGACTTCTAACAATGTCAGAAAAACATAAACATGTGCTTAGTCTCTCTGATAAACTTAAAATTGTAGAATGATTAAAAAGGTTCAAATGGATCAGCCTTAGTTTGGCAGTTTTGTGCATGTAACGATGATTGACATTAAAAACAAAAATGCACCTATCACAAAGTTTACTTGTGTGATGGACAGTGAAGATGAAACCTTGCATAGAAAAACAATGAAAACGTCAGATAATCAGAACTTGGACACAAGTATTTTACACAAGGTTCATACAGGTCTTTTTACTTGCAAAAAGCGACTAGAAATGTACAGAAAAGTAGGGGTAGTGACGATTTTTAGGCGTCGACTCGGTGGCTCAAACAATTCAAATCTAGACATGGGATAATAGGCTCATTCAAGTGAAAAGCTGTCAGCTAACAATGACTCCTGAAAAGTTGAAACTTTGTTTTAGAAGTTATCATGAAAACGAGGGCTATAAAGACAGTAAACATCTGCAATGTATGTTATAGTAAAAGATAAAAAACAAAATGGCAGCTCCTGGATTTAAAGCTAGTAAATCCCGCATAACAATCATGGTATGAGAAAACAATATAGGAACACATGTGGTAGGTATGATTAGGTTATAGACTATGATATGATTATTAAACTAAAACAAAGCCAAAAAGCCAAGAAAATTTTCAGATGTTTAAAACAAAAATATTGACTGTTATCACAAAACGTCTGCTTACTTTAAAATAATTTAAAACTATGTTTAACCAACAGAAGGGAAAATTAAACATAGTAATCCTTTTTCTTAACCAAATGTTTTTAACATACACATGCACAATAATGATCATGCTAAAATTTCGCTCTTGCTGTCTTTATGTTAAAACTAGGATTAAGCAAATACCTTATTTAAATTAGCAATATTTACAAGTTTTAATTTAAATAAATTTACTTAATTTACTAAATTACTTAAATTAAAAGAAAATACAATTTTGCTTTTTTATCTCTACAACATGAGTATTAATTATATTTTAGCAAAACAGCAGTTTTTTTATCATTTTTAGTTTTAAAATACTAAAACACAGAGGTTCTGAAAAGCTTCTATTCAACGTTTCACACAATTTTATTCAAAACAAATATTATTTTTTTAAAAGTTGTTATAGCTATTATCGCATAAAGTTAAAAAATCTTCATAATTTTGAAAAAGTGACCCAGATATGAAAGCTTGTTCAACAATATTATTTGCGATTAAGCAAATTACAAAAACTATAATACTTCAACACCTTTAAGTCTAATTCTCGAAAATAATAGCAATTTTCACTTGTGGTGAACACTGGATAATTTTTTACTAATTAAAGATAAGTTTCAATGCTTGTTCTACAGAACTGTTTACCATTGAGCAAATTACAAAAACAAACCAAAAATTATATTTATAGAATACTTTAAGACCCTTAAATATAATTCTCGAAAATAATAACAATTTTCACTTGTGCTGAACACTAGATAATTTGTTTCTATTTAAAGATAGCTATTTGTAAAATATCATGACCATCTCACCAGTGTCTCTTTCTATAACATGGCACTTTTGGTACAAAATATTTTGTAAAACCTGCAGTTTGAAGGTATTTTGTAACAATTGAAGGTTTGCATAAATTATCTTAAACTTCAGTTACCGAACATGGTGATCATGGCTTATTCAATATAGTCTAATTAAAAAATGTTTTGATTCAAACCAATTCATATTGTGTTGTGTGTGTGTGTAGTATGAATTTCATATGATAATTTTTTCTTGTTACATATTTACTGCATATACACAAATGTTAAACTAACTAGAATTTTTAATTTCAAACTGTGTGAATCTTTTTGCTTATTTACATTATTGGCATTTTCAAAAACAACTACATATGTTTACCCCTTCAAAAAGACTTACTACATGAGATAAACAACTCTTGACACATTCAAACACTTTTGTTGTATCTCCAACTTCCAGATCGATTTTATGCTATCAATAAATCATCAAATAAACAGAAAATTGTATTCTGATTAGATTTGATTTGAATTTTTTTTCTAGTAACTGTTCACTACATTTGTGTCTATAAATTTTTAAATTTTTTTAAAATTATATATTTATATTCTTATATATTTATATCATAGGTTATGTCATTGTTTTTCCTGAAGATCCTAATACTTATTTTATTGGCGAAAAGCTTTGAATAATATATAACTTTATTTGTGTATTTAAAATATTTGTATTAATTTATATTATATATATGTGTGTGTGTGTGTGTGTGTGTGTCTATATATAAATAATGTTTTCTTGTATAATAATCAAAACCAGTGAAGATATTCAAATACAAGAATTATTTATTAATTTTTATTAATTAAAGCTTTTTGTTGGCAAAAAGTACCAACATTATCAGCAATGAATAACGTATTCATTGTATTTGAAAATCCTTAGTTGTTTATATATGAAGTTATTATTATTACTTGTAAATAATTTTTTCCATCACCAAGTGCAATAATTTTACCTTATGTGATGAGGCACCTTTTGGTCACTTGACCATTGTCGAATCAGGTATTCGACAATGGTCAAGTGACCGAAAGGTGCCTCATCACATAAAATAAAATTATTGCACTTAGTGGTAGAAAAAATTATTTATTTATTTATTTATTTACTTCATAGTTAAGTCAGTGCAAAGGAAAAATAATGGACGTGAAATACCACGATACATATATATATATATATATATATATATATATATATATATATATATATATATATATATATATATATATATTTTGTTTTTTTTTTTCTCTTCGATTGATAAAGACCACTGTGTGGTTGAAATATATCATTGTTTAAGTGCTTTTATGTGTTTCTATTTCAAGACTACAGAGTGGACTCTTACCAAGGTAAGTCTGTCAGTCTCCTAGTCCAACAAATCTATATATATATATATATATATATATATATATATATATATATATATAGTTTTGGTTGGTAAAGATTATTTAGATTTTTTGGACTAGGAGAATGACAGACTTACCTTGGTAAGAGTCCACACTCTATTTCAAGACTACAGTGTGGACTCTTACCAAGGTAAGTCTGTCAGTCTCCTAATCCAAAAAATCTAAATAATCTTTACCAACCAAAACTATATATATATATATATATATATATATATATATATATATATATATATATATATATATATATAGATTTTTTGGACTAGGAGACTGACAGACTTACCTTGGTAAGAGTCCACTCTGTAGTCTTGAAATAGAAACACATAAAAGCACTTAAACAGTGATATATATTTTAAGTGTATATTTTATGTGTTTCTATTTCAAGACTACAGAGTGGACTCTTACCAAGGTAAGTCTGTCAGTCTCCTAGTCCAAAAAATCTAAATAATCTTT
The DNA here is from genome assembly GCA_036971475.1 of Prosapia bicincta. Taxonomy (NCBI): domain Eukaryota; kingdom Metazoa; phylum Arthropoda; class Insecta; order Hemiptera; family Cercopidae; genus Prosapia; species Prosapia bicincta. The sequence goes on along the minus strand of JBAIZL010000006.1, from coordinate 97,628,932 downwards.
ACCAACCAAAACTAACCTATATATATGACGTCTGTAAACTCCCGATTATCCGTGGGCGGATTAACCAGTTTGCGGATTATCAGGAGTCTGCCATTGTTTTACAAATATCCAATTTTTATTCCAATCAGATTCATGTGTTTAAATTTCCAAACGGTGAATTATGACGTAAATACATATAAGGTTTAATAGAAGTTAAGATGAAGGGAATAGATATGTACGTACTAATTTTTACATTGAAAGGGAAGCATCGCGACGAGGGCCAGCGAAATAAAAGGGGCGAGCAGACTACTGTATAAAAGAGACAATGACAAAATACTTGGACGCCCATAAACCTAATGTGTATCATAAGATTGTAGATAAATGTCAGCTAATCTTGACTATAAATAGTCTAGGACGTGACATATGCATTATCCATGTCTGTCATATACATTATCGATCTTTATGGCTTTGTGACACACGTGACACAAGTAGACACTGTGCGACAAAATGGTTCTCAAGAAACTTAGATCGCACATTAAAGCTAAATCAATGCTCACAAAAAAAAACAGACGAAAGTGACAGATTTTTTGTTAAAAAAGTGAAAGTATTATGTGTAAAGGAAACTACATATGTACATACATACTTACTTTTGACATATACTTATGTACGTATTGTAAATAGTTAGACATATATATGTACATGTTATAATCCGTCAAATACATCGACATTTTAAATTATTTTCTGTATTTATTTTGTCCTCTGAAGATTATTTGTGGATTGTATTAACCAGGGTCGTTATTTGTGTAACTTATGGTACAATAATCGATTATCGATCGTTTTGCGTATTCTTTGTTCATAGTGGATTATCTGGGGAATTCGTTATCCGGCGTTGCCGGGCCACCCTATTTCACGGATAATCGGGAATTTACTGTGTATATATATTCTTGATATTTTACGTTATCCATTGTTTTTCCGTTGCACTGACTTTATGAAGTTAATATATTACTATTGTAAGTAATTTTATCCACCATTAAGTGCAATAATTTTACCTTGAGTGATGAGGCACCTTTCGGACAAATATAAGTTGTCTTATATTTATTTTATTTCATTCTCTCATATTTCTTTTTGTGTTTTCTCTTCGATTGACAAAGACCACTGTGTGGTTGAAATATATCATTGTTTAAGTGCTTTTATGTGTTTCTATTTCAAGACTACAGTGTGGACTCTTACCAAGGTAAGTCTGTCAGTCTCCTAGTCCAAAAAATCTAAATAATCTTTACCAACCAAAACTAACCTAAAATATATATATATATATATATATATATATATATATATATATATATATATATATATATATATATACATATATATATATATATATATATATATATATATATATATATATATATATATATATATATATATAATACATTCAAATGTTCAATATAACCATCCTAATAAATACCAACATTTAACATAATAAATAAGAAATAAACTGTATTTATAACATGTAATGTTAAGGTTTCAACAAATTTTATATATTAACTAAATAACGAATAAATTAAACATCGTTATAAGAAACATATGAATATATTTAGGTAATGTAAAAATCAACCTGGCCTTTGTTAATCTTCCAAAAACATTTCTGATTCTCACAGAAAAAAATTGTGCATCAATATTCTAACCGTATCATTACATTTTCAGGATCCAATTTCTTAAAATTTATTCTATTTCTTAAATTAAAATTTAAACTCTTTACATTGGCAATAAAATTCAGAGCCGCCACTTTGAAACTATAGGCAATATATACCAAATTTTATACATATATTTACACGTTCATTGCCAATCTCGCAATATCGCGTGTTAGTTCTTACCGGAGGGCCGATCACGGGATATCGCGTGGCCGTTGCTAAGTGAATTATTATAGCGGTCACAGCGAAATTGTGCGTAATACTTATAATGGCCACTAGGGAAAGGATTGACCTTTTTGTAGTGGGGATGGCCACCAGCCATTTTGTTTTGTTCTTAGCAGCCAGTGCACACAGTGGTAGCGTTCGGATAAGGTAACATCCTAATAATTTTGTTTATTTATTCGTTGATTTAGCATTTTGTAATTCGGTTTTTATTTATTTGAGTGTTGATTTTGATTTCTTAATTATGAGTGACCAACCAGAGCCCTCGAAAAGGCTTATCAAAATGCCGGATTGTCCAAACAAACATTTTTTTTAAATTACAGAGGTGGAAGAGTTATTACTAGATTCTGACCCACAAACAACACAGAAGACACAAGGAGACAGAGTCCAACACAAGCTAACTAAAATTAAAAAAGTAAAACCACGATGTCTCAGCCCTGGCAAAACAGTAAATGCAACTTCCAGATAAGATTGCAGAAATTGCTATAAAAATAAAAAGAGGATAAACAGAACTGAGTGTAAAAACTGTCCAGGTGCTCCACCATTGTTTTGACTGTTTATTTGATTGCATGATTGCAATACTAAATAGTTTTATATTTTGAAACCATTTTGTAAATTTTGAATGTACAAGTGAATCTACAGTTACAATCTAGAGTGAGTTTTTCAAATTTTGCCTGATAATAAATGTCAGCTAGTTATAGTCATTACAATTAATACATTTAAATGGCTCTTATTTGTAAACTATGTGCTCTTTTTGGCCGAATTATGTATCACGCGATATCGCGTTTTTGGCCATATGGGCAAAAATCGCATTATGTTTGGCCAATCACGCTATATCGCGTGATGGATAGTAGAGACCATAAATATTAAGTACATAATAATAAAAGGTTGTAAATATTATATTTACCTAATTTGAGCACTATATAACTAAATAAAACAATAAAAAAAATTTGGCCACCACACAAAATTTGTTTAGCAATGAACGTGTTTAATAAACATCTTCCAAATTTAACTTATGCTGTTTGGTACATAAAAAGGGCCTGGTATCTTATTTCTCAAAAAAATACTTAAAAAATTATAGCACCCACTTGTACAAGAGTATGTTTCTTTTGGATTTTTTCCACAAACTCAATAACAATTTATAATCATAGGGCACTTAAAAACAAATACAAAAATTTGACCCTATCTATTTTGGCAGTTATACTTTCACAAAAATTTAAATACCTGAAAAAAACAGTAAGACAAGAATACTCTTTTGTTTCAAGATCCAGTATAATTTGAGATTACTTCCCATAATTTAGGCGGAACTCCGTACAGTGAAATACTTGCATAGAAAATTGGCTACAGATATACCTTATAATTTCACAAAACTATATATTGGTTACTACTTTTTATCTTAAAAGAAATATACATAAAATCATTACCTGTCTTCTTTAACCCAAATGTCAATAACCAGGATTGTTAATATAGAAAATCAAGATATCAATCACAACTTTACATGTATTCTATTATAAACCTCCATGGATTAGAACTGTTAATAATAAACCAGCTGACACTGAAAACAAATACTAATATAGCTTTAATAGCCTTTAACTACAACAAAAAATATCCCATGCCCAAGAAAATTATCAATGCATACTGTTTGTTTTTTTTCAGTTCCTACTATTAATTCACCATATTTCTATATATGTATGTCTTGTTCAAATTTTCAATAGTTAATATAATACTTTTTATTCATCTACTCAAGTTCAAATACATTTTTTTTTTAACATGAAGTCGATAACACTTGATGTTAATATAGTTTTTTTTCAAATACTAATTCATTATTTTTAATTTAAAAATGTCTAGGTTGGATTTTAACTGTGACTACATGCTTGAGATCCAGCACTCTGGCACTTAGCCAACTTGCCCATAAGTAGGAATGTTTTTCTTAGAGTAAATGAATTTTTTTGCCCCCACTTGATTATCTAAACCTCCATTCTACAACCCTTCCGTCCTCCTTCTTTTCCTATCGACGTTGTCAAAAACTGTTGCCATGATTACCACACAATATTGTAAATAATGCTTTAAAAACAATTACACCCTTTAGGCTTGGATAATTTTAATAATTCATTTCACCTTTTATTTTGTCATTTAATATTGTGATTCTGTCATATTTATATACATATTTATTGTAATTGTAATTATCTAATAAAACATAACTAAAATAAAATCTTTCTTTGTGAACTAAGTAAGGATTGACCTTAATAAATGTCTTATATATTACTTGTTTTGATTTTCTCTACTTCCTTTTCCATTCTTTCATTGTTTACGACTTATATCTATAAATATTTATACACACATCCCTGTAATTTCTTGTTTTTTAGTTCCATATCTCTCAGTTTCTTCCAAGGCACGTGAATATTTGGGGTTTCCCTAAATATTTGTTCTATGTTTTTTCTATATGCCTATTAATATAGGCAAAAGACCGGATTGTTATAAAACTAATTCCATAAATCTTTTATCTAACCAATAAATAAAACAAGATTTGACCACTACCAGACTTAATCAGAGTGTTAGTGTGTATGCATGTGTGTGTTTGTTTATTATTTAAGTTTCTTATCAAAGAATAATTATGGAATTACTTTTTATAAAGTGTTCACTATTAGTGCAAATATTTTTAAATATGAATATGTTTCTACTGATGGCAAACAAAAATTTCTTCAATTTCATCTACAGTATACTAAGGTCGTTTAAAAAGCAAGTTGTTTTTATAAATAAAAGCCTACTATATACATTTAAAGCTTATTTAATATTTACATTTAAAAATGTAATCTCAAGTATTTTCCTACATAATTACAATTTACATTTAACCTTTTGCACGCGTATAACGTGATTTCTCGTAAGGCTAAAATCTCTGCTACTGCGTATTACGAGAAATCACGTATTTACAATATTTTGTTTATGGAAGTCCTAGTTGTTTGTTTAAAGTCCATTACAATGTGACAATGTTTGTTTGGTGTAAATAATCTCCACTGCTACGTTTATTGTTCTTGGCCACGTGTTACCGATCCACATTCTGTTGTTATTACGTGGTCTATGCATGCGCGTATGACGGATATTCTCGGCAGGACGCAGCGTCTGCCAAGTGTCGTATTTTGTGTTGGCATTGTGATTGCTATAGCTGTTTACTGTTTACATGAGTGGCCTTTGTTTGTACTGTAAGAATAATTTATTGTTTATAATTTGGTGAATAATAATTTTAGTTACTTTAATTTTATTTTAAATGGATTTATTGATATCTTGAAATACCTAGAGTAAAAACATTAAAAATTATAAAAATAACTAGTTTATAATTTTTTTTGTTCATATACATCTTTAGGAACTCAGAATTAAATAGAACTGTGAACATTTCGCAAAAAAGTTTTTTTTTTATCTAATAGCACGTAATCTGTTACTTGCCGTTTATATGTCCCGCGTGCTAAGGGTTAAGCATTCATCATATTAGCCACAAGCTTTTCAGTACCTAATGAATAAAATTCGACCACTTGTCGTTACATCATTATATTCAACAACTAAATGGAAAAGCAAATTGCTTTCTGAACGAGCCTCGTGCGTGCGCCGCGCGCGTGTGTGTGTGTGTGTGTGCGTGCGTGTGTGTGTGAGAGGTAATTACATAGATACAGCTATCATCTGAGTAAAGAAGAAGATAAAAGTCTTGAAATATCTCAGTGTTTCTGTTTTTTTCTTTTTTTACATTTTTATGTGTGTTAAGAATTTAGACCCCAGAATTACAGCAGAGCGTCAATAATCCGGACCTCAAAAACCCAGCTTCGCATTTTGGATCATGGTTTCAGAGTTCACTTGATGCCACTGAAATACATATCTAAACTAAGTGTATCATTAAATATAAATAGCTGCAAAGAAATGTGCGTCAACTTTTGTTCATAAAACAATAAAGGACTTTTTCACTTAATAAATTGGTACCGGTATGTTTTCTCGCTTTCTGCGCTATGTATGTGCATTATATGTTCTTTCATTGATTTGTAACGTAGGCCCTCTGAGATCTATCTTGTAATAACTACTGGTTGAATTCAAACTTACACGATACTTTAAACATTAAAATATATTAAAGTTAATTAAATATCAATAATACACAGTATTTTAAAGATCGTTTGTAAATCCGGATAATCTAGGTCAGATGGGTCCAAACCTCAACTGATACGGATTTTTGACGCTTTACTGTATTATAAAACTAAGTCTCTCAGTCTCTAATTCAAAGTAATTTTCTAAAGAGGTTTATATAAAATCTTATTAAAGTACCCCTAAACAATCTCATTCTCTCACTCTCTCTCTATCTATCTATCTCTCTCTTTATCTATCTATTTCTACATACTAAGAAAAATCTTGTTTTAAATAGATGACCACACATGACCATAAAACTGGTTACTTTCTAGAAATAACATTCATGCAGAGCCTGGTTATTGACAGAAAGGTTTAATTACGATATATCTTTTTTTTTAAATTTAAAACGCTGTTAGTTTTAAAAATAAAACTAGGATTTAATTTTGGACCCAATAAAAAAAATTATGATTGTTTTTCCAAAGGATGAGATATGTATATTAAGAAAAATTCTTTTCTATTGAATTATCTCTTATTTATCTAACTAACTTCTTAATAGTGTTTTAGTTAATCAAACAGGTACTTTGCTTTAAACCCTAAATATTTTTCAAACAATTGACATTTTCAAAATTATTAGAATGAATCTATTAAAAGTGAATAATATTGGGCCCAAAATATCTTTAGTGTAAAATTAATATATTTAAAAACTAATTCACTGATTCAACAGTCAAAATATATACAAAAATTATTTTCTTTTTAGTATTTTCAAAACTTAAAAAATTATATTCATAACCATTTTTACAACGTACATACAGCTTAGGTACAATCCTAAGTATATACAAAGTAAATTTTAAAAGTTTTAATATTTTTTTAACTTTCTTGCTGATATTTTATAAATAAACATTTAAATATAAAATCTTAGAATGAGAGATAGAATACAAACTTGCTAAAAGCCATTGTTAATCAAGTCAAAAAAAAGTCTTTAACAAAACACAAACCAAAATTTTTGTTTTTCTAATAAAGTATAAATATTTGGTATTTACCACTTATAGAAAAAAACATTAAAATTGAACGAATTTATTACATCGGTATCCATATAAATAGACTATACAGTTTTCCGAACACTTCAAAGTAACTATATTTCACTACAAAGCAGGTTTTAGTGAAAATGATAATTTAGGTCTAGAATTGTTTTTCCCCAGGATTTTTTTCTGTTCTTCCTTTAACCTTCTTTCATTATCTTTTCGTAACCTTTGTCTTTCTTCGTCAATTTTCCGTTGTTCTTCAACCATAGCTAGCCTTTCTTCTGCCTGTAAATAATCAATCAATAGAAACACATAAATCCAAGATGTAGGAAATATTTACCCTTTTAATTAATAAATTTTCCTATTTAAGAATAGAGCACAATACAAACTATTCATAATCATAATAGAATTATTAAAAACTTTAAATATAGAATATTCATCACACAAGTTAAAATCATATGCAATTTTTTTACAAATTTATCAAAAGGTTGTTATTTCACTATCTGTGTTCACGTTAACACTTGGACTTTTCGGCCATTTTATATGATTACTATTAGAGCTATTTTCCCATGAAGTTCTGTCGGCTCCCATAACTAAACAAAAATTTTATTTTAGTTACTCTTTATTTTATAATTATAATTAATATAAATATGTTTAACATATGACAGAATCACAATACTAAGTGGCAAAATATAAATCAAATTACCTTCAATTTACCATTTCTCTCTCTATACAAACACTACGCAACAGATAAAGAAAACATATTAAATGACCATACACATTTAGAAGCCAACACCCTGTTCCATTACATAGCATACAACCAACTAACCCACCCCCTCTACACTCATAAACCTCACACCGACAACCTTTGTACCTAGCAGGGACGCTGCCAGTAAAGACTTGGCTTCGTAAAAGGAACGATTGTTTCGAAAGCATCAGCAATTAAGACCTTACATATTCACTTAGTTGAACATCATTTATTATAGTAAAAATTGAAGATAAATAAACCAACATGGCCAATTATTCAAACCAATTTATTAGGAAATTAAAATAATTAATTTTAAAGCAATTTTACCAAGACTGGTATTATACAACGTTAATGAAGTTACTATATTAAAAAATGTGAATTCCTATTACAGTAAAAGCTCTTTTATATGGCATTATATCATTCAGAGCATTCTATTAACCAGCACATTTTTAAACCAAAATCGTATCATTATAGTACTTTTTTTTTTATTGTAACAAGGTGTGACTCGTATGAAATACAATACAAAAAACACCATCAAAAGTCAATCATAATGACAATTCAAATCTTACAGCAAATGAACATCGTCACAATGCAACAACAGACTGATTTGTCTGTTAAAGTAATAAGTGGTTTCTTACCTTCTCAAACTATGGCAACAACAGAATGGTCTCTTACCTCCCTCCTCATACTATGGCAACAATATTAAGGTCTCTTACCTACTCAAATTATGGCAAAAACAGAAAGGTCTCTTACCTCCTCATACAATGGCAACAATATTAAGGTTTCTTACCTTATCAAACTATGGCCACAACAGAAAGGTCTCTTACCTTCTCAAACTATGGCAACAAGAAATGTCTCTTATCTCCTCAAACTTTGGCAACAACAGAATGGTCTCTTACCTTCTCAAACTACGGCAACAACAGAAAGGTCTCTTGCCTCCTCAAATTATGGTAAAAACAGAAAGGTCTCTTACCATCTCAAACTATGGCAACAACAGAATGGTCTCTTACCTCCTCATACTATGGCAACAATAGTAAGGTTTCTTACCTCTTCAAACTATGGCCACAACAGAAAGGTCTCTTACCTTCTCAAACTATGGCAACAAGTAAGGTCTCTTATCTCCTCAAACTTTGGCAACAACAGAATGGTCTTTTACCTTCTTAAACTACGGCAACAACAGAAAGGTCTCTTGCCTCCTCAAATTATGGTAAAAACAGAAAGGTCTCTTACCATCTCAAACTATGGCAACAACAGAATGGTCTCTTACCTCCTCATACTATGGCAACAATAGTAAGGTTTCTTACCTCTTCAAACTATGGCCACAACAGAAAGGTCTCTTACCTTCTCAAACTATGGCAACAAGTAAGGTCTCTTATCTCCTCAAACTTTGGCAACAACAGAATGGTCTTTTACCTTCTTAAACTACGGCAACAACAGAAAGGTCTCTTGCCTCCTCAAATTAAGGTAAAAACCGAAAGGTCTCTTACCTTCTCAAACTATGGCAACAACAGAATGGTCTCTTACCTTCTCAAACTATAGCAACAACAGAAAGGTCTCTTACCTACTCAAATTATGGCAAAAACAGAAAGGTCTTTTACCTTCTCAAACTATGGCAACAACAGAATGGTCTCTTACTTCCTCATACTACTGAATTATTTTTAAGGATACCTTTTGAAAGATTTTAAAACAAATTTAATTTCAACAAAATCAGATCTGTCAGGCCCTTTTCCATGACTAACATATAGGACAAATATTTTAATCAGCCGATAAATACATGCAAACCAAATGCTTCTAAAACTCTTCTGTCTATTTGGTGAGACAGGATAAAAGGTCGAGCCTCTTTCTTATTAGGTCATCATCCCAAATAAAACTTACATATTAATTCTATACTGATTCGCTATTAACAGTTACATGCTAAATTGTCAAATACAGTAGGACATATATAATTTAAACATGTTTAATTTAAATTTGCCAATAATTTGAGGTTCTAGGTTGGTCCCTTGAACTTTATATGCTATCAATAAAAAAATAATGAATAATTTGAAGCTCAACTTCTTTAATTTGAAGTTATTAGTTTGGTTATGTGCTCAAATTCCAGTTGCACTAGTGATTGCCTTCCAAGAGTTCTCTGTGTCCAGATCGAGATCAGAGGATTTGGGAGAATCAGTTGTCGATCAATGCTCTGCATCGAAATGGTTAGCCTATAAATTTACTTCTTTAAAAGAAAAATGTGGTGTTTTTCCTATTAAAAATGGCATAGAATTTAACAAAATTAAGAATATAAAACTTAGTACTGAGATTATGGTATCTTTTGATGTAAGTTCGTTGTTTCCTAGCATTCCTGTTAAAGAAACTATAATGTAAGTTGAAGATTTTTTAAAGGAAAATAACATTGAACCTGTTAAAATAAACGAATATGTAAAATTAATAGAAATACGTATTATCAAAATTTCTTTAAATTTATAATGAATTTTATAAACAATGTGATGAAACTGCTATGGGTAATAGTTTGTCTCCTTTCATTGCTGAGCTTTTTATGAGTAAGATTTGACGAAAACTTAAAGAATAGAATTACGTATTTTCCTAGAATTTGGTTAAGATGTGTTGATGATGTATTTGCTACTTTTGATAGTAAATCTAATGTTGATGTTTTTGTAAACCAACTTATCATACACAATTCTATCAAATTTACCTGTGAATTAGAAAATAATGATTGATTACCATTTTTATATATTCTATGTATTAAAAATCATGAAAAAATAGAATTTGAAATTTACAGGAAACTTACTAACAATAATAGATATATTTTAAATAGTTTCAACCATTGGAATACACATAAATAGCAGCATTTAACAGTTTTTTAAACAGAGCGATCAATGTACCACATAGTCCTAGATGTTTTTATAAAGAAATTAGTTATATCAATGAAGTAGCTAGATATAACGATTTTGATACAAAAATTGTAGATAATACTGCTAGAAAACAAAGATCAAAATATGTTTTAAGCATATTTACCAACCTTCAAAAAGAAGATTAAAAAAATAATTATATTAGCTTACCTATTGATAATATTTTAACAAAAGGGTTAGATTCGATTTTTAACAAGATAAATGTTAAATTGCCTACAAAGTCAAAATAAACTTTAACATTTATTATGTAACCCTTAAGATAAAATTCCAATGCTGGAAAAATCAGGTATGTATGAGATAATTTGTAGTACTTGTGATGAGATGTACATAAGTCAAACCAAAAGAAAAATTGTAACTATATATAAAGAACATCTTTCACATATTAAATATGATAGACCTGAAAATCAAGTGTAGCAGAACATGTCCTTAGTAATCAGCATGATTTAGATAAACATGTTATTTTAGCTATAAGTATCAACTCCAAAAAATTACTCAATAGTTATGAAAGTAATTTTATAGTCAAAGCAAAGAGTAAATTAATGAATCCAGATAAAGGGTCTATCCCTAACTCACCTCTATATTCTGCACTTTATTAGTCATTTTCCAAATACGATGCATTATTTTAATTAGTTTTTTTATTTTATTTATTGTTATTAGGTGTAGTTCATATTACATATTTATTATTAAAGTGTAGTCTTTTCTGACATAGCCTATATGATTCAAGATGGCCGATCGTTGTTTGTTGGTCGAGGGCGGAGCTTACCTCATACCTATATATGGCGACCACAAAGAATGGTTGGAGTCACTCTATTTTATAACTTCTTGTTTGTTAGATTGTAATTTTGTAATAAGACCCTCTTTCATTTGAATGAATAAAATGAAAGCCCAAAACTCCTGGGCGTCATACCGGATAAAAAGCTGAGGTGGAAAAACCACATTGACGAAGTGATCGAAAGATGCTCCGCTCGTCTCAATATCCTCAGAGTCATAGCAAGCAGAGTATGGGGAGCAGATACCGTCACGCTTCTCACCTTATACACCACGTTCATCAGAACAAAAATGATGTACTGCGGCGAAGTGTGGGGAGGCGCCGCTAAAACACATCTTAATAAACTCCGAGCAATTCAATCGGCAGCTCTGAGATTGTGTCTGGGATGTCCGGGGACTACGCCCATTGCAGCTATGGAGGTTGAGGCGGGAATTGAACCGATTGACTTATATATAATGCATAGAAGTTGGTATAAATATCTTCAATGTCAAAGTCTCTCTGAAACACACCCATTACAAGAAATTACACCATGCACTATAAAACAATCATTCAGTAGCAGATGCAATTCGTATGACCCAGGTGCGTCTCACAATAAACCGGAGGTTATACCAGCTATCAATGCATTAGCCCCATGGAAAATGCCACTTATTAACACAAAAAGCAACCTCACAGGAAATACAACCAAAAGCCAAACTGCTGAAGTGCTGCGGGCTGAGGCACTCGACATGATCAACACAACTTACAGTCAAGCTACAAAAATATACACCGATGGCTCAGTGAACTTGATCGAGGGCAAACCCGGTGCTGGATATTTCAATCAGAAAACAAAGAAGGAATACTTTATTCCATCCAACTCCACTTCCAGTATGGATGCAGAGCTAATAGCACTACAAGCAGCACTCACACACTGTTTGCAGAGCAACGACAACGAACTTTGTATTTTAACAGATTCTAAATCGGCGATGGAAGCAATCCAAAATCCACTTCCCACAGACTTCGCTTTCCGTCTGAAGTCGATCCATGTGACATTTCTCAAATTGCAGCAGCTGGGGAAAAAAGTTACAATTCAGTGGATTCCAGCCCACTACGGAGTGTTCGGTAATGAAAAAGCAGACAACATCGCTAAAGAATCAGCTACGATGGGACCCGTCATGCCTCCTCAAACCTCACTATTGAAATTGAAGAAAGATGCAGCTAGGACCATTCGAGACATCTGGATCAAGCGTTGGCAAGACGAGACCACTGGGAGACATCTTTTCAACTTACAGCCTGAACCAAATGCTAGATCCTGGTACAGAAACATACCACGTCAGGTGGCAACAGTCACAGCCCGCGCCAGAACAGGTCACATAGTGACGGAAAGTTTACAAAATTCAACCTGTCGGACTCCCCAATCTGTAAAGCCTGCATCGAGGTGGAAGAAACCCTGCAGCACTATTGTTGGAATACTTGCGAATATCAGATAGTAGAAGAGAAAGACTAAGGTTTTTAATTAAGGATGAGTGGAGAAGAATATTCCTGGACAAGTCCGCATGGGCACTGGCGGCAGCGATCTATCATGGACATCGGATCATCGGCGTCACTTGAGGCTGGATATCCGTAACAAGAAGTAAGTAATAAGACACTCTGATGATGATAACATGGTATCAATATGTACATAAGGGTTTAATCTTAAATAACTTGTATTATTTGATATTTTCTATTATTTTTGTGGTACTGGGATTGTCTTCAATATTTTCACTGTAATATATTGGTACCACTGTGCTCTAGATATTGTATAGCTGGAATTATAAATAAATGTATCTGGGCCAAATATATCAGATAACATTTAAAGAATCAAATACTAAACAAAGCGACATTAAAGAAGAGAGATATTTAAAGAATGTTAAATCTGCATTAGGGAGCTAATGATGTTGAGAATAAAAGTTAAATAAAAATTACACTTACTAATTTTTTCTGAGCTTCTTCAATTTTTCTGTTGTTTTCAGCTAAGATTATTTCTAACTCCTGTCGTTTTTTGTTCTCTTCCTCCTGGAAATACAAAAAAAACACGTGAATACAAACGAATAATTAATCACAACCCGTAACTCTGTCCACACCTTAGGAAAAAATACTTTTCAACCAATCCCAATTTTGAAGATCTCAACTTGAGTGTAACACTTAATTTATAATTTAAAAAAAAAAAAAGTTATTTCTTGTATTCTTTTAAAGTTTGACTATTTTGTAGCTACAAAAAGTAACAAAAAAAACAAAAAACTGTTAAAAAATAATTGAAAGCAAAAGATTTATTTATAGTTTATTTACAACAGTTTAAACTATATGAAAATTGGGTAAAACCTGTTTTATTACATGTAAATTATGGACAATAAAGAAATATGAAACTAATAATTATAATAGGGACTATCTAGGAATAAATACACTGGTCTTCCCAGTCAGTTCTACAAACAGAACCTGAAATAACACTAAAAACAGGTTGTATATAGATAAATTAGTCCATTATTTTAACATGACAAATAATTTTGTTACTTAAATAAATACATGTACTCACATACATACAAACATTCACACAGCATGCAAGCAAATATTGTATGTAATTATAAATAATGAGAAATGCCCACTTTAAGTTATATTTAATGTTGTAATTCTTTAATCAAATATTTATTTTTTAATAAACATTTGCATACTGTCTCCGAGCCACGACAATATACACGACATACCTGGCCTTACCGTAATGACTTACCAATAAAATGCAAATACACTTCTTATTTTGTGTTCCTTAATTAAATATTCACAACTCATTAATTGCAAAAACATTTCTAATACCTTAAGAAATTGTGCTGTATGGTCAAGACTAAATAAAAGTTTGCTTATTTTGCTTATTGTTTTGATTTACAAAACAAATAACTGTTATAATAGAAGAAAGTTTTTATTAAGACCTTACAGCTGGGAATAATATTCACTTGATGAACAACAGCCCAGAATTGTATTAAATTAATAATATATTTCAGTAATTGAAAAACTTCTATATTGATACATCATAATAAATTTGAAAGATGAATTTTAACTCTTTTGTGCCTATACACATAAAAATAATGATTTACTCTGGTGAGCCTATTGACATTATAAATGTATATTTAAAAATCATGTTTAAAATATATGTTTTTTTAAATCAAAATTTCTTGTAATAATTATGGTACTTATGATTTTAGAAAATAGAAAAGCAACTGTGTAAATATCTAAACATATATAACAAGATTGCCCTCAGTGTTTTCATTTTGAAAATTCAATTTCTCTATTTTCATGCACACAGGCTATTGTTTATAAGCAATTTAGAATGTTTACTTTGTTCTAATCTTAATTTTACCCAAACAAAAAATATTAAGAATGTGTGGGTAGCACTTAGCGTAGAATAACTTAGTATTATCCACTGCACGTAATCAGGAAGGTGGCTTGTTTGCACTGTTGTCACGTATGGAACCGGCCTCGCAAGGTATGGTCAAAAGTTGCTTACCCTTGAGCACTAATTGGATAATTGCAACCCTGAGCAAACAGTGTTGCCTGGTTCGAGCATCGGGTTGTTAGTCAATCACCTGTCCATGACTCGTCTCTCGCCCATGTGGCAATGCTGTATTTTTTGCCATCTGCCTGATTTTGTGCAGTGGACTATAATTAAAGGTTTAATAATGGCTTTGATCAAATGTTACATCTTTCTATGAGAAAGGCTATCAGCTAGTATTAGGAAACTCTAATAAGCAATCACAATGTAAAAAACGTATCGGGAAAAGTTTTAAAAAATATTTAAATATTTTACTGTAATTATTGTTTTTAGTTTTTTGAACTTATTTTATAGAAACCCTTCCTACTTAATATTGACATTATTTTTCAAATAGTTATTCTATTTTCTAAAATCAAACTTTTAGATTATTGCTATACATTTTTTAATGATTAACCAAAGACTTTTTGTTCTTACTCTCTTTCAAATCATATCTTGTGGCATCCATAAATAAATAGTTAAACAAGGCTAACGAATTCGTACCACATAATGAAAAAAGAAAACAAATTCAACTACGGCTTAAATGTAGTCAATTTAGCCAGGTAGTCACATCTAATCTCGTGTTCCAAAGACAGTACACAGACACAAACATACACATTCATATAAAATTCAGGTCTTAAAGTAAACAACGTTGTATAGACTTCAATCAGCAATGGACAAATTCCAGTTTTCGAATTATATAATCTCTATTTCTAATAAGAGTCAAAAGTTATTTGTTATTACCAACTGTTATTGTTTTAGGTCATATTTATAAAGAATCTTTTAAACTCCCTATGTGAATAAAGCGACTAAAATAATATTCCTCATCTACTGTGTAGCATTTATATTACCTCCATGCTGAATTGGTTGGCATTACAGTTAATATATTTATTATTAAACTCAGTTCCATATTAATTCACCATGTCAGTTCACTAGCATATACAAACATACATTCACTGTCTATTTAACGCCATCCAACACCTTGAAACATAGCTGTTGCATTTTAATTCTTATTAAGCTAAGGTACCCCTAGCTCTGAACTGAAAGTAGTCAGAAACTAGAGGCCACTTGGTAGGGCAGGAACAGCATTCACTCACCGTAACAAGCATGATAGGCAAATAATCTTACATATTTTTATTTTACCATGCGATTACTTAAAAGGTTTATGATTCTACATTTATAAATATATCTTAAAATTCAAAGGGGAAGATGTAAATAAGATAGTAACTAAGACGCATATTCCGATCTGCACACTCACATCAGAGGACACCATCACTACGGATGTTATTAATTAAGCCCATATCTACGGATTCTGAGCACTATACTGCTGTTCTAAGGAGCTAAGTACACTTGAGAGCAAGACAGGTTCTAAGGCATACTCAACAAGTTGACTGTAATGCCAGTCACTGGTGACCGACACCGTATTTTTCCATAGGGCCATGGTGATCACCCGTGACCGACAATGTAGACCTAACTTTAGATCATCACACAAGGCTATCGGACACACTCACGATGTATTTAGCCATATGATGTGACCGACACCATATTTTTCCATAGGGTCACGGTGATCACCCGTGACCGACAATGTAGACCTAACTTTAGATCATCACACAAGGCTATCGGACACACTCACGATGTATTTAGCCATATGAGATGAACGACACTGTATTTTTCCATAGGGCCATGGTAATCACCCGTGACCGAGAACGTATACCTAACTTTAGATCATCACACAAGGCTATCGGGCACATTCACGATGTATTTAACCATATGAGCTGTCCGACAGCCTCTGTGTGTGTTCCTGCAACTTGGCATTCAGAAAATTTTTAATTTTATTTTTTACAAGACTATAATTATTGGGAAACTAGAAGTTCAGAACTACAAGGAAATATTAGAAATATTTATTTACACTTCTCTGTAGAGCTACATTAAGTTTTAGAATAGTGTTACATTTAATTGTCCTAAGGAAAAATTGTGTTTGAAGGTTATCGGAAAACTGGTTGGCAGTCGATGTGTTAAACTCTTTAAGTGGAGTTAAAAAAAAGTTTACAGTTTTAGGAATACAGTTTTTTTATAAAAAAAATACAAATAAAAAACAAATGGTACATTTGACTGTCCTCTCGATTACATGATCCCATTCTGTTACAAGATCCCGATTACAAGGGCAATATTCTGTTATTACAAGGTTTGAAATTAAAAATAAAATAACTAAAACTTTAGTGCAATAACGTAAAGTATTCCTGTGGCTATCAGATTCACACAGAACTCTTCGCATCTTAGTAAACAGAAGATAACTAGAGGTTCAAGGATTTTCTAAAGTCCATCACGAGAGCAACCATCCTTAACTGATGTTATGAAATACTGATATCAGTAACCATACTCACTGGAAAACTGGACACTTATATATTCAGGATATAAAAATTAAAATATTAAGTAAGACTTTACATCGGACAGTGAAATTGCAACCAACAGATAGAAATATATAGATCTTCAAAAAAGAGTATTACCTATTGACATTATAGAAATAATCTACAAATTTATTGCAGATCTGATATTTGGAATATTTATCAAAAACAAGAGTGGAATATTTGTTTAATAAAAGGTGATAAAAATTGCCTCTGGTTGATATATTTTGAGAATCTAAGTTTCGTGTGTAATCAATATATTTATAACAAGGTTAAATAGGACTTTCTTTGGAATATACATATCTAGACAGGCAAACCAAAAATTAGGAAGTGAAATTGAATAGGATAGAACTACTGAACAGGAATTTTTCCTCTCAAACTTTTTTTTTATCAATGACTTACTTTTTATAACAGCTCTTCAATATCTGTGGTTGCCTTTGTTGCTAACAAGTTTCTTACCCAATGATATATTTTCTTAAATGACTATTTTATATTTCCAATTCTGTTTTCATAATGTTTGGGGGTCTATGAAAGTTTTTGATATTTTCCAAGTATGAAAAATGCCGGTTTTTTTAATTCAAAAGATATTTGGTCATTTTTCAAGTAAGTCATCTAATTTACTACACATCCTTGCTATTCGTAGTTTTGCTTATTCGTGGCAAAATTACAAGATTCCTCACTAATACGTATCATATTTTTAAAAAAAAGACTAGATAGACAGTATAGTTACTGTGCAGGCTGTAGGACAATGTGCTCTTGTATTATTTATTTTGTACAGTAGTGTAGTTACTTATCACAAAGAAATCTGATTATTCTCCAAACATCTGTTAGACTGTACAATACTAGGCCTAATACTGAAAAGGTCATTATTCCTTATTTTTAACAAATGGCCTTGTCACTGACAAACAGCGATGAGTCAATCTAGCACCCCCTCCCCTCTACAAATCCAGACAAAATTTTAGCATCCCGTCTGTTTACTTACTCTTAATTTAATAGTTTTCAAAATCCAAACATCGATAATCATACCCGGGAGCAATATCTAGCTCGGAATTTGTTTTTCACGTCAGTTATGAAACAGGTGTCGCATTTGATTGTCGTGCCTGCTAGTTTTGGGAACATCGCATCTACTTTGTGGAAGTATTTAGTTCGGATTGGAGGGAAACGTATACAAACAATAAAAATATGTATGTAATTATCTAATACGTAAATATACCCCACTGTATTATAAGTGTACAGTATAGGCTGTAATAATGTTACATTTTTTATGTGGAACATAACACTCCCCTTTTTATATACAGTTGGTTTCAGTATTCCCAGTGGCTTTGAGAATAGAATAACGAGGGATCACTGTAATTTTATTGCCAAAAATATTTGATATGCATTAAATTAGCTTGAAAAAATTTATAATAGTTTCTTTGTAATTTGTTCAGTTATCCTTTTTCTACCAAAGAGTAAGAAACAATCATACTTTTTTTTAAAAACATCTCAAAACTTAAAAAAAAAAAAGTAAACTGGTGAATTGCCCATTGCCAATTCAAGTACTTTTCTTTAAACGAGCATGCATATTATGTATATATTACAGTACACTACAACCTTAGTAACTAAATTTTACTTTGGATTCAGAAGAGTTAAAACTAACAAAAATTGTGATATACAGAAAATTCGTAATACAATAGTCTCTAAAATTCGAGGTGAATGTTACCAGATCCCTTTGAATTATCGAAAACTTAGATTACAAGGAAATACGTTTCTGTCCGTTAGAAAAAAATAGGAGTTTAAATGAACCCTAATACCAAAGGTAATTAAAAATGCAATAAATACATTTATAGAACTTTATATAAACATTTCTTGAAAGCCCGACTCATTTACTTTGCCTAGCATATGCATATAAACATTTCTTGGAAGCCCAACTCATTTCTTTTGCATACCTTATAACTTTAAACTTTTCTTTTAACCCCAATTCATCAGTTTCTTTCAAATAGATAAAATAGGTTCAATTAGAAATAGGTTCAAATTTAAGCTTTAAACATCAGGACTTGGAATTTCGAGACTCTGCTGTATTGTATTTAATTTGACTTGGAATTTCGAGACTCTGCTGTATTGTATTTAATTTGAGCATCACTAATCTCATCATATTTAATGCTTTTTGGGGTTTCCAATCAGTTACCATCATTCTGGCTCTGCTATATCCATTACTGATCAATGTTAAGCTTTTTATCTGGCATTTCAAAATCTTAATCCTCAATATATGCAGAAAGTTTATAAAAAGCTAACCTCCAGACAAAATGCACGCAGCTAGGTTTTCTCTCAGCCCATTAAATATCCTCATAACAAAATTCTCCGCAACAGATATTGTTAGAAATTCTGATTGTTATTGAGCGCCTTTAAAACTATTACATCCTTGCCAATGGTGGATTAAGTATATCTTGAAGAAACATATTCAACAGTTTATAAATGTGGGGTAATTACAGACAAAACTAGATACGTAAGTCTTAGAGTACACTGCAGTCTCTTTTCACAGATAAAAAGAGAAATAGTTTGTAGAAACCATATACCGGACAGTTTACAATTTACAGACCTCTATATACTTTTAAAAAAATAGTTGAATGTACAATAATTACTGGTTTATTCCTTAGCAGAAAATTTTAAGAAGGAAAATTTAGGATATAGAATTTTAGAAATTGGTCACAATGTAGAGGGGGGTAGTTTTCCTGAAACCGACCGCCAAGATGTCGAAGAAATGATTAAAAGTCATAATGAGGAACTAACAGTGGAACAGTTGGAGGATGGCACCCCAAAATGATGTAGCCAAACAGCCTGCAGATGAAGATGAAGATCTCGATGATCATAAAATGAAACCAGAATTTTCCTCCAAAACCATTGATGAGATCCACCAAATGGCAACACAGCTAGCGGATTGAATGTCTGATATGACTCCCCTTATGGAAGGGCCTGAAGGCCTTATAAAAGAGAACTCCAGGAGCTCATGCTCCTATATGGGGAAGGTCAAAAGGAGTTCGAAAAAAAAGAAGAAACATACAGCTATGATTAAGTATTTTAAGCCATCCTAAATGTTGCTTGCTGTACATATTTACTTAGTAAAACTGTACTTAAACCAGTTATGTTGCTTCTGATTTGTAAATTTTCCTTTAGGACCTAACCTCCAAATTTTCGTTCAAATAAGGTACGATTTCTGCAGTTTTGCAACCACTAGTATCCCTCCAGAACCTAACCCTTGAGGATACGGAGGGATTACTGTGCTGTATCATTTAATGAACGTATTTCATTGTTCTCCTGGTTAAATATTGAAACTCATTTTTATACAGTAGACCTATTTTACTTTGAATAACTACTTCAAACTTTAATAAAGAAACAGATATACTGTAACACGAGTTTTTTATATACAGCCATTAATTTTATTTTCTGTTTGATCCTGACTTTAGATGGTCCAAACTGAAGTCAGTTCCATCAAGTCCGGAAGGAAGATGTTCTACTAGACCTCTCATTATACAGACTATACTCTTACACTAGAAAAATGTTACTATTTTTGCTTCATACAAATCAAGAGCAAAGAGCTTAAATCATTAAAGCAATTATGGGGTTTTCCACGCCTTCTTTGTTAAATGTCGTTTACTTTCCACATTTGTTTTTTTTATTGATACATAGTTTAAGAAATGGGAATGTTAATAAGGTTGTACTGTATTATAATAATGGCCCTAGCACAAAAAAAAAAACATGACAAAACATACTACATCAGAAAAATTACACTTTAAAATGGAAAATCATATAATTTTACAAAGAAAATTACAGCAGTTATAGATTGAAAATCTCAACTTTAGACCAATAAAAATGTTAAACTATATTCATTTTTAAAAGAAAAATGAAATCATATTACATGTTAAACTGCATTTTTAATATAGCACTTTTCATAGTTTTAAAATCTAAAAACCTTTTGTTATTGTTTCATTATTAGTTTATTAAAATTAACATTGCAATTTTGTACGAATAAATCGAATTCATTTTCCAAGGATAAAATTAACTACGCAAGTTAAATGTAAGCATAATTACATAGTACTTTTAGGTATAGTTTTAGCATTAGCCCTAAATTAACAATCATAAGATACATTCAAATACAAAAACTTGTTTTTAACAAATTTATTTTTAAAACTTTATTTAACTTTATATAGGACTCTGAAAACATTATATAAGTAGTACAAACTCGCTAATTCGTCACTTCTGGTAGAGATGCTTCCAATTCAACAACTTAATATAATTTATCAAAAAAAAAAAAAAAAAAATTAACAAAACTAATATTATTTATCTTCTTATTTCCGTTATTATCACATATAAAGTATGTGAAAAGCAAACTGGTCTGAATTTTATGGTTAATGAAAACGTATTGGAATCCACTCTGAACTAATAAAAACAAATAATACAGCTCACTATGAACATAAACTCATAACTAACTCAATTATAATAAACGTGCGAAACAAATTACTACAAAAAGCTAAAATGCAATATCAGGAATGTTAATATTAAGTTAATATTTATCAATGGAGAAATATCAACAAATTTTAAAAACCGTTTAAGGATTAGATGACTATAGAGAAACCCTAATCTCCTGCCACATATTTATAATAAATTACAATGACATTCTAGATCAAAAAATAATCCATATTAACAATATACCTCTTATGGAATATGAAGCTAAATGTTAGCACTGAACGTCACTAAATATATAACATGTTGATAAATTTTATTTAATATCATTTATAATAAAACAATTTTGTATTTTTTTTTCAAAACTAATGTTTGAATGTATGACATTTTATAAACATGTTGTAGTGATTCTTTAATTTGCCAGCATTTGTAATTCGCTACCTATTTTCTCTCGAAAGTGACGGATTAGCGAGTTTCTAATGAAACACAATTTTAGTCTAATTCTTGTAAACATGAATAAAAACAAAGAACAAAGAATATACTTAGTGGTATCAAAAAAAATGGTAAAAAATTGCAGCCGATACTAATTAGATCTTTGAATCATTAATCAATTGATAATCATTATATCTTTGAATCATTAATCAATTTTCGAGCAAGAAAAAAAATGTTATTTTAAGCAATGTATAGAAGAATGAACTTTTCGGAAAAGAGAATTACAGTAGACTATTGTTTTGTGTGGCTTAAAAAGGATTAATAAGATTTCTTAAATCTTCATTCAAAAAGACAATGATAAGAAACAACAAATTTGTCATAAAATCTATTCAAAAATTTTTCTTCAAAGAAATGAAAGTTAGACAGATATCAATTCTTTTAACATCAGTTGTCGGGAGTTCTGACCTAACCTAAAGATAACATAGTAGTTTTCCCTGATGAAAATAAAATTTCTATATCAAAAAATGACAACCATCTTTAAAATCAGCTGTTTCCACTAAGGAATAAATATGAGGGAATATTAGTAAGTGTATTTAATTTTAATGCAAACTTAGTACAAGATAAGATGTTTTGTATGATGTGCCTACATGTTTTGAGTGATGTGCCTACATGTTTTGTATGATGTGCCTACATGTTTTGTGTGATGTGCCTACATGTTTTGTATGATGTGCCTACATGTTTTGTATGATGTGCCTACATGTTTTGTATGATGTGCCTACATGTTTTGTATGATGTGCCTACATGTTTTGTATGATGTGCCTACATGTTTTGTATGATGTGCCTAGATGTTTTGTATGATGTGCCTACATGTTTTGTATGATGTGCCTACATGTTTTGTATGATGTGTCTACATGTTTTGTATGATGTGCCTACATGTTTTGTATGATGTGCCTACATGTTTTGTATGATGTGCCTACATGTTTTGTATGATGTGCCTACATGTTTTGTATGATGTGCCTACATGTTTTGTATGATGTGCCTACATGTTTTGTATGATGTGCCTACATGTTTTGTATGATGTGCCTACATGTTTTGTATGATGTGCCTACATGTTTTGTATGATGTGCCTACATGTTTTGTATGATGTGCCTACATGTTTTGTATGATGTGCCTACATGTTTTGTATGATGTGCCTACATGTTTTGTATGATGTGCCTACATGTTTTGTATGATGTGCATACATGTTTTGTATGATGTGCCTACATGTTTTGTATGATGTGCCTACATGTTTTGTATGATGTGCCTACATGTTTTGTATGATGTGCCTACATGTTTTGTATGATGTGCCTACATGTTTTGTATGATGTGCCTACATGTTTTGTATGATGTGCCTACATGTTTTGTATGATGTGCCTACATGTTTTGTATGATGTGCCTACATGTTTTGTGTCTAAGTGTAAATGTTTTTTTTTAATTTGTGTTTTAAAAACAAATATATATCAGTATTCATGAGATTTTTTTTTTTAATGTATTAAAATGAGTTAAGCCTGTTAAGTGTATATTGTAATTTTTTTATTTATACTATATACAGTCGAACCTCTGTATAACTAAGTCGATTATCTGGAGAAAAAAATCGTTGTAGAGAGGTATTCGTTATTGAGAGGTTGTGTTGTAAAGAATGCTCCCACCCCATCTTACGCATATCGCACTACCTGCGGTAATAAAAGAGATATAGTATAATATCACGAGCGTAGTTAGTGTAATAGGCCAATGCTAATATAGGATAATGTTTTATAAAGTCTCAATTTATTTGAAATTCAAGTTGTTAAAAATGTTTTATTGATGTTTCTTCATTGTGTTCGATATCCACATTCAGTATTTTTCATAGGGTCTATTCTGTATAGGCTATTATGATAAATTCAAATTGTTAAAAATGTTTTATTGATGTTTCTTCATTGTATTTGATATCCACATTCAATATTTTTCATAGGGTCTATTCTGTATATGCTATTATGATAAGTTATCTAACACTTATGAAAGCAACATTTGTGCCACGTGTTCCACAAAGCCATAGAGATCGATAATGTAAACGGAGACATAGATAATACATATGTCACGTCCGAGACTATTTATAGCCGAGATTAGCTGACATTTGTTTACTACAACCTTATGTTGACACATTAGGTTTTCGGGTGTCCAAGCATTTTGTCAATGACTCATATTTACAATAGTCTGTTCCCACCTCCAGTTGGTTTATTAACTCTAATAGGACAGTTATCGTTTATTCTTGCGTTACTTCAGAAAGCTTGGTTCATTTTTATGATCGTTGTTTTTACCGGATATTCTGCGTGTTAAATGGTTCAAACTAAATAAAACAAAATATAAAAGTTAAACCAAATTAAATCTGTTCATAAAACTTCCTGAATCATTGTTTCAGTTGAAGCATCAAAAGTTAACTTGGGATGGTCGGATTTAAAAACAACTCAGGCACAATGTTCTCCAAACTCTTTTAAACCACTGACTCTTGTAAAATCAAATCATTTTTACAGATATCGACACTAGTGAAGTTTCAATTAGCCTGGGAGTGAGCGAAACAAGGAAATAAGCTGGGAGAGCATCTGTAAGGTAACGAAGAGGGTGCCGGAACGCTAGCCGTGCTGAACGTGTTAATTGAACCAAACTATAACATGCAGTCAATTGCCGACATGTGTTTCGCCTACCATTCTTGGTTTAGTTGACCTTCCTGCTGAAAATAAACAATTTCCTGGAAATGCCATTGTGAGCTGCCTATACAACACTACATTTCTTAGGTTGAAATGGAAAAAAACTTCTTTATTGAGAGGTCCGAAATTCGTTACATAGAGGTAAATAAGCAGTATATCTTCGAAAATGTCATGGGACAAGATAAAAATTCGTTTTATAGAGGATTTCGTTATCTGGAGATTCGTTATATAGAGGTTCGACTGTATGTAAAAAATTGCATTAAAAAATCAAACATTTTAACATAAATTTCCACAGGAAGTTTAAAATATAAACAAAGAGATTTAAACAATTAAGTTATAATTTTTAAAAAGAGTGCAGTGGAACCAAATATTTCTTAATATATTTATGCTCTACTAACTAGAAATTCAAAAGATCTGAGTTAATTTCTATTTAATAAAAAAAAATTAGAAATTAATTTAAAAATTAACTTTGGTGCTTAACTACAGACCATAACTACTTCTGAACCAATTATGTTGGTAACAACAAACACATTAAATTTTATTGATAGAATTAAATGTATCTGTTATGAATTTTTTCAATTATGTGAAATATTATTTATTTAAAATTATTTTTACTCTACCCATTTTATCTAACCTGTATAACATAAACTTATATTTATTTAAGGTTGGGTTAAAAATATAGCTATTAAGATCTTTTAATTGAATTTATATAATAAAAAGACCTGAATTTTTTTACAATTTTTAAAAATATTAAAACAAACAAAAACCAACATTTAAAATATTGTAAAATTTAAAAGTAGGTGGTTTAACATTGACTAATAGAATGTGTTTGAATATATATATATATATATATATATATATATATATATATATATATATATATGTGTGTGTGTGTGTGTGTGTGTGTGTGTGTCTGTAAACCTAAAATTTTCTTATGATAGTAAAAAATTTTTAAATTAACAGATGTACACGGCTCAACATAAAGCCAGTGACAGTGTTAATTTAAAGAAATTATTTTATAATTAACACCAATGAATCAAAGAGATTGGACGCACTGTGTATACGTATATCCAACGTAGCTGCCACTCGTCTACATCAGATGCCTTACTTACCCTCAGCGTCACCATCAGTTGGCAAGCCTGCAAAGAGTTGTTAACAAAAACAAACCAAATATGAATGAAATGAAGTAAATGTACATACATCGTAGCAATACCTTTTCAGTGCGTTGATACAAAACCTCTTCTTTATCTCTTCAAGCCTCATCTTCCAACATCTCGGATACTTCTTCTTGCTTCTTTCCACGTTCACTATTTGGGATACATTGATGATCCCAAATTTTTCCAAAACTTTTTTTCATAGCTCATTTATTTTTAATAGTGATTATAAAAAAACATGTTATTTTAAAATACCATTAGTTTTTTAAACTTTGATTTTTTTATTTATATTAAAATGTTATTAGAAATTAATCTACTTTTCTAAAAATCTAAATACTCTAAGCTTACAAAATCTAAATAAAATTCCACGTCTGTCCCGGAATCCTCCATTAGAAATTTATACAATTGGAATATACTTTTTTTTAATCTCTGTGAAAGTTTTATGTCCTATAATTTGAAAATATGGTATAGGCGTAATTCTATAAAATTATCCTCTCAAAATAATACTTATATATATAATTAATAGTATATATCCTATATTTATATAAGTGTAAAATAAAGCGTCTATATGTGTATGTTGTGGAAGCACACACTAGATTTTAAAATAGTGGAAATCAAGAACATCTTATCCAACTAAGCAAAAAAAACAGCTAATTTAAAACAGAAAAGATAAAATGGTTCTTAGAATTACTAAAGTATTAATCTAAAATGTCTTTAAATATTATTAAAATTGTTTGATATTAATGCAACATTCATTGCCACAATCAAATATATTTTACTCCTCTTGTTTAAATAATTTTTCTTATTTAAGAAACTAAATATTAAAAACACTAAATTTGTAAAACATTTCTTACACCCTAAAAACAAATATTTAGAAAGCACAAATTAAAAAATAATTGTTTCTTCTAACCTGATCATATTTTAAAAGTGTTATATTCTGAATTTATTTCCTTCTAAAAACTCAAAAAGCATCAAAACAAATATAAGGTTACCATATGTAACAAATTCCTGTTAAGAATTTGATTAATATGGCTACGAAACTTTAAACAAAATTAGAGAAAGTACTATATAAAATCCTCAGTATTTAGGTTTTGAATTTGTAATTTTACCAATCAAATTTCTCAAGTACTGAAATCCTGACATAAATCGGTAATATAACTAAAATTTATTTGATCAATGTCTCCTACTCCCTCCTTAAATTTAACCAAGGAATGTAATAAATATTTATACAATGATAATAGTTTTTCAATAAGTTTTTTCAAATGATTATACTTTTTTATTTTATTTAGCAGATCAAACCGTTGAATTATAATCTTTCTTAAAGTCGACCTCTACAACTTTTATATACAAGGACATCTATTTCAGGATATCACATTTACAACTCAGATAGTTAAACTTCTAGAATAATTGGAATAGAAAACAAAGCACAACTGAAATGGCTGTTATCATATATCAAGAGTGTGATTCCCAAGCAGGTATAACATTATTTTAAACCCTCATTACAACTATTATGGATATGTCGAATACTTCGTTACAATGTTCTAAATTACTGTCCTCCACAAATCTAATACCAGCCCTCAATACAGTGAACAAACTCGGTTAGAATTAACTGCAAATTGTATTCAAACTCGCAAATAAATAGTTCCATCAAAACAAATTTAGAGCGAAATTAGATATTTACTGAGCATTAATGTCAGAGAAATATCCTCCACCTTTCCAATAATGCAGGGTGTTTAGTTTTCAGAGCAAAATTTGATATAGTAAATTAATAATATTCGAGGAAACGTATTAGTAAAACAGTTTACACCATTCCAGGAAACCAAACCAAAAAATCTTTTCCCTCCGCTCCACAAACAACCATTGTCTGTTTTTCAGTCTTAGTTCAGTTAATGATCAGAGCATATAGTTGAGTTTAATGTCACCAATGTTGTCTTTTATGTCTACATATTTGAAACATAAATCCATTTGAATCACAGAAAAATTGTAGATACTTAAAGACATCAGTGAAGGACTTTTAACCAGAAAGGTTTCAGTATGGTATTTTAAAATCTACACTTTCTACAATCATATCTTTACGGGATAGGTTCAACTAAGTTATCACAAAAGTATTGATACCAGCATTGACAAAGCGTTTATGTTTTGGGGCACACGAAGATTTAAAGAATAAGTTACACGATTGGTTTTAAAGTATGAGATCGTTCCAGATATCAATTTCTATTATTGAAGAAACCATTAATAATATGTTTTTTTAATTTTACATTATTCATTTCAAGGGTTTGTATAATGTTTTATAAGTATAAGAAATTTCATTGTAGCTATGTTTATTTGTGAACAATTGTTATTAGTGTTAATAATTTTCATTTTATACTTGTGTATTCTTTTATCGCCTAATGACGATAACATATCCGTTATTGAAACGTTGCCTGTGTAAATAAATAGTTGTACCTGACTCGCAAGTCAACTGCATTCATTATTTATCCGATTTGTGTTTATCCGAATGGTGTCCTGTCCCAATTTGTTTTGGATAATTGGAGTTCTACTGTACATATGTGATTCAGGCTTTTTAATGAAGTGAGAACAAACATCCCTAACTAGGAATGGTCGTGAGAGGCACCTATAATGAATAAAAATAACTTTCAGTCTTCTGTAAAAATAAAACAATTGGTTTGTGAAACCAGTTGTTTTATTTCTACAAAAGAACCTCTCATATAAGGTTGATGAGCAGATACATAAAAACATGAGCTCATCTATTGACCAACTTCCAACAACAGTTTTCTCAATTTCAACATTAATAATTAACGTAATTTTTACTGAGAAACTTCAGTACAAACAAAAAATAAGGAATTTGAGCGCTAGAAATAAGAACTCATAAGAACATCAAAGCAGAAATATTATATATTTTGTTTTTTGGAATGATGACAGATTTTGACGCTGATGATGAAACTGCAATTGTAATCCACACACCAAAAGACAATTTTGTGAACTCAACACTTAAAATCTTAAACAGAACACAAATTCAAACAAGAACCATGAACACAGAAATTGTTTCTCACTACAAAGGTTTCAAAAACCACAAAGCCATTTTTTTGCAAACTTCCTGTTAAGAGGGATAAATAATAAATGCTTAGAAGTACTGTTTATCTCTACAACACCTTAGGCAAACCATTAAACACTGAAGTGTTGATGAAATGGCCTGCCTCTTCATCACAATGCACAAATTCATAGTCCAAGTAGAGGGATAAGAATTTATAATTTACAGTTTGTATGGAAAACAGTGGCAGATTTAAGGAGAGGGGTCTTTAGGGTTCAAGTCACTCTTCCAAAAAAAAACATAAAAAAGTAAAATTGTTCAACTATAAAATAACACTAAAAAATGTAATTTTTGATATTTGTCTTCGGCCCTGATTTAAATCTACTTATTAATTAGTAGAATGTGTTGACAAACCTATGTTAAACACTACAATACCAGCCTATAATCATTAATATATACTCCTACCCACAATGCAATAAATAATTGTTTTCTATTGTAAATATATAGTAAATGAGGCTAATTAATGATTGAGTCATGTCACAGAGTAGGCCTATAACTATTTCCCTCAGATAGATGACGTTTAGAGTTTACACATATTTCCTAAATATTTTCCTGGCATTGCGGGACCTTCCTCCTTCCCCTAACCACCAGCTCTATTCAAAATATTTTTCTGGATCCGTCACTGATGCAAAAGATACCCTAGACGCATCTTTTTCTAAGTGAGAAGTGACTAGAGAATGAAGACATACTGAAACATACTCTGTCTGGTTTGTGAAGCCGGCAGAGTTCTTTAACGAAGATAGCCAAAATATAGAGCCACACTGAACAGGTGTTCAAGTAACCATCATTATGTAGAAAAGTATAACTTCTACCTTTCTTATACTTATGAATTTCTTGAAAATATTTGTTATTCCATTTTTAAAATATAACCTCTTCACATAATATTAAAATATACAAATTACACTTTTGCTATTAGTTGCAACCAGACATTTGTTAACTAAAAGTTGTTAATTGTTAACTTACACTTGGAGGAAACGTTTTAGTCTTACGACTTCTTCAGCCTCAGGAGGAGGTACGAGTTAATAAATGATTAATATGTGAGTTTTGTGTGTTTTTATTTGTTTTAACATAACCTCACAAGCTAAGCTCAAAGAATAGTTGTATGCATTGTACTATTTTTACAACTATAAA
Source organism: Prosapia bicincta (assembly GCA_036971475.1). Taxonomy (NCBI): domain Eukaryota; kingdom Metazoa; phylum Arthropoda; class Insecta; order Hemiptera; family Cercopidae; genus Prosapia; species Prosapia bicincta. The sequence continues at coordinate 97,598,580 of JBAIZL010000006.1, read as the reverse complement.
TAAATGCAAAAGTTAAATATGTGCTGTAAATTTGATATAGTATTAGTAGAATAAAAATGAAAACATTAACAATCAACACTTCATTGAAATTTTTTTTTATTTTAAATTTTTAACTTTTAAAATGAAAAAGAAATCACATTACAATTAAAAATTCTAAACATTTTGAACAATAGGAAGGAGGTTTTGAAAATAAACCACTTGAAGTAAACATAAAAGTTAAAATAACAATGTAAAGCTATTATATTTCAGTGGTTCTATGAAATTCTGCTGTAGTTGCATAAACATATTACCAGCTAAAGTCAAAACAGAGTTTTACGTAACCAAAGGTTCTAAGAAATTCTGCTGCAGTTGCATAAACATATTACCAGCTAAAGTCAAAACAGAGGTTTACGTAACCAAAGGTTCTAAGAAATTCTGCTGCAGTTGCATAAACATATTACCAGCTAAAGTCAAAACAGAGGTATACGTAACCAAAGGTTCTAAGAAATTCTGCTGCAGTTGCATAAACATATTACCAGCTAAAGTCAAAACAGAGGTTTACGTAACCAAAGGTTCTAAGAAATTCTGCTGCAGTTGCATAAACATATTACCAGCTAAAGTCAAAACAGAGTTTTACGTAACCAAAGGTTCTATGAAATTCTGCTGCAGTTGCATAAACATATTACCAGCTAAAGTCAAAACAGAGTTTTACGTAACCAAAGGTTCTATGAAATTCTGCTGCAGTTGCATAAACATATTACCAGCTAAATTCAAAACAGAGGTTTACGTAACCAAACGTTCTAAGAAATTCTGCTGCAGTTGCATAAACATATTACCAGCTAAAGTCAAAACAGAGGTTTACGTAACCAAAGGTTCTAAGAAATTCTGCTGCAGTTGCATAAACATATTACCAGCTAAAGTCAAAACAGAGGTTTACGTAACCAAAGGTTCTAAGAAATTCTGCTGCAGTTGCATAAACATATTACCAGCTAAAGTCAAAACAGAGGTTTACGTAACCAAAGGTTCTAAGAAATTCTGCTGCAGTTGCATAAACATATTACCAGCTAAAGTCAAAACAGAGGTTTACGTAACCAAAGGTTCTAAGAAATTCTGCTGCAGTTGCATAAACATATTACCAGCTAAAGTCAAAACAGAGGTTTACGTAACCAAAGGTTCTAAGAAATTCTGCTGCAGTTGCATAAACATATTACCAGCTAAAGTCAAAACAGAGTTTTACGTAACCAAAGGTTCTAAGAAATTCTGCTGCAGTTGCATAAACATATTACCAGCTAAAGTCAAAACAGAGGTTTACGTAACCAAAGGTTCTAAGAAATTCTGCTGCAGTTGCATAAACATATTACCAGCTAAAGTCAAAACAGAGTTTTACGTAACCAAAGGTTCTAAGAAATTCTGCTGCAGTTGCATAAACATATTACCAGCTAAAGTCAAAACAGAGTTTTACGTAACCAAAGGTTCTAAGAAATTCTGCTGCAGTTGCATAAACATATTACCAGCTAAAGTCAAAACAGAGTTTTACGTAACCAAAGGTTCTAAGAAATTCTGCTGCAGTTGCATAAACATATTACCAGCTAAAGTCAAAACAGAGGTTTACGTAACCAAAGGTTCTAAGAAATTCTGCTGCAGTTGCATAAACATATTACCAGCTAAATTCAAAACAGAGGTTTACGTAACCAAAGGTTCTAAGAAATTCTGCTGCAGTTGCATAAACATATTACCAGCTAAAGTCAAAACAGAGTTTTACGTAACCAAAGGTTCTATGAAATTCTGCTGTAGTTGCATAAACATATTACCAGCTAAAGTCAAAACAGAGTTTTACGTAACCAAAGGTTCTAAGAAATTCTGCTGCAGTTGCATAAACATATTACCAGCTAAAGTCAAAACAGAGGTTTACGTAACCAAAGGTTCTAAGAAATTCTGCTGCAGTTGCATAAACATATTACCAGCTAAAGTCAAAACAGAGGTTTACGTAACCAAAGGTTCTAAGAAATTCTGCTGCAGTTGCATAAACATATTACCAGCTAAAGTCAAAACAGAGGTTTACGTAACCAAAGGTTCTAAGAAATTCTGCTGCAGTTGCATAAACATATTACCAGCTAAAGTCAAAACAGAGGTTTACGTAACCAAAGGTTCTAAGAAATTCTGCTGCAGTTGCATAAACATATTACCAGCTAAAGTCAAAACAGAGTTTTACGTAACCAAAGGTTCTAAGAAATTCTGCTGCAATTGCATAAACATATTACCAGCTAAAGTCAAAACAGAGTTTTACGTAACCAAAGGTTCTAAGAAATTCTGCTGCAGTTGCATAAACATATTACCAGCTAAAGTCAAAACAGAGTTTTACGTAACCAAAGGTTCTAAGAAATTCTGCTGCAGTTGCATAAACATATTACCAGCTAAAGTCAAAACAGAGTTTTACGTAACCAAAGGTTCTAAGAAATTCTGCTGCAGTTGCATAAACATATTACCAGCTAAAGTCAAAACAGAGGTTTACGTAACCAAAGGTTCTAAGAAATTCTGCTGCAGTTGCATAAACATATTACCAGCTAAATTCAAAACAGAGGTTTACATAACCAAAGGTTCTAAGAAATTCTGCTGCAGTTGCATAAACATATTACCAGCTAAAGTCAAAACAGAGTTTTACGTAACCAAAGGTTCTATGAAATTCTGCTGTAGTTGCATAAACATATTACCAGCTAAAGTCAAAACAGAGTTTTACGTAACCAAAGGTTCTAAGAAATTCTGCTGCAGTTGCATAAACATATTACCAGCTAAAATCAAAACAGAGTTTTACGTAACCAAAGGTTCTAAGAAATTCTGCTGCAGTTGCATAAACATATTACCAGCTAAAGTCAAAACAGAGTTTTACGTAACCAAAGGTTCTAAGAAATTCTGCTGCAGTAGCATAAACATATTACCAGCTAAAGTCAAAACAGAGTTTTACGTAACCAAAGGTGCTAAGAAATTCTGCTGCAGTTGCATAAACATATTACCAGCTAAAGTCAAAACAGAGTTTTACGTAACCAAAGGTTCTAAGAAATTCTGCTGCAGTTGCATAAACATATTACCAGCTAAACTCAAAACAGAGTTTTACGTAACCAAAGGTTCTAAGAAATTCTGCTGCAGTTGCATAAACATATTACCAGCTAAAGTCAAAACAGAGGTTTACGTAACCAAAGGTTCTAAGAAATTCTGCTGCAGTTGCATAAACATATTACCAGCTAAAGTCAAAACAGAGGTTTACGTAACCAAAGGTTCTAGGAAATTCTGCTGCAGTTGCATAAACATATTACCAGCTAAAGTCAAAACAGAGGTTTACGTAACCAAATGTTCTAAGAAATTCTGCTGCAGTTGCATAAACATATTACCAGCTAAAGTCAAAACAGAGGTTTACGTAACCAAAATTTGAGCATAGCTTATAAGATAACATAATTCAATAATAACAATGAGTTATAGTTATTTTAAAGATTTTCTGTGCCTATCATTGATAAAGTTGATGATAATACCAGAAACTAAAGGATTGCGTGTTGGAGGTCACTATTTTATTAGAGTTTTGTTCACCAAATCATCAGGATGTAAAATACTTAGAATCTCAGATAGTAGGTGATAGAAAGAATATCTACTATAAAAATTACTCGTGAGGTGTTTCTAAATGCACGAGTTTGGTTTTGATCTTGAATGATGTTTAAATGAGTTTGGGTCTGCCACGGGTTTATATCTGTTTTCTGGTTTGCAACAAAGAAGTGTGATGATTGAAGAAAATTAAAGATTTACTCTCTGTTTTTCCATATCCCAATTGTTGAAAATTTCAATTTATAAGCAAATTAAAGTATATGCAGTGGTTTAAAATATAAAGCCTTGTCTATAAACTATGTTGCACGTTGTTAAAACTCGAGAATAATGAACAATTTTTATTTATTATGAGTTATACAAATGAAGGTAATATTTTGGAAAAATCAAAAAAATCCTTCTTCCTGTTTATAAATAACAATCACAATGAGTTTTAAGTTAATTAGAGCTTAGCTAGTGAGAACAATTCACAACGGTAAAAATTAAAACCGTTAACTCTAAATCTCACTACAAATTAGTTTATTAAAACAACCAGACTAGTTTCGATGACCATGTCACCTTCATTAGTACTTGGCTACTACGCTGATGTACAGTAGTAGCAAAGCACTGATGAAGGCGACATCATCGCAACTAGTATGGTTGTTTTAATAAACTAGTGTTTGTTTTAATAAAATAATGTGTAGTAAAATTTAAAATATACTGTTGTACCGTTGTGAATCACAATGAGTAACAAGCAATTTCTTTCCTAACTCGCAAAACTGAAGCCTATGGGAACTATTTCACAAGTATATGATATTGATAAACATAATTGGGTATATGATACTTGGAGAGAAAGTATATGAGACTGAATAACAAATGTTACAGAAAGATACGTGAATCCAACAATCAGTGATATGCTGCAAATTCTCACTATGAAGGTTAACTGTCGCTGTCATATAAATAAATCAGCATGTCATGTAAGCAAATTAGCCAAGTGGAGGTAGTTAGCGAGATAAAGTTTTGAAGCTAATAATATTTACCTAGTGTTATCTACAGCTCTATCTCAGTATTTTTTACCTTTAAACTTTCATTTTTATACAAATTATTTTTCCATATCTTTTTGTGCCTTTAATTTTGCTATTAAACATAATTTAATTTGATTTGCCAGAAGTTGATGTTGAAATATAGATTGCTTCAACACAGAACCTAACCAGTGGGATAAAACTACAGAAACATATAAAAACTTGTTCTAAACAGACTTTTCCAACTTTCCTCATAAGTAATAATTGAGCTGGCTTATGAGTTAATGTTGTAAATAAATAAATAACTGCACACGAACTTACAAAACAACATACTTTACTGTCATATATGATTCAATGACTTATGTCATCATCATCGATGATACTACTACAAATTTACAAGTGTAAAATTTAACTGTAAATAACAGTTGCAGTCATAAATTTGTAGTAGTGTCACTTTGACGATGCCAAAGTAAATTGTTTTATAAGTTTGTCTGCAGTTATTAATTTATTTACAACTCTTCTCAGTTCTTCAAAAAGTCCAAAGAATTCCCTGATCTCATCTCTTTTCATATTAAAAGGATAATCTCATTGCAGCCTGTTTCTTCTTTTATTCAGTAGCCTTTAGTACACCACTCACAACTAACTGAATGCACTCCACTGGACTAAATCAAATTATTCAACTCCGATGTCTACAATTGTATGCTAAGTGCGAAAACATCATAAAATGTTATCCCTGCTGTGTTAGCCTGACAAATATTTGTGCAAGATACCATCAGGTAAAGTGTAAAACTGGCCTGAGAATAAGTCACGAATAATGCAAGAAATCAGTCCACAACTATTCGATTCGTATGGAAAGAGACAATCAGGTATCATTAATCAGTATTATTTACATCTCAAGGTGCATGAGATTTATTTCCCTTTAAAATGTCTATTTTGTTGAAGCAGAAAGTATATAAAATTCTCCAGAATTAAAATTTAATAATAAAGGTGACAATGATATATTTGTGAATTTTTCTGGTAACACGTGTTGATAATGAAATTACACCAAATGCGTTCACAGCCAGCAAGAAACCATAAATGTTATTACTACCATTAACTAGAGAAAGGAATATAGTATACAATATTTTGTGTCCACTATGCCTATAATTTCAAATCAAATTATTAACTCTCGAGCTAACATTTACTATGTATAAACACTGTCTCTGAATTCAGAATTAGTAATTATTTTTAAAATCAGTATGAACATACACTATTTATACTTTCTTAAACTTTAATTTTCTGTCTCGTATCTAGTCTCTTTAACCCTTTGATTAGCATTCACGGATCAGTATGTAAGATCGCGGTTTGGACAGCGGGATCATTCCCGTATATGAACGTTCTATCATTTCTCTAAGATTAGCATTGCCAAATGTTTACCGTTTGTTTATGTATGTATTGTACTGCACTCTAGGTTCAATATTTGATATTATCTGGACATTAAATGCTATACATAATATATAGTTACCATTCTTTTTTGTGCAAAGTCTTTTTGTCTCACATATTTATAGATCGTTTTGTAGTTTATGGGTTTGTGCAGTTAGTGTGGTTTGTCTCGCGTGTTTACCAATCGTAGTATGTGCAGTACACTTTTCAATGGATTGAGGACAATAACTTCGTTCCCAAGTTGCATGATTTTGATACAAATAAATATGGCATTTTGTGATCGAAACCTAAATAATAACTTTTTCAAAATATTTTACGATTGAGATTTGGTCAGCAAAACTGTTACAAAGACCTATGTATATTACAACTTTGTGTGTGAAAACATTACCGTGTCTAAGCAATCAAAACTGAAAATTTAGACAACTAATGTTGGCAAACTTTATATTTTCTTAAACATTAAATATTTTCATAACAAATACTAAAAAAAGGTACAATAATTGGAAAATGATAAATAAGGAAAGAATTATAAAAAAAAATTCAAAAATGTTTCAAAAATATGTTGCTTCTATGCCATATATCAGACATGCACATGTTGCTAATCAAAGGGTTAAAACATGTGTATTATCAATAGTTGAAATTTTTTTATTAATATAGTTTTATAATTTGTATGCAAGAATTTTACATTAACCTAGTGTGACCTCCAGCAAAATACTGACTTGATTCAAAACCTAGAGAAGATGTAAAAATAAATAGTTTTAACAGAAATATTCTTAAGAAATGTGTAATTAATAATTCCCTGGCAGTAAACCTGTTTCTTGTTTTAAATCACTGATTAAGTTTTTTTTTTGTAGTTTTTTAATCAATTTGAACCATAATTATATATTATACAGTATATATTTGAGTAAATTTTTCTGCCTTTCCTAACCTTACAATATTTTCCTCTGTTGACACGATTCGGAATGACTACATTTTCAAAACTTAAATCTTACTCATCAGAGTACTCTTGAGTACTATTCTTGTGTCCTGAAATGCATCAACAGAGGAAAACATTGTAATGTTAGGAAAGACAGACATTTATACTCAGATATATAGAAATATTCCTAACATAAATGAAGATGAATATATTAAGCAGTTCATGTATCATACAGACTTTATCCCTTTAAAAAACAGATTTTTTTAAAGGAGCAAATATGTTTGGTTTCTTTATAATAAAATGCAAAAATCCCAAGGTTGAAAAAACTGTTTAAGAAAAAAACTATCATTGGAAATATTTCAAGTATATTTTTTTTTATAACAAAACCTTTAGAAATAAAAAATGGTTTGGGATTAAAGTTCTATAGAAAGATTACGGAAATTGAAAACTAGAAATATTTTGCTATGAGAAACCTATTCATCTATTTTATTACCTATTTATAAGAATGAAAGGTAAAAATATAGTCTGGTAAAAATATATGACGTTGGTGTTAAAATTTTGTTGTTATTATATTACTCGCTTTAATGTGTAGAACACGAATATCAACTTTTTTTCCCGCGGAATGTTGCTTTTTTTACACATTTTATATGTTAAGTTGTAAAGGCATGTAGGCCTATAGCGTGAACCAGGCGTGCAGTAGCTACAGCGCACTGCACCACGTCTAGATTTGTAATTTTATACAACATTACTATATACCTATATTAAAATATACCTACAAAGTATCCAGTCAGGATAGATTTGCTAATAATTTTATTTAACATTATTATCTACCTGTATTAAACCTAGAAAGCTAATGTGTTGTATACCAGACGTTAAAGCTAATCAGTAGTCTCTCAGACTAAGGGTATTTTCCAATTAGATAAAACTTCAAAATATTACAAAATTATTTTATTACTTACATAGTTGAAAGTGAATAGATATATCACGTCTTTTTATCACTCTACATGTTTTGGTTGCACTGGTAACAGCACTTTGATTGGTGTTCTCCACACATTGCTCTGGAGCAGCGGCAGCAGAAGAACCTCGTCATTCTTCTCTTGTTTGAGAGGCAATAGAACAAATTTTCCTACCCTGTTGTTGTGGAAAATCCGGAAGATCTGCTGGCATGTTAATGTTGAGAATATCTGCTATAGATTGGCGAAGCGGTCTTTGAAGATTAGGGATACGAAGTCGATGTTGCAGCCACAGTTGTACTAGATCAATGTGGAATTTTTTGGTGAATTCACGTCTTGACACCGGCATTTCTCGTTTATTTAATTTATATTCCACATTGCCATATTACGTAAGTGTTTACCAATATAATGTTTACAATACCAAAGAAAATACACAGTGGCCATCAACTTGTTTTATGACTACAAGACATACTATTACACATCTGGTCCAGTGAGTCAACAGCGCCCTTTGTTGAGTTGTAGAATTCTACCATATCGGGCTTCTTGCTGTGTTCATCAATCCTAGGCATTTCATGAGAAGTTGACAGTAACAAGACAATTCGATTTTTATTGGTTTTGTATGACACTAATGTTTTTGCACCATCAAAACAAAACATTGACGTACCAACAGCTCTACCATTTGTGGTCAACATCTCAGGCGGAATTTCTGTTTGTCTCAGCGTATTGTTACCAAAATTGTTGCTTGTACTCTGACTTCAGAAGTTCTGTAGCTAGTGGTACTGACGTGAACCTGTTGTCCAAAGTTATGTTTCGGTTTGAACCACGGACACTTCTAGTAAGCTCTTTTACAAAGTATTGAGCTAGTGGCAATCCTCCAGAGTTTGTCTTTTTCCCAACATATGGTATTGCATCAATCATGTAATGTGTTTTAGTGTCGCACATCATGACGATTTTTATGCCATACTTTGCTGGCTTTTTAGGCATGTACATACGAAAGCTGCATCTTCCTCGAAAAGCCACCAGCTGCTCATCAATTGTAAGATAGGATCCTGGTTTGTATGACTCCTTACAGCCGGAAACAAACATATTCCAAACCTCTCTTATCGGCGCAGAGGGATTCTCTTTCTTTCTTTCATCTCTTGTAGATCTGTCGTCAAATCCCAAACACTCCAATATAAAATCGAACCTGTCACAGCTCATTGTCGCTTTGTATCTGTCACCACAAAACTGTGAATTGAACAGTTCTTTTGTAGGTAGATGGTTCCTTTTGTGCTGCAGTCAACACTAGCAACCCCAAAAAAGCATCAAATTCTTCTTTACACAGTGGCGATGTAGTGGCCCTTCCTACTGTATAGTTTGAACTTTTGGCTCTCATACAATTATTTGTACTCTCTATTATCTTTGTTTTCATTTCTTCTGTAAAATACAATGAAAATATATCTTTAGGATTAGTAAGGTTTTTGGCATATCCCTTTGGGCCTCGACGAAAATATACAATATCCCTAGCTGCATGACTTGTAGGTCTATTAGACGGTTGTGGTGGTACTACAGTCCACTTGTGATTACTTTTTTTACCTTGTTCTGTCAAAATTTCTTTATCACAAACCACAATGTAAACATTACTTGATGCTATATTTGTAGATTGTGCTCTACTGATTGACGGTTGAGAGAGAGCAACGTTTTGCAGAACTGTTGAAGGACCCAAAGATATTGTATTACTCAGAGGATCAGCAGTTCGGCGTTGTTTATTTCTGACAGTAGAGTGTTCATCTTCGTCAGAACTGGAGCTTACTGCAGGTTCTGGTTCCAATATAAAATCTGGGTCTTTATCAGAGTCATCAATATCCTCAACGATTTCAGTCTCTATATGATCCGATTCATCCCTTCACTATCCCCACCTTCATATTCACTAAGATATTCATATCCATTTAGCAAATTTGAAATTTGCTCATCTGAAAGGATATTTTTATCCATTATGAAAAATGTAAAACCTAACCACGTTATACACTATTAGACTATTATTAAACAATATACTATTTACAATCAATATTTACACTCGTATTTACACAATACGAAAGTCATGTAAACTCACAGACACCCCGGCCAGGCAAATATTTGGTCTATGGAACTGCGAGAACGTCAATTTAAAACTACCGTTAAAGCTAATGTTTCATCTGTGAGACGACGCGAGAACTATAACACACTGATGAAATGTACAAAACTATGATTAACTGGCTCTCCGTCCCTGTTTCAAGGCCAACTGAAGGTATACGGAATGTGAAAGTACAGCGACGACAGATATGGGAGGGGGAAGAAAATGACACAAAACGCGTCGTCTGGCAGACTACACATTAGCTTTCTAGGGTTAAAGTATATCCATCTAGGAAGTATTCAATCAGGATAGATTTGGTTGTAATTTTGGTACATATTTAGACTTACTGCCGATGAAGAAACTTACTGGCTGAATACTTCCATGTATATTTCAATATAGGTGGATAGTAAAGTTGAATAACATTATAACCAAATCTATCCTGACTGGATACTTCGTATGTATATTTTAATGTATGTATATAGTAATGTTGTATAAAATTATAACCAAAAGTTAAATATTTAGATTTTAAGTTTAACAGAAAATAAACTGACTTTGACGTAGTGCAGTGCGATGTAGCTACTGCGCAGCCGGTTCACGCTATACGTGCTATACAGACTAACATTAAAAATGTGCAGAAAAATTAACTTTTTGTATTTTGCGCAGAAAAAAGTTGATATTAGTGTTCTATACATTAAAATGAGTAATTAAACAACAACAAAAAATTTTTTTAACAATATCAATAAGACTCTTGTACGCTATACATGCCATTACAACCTAACATTTAAAATGTGAAAAAAGTAACTTTCCGTACTTTCCGCAGAAAAAAAATTGATATTCGTGTTCTACACATTAAAACGAGTAATATAATCATACACAAAAATTGTTAATACCAACATCATCAAGACTATATTTTTACCAAATGAAATGAAACAAAAAAAAGGACTGTAGAATATTGTAACATTATAGTTACAACTCTTCTGCCTCAAAGGGTTAATTATCCAATATGACTATGCAGGTATGTTACTAAATTTTTATTTCTTTTATTGCGTTGAATTTGAATTTCATTTCCCTTCAACATTTGAATATTTACCTTATTAAATTGTCAAGTCATTTTGATTTCATTATTAATATGATAATCTTGTTTATTTGCTTATATTTATATATATATATATCCAATGTGGTGTCTGAACTAATATAGAGATTTTACCATTACTGACACTTCTATTGTAAGTACAAAATTAATTGAAATTAAACCAATTTTTAAGAATACCTTTCAAAAATAACAAAATTAAAATGTTCATAATCACAAGTGCTGATTGAATACAATGTTAACATTTTATTTAATACCTCAATGAATTATTTTAATGCAATGAATATTTAAAATTTTGTAATATCATACTACAAGTTTGTTTTTAAACTAATTGACTTGAGCATCTACTAACAAAAATGATCAAATATCACAATTTTCATTACCTATAGTGTAAACTAAATAAAGGTAATATGAAAATCGACCGCAAATAAATTATAATGGAATAAATGCACTAGCTTTCATCACGTTAATAATCTATAAAATTTAATTTTTTTTAATATTAATTGTTTACCAGTTAACTTTGGTAACTAAGATTTAAACATTTATCAATGTTTTTGTTTAATCAAAAAGGCTTTGTGTAGTGGATTCAAATTGAAAACAATGACAAATTAGTATAACATTTCATTTTAATGATGATTTTATTAAGACATTCAAAATATTCAAAACAATTTGTACAAAAATTAACACATATTTTTAGCATTAGCACAGACATAGTATAAAACCTACATATTTTTAATTATTGTTAAATTATTATAATGCCAATATTTAAAAGTGTCGATTATTTAATTTCATTCTTAAAAAATTGAGAATACTGAAATTACTTGCGAATATGTTTTGTGTTTTATATTAACAAATAAAATCATATATTGTACAGCAAACTGCATGCTTCAGTTCTCATTTCACTAAATAATTTATTACATACACATATATTATATGATCTGAATAACTCAAGTCTTCAACACAATGAGGCACACACCAATTTTACAGGAACATTTCTAAATGAACTTTTATTTGCAAAGCATACTTCCTTACATACATATCTTTTTTTTTTAATTTGTGTAAATTTAAACATAAGAAATCAATGGTTCTCAAAGTTTAAAGCTTAATTTATTTTACCATTTATTTATAAACAAAATCTACTTGATTAACTATAACTTTTAATATTGTCACAAAAGAATGTTCACTCTCATTTATTTAAACAATAGTTTATGACTATCCGAACTTTGAATTTAGTAAATTTGTTAAAACTCACTGTCTTCTAAGACACTGATGAAGATCGGCACATAGCGATCGAAAATGTTCTGCATCGGTAAGTTTTAACAAATTTACTAAATTCAAAGTTCGGATAGTCATAAACTATTGTTAAAGTGATTAATAAGATTCACCGAACGTAATGGACTATAAAATTCAAGAACTCATTTATTTGTTTAACCTACTAACTGCCAAATGCTCCATTTATTTGTTTAACCTACTAACTACCAAATGCTCCATTTATTTGTTTAACCTACTAACTGCCAAATGCTTCATTTATTTGTTTAATCTACTAACTGCCAAATGCTCCATTTATTTGTTTAACCTACTAACTGCCAAATGCTCCATTTATTTGTTCATCCTACTAACTGCCAAATGCTCCATTTATTTGTTTAATCTACTAACTGCCAAATGCTCCATTTATTTGTTTAATCTACTAACTGCCAAATGCTCCATTTATTTGTTTATCCTACTAACTGCCAAATGCTCCATTTATTTGTTTATCCTACTAACTGCCAAATGCTCCATTTATTTGTTTATCCTACTAACTGCCAAATGCTCCATTTATTTGTTTAACCTACTAACTGCCAAATGCTCCATTTATTTGTTTAATCTACTAACTGCCAAATGCTCCATTTATTTGTTTAACCTACTAACTGCCAAATGCTCCATTTATTTGTTTATCCTACTAACTGCCAAATGCTCCATTTATTTGTTTATCCTACTAACTGCCAAATGCTCTATTTATTTGTTTATCCTACTAACTGCCAAATGCTCCACTTATTTGTTTATCCTACTAACTGCCAAATGCTCTATTTATTTGTTTATCCTACTAACTGCCAAATGCTCCATTTATTCGTTTATCCTACTAACTGTCAAATGCTCCATTTATTCGTTTATCCTACTAACTGCCAAATGCTCCATTTATTTGTTTATCCTACTAACTGCCAAATGCTCCATTTATTTGTTTATCCTACTAACTGCCAAATGCTCCATTTATTTGTTTATCCTACTAACTGCCAAATGCTCCATTTATTTGTTTTTCCTACTAACTGCCAAATGCTCCATTTATTTGTTTATCCTACCAACTGCCAAATGCTCCATTTATTTGTTTATCCTACTAACTGCCAAATGCTCCATTTATTTGTTTATCCTACTAACTGCCAAATGCTCCATTTATTTGTGTATCCTACTAACTGCCAAATGCTCCATTCATTTGTTTATCCTACTAACTGCCAGATGCTCCATTCATTTGTTTATCCTACTAACTGCCAAATGCTCCATTTATTTGTTTATCCTACTAACTGCCAAATGCTCCATTTATTTGTTTATCCTACTAACTGCCAAATGCTCCATTTATTTGTTTATCCTACTAACTGCCAAATGAAACTAAAGAGAACGACTAGCAACTTTTATTTAAGCTGTGTATTCAATGTTGAACAATTTTATTTACTGTCTTTTTTTTAACTTCAATGTAATTCTATTAACACTTATATCGAACTAGATCTGTTAATATTACCTATAACATCTCATACCATTTACCACAAATTTAAAAGGTAGAAATGTTTCCAAAACAAAATATTATTTCACTAGCAATCAAACCTGTAAAATACAAAATGTATGGCAACTATATTTCAGAGTTATTGGCAGGTGTAACAAACAAAAGGTAAAGATTTGTTCAGTGAATAAGTGCACTGATCATGTTACATACAAAACAAAAATATTGCAGTTTAACTTCTTGATGATGTATCATGAATATTACATTTCAAATTGTCAAGTGACCCAGATTAAATAGAAAAAAATTAATCAGTGATTCCACAATGCTCAAGTGACCGAAAGGTGCCTCTATTATTTACAAGTAATAATAATAACTTCATATATATATATATATATATATATATATATATATATATATATATATATATATATATATATACACAGTATAATTTTACCTTATGTGATGAGGCATCTTTTGGTCACTTGACCATTGTCGAATCACTGATTAATTTTTCTCTATTTTTCTGGTCTGAATGTTCTGTCCGTGATGTTGGTATTTGTTGATGTCATACATATTTCTTCTTGAGCAGTGTGTATATTTTTGAATAGTATGTCTTCTGTATATGTTGTCTGTAGGTTCATTAAATTGTTGTGTATGTTTTTATAAATGTGGTATTTTTCTAGTGAGTTTAATTCTATTGGGTTATTATTTATTTCAAGTATGGTTAGGTTATTTTCGTAGTTTGTTATTTCATGTTTATGTGATAATAGGTGTGCTGCAACATTTGATGCTTTTGTATTTTTATTTTTGAAGGCTCTGTAATGTTTTTGGAACTTAAAAACTCATATATTTGGAAATGTATGAATTATAGAACTAACCTGAAATATATATATAATAAATATTGTAAATGTTAATAGAAATTATAAGTAACATCGGCCTTTAAAATATAATTCTAGACATTCTATTAAAACGAATCTCTTAAAAATAATATAATCTAATTTATAGTTTGCTTGATTATTTATTCTATAAAAAAATTTATTATAACAATTTCAAAATAATATAATTTTCATTACAATGTATTTATTATAATTTTTGGAAAGTATTTTTATTGGAAACCATACAAGGTTATAAAAATCTGGTTATAAATAAAATTATAAGCACACAAAAATGGAAAATTAGCAAAAATATATATAACTTCATAAAAACTAAGTATTTTATGATTGAAAAGTAAGCACTGAGTGTACAAATTATAGAATGTCAACATTTTGCTAAATCTTAAAAAAATTTCTCAAGTCAAAATGAAATATTCCGTAAAACTGGTGTTTTTCTGCCTCGTTGTAAATATTATCCCTTTTAATAAAATAATCAATATATCCTACCTCTCTTTTCTTTTCTTCCTCTAACTGAATCAATCTCCTCCTTTCCATTTCCTCCATCATTTCGTGTTCCATTATCTTTTTAGCCTCCTCTACTCTACGTAAAACATCAGCCTCTATTTCTTCTTTTCTTTTTTCCAATTCTTCTTCAACTCGTTTTTTAACTAAAACTTCAATTCTTTTAGCAGTTTCTTCCTCTACTAGTTTCTGCTCTGTTTCCCGCTGTCTCCTATAAAGTATTACCTTTTTACTCCAAAGATAACATATTTTATAAGTTTTTTTTTTACGTTTATATTTAACTTGGCAAATATGGTACGGTAATTTTCATTGTTTCAAAACAGAAATTTATAATTTTGAGGTCTCAAAAAATACTTATTATATTATTTTTCATACAAAGTCATTGTAAAATAAACAAAAAAAACTATATAATCAACTTCAAATTCATTTTGAAAATCATTTATTAAAAAGTAAAAATATTCAATACCATTTTTAGCAATTCATATACAATTTTTAAAATGTTTTTTTATATTTATTAAGTGACAATTGACAATGCCTTATTCAACCATTAAACAGATGATAACTATAACAAAAACTAAAGTAAGCAAATAACTAAGCTATATAAGCTGGCTAATGGAAGAATTAGAAAAGAGCATAATAGTGCAAGAAACTAAATTTATTTTGATGAGGGGTCCACTCACAAGATTTTTTGTTGAACAAAAAAAAACTCAGATGATACATGAGTCAAGAATATTGATTTATTATAAATTCGGCTATGTTTCAACGACTAAATTGTCATCACCAGGCCGAGGATGTTATTACAATAACATCAAGTTATTTGTTAAGTATTGTTTTGTGTGAATTGTGAGAGGTTGATGTTAATTGATGAGAGGTTTGGGAATTTGTTTGACACGTTTTAATTAATTGTTCTATAGTTTATATTATCATGAACAATCATGTTTTATAGTGTGATTTTTATTATTCAATTTGATTATTTGTGTTGTTGCTTTGTTAACTTATTAGTATTAATTACTTAATTGTATATTGTAATGTTTTTTAATTTTATAATATTTTTGTACGTGAATTTTTTTAGACGTAACTGTAATTCTGTCTATTATACTTGTAGGCCTAAATGAGGATGGCAATTTAGTCATTGAAACGTAGCCAAATTTGTAATAAATAAATGTTCTTGACTACACATCAACCGAGTTTTTGTTTAATTTAAAATTTTTGTTTATCCTGTTCAACGTTGCTAGTTACAGTGTCTTCTATAGCTGCTCTTTTATTTACTCCTTATTCTCTTCCCTTACTTTCCAGCTTTCTTACTTTAAACTGCTTACATTGAGCTTCTATTTTAGTTAGTATTTGGACAATACCTGAATAAGCCAAAATAATTATTGATAACATTAATAAATATTATAAAAAATTTAAAATTGTGTATTAATGATTCATAAAAGATTTTCACCAAGAACCAACTATTCCTTACACAGTTGTTCAACATTATCAAAAATAGTACTTGTTGATTTTATTTTACTCAATAGGTGCAATGGAAAACATAAGTCAATAAACCTTTAAAAAATAAACTATATACTGACTTTATATCCTCCTCGTCACTCAGTACCAGTCGAGATTCTTCTTCAAACCTTAATCCTGCTATAAATCACCTTATACAGTGGTCTGCAAATTAATTAGGAAAAGTTCACATTTTTATTTAATGTACCCATTCTTTAAGTCATGCATTCATTCTTAGTTCCTCAATGCCAACAACTGATATAACTATTACATGATAGTAAAACTTAATCATATAAGACCTTCAAAAGGAAGGCGGTGGGCCAGAAAACCAGAATACCTGCATAAAAGACAACTGTTGGAGCCTGCAATGAAGCAATGTTTAGGAAAACACTTACGTCTAGTGTACAAAACTTCTGTTAGGTAAAAGCAGTCACAAATTACAAACCTCCTATCTTCAACAACAATGTAACAGTCCCCTAAAGTAATGTTTGGGTTAATTTTACACACAATCTGCTGGGTGTTGAGCTAAGGGTGTTCAATCTAATGGAATACGTTTGTATTTTAACAAACAGGACTGCGCCATTTATGCTATCGTTTATTGAAGAACATGAATAACTAGCAGCACATACTCCATTTAAATGAAATTCATGCACAATAAGTAAATGTACTAAGATTTCAAGTAAAGGTATTACATGTGCATACCAATGAATTTCTAAGTAAAATGACACCTATTGGTCTAATACAGTAAAACTATCTGCTAATTTAAATATTTGCCTACAAATTTATGTCACCTCTGTATCACTCATTAGTACAGATTAGCCAAATACTCTTATCTAAACTTGCAAAATTTTTGCTTTTTTGTTTACAATATCATCGACAGAACACTATACTATACTTATTACCATCAGTCTTAACCCTTAGCACTCAACTGTAAGGGGAGTCTCACTTAGTGTATATTGCAGTTTACTTTAATGCCAATGGTCACCCACCACGATTTTCAAATCCCTATAACTTGTATGCGGTGAAGCCCCCCCCCCCCCCGACATGCAATCTTTTACCATTTTGTATTACACTCTATTGACAATAATTTGATCTAAATTGAAAATCTGTTCGAATCTGTGAATCATCATGAAATCTAGTTAGCTACTACGTTGTAAGCTGCAAGTACATTACAGTTTGCAGGTTATTTGTTTACTCGTAGTCCGTGGCTTCACGTGCAATTAGTGATTCTTAAATTCCTGATCTTTTACTTGATCCTGATTTATCAGAATGTATCTCAGTTTCTTCTTGGAGTGGTATTAGTGATAGTGAAAGTGATAATGTTGTTGTGAATGTGTCAGAAGAAGTAGGTAGTTGTGAAATACCTCAATTTGATGAGTAGAACATGTGGACCGATTCATTTGTAGGATTCAAAAAGATACCATTTGCAGCAATACAAGGTCCTAGAAATGTAAGTAATAATTTTTAAAAATATAAGTCTTCTTCCAGTTATTTTTATCAGACATTTTGCTTCAGGAAATTGTGTCTGAAACTAAGATATGCAAATGACTAAATAGCTAAACTAACCCCACTAAAACAAAAGATCTTTTTGAAAAACTTGAACTGATATTAGCTTAGTTGAATTAAATTTTTATTCGGTGTGATTTTGAATATGGATATGCATCCTAAATCTGAATTGCAGGATTATTATTGTGAGGATTGGTTAAACTTTCACAATTTTTTCAAAGATGTGTTAACAAGGGAAAGATTTTTGCAAATATATTGGAATTTCCACTGTTGTCCACCACCTGTTGATGTGCAGTGTACAACTAGAGTGCAGTCAAACAATAAAAAATGTTACATTCTAAATGACATTTTTAAAGAATACTATACTTCAGGTGAAGCGTCAGTGTTGATGAGTTGACTGTTGAATTCAAAGGAAGATTTATCTTAAAAATTTATAACCTCATGAAACCCATAAAATGGTGTATTTGTGTATATGTCCTTGCTGAAGCAGTTATTGGTTATGTAAGTGTTTTTGAACCATTTTAGGTGTCACAAAGTACAAATTCCTTAGTCAAGCTTGACCTACCTTTTACGTCAAGAATTGTTACACCTTGTAGGTAAATTATTTGAGAGCACTAACGGAAGAGATTTTCACATTTACACAGACAGGTTCTATTCCAGCTATAAACTAGGTCTAGAACTACTGAATTTAGGAGCTCATACAACTGGAACAATTAACACCAACATAAAAGGTCTACCAGCTGAAATAAAGTCTACAAAACTGAGTACTAAATTACATTTAATTTATTCCAATGATAAAAGTAACTTTAACGAATGTGCAGTTTGCAGCAACAGGAAGATAAAAGGAGGAGAAGGGAAACTTTTTTTCTGCAAAACATGCAGCAGGAAACCAGTACTTCATACAGGAGACTGTTTTGAAAGATATCATCCTCTGAAAACTACAAATAAGGGAAGAAAATCATATACATATTATATTAGTAAATAAAAATTGCATAGTTGACTAAAATAATGTCAGAGAAAACCAAGTTTCCCATAAACAATAATGCAACTTGCAGGTGAGGAATTTGTCTCAATTTGATTACAAGTGGGAAAGCAAAATATGTTTAAAAAATCCAAGTGCTAAGGGTTAATGAGTATGTAGAGAAATGTAATTGAGTAATTTTGTTTACAGTTAATTTATTAAGCATAATTAGTTATTTATATAAAATTGTATTGTGCCTTACCAACAGTTTACTCTAGATAGTTTTCATTTAAGTTATTTTTTGTTTAAATAATGTTAAAATGCAACTATGATGACAGATTGGCTAGAATTCTGCCTCTTCAAAATATATTCAGAAATCTTTTAAAAAACCTACAACTAAGGGAAAACTAAATGTCATAAGAAAAGCTGCTGTTGGTACACATGCCAGAAGTCACTACATAAATATGACAAATATGCAGTAAAAACAAAATAATTAATCTCTAGCAAGCAAGAGGCCAATAAAGCACAGTAGTATATAAATAAAAGATAAAACCATCTAATAAAAAGGTCTTCAAATTTTTCAGGTTTCGGTGAGTAGTTTTAGAGATTAATTAGTATTTTTTAATATATATGATGAAAATATTTTACAAAAAAATTTTTGTTATGTTTTACTTCAACAATGCACTCCCATGATACATATTAATGCCTATAATAAAATTTAGTGTTAAACCTTCGAAACAGTGTGGAAAAAACATTCTAATCCAAATCTGTTGAAATTTTCATTTTATGTTGCCAGTTAGAATAAAACCTTTTATGGTATATGCTGCTCTCTGAACCACATTAATTCGTAAAATGATTAAACCAAAAGCTTTCTACATCAAGTCGAAGTCTTATTTCATTGAATTCTCTATATGGCTTCTTAAAAATGAATTTTTGTTCACTGACTCTGATGCTATTAAAGCATAAAAAGTAAGGTGTTTTTTTTTAAATATTTTATAAGGAATTATAAATCAACTGGTAACAAGAGCCCTGAAAAATTCACAGAGGGAAGCACCAACAGATGCTTGTGTGCCATTCGCCCCTTAAATTTGAAAGAAAAAAGTAAATTTAACTTTCTGAGAAAACAACACAGATAAAAAGCCAAATCTGTAAGTTACCATGAGATTTCTCATACCAGTTATGAACAAAATTTTAAACAGAGTGTAAAAATTGCTAGAGACACTAATTGAAACTGAAGTTGCTAATTTAATTGTAACTTAATTTATGTTTGATGAGTTAGTACTTTACTTCAAAAATCCAAATAAAACGACAGTCTACATTGCAGGGTTAAATGTTCCCTAACACAACAAAAAATTAAATAAACCACATGGTAAACACTGTTAAGGTTAACTAACATTTTGGTTTAATAACAATGAAAAAATGACAAAATTGTGAGTTTAAACACTAGTTAAAAATAAATAAATGAATAATTCTTTAAATTAAGACATCTCAACCCTTATTTGAATAAAATATAGCTTATATATATATATATATATATATATATATATATATATATATATATATATATATATATAGATTTTTTGGACTAGGAGACTGACAGACTTACCTTGGTAAGAGTCCACTCTGTAGTCTCGAAATAGAAACACATAAGAGCACTTAAACAATGATATATTTCAACCACACAGTGGTCTTTGTCAATCGAAGAGAAAACACAAAAAGAAATATGAGAGAATGAAATAAAATAATTGTAATCACAGATTGTGTAGAGTAGAAATCAGATGTCACAGATGCACAGATTAAAGATATATATATATTGTTTCCATGAACATATGAGTGATTATAGTTTATATAAGTCTGTCAGGGGAAAAGAGATAAGGCTATTTGGAAAAAAAAAAATAAAAAAATAAAATATAAAAAAAAAAAGAATGGATTTATCTGATGTTGAGGTTAGGGGATTCTCTGGACTTGGTATACCACTGGTATGATAGTTCCCACCTTCTCAGTTCTGAGGAATTGCAATCAGGGGGGAGTGATTTAATTATTTTTGTGGTATAGCAGTCATCAAAAGTTGTGATGTTGTGACTCGCAGCATGTTGAGCTGTTGGTCTATCCATATTCATAATTTTAACATCATGTCTGTGGCCATTCATTCTGATATTCAGACCATCCGTGGTCAGGCCTATGTACTGTGCTGAGCAAAGTTTACATTGTAGCTGGTATATGACATTTTTCGATGTACAATTATGATGACCCTGTATTTTGAAGACCATTTTTGTTGTTTAGCTGTTGAAACTATTTGCTGAGGGGTGTATTGGACACGTCTTGCATCTAGGTCTATTACATGGGAAGGAGCCATGAGGAAGTTTGTGTGGTTTCTCTGCATCAGGGTCTGATAGTTTAGGATGTACTAGGATGTTTTTCAAGTTGGGAGGTTGCTTGTACCAAATTTGCGGTGGATCGGTGAAAAGATTTTTGGTGTGGACGGAAGCTTGAAGAATTTTGAAGCCATCTCTCAATATCTTGTTGAGTTTATGTAGACCAGGATGGTAGTCTGTTATTAAAGACAGTTTATTTTGTTCTGTTTGTGGTTTATGGTGAACCGAGGATTGTGCTGAATGAATTTGGTTTTCAATGAGTTTTTTTGGGTATCCTCTTCTCTGGAAGGCTGTTGATATCTTTCTATTAAAATCTTCCAATTCCCTATCATTCGAACAGATTCTCTTACCCCTGATTGCTTGACTGTATGGAATGGATCATTTTATGATTATTGGGTGGTTGCTGTCGAAATAGAGATATTGTAGGTGGTTTGTAGGTTTGATGTGAATTCCTGTGTTGATATTTCCATTCTGGAGTGTTACCTCTACATCCAAAAAGGTGATGGCTGATGTAGATTTCTATATATATATATATACATATATTACCTTGTAGGTAATATATACCTTGATAGGTACATATATTACCATATCTACCTTGTATATATATATATATATATATATATATATATATATATATATATATATATATATACAAGTATAATTAAAAATACTTAAAATAATTAAAATACAGGCTGACGCGTTTCGAAACAATCGTTCCTTTTACGAAGCAAAGCATCTACAATCGTTCGTAAAGGAACGATTGTTTCAAAACGCGTCAGCAAGTAAGCCCTATGTATTCACTTAGTTGTGTATTTTTAATTATAGTTTAATCAGTGGATTCAAGATGATTACATCAAGGAACTATATATAAGGATGAAGTAACAACACATGAGCAAGCCAAAATGGCAAAAGATGACGATAAAAATCCAGGAGCGAGTATGAACCATTATAATGACATGTTTAACATTGAACAAAAATTACTAGGACATACAACAAAGAGAGAAGTGCACAGCAGATCATGGTCAATAATTTGACAGATAGCCATAATATTTTTAATAACAAACAATAACTTTATATAACTGCCAATAACCACAAAATAACTTTATTTTATTACTTGATGTACATTTCGGTTACCAGGTAACCATCTTCAGAAATACTGAACAAAATTAATTTAATTTACAACGTAACATATATATAGCAAAAAATATTGAGGTTATGAATTTATTGTTATTTTGTCTTAAGCATTTTCACTTAAGACAAAATAACAATAAATTCATAGCCTCAATATTTTTTGCTATATATTTTACGTTGTAAATTAAATTAATTTTGTTCAGAATTCTGAAGATGGTTATCTGGTAACCGAAATGTACATCAAGTGTTTAACTAAAGTTATTTTGTGGTTATTGGGTTTGTTATTTAAAATATTATAACATTATTTCACAGTTGCTCAAGAAATCATTAAAGATAGCCATAAGCTGATACCTGTTACTGAGCTACATTGAAAGAGGTTAGATCTGTTCCCAACAGCTTGACAATGGACCTTTAAAAAGAATTTGATAATATTCAATCCTTGAAAATTAAAATAGTGAATTCATTTTTCAGACTTTAAAAAAAATCATAAAAGTCTTTAATCAAATTGATTGTGACTTAATTTTAAAAATTTAATAAAAAATATACTATTTTTTTAAGATAAATGATGGTAAGTAGTTTAAATAAAATGAAAAGTAACAATACCAGGAAATACATTAAAAAAACTAGATGTTACTTTCAACAATATACAGTGAAAACTGTCTTAGACGGACCCTGTATAAGGCGGAATCCTGTCTATCTCAGAAAACTTTAAAAGTCCCGACTGTCGCCTATTTAATTTACCTGGTTAATAACCTTCATATGCCGGAAACTGTCTAACGCGGAAGCGGAATAAGCAAAAGGATGAGTGATATGTATTTACTACGTCTTAGTTCTGCATAAGCCGGAAATCTGATCATATACATGCTGTAAAATATAAAATTACAATGACTTCCGTTTAGATAAAATACAGTTTATAATATATTTTTTTAC
Source organism: Prosapia bicincta (assembly GCA_036971475.1). Lineage (NCBI taxonomy): Eukaryota > Metazoa > Arthropoda > Insecta > Hemiptera > Cercopidae > Prosapia > Prosapia bicincta. The sequence continues at coordinate 97,575,005 of JBAIZL010000006.1, read as the reverse complement.
CATAATAAAATTCACAGATAGGTCTGCTTACTTGTAACGGATAGTATTTATTTCTGAGAGCTCTGTAACAACGTTAAGGATTGCTGATATGCACAAGATAACGCAATTGTATACAAACATCCGTAATTTACGATAGGCTATGTGTCAGCACTCGTTTCCTTCAAGATAACGTAATGAATGGTTTACAAACATCCACGGCCAGACATATTGATGTCATATGATTGACATATTGAAAAGCGAGAGACCGCTTCATTCTAAAAGGCAAAAAAACATGCACAAATAGAAGAAAAAGAAGAAATTGAAGACAGACCAGTCGTAGAAAACAAAATAAAAACATTTGGCAAGGCTTTAATGAAAATTTGTGAGTTAGAAGATTTCGTATTGAAGGTACGTATTAACAGCCCGGAAATGCGTCACCATTTGTTACAACTAAAAACAATAACTGAAACACAAGCAAGTAAAACTAACCTTTTAAAACAAAAGTCAATGCTAGATTTTTTCAAGCCTAATTGATTTTCTTTTATTTCTATGTAAGCCTACTATGTACAGTATTTAGCATAAATACAGTAAGAGGAAAAATATAGTTTTTAATAAATTGCATCATTAGTTCATAAATTTTGTTGACAAGAGTAAAAGTGTTTTAGTTTTACAGTTTTCTATTAAAAATATTTTGTGGAGAAGGATAAAAGGATGCTGCATTAAAAGGTAAGATTTTTATTATGTAATGTAGGTTTTAACATTTTCTGTAGTGTACATTAGCCACCATCACCTAGAAAACAAGGTTTGCGAGTTGTGACATCACGGGGCACAGGCTACGGGCTGTCATTAGGCAATCAAGATAACCGATATTACTGTTGAATGACGTTTATTTAGACATTAAAATGTGATAGTTTTCTTCTGATTTAAATACACTTGCTTTATATGTTGAAGTATTATCTCTGTAGGAAATAAACAGTCAGTACTTTATCGAAAATAAATAAATTAAATACTGTATTCGAACAAATGTAGACACGATGACAATTAATTGTCCGTTATCTATGTGGTGTTGGTACAGCGCCATACAGCTGATCGGTAGAAATAATAGTCTTATAGCTAAGAATCCCCACGGCCTACCCTCACCTCAACGCTAAAAACAGACTCGGCAAACGTTTCGTGATGATACCATCATACAGTACACTACTACTGTATAAGCCGGAAACCTGTCGTAGACAGAAAAAAATGCCGGTTCCAATGGATTCCGGCTTAAACAGGTTTCACTGTATACATTTAAAATAAATACAAGACAAATCATGTTTTTATATTTAATTTTACAAAGACTACTTGTAAAAAACCTTTTTTACCACCAAAATGGTAACCATAATACCAGGTTATTAAATATAAGTAGCATTTAGATCTTCATAAGAAACTTATTTTAAAAACGTATCTGTTTCAGAGACTAAAATAAATTTTTGAAGAACATGACAATATCCCAAGTAAAGCAGTGAAAAATGAAACCATAACTACAATTACTTTCTACATCTGAGTTGTAAGGTCAAATAAAATTAAGAGTGGCATTCAATATAGATTAGTATGTGAAGTTTTCCATGGGTTTTTAGGTGGATCTATCTAACCATGCAACATACTTGACAACCTACACTCATCAAACTGTCCATCTCTGCCCATGTGCTATACAATTAAATTTGTACGCCACATTGATTTATTAAAAATTTTCTTAAATCAACAAATAACTGATTTACCTTTGCCTCTCCATTTCCGCTAATCTTTCAACTTCATCCATTTTTCTGTCATGATATTTTTTTTTAAACCCTACTAATTTAGAACCATCTTCAGAGCCATCTGAACTACTGGAAGACACTGAGTGTGATCGTTTTCTACAAGAAAAATGCAACATTTATTATTCTACAAATGACAAAATAAAATTATAATTAATAATTTCATGCAAGACAAATACAAATTTCTACATGTGATAATTTTAAATAATATTTAATTACAAGCATTAAAACAACAAAGGTCTATTTTCTCTTTACATGAATCAAGATTACCAACTTTTACAAAAACTTTCTGCGGTGTTTACTTATAAAACATGCAAGTAAAGACCTTTACTGCCAAACCTAGTTAGGTTTTGGATACTACATTATGTTCATTATTTTATATAATATACATTTCAAACCTAGTTAGGTTTTGGATACTACATTATGTTCATTATTTTATATAATATACATTTCATTAAAAATAACTTAATTATCAATTTCAATGTTGTTATTATTAATACAAAGATAACAACTGTTGTTCTGTTAGGTTTGGAAATGTTTTGAGAAGGGGAATTTCAAACATATCATAATTTTTGGTGTTGTGCTTATGTTTGATAGTATTTTAAATACTTAAACATCTAGTAAATAGACTTCTTCTAAAAACTTTGTCAAGTATGAAAATCAAACAAATAAGAATTCAGTGAGCCTAGAAAAAACAAGAATAAGCCTAAAACAAATTTTCATTAGTTTTTATATTCTATTTTTATTTAATGTCTTGAATATACTCTTCTCTTCTACCTCTAAATCAATCCATGTGAATTTTATTCTAATCTTGACGTAATCATTTCACAATGATATTTACAACTGCTGCTGTTAAGATTTACAATTTTTAACATCCCAAAATATACAGAGCACAGAAGTGTTATTATAATAATTAAACAAAAATTTATATATACTAATATATAAACAACATTGATGTACATTTCGCTAACACGGTTAGCCTCATTAGAAAGTTACAAACAGTGTAACTGTATTAATCACATAATTAATAATAATAAATACAATATCAGTAACAATAATAAAATATCATTTACTTTACTTTTATGAAAATATGTATAAACTAAAATTATAGTTGAAAAATTATTTATACGCATAAATCATTAAAAAAAGCATATAAAATCAATTTTTAGAAAATGAATTTCATAGCTAAAAAGTAAATTCAACAAATACATAAACAGAACAAATTATGAAATTACTTTCATATACCTTATTTATAATTTAAATTTAATCAGTCAAAATTTAAAATGGTCTATATTAGTACGAGTAGTTTTGACATAATCTGATGGTGATCTTTAGAATTGTTTAGTGTCTACAAATAAGCAAAACACATTTATAACAAAAATATCTATAAAATATATATCTGAGTGATTTTGAAAAAATGTCTTGTTTAAATTACTTAAAAATTAATTTTTAAACAATTTTAAAAGGTCAATTAGCGTGAATACATTCAACAAAATGACGTTCAAAAACTTTGTATAAATTAGTCCCTACAAATTGTTAATTTAAGGGATATAAATATCAAAGAAAAAATTATGATGTGTTGATAAAACGAATATTTTCTTGAAATAAAAAGCAAGATTGTATCAATTATTATTGCATTGGATTTTAAGTAATATCTCATAAAAACTTTATATAAAATATAATTTTATGACATAAATGTTACAATGTTTGATCAAGGTGCAAAAAATTTAACTTTAAATAGTTTTAAAGAATACAAACATTTTTAACAAAGAAAATTTTAGTACTTAATTATTCAAACATAAATCTATGACATCATGATTAACAGGAAGTGATATTTAAATAACAGCAACACATTCCATTTATAAGTTTTTTTTTTTAATTAAAATCTAGGGACAGGTTTCTGACCCATAGTACCTACTCGGAGATCACAGACTGCTGTGGTTCAGAATAGGGTTATGGTCATATTTTGACCTGACCTGACTAAGGTGTTTCAGAGTACTCGGAACTACAGACTAGGGTGTTTCTGGCTATAGAGTTTCAACAATAAGTAGGTGAACAATTAACTAGATCACACAGGAACTCTGCACTTATTCAAGTACCCCTCTGTCAATTCAATATGAACTACTCAATTAGAACAAAATGAAAATATTCCCTAGAAGGCAAAATATACAACCTACAGGGTTCAGTAAATGATGTGTCAAGGACAGGTAGGTTAGGCCCTGGCAATAAGTGTTTTAAGACAGGTTATTTAAGCTTCAGACAAGTTTTATTTTTTTCTATCTTCCCAAGGACTCCTGTCACATAGTTTTTATGCTATGTGGTAAAGTAAGGGATCAATATAAGTACTGTTTTAGGTAAATATCATCTTTGGAAACCCAACGATAATTTAGAGCAAAATAATTAATGGAAGACTATGTTTACAAACCTCTATTTCTTTTTAATCAAATACTTTATTCAGTATATTATTTAAATACTAAGTAATTTTTAATTATTTATGATGTTTTAGACAGAAAATTATTACAATCCTCGAAATATTTATCTCATGTTTTATTAAGCAATATAATTTAATATATTAAATTTAAAACCAGTGCTAATAATTATATATAGGTTTACTGGTAAAATGTTAAACGACACTAGCATAGCATAATTCAAAATTTTTAGAGCTTTGATTGCAATTTCATAGAGCCTCGCAGACTTCCTAAACTTTCACAGACTTCTCTGAATTTCTCTAAATTCTTGAATTACCTGAACATATCTGGAGGATGATAAACATTTTTCATCTTTCTTATTCTTTTTCTTGTATTATAAGATTTAATATCAGACTACCATTCCTACTGTGAGGCAAACAAATATTACATTAGCAATTACTTACATTCTACACCTAAACAATATTCACTTCACTTTACAATACATATAAAACTTTTTTCAATCAGGTATTTTTAGGCACTATGACATACTATGGTACTTATTCCCAATTCCCATGTAATCAATTTTAGTAAAAACTATTATACCAGGTGATGCAGTTAGCTATCAGAAATACGAAAACATTATGAAAACTTCTGCTCACATTCCGCTCGAATTACAAATTTTGAACAAAAATCAACTTTTAACACTTTAATTTCATACTGCTTTGTGAGGTAAGTTCTATTGTTTTTAGGGTAAAGTGTAAATATTCATTGCAATATTTTCTGTTTTGGGGATGGAATATTTAGAAAAACAAGTCTGTAAGTGTTTCTCTTGTCCTTTTATAATTCTATAAAGTTTGTATACTGGGTGGAAACGTGGTGCTAGCAGCGTTTTGAGGTTGACTTTTTTTTTATTTTGTAATGTTTTGGGAGTTAAAACAGCAAGTTTCATTACATTTTGAGACATTTTGTGAGTTACTACATCAAAAAAATAAAGAGCAAATATTGAATTAGTAACGTTTTAAGTGTGTCTTGAATAGAGGGAAATGTTATTTTCCAAATTTTCAATTTTTGGGACGTGAACATATGTTTTCATAATTTTGATTGTATTCCTGATGATTTACTGCATCACCTTATATAATTTTCTTTCTAAAATTGATGGGAACGAGAAATAAATACCTATCATAATGTAGTAGCATTATGACCGCTTTAAAGTATCCACTTAGGACAGATTTGGTTATGAAAAAAAGGTAATTATACATAAGAGCCGCCACCTACAATATTTTGGAAAATTGTTCAAAACCACCAAATAGGGCGATATCCACAAAAAAAATTTTTATTGATCTAGGAAAGTTACTTTTTTTCAATTTAAAGTAGGGTAAAAAATTCAGTGTGGAGGTATAAGTTGTGAATGGGCGCTGAGTAATACAAATGTTTCATGATGTCACAGTGCTGAGCATAAAGTTGTGCGCATTGGTCGCGGAGTGATACAGTGATGTCACGCATACTTTACGTGTATAAATGTTTGAGAAACAACGTTTGGCTTAATTTTTATACACATATTTAAATATACTTATAAAGTCTCCAGTTAGAATAGATTTGGTTTTAAATTTATACATTACTATATACCTAAAAAGTGTCCAGTCAGGTTAGATTTGGTTCTAATTTTATACATTACCTAAATGGTTACGTGTATACAATTAGAACCAAATCTATCCTGACTGGATACTTCATAGGTATATTTCAATATACATATATAAAATTCATTTTCCTTGGCAATAACAAAAATAATAGTTATCAATATAGCTTCAAGACATGTTTTTGTTACTTAAAGTTTAGATTGCAAAAACACCAACACGTGACGTCACGAAACTTTTGTATCACTTCGCCCCCATTCACAACTTATGCCTCTGCACTGAATTTTTTTACCCTACTTTAAAATGAAAAAAAAAATAACTTTCCTAGGTGAGAAATAAAAATATTCTTGTGGATATCATCCTATTTGGTGGTTTTGAACAATTTTCCAACCTTACATGTGTAGATACAGTCGGCGCCACTTATTGTGATCACGGTTAATGTTATCATTCGGTTATTGTTATCGTTTCATTGAAAAACAAACACAGACATATACATTGTAATTAGGTCGCTTATTGTAACCATCTGTTCGCTTATTATTATCATTTAATTTGCCATGCAAAATCATATGCGTCAACGTATACTAGCATAGACCAAGTAAAAATGTCTACAAAGTAGTGTAAACAGAACGTGCAACACACAATGACGCCCAATTCATAGAATGTTTATTTTTAGAATGACAGAAATACTTTATAACGGTTTCAGCACTTAGCACAGTTCTCAGAATGACTCCCTTACTCTTTGTTTACACCCTAGCCTCGCTGAGTTGACCTTAGTTATTTGTTAACATTAGTTGATGTTACTACTGAACCATTTACAGTACAGTCCTACTGTATTTTTTAACAGTGAATTTTTATGAACGTTTATTACAGTATTTCAGTGTGATTTTACATAATTTAATTTTTAAAGATCTTTTTCGTTTGTTTTGTAGAGTTTAGTGTCACTTGAATTTTCAAAGGACAGTATAGCAAGATGTCTGAATCTCAAAAGAAACGACGCGATTTAAGTCTTAAACAAAAACTTGATATTCTAGATAGGTACAGTAAATTACCTAAAATGAGTCAAAGAAACGCTGCTTCTCAACTTGGCGTTTCTCAACCTCTCTTATGTAAAATATTGAACAACAAAGAAAAAATTTTGTCATTATCAAAGTGTAATGCAAATGTTGACAACAAAAGACATCGTTCTGGGAAGGATCCGCAAGTGGAATCAGCTTTGAAATTGTGATTTAAAAATGTTCACGAAAAAGATGCTCGAGTTGACGGCCCACTAATGCGTCTAAAAGCTGAGGATCTTGCCAAAAAAATAGGAAAACAGGATTTTAAAGCCACAGATGGATGGTTCAATCTATGGAAGAAAAGGGAAAACATTGTTTACAAGAAAACGTGTGGTGAAAAAAAAATACTGATTTAGTTGGAGCTGAGGACTGGTTACAATACGAATGGCCAAAGGCCAAGGGTCCTAAAAGGACCCCGAACAGGCCGAACCCCTTTTTTTGACCACATGGATCTCCAAACTAATGTAAGTAAATAAACATTATGAAAATGTACAAACATTATTAGGCCTAGGCCTGCTTCAAATTTTTAGACTATAACATTTTTTTACCTTTTTACAGACTGTAAAGCTTTTTTAATATTTGAGGCCATAGGCCTAATCCTTATTATGTTTCCTAATTTATTAGCCTAATGGTACGCTATTAGACTATTTATTTACTTAAAATGAAACTTAGTTGGTAGTTTACAACACCAAATCGGAATGACAGTTTTATCAAAAGAAGGCATATGTTACTAAACTATAAGATTAGTTAGGCTAGGCTTGTCAGATATCTGCCAGATCAGATATCAACAAGCCTACCCTAACTGAGGTTCTATTAAAATTGATGATGCGATACCGGGTAGAGATGACAGTAACCTACAAGAAAAGTGTAAATTAAAAAAACATTTGTTTAGAAATAAAATGGTTAAAATTCTACCCATAGCCAAGATAGCAGTTAGTATAAAAAATAGGTTATATTTTGACGTTTTGTGCGTTTTTTGGATGAACTGAAGTATAAAGATGGTAAATAGGCCTATGTTTGATGGATTTTAACAGGTTGGCACATAATTCCTTTATAGACCACTCCTATTTTGTGTCTACAAGAGATAGACATAATAGCAGCATAGTAGGTAACTTATCCGGCTCAAAAAGCATACAGGCCTACCTACGGTAGTTATGCCTAGACAAAGGTACACAATATTTTAAGGCCTATGTATGTCTTACTTCTTATCAACAACTACTTTTAAAAATAAAACAGCATAGCATCATAGCCTAACCAACGTCACAGCACATTGTCACCGGTTCTAACGTTCTAACTATAAGCCATAGATTTAAGACTACTTTCAGTGTAAGTTTTATTCATTGTTACGCCGTTGACAGTATATTGTACTATTTCAGGAGATGCTGAACCAGAGCCTCGCCAAGGCCATATTCGTTAGTGGATCTCCCTTGTCCATGGTTGACCACCCACTTTGGATAGACTTTTTTAACAAAATCAGGCCTTCCTTCAAGTTACCGTCAAGATATCGGCTATCTTCTACTCTTTTGGATGCGCAGTACACAGAAATGCAAGGTAACATAAATAAGCAACTACATGAAGCGAAGCACCTCCACCTGCAGTGTGACGGCTGGAGCAACCTTAGAAATGAATCAATTATCAACTTCATAATTTCAAAACCACAACCAATGTTTGTGGAGTTTGTAATGACTAAATGCAACAGTCACACTGGCGAGTACCTTTCTCAGCTTATCATAAATTTAATGGAGAATCATGGACCAGAAAAATTTCTGGTGGTGATTGGTAATAATGCTGCAAATATGAAAGCTGCACTGAACTTGGTGAAAGATAGATTTCCCCATGTTGTTCCTCTTGGATGTCTAGCACACCTGCTACATTTATTGTGCTCAGACATTTTAAGCTGCCAAACAATGAAAACTTTCACAGCAATCGCAGTTGATGTTGTCAAAACAGTAAAACACAGCCATGTTTTATTAGCATTGTTCAATGAAATATCAGCTGAAAATAAGGCATTCAAGGATAGGGTTTCACTGAAGTTGCCAGGAAAGACTAGGTGGGGGAGCCATTTGTTCTGCCTTCAAAGTTTGCAGTCAAACAAATTTGTCCTACAAACATTAGTTGTTAATGAAAATGCTCAACCATATCTAAAGCCAGAAATGAAGAAGAGAGTCCTGGACGATGATGTTTTCTGGGTCAGTATTGACACAGTTGTAGAGTTGATGAACCCAATCGTTCACTTGATCACAGCTTTCGAGTCCAATGAACCTCAAGTTCATAGAATAGCTAAAACGTTTAATGACTTGGAGGCAGTTCTTATTGAGAAGTTACCGTTATCTCCACTGCAATCAGCAGAAGAAAAGGCAATCTTGTCCAAATTCAAAGAGAGAAAGAAATTTGGTGTATCATCTTTACACCTTGCGGCGAACCTGCATGACCCTGCTGTGCAAGGTAGTGATCTCGAGCCTGTTGACATGCTGGAAGCAATAAGCTTTATTTGCGACGCAGCAAGAAACACAGGATTGAATGCTATACAAGTTAGAGAAAACTTGGCCGACTACAGGGACAAACAGGGAATTTGGTCCAGACAATTTGTGTGGGAAGGAGTTGGGGCTAAAGAAGACAATGTTTACCTTGTAACTCCTTTATGGTGGTGGCGAGGTTTGAGGGGTACTTGTGCACTGGCAGAAGTTGCAGTAAAAATTCTTGGGGCACCTGTTACATCTGCTGAAACAGAGCGGACCTTCAGCACTTTTGGCTGGATTCATAGTAAAAAAAAGGAACAGACTTACATCTGAGAGGGCTACTAAGTTGACTTATATAGCCTACAATTGGAAGCTGATGAATAGACCATCTAAGCGTAAGCCCGACAAAACAACTAATGAGACTCATCAGAGTAATCCAGAACAAGGAGAAGAAACCCCAACACCCAGTCAAGAACGTATTATAGGCCTAGAGGAAGATTCAAAATCAGAACTGTCAGATGAATCTGAGCCAGAGCTAATTGAAAGTTCATCAGAAAAAAGTTATGAAGAGGATACAGAAAAAAGTGATTAAGACACCCAAGAACACAATACAGCCATTTATTATTTAATTCCATATTTAAATATATGTAGCCTCATTTGTTACACAGTTAATATAATAGCGTACATTATGTATCCAGTTTCAGTATTACTTATCTTTCAGTAAAATATCAAACTCATTGAAGAATTATAAAGATGTGTTGAATGAATTTTTCCCCCGATTTCACAATCTACTTTCATGTGCGTCAAAAATACAGTTTAGAGGCAATAAAAAATATTAGGCCTAGGCCTACCTTCTACTTAATATAAATTCTCTCAATATAAATTCAACAATTTTGTATATTACATATGTATACATAGATATTTACCTGTATACATATCTATTTGTGTATGGATAAATATATAGAATGCATATATGTGCATACAATGGCTAAAACATTATTTATAATCGTTGCATTACGAATATGTTTTTAAAAGAGATAAATGCCCAAAATGCCTGGGTATTTATGGGTTTTGGGCATTTGCCCGGGCATTTATATTGGGCATTTGCCCCGACTTATAAACGCCCAGGCATTTTACATCACTAACCCGAACATACTTACTTATTTAAAAATGAAAGTGCTAACGGCTGTAAAATATGTAAATAAAGAATAACTGTTTTGTGTTGTGTTAACATGGTTGGTCATAAAGAAAAACTCTTAATTATCGGTAAATCTAAAAATCCACGGTGTTTTCAAGGTATCAAAAAGCTACCGGTTGAATATCATTCAAACTCCAATGTTTGGATGACATCAAAAATTTTTAATGAATGGCTGACTAAATGGGATACCAGCCTCAAACGCAACATTGTCCTTCTACTAGACAACTGCACTGCACATAATGACATAAGCACTAAGCTAAAACACATCAAAGAGATTTACCTTCCGGCCAATACTACATCAATTATTCAACCATGTGACCAAGGCATAATTAAAAATCTCAAAAGTTTTTATCGACGAGAGATGCGTGCTAGAATTATAGAAAATATGGATGAATTTCAAACCCTTACCTCAAATGAATTGGCTAAAAAAACTTCTTTACTCGATGCTATTCATCTGATAGCAAAATCTTGGAATGAAGTTTCTGAAAAAACTGTGAAAAATTGCTTTAGAAAAGGTGGGTTTTTTGTTGAAGAAAATCAAGAGCAAGCTACATCTGAGGAAGACTCTGAAGAGAACTTGAAGCCTTTCGATTTGTCCTTAAAAGAATATACTGAGTGGATGGAAGTTGACGATAGTATTGAAACAGCAGCGGAAATGACTGAAGACGATATTTGTAAGGTAGTTGCTTCAACATCAAAAGTTACTGAAGAAGAAGAAGGCACCGATGATGACAAAAATGATAAATGTGTACCACAAAGATCTAAGCAGGAAGTTCACCAAGCTCTTGAGATTCTAAGGCAGTTTCTTCAACAAAATGCAGAAAATTTCAACAAACATTATGAATATGAACAATTTATAAACAATATTTTACGAGAAGACTACAGACAGTCACATATAGAGGAATTCTTCGAGAAAAAGTAAATGTAAGTTTGAAGTGTAAATAAGTTTGAAGTGTTTTATAATGAAGTTTTATGTGTTCAAATGTTTTGATCAAGTGTTTTACGTAGTTCTATATATTTTTTTTCAATTATGCTAGGTTCAGTGTTTTAAAAAAATCTACAGTGGAATAAAATAAACTGACATGAAATATGCCCACTAATTTTAACAAGTAGAAAACTAAGTTACAGAAATTCTACTACTGTGCATAAAACTGTCCGGAATAGCATCAAAATTTGGTAAGTACAGTTTAATTATAGTGTTACAGAATTAGAATTACTTAATGTAATGATAGGCTTACATATCGTTCAGAACAAACAGTTGTGGCCATAATACAGTGAGTTCAATGCAGTACGGCTGTAGACTACATCATGATTAAGCGTTCGGTTATTGTTATCGTTCAGTTATTGTTATCAAATATGCTTCTGACAAATATGATTACAATAAGCGGCGCCGACTGTATTTGAGAAACGAATTGGCTTAATTTTTAAACATATATTTAAATATACTTATAAAGTCTCCAGTTAGGATAGATTTGGTTTTAAATTTATACAATACTGTTTACCTATATTAAAATTTACCTAAAAAGTGTCAAGTCAGGTTAGATTTGGTTTTAATTTTATACATGACCTAAATGGTTACATTTATACAATTCTATCCAACTCCATCCTGACTGGATACTTCATAGCTATATTTCAATATAAATATATAAAATTCACCTTCTTTGGCAGTAACAAAAATAATAGTTATCAATATAGCTTAGACATGTTTTTGTTTCATAGAGTTTATTTTGCTAAAACACGAAATACAGTTGTGACAACACGAAGCTTTTGTATCACTCTGCGCCTTTTCACAACTTCTACATCCACACTGAATTTTTTACCCTACTTTAAATTGAAAAAAAGTAACTTTCCCACTTCAATAAAAAAATATTCTTGTGGATATCGTCCAATTTGGTGGTTTTGAACAATTTCCCAAAATATCGTATGGCGCCGGGCTTCAGCATTTTTACCCAAGATTAAATTGATCAGGAATCAAAAATTTTGCCGATCGGAGCAATAGCCGCTGATCTTAATAGTTACCTTTGTTTATATGTGCACTTAAGATAAATATTGAATAAATGATAAAACAGATGAGTATAGAGTAAGGTTTATTTAATTAGTGCGACATTTCGGCAACTATTTTGGGTAATTGTTTAGTTTGCTAAACCGGGCCTATATTTTCATGAAACATTCAAAAACATGTAAAAAGGCTATTTTCATTGAAATTATTTTTTTCTGTGCCTAGAAACATAATTTTTTCTTAAAATAAAGTTGGATAAAAGTTTCAGCGCGGATGTAGCAGTTGTGAATAGGCTGCCTGCCTCGCGGAGGGATACACAACATCACAAATGTACTAACCGTTACACTTGGATAATGTGTAGCATTACGTTTTGGCATAATTTTAATGAATGTAACAAAATAAAAGTATAAAATATGAAGTATCCAGTCAGGATAGATTTGGTTTTAATTGTATAAATGTAACCATTTAGGTAATGTATAAAATTAAAACCAAATCTAACCTGACTTGACACTTTTTCGGTAAATTTTAATATAGGTATACATATATTGTATAAATTTAAAACCAAATCTATCCTAACTGGAGAAGTTGTTTCTCAAATATCTACACACGTACGGTTGCGTGACGTACCGTGGACAATGCGTACAACCTTATGCGCAGCACTGTGACGTAAGTATCACTCCGCGCCTATTCACAACTTCTACATCCGCGCTGAATTTATTACCCTACTTTAAATTGAAAAAAACTTTCCTACTTCAATTTTAAAAAAATTCTTTTGGATATCGTCCAATTTGGTGGTTTTGAACAATTTCCCAAAATATCGTATAGTGCCGGAGTACTGCATTTCAACCAAACATTTGTATCACTCTGCGCCTATTCACAACTTCTACATCCACGCTGAAAATTTTACCCAACTTTAATTTAAGAAAAAATAATGTTTCTAGGCACAGAAAAAAGTAATTTCAATGAAAATAGCCTTTTTACGTGTTTCTGAATGTTTCATGAAAATATAGGCCCGGTTTAGCAAACTAAACAATTACCAGTAATATGAGGAGGCAAAACACAACTCCTCCTACGTTTCATCAAAAACGTTCTACGGACGTTTGTTAAGGACTTTGTTATTCATAGCACAACAGACTTGAAAAGGGCCTGTCAAAGTAATTAAACTTGACTTGATAATCAATTGTTATTATTTTTGTCTTTATGACAAAATTTTTAATTTTTGGAACTTAAAAGTTTTATTATTTTTTCCCTGTTTATGATTATTTTCTGCATCCCGAGGTATATTTTTACCATTATCAATTACATGTAAATAATTACCATTAAATCTGTAAATATGCTCTCGAAGTAAACTTATTGTTAATCGTGTCTTTGAATTTCCCTACAGTTCTTATTCGAAAACGTAATATTTGTTAGAGCCGCATTTAAGCTGTCTTATAATCCCATCAACAATTACCATTAACCATATTTTTTAACAAGACAGGTTAGAGAACTATCAACAATTACTAAAGGATATAAAGTTCTACTGAATGTTTAATTTACATAATTTATTTAAATGATATGTGAAGAAAAGGTGTAATACCTAGATTTTGAACTTCTTTCTCGAGATTTTTCACCGTGCTTACTATGGGATCTCCTATCCCGAGATTTAGACCTTTTGTGAGATCTTTTACTTTTATGTCTCCTACGAGGGGATTTGCTTCTTGACCTAGATCTTCCCATTTTTTAAAACTATACGTTAACAGTTAGCAAAAGTAATTCTTAGTAACACTCCACAGAACTCTACAAACTAGAAATATTACACTATAACTAATTCAGACTTTGGCCATATTGGATTATTAATGTTAACTGTGTTTTTAAACCAATACCAACATCGTCACACCAAATGTCTTCTTAGTTCCCACAAGATTTAAATTTTGTTCCTATTAGCCTATGCTGTTAAACTGCACCTTTGAATATTCCCAATATAAGAGAAAAATTTTTAATGGTTTTCAACACTGTTCAAAATCTATTGTAGTCTCTTTCAATTGGCACAAAACATTTAGTACACTGGATTTTTTTTTAAAGATATATCAATTTTATATTACTTATTCCATGAAAACTGATTACTTACATTACCTGTGTTTTGCTTAAACCTGAAATACTAAACTACACCTATCAAAATATAAACAGTTTCCTAAAAGTACCCCTAACATTAATGTTATATACTCATTTTTTAAGCTGTTTCGTAATGAGATGTGTCCAAATTATTACAAAACCATACCTATAAAATGAATGACAAAGAAAACAAGAGAATTGGTATATTTTTCGGAGGGGTAGTAATGTATAAAAAATGAGCTTTCCTGACAGTTTAATAGTCATTTGTATTGTATTTAAAATACCGCACAAAATAGGTATATTTTTTGTTATTACCAACACATCCGGCGTGCATTATCAAGTACAATAGTAGCACAGCTGTTTTATTTGTGCATAATAAAAATAAAAATTAGTGTCATCTTGAATTTTGAGTTAATTGAATAGCAGAAGCCAAATAAAGCTACAAGCTGTAATTTTAGTTTTTTTTAGCGTGAACATTAGTCTCTTTAAATACATTGTGCTTTTAAATTTTCTGTGCATTAAAAAACCGATGTGCATTAACCTTGACTGAAACGACTAAATTTTCAAGTGCAAATTGTTTTCAGTGTCATTGTTAATTGCTCTTGGAGTTAAACACGTCTTTTCAAAATACTATGTAGTAAAACACTGTGTTAAAGAAAAATGTTGCACAAATTTAACGTTTCATTTGTACCTAAACACAATCCTGTTAAAGACAGGGAAGTAAAATTGCTGTGTAATTTTATAATGGAAAATAATCGAATTTTAGCATTGACTGGTGCTGGAGTGTCTACTGAAAGTGGAATACCAGATTATCGTTCAGAAGGTATTGGACTGTTTGCTCGAAGTTCATCAAAACCAGTTCAGTATCAAGAATTTATCAGGGAGAGAAAGGTTAGGCAGAGATATTGGGCTCGAAACTTTGTTGGTTGGCCCCGATTTTCTTCACATGAACCTAATTATAATCATAAATTTCTAAAAGAATTGGAATCATCCAAATTCACTTGTGTTATAACTCAAAATGTTGATAACTTGCATTTCAAAGCTAAAAGTAGTAATGTGATTGAACTCCATGGAACTGCTTTTAAAGTGATTTGTATAAAATGTCCCTATGAAATAGATCGACATATTTTCCAAAATAAGTTAGCAGAGATCAATGAAAATTTTGACATAACAGCTTTACATACTGTTCGACCTGATGGTGATATAGATTTACCACAACAAATGGTTGAAAATTTTATTATACCATCATGTCCAAATTGTGGGTCAATTTTGAAACCTAATATAGTGTTTTTTGGTGATAATGTACCTAAACATATAATAAATGCTGTTACAAAAGAGGTAATTAATTGTGATGGTATTCTTGTTCTAGGTTCTACATTAACAACATATTCAAGTTATAGAATTATTCTTGAAGCTGAAAAGTTGAACAAACCAATTAGTATAGTAAATATAGGTGCTTCAAGAGCTGATAATCATGCAAAAATTAAAATTAATGCAAAATGTAGTGATGTTCTTTTAAAAGTAAGATTGTGCAAAGACCTTTCTAATTATTTCTTGTAGTATATGAAACCTAACATTAAAAGTGAAAACATAGTAACTACATAAAATTGGAACTGCCTCCAGCTGTTTCTGACGTACGTATGTTATTTAAAATCATTATAAACAAAAAAATGTGATATAAATGTTGCAAACCAAAAATAGTAGTAAACATTTTTAAAATGCAATAAATTATAACTCAAACATACAAACAAAACTTACAATACACATAAGTCTATTAAAGTAAAATCCGTTTTTTACAATATAGCTAAATTTGTTAATTATGTGCTCAAATATAGTATTTGATTGTGAGTGTGTTTTGTCATTTAGAATGTATTGTGGATAGTATTTATGGTGCTTATATATCTCATAGTTTTCTACTGTGTTAAGTTTGTTATTTTTTTTTTTGATGAGTGTAGGATTTCTAGATTGGTGTCTTTGTCAGTCTGTGAGTGTAGTGTGTTTTGTATGTGTAAGGCAAAATTTGATTTAGGTTGTGTCTTTCTTATCTGTTTTACATGTTCGTTGATCTTGTCATGTAATTTATACAAAAACGCAACACAAAAGGGACAAAATTATATATATATATATATACACACACACACACAGTATATATTTTCTTTTAATACAATGTATTTGAATAAAAACATTTTAAACACAAAAATTGTTTTGGTTTGTATATTTTTCAAATTATATATAATTTGATCTTGTTGAACACGAATCCGGCTTTTTTTCTGCAAACACATTAAAAAAACTATAATAACCTAACCTAACCTGATCTGACCTGGTTTTCTTAGGTTAATATGTGCTTGCCATTAAAAATAACTTCTGATTTGTGTTCAGCAAGATCAAATCTGGCAGAAAAAAAAATTTTTGCCGATCAGAGCTGATTTAGCTGATCATAATAATTACCATAATTTATATATATATATATATATATAGATAGATAGCAGCATATGTAATGTAACATTCGCCCTTTGCTAACCATAGAATGTTCAACCAAGAATTTCTTCCCATGTACTAAAAATAACTTCACTTATTTCACTAGAGCAGTTTAAGATTTTCAAACCTACCAAAATACGTAATAACATACTAACTCTAGATTCATAATTGGTTTTTCACCAGGAAAAAAGCATTAGTGTCAGATAACTCAAGGTTCCAGGAATTTGTATTTTGATACGTTGGAGGAAAGCGGGGAGGGGTGTCTTCACCTTCCCTCAACCTTCCGGTCTCACTGACATCCCACATAGACATTTGACGTGTAAATGTTATTTTTTTTGAGGTTATTATTATTTTGCTCAGTTCTCTGAGATACTAATGTTCAGGAATAGCACTGATGTGTTTTCCCCAGAGGCCGATGCCCATTTAGGTTGAGTTTATCCTTCAAACCAAGTAAATATAGACTGAAAATAGTTATGTTCTGTAACGTAAAAACAAAGTGTCTAATTGACGGTATGCCATACTTGGGGAAGTCTTCAAACACACCACCATGTGCCTATTTTACAATAGTAATGACTCAATCTACCCATGGCACAAATAGAAATTTAACCATGCTTAATTGGTTTACATCCATTCCATTAACGATAAGCTTGTTTAGAAACCATCAATTAACAGCTGTAGGTTCTCTACGAAATGATAAGAAAGAAATCCCTCCAGAAATGAAGGTACTGTAAACAAGATTGATTCAATATAGTTCGCCTATGACAATAAACTTATATTAGTTTCATACAAAACCAAAAAGCCTAATGGTATACCTGGCTTCCACTCATTATTAATATGGCACAACACCAAAACCTACAGAAAAAGCAGAAATTATTGAGTTCTATAACTCAACTAAAGGGGTAGTTGAACCTTTTGATGAGATGTCTTCCAATGTCATGTAGCCGAAAGACAGAGATGGTTTCCGCATTTTTTCATGGTATGATAAACAGTACATTAGTAAATTCCTATGTGATATATGTTCACAATATGGTTAGAAAAAAATCTATGCTAAAGGGAATTCGCCAAACAAGTGTGTGAATAGCTACTAAAACCACACCTTCAGAAAAGAATACAAATACCAACAGGACAGAATAATGTAAAGGTTAAAATACAAGAGTTACTAGGAGAAGAGATATTACCCAATGACCCTGAGCCTCAAGAATATGTTGGAAGAAAAATATGTGCATTTTGCCTATCTAAAAAAAGGAGGATGACTAGATTCTTCCTTCAGCTACAAAAGGTTTTACTGTCTTGAACATCAAGCACATGAAACATGTAAATTCAGACTCGGTAACTACTCATAATTAAGGTAATATTACATTGAATTAAATAATTTTGAAAAATATTTATATAGATTTATTTTATTTACCAGGTAGTCTCACAGACAAAGATTATGATTAGTAACCAAGAAACATAGATTATGAATCTAGGGTTAAATGAACAATTTGTCACAATTATTCTGAGTGCATTATAGAACACCTGCTTCTGTCACCTACTTCCAGAATGCTTCACAGTGCCAATCCTACACTAATGAAGATCACTTAGTGTAATAGAATGTTATATCACGGTATGTTTTCTTAATTTACTTATAACTTTGTCAAGCCGTTATTTTACTAGATCACAAATACAAAAAATTTACAGATGTCATAGTTAAAAATATCTAAAACAAGTAGTGGCTACTGTAAACAAAACCATACAACAGAAAAAATTATAAATAAATAAAACCTCCTAAAATCACTAAAACTTTTCATTTATTTCGTGATGTATATTCCGATTTCATACCAATCATCTTCAGAGAAAAACCACTACAGGCCTCTTAGGTGGTGCTACATTCAATGCTTTAGCTGGTAACTAGCTTGTTGGCCAACCAATGACTAAATAATGGAAGTAGACTTTTTTTTGTATTAACTTGACAAAAAAAACCACTTCTTACTGATTTATTCAGCAGATGCGTTTCACACTAGATCAGCACATTATTCAATGCTGTGAATCACTTACAAGACTCACACCAACACAACACACCTGAGCAAGTCTTGTAAGTGATTCACAGCATTGAAAATGTGCTGACCTAGTGCGAAACACATCTGCTAAATAAATCAATAAGAAGTGGTTTTTTTGCCATGTTAATACAAAAATCAGTAAGTAGTGTTTTTTTTTTGCCAAGTTAATACAAAAAAGTGTAATTTATACAAAAACTTCAAGATGTACAGCACAAAAACTGCAAGATTTAATAATAGAAAATAATACATTTGTAGATTTAACTTTAATTTCATTAGGATTTTTTAAAGATAACATCTTTTTTGAGCTGGAATTAGTACTTTTCATTTTCACTGTATTTTAAACACCCATGTAATCAACAAAGGGTATTATACAATGTACTATAGAATGCACAATATTAAAGTGAACTAAAGAGAAAAGTTATGAAATTAGTTTTGAAAAGAATAGAATTTTTATAAAAAGGAAACAATAGAGAAATTAAATAATTTTGACGTATCAAATGATAACTTAGCTCATCTGATCATAACAAGCAGAAACCTGGTGTTTGATTGTCCAACAAAAATAGACTTTAAGAAATTTTCTGAGAATTAGTTTAAAGAGGATTTCAGAGCTTACCAATTGATTGCACTATGTCATGTTTGAAACCGGCAGGTCATTCTATACATGTTTTGAAGAACCCATTACCCAAAGAAAACAAACCCAAAATCCAGCTACACAAAACACCTAAAAAACACGCAACACACACACAGACATACATACTAATTTAAATGTTCTACATACATTAAAACAAAATAAAATACTAATAATCTTAGAAAAATATGAAATATACAAACAGTACGCAACAGATAAAAAAAAAACATATTAAATGATCTCACACATTTTGAAGCCAACAGCCTTTTCCATTACATGACACACAACCAAAATAACCCACCCATTCCAAAGTCATAAATCTATCCCGTTAGAGCCTTTATACCTAAGCGATGCTGCCAGTTAAGGGTTAGCTTCGTAAAAAGAACGAATGTTTTGAAAGCCGTCAGCAATCAAACAATTACGTTTTCACTTAGTTAAGTATTTTTTTTTAAATATAGTGTTTCAGTTAGTTAAATTACAGCATTTTCCCCTATTGTGTGATTGGGAATGGTAAGGAACGTTTGTCTGTTACTATGATACATGACAAAAGTTCAAAAAGGCCAAGCCTAATATCCTCAAAAGAGTACATTTTTAAAAAACGTTTTACTAAAAGAAAATCTGACATTTTATAATAAATGATAAGTTAAACATGCACTTAATAATAAATAATACACCATATTTATATAAACAAAACTGGCAATAAAACACAACTTCAGTCAAAAACAACAAACTACAATTTTAAACATAACTGCAATAATGTAACATGACATAGAAGAGTAATTTGTTGGCTGCTATTCATGTGGAATTAAGGTTGCTTCCAATATTTCCATTGTAACATATTGTACCACTACTATTGATATGTATATCAAACATATACATTGATGAAATCTTAAGGTTATGAAAACACAGTATGACTGAGCATGTTTTTCACAAATTAATTTCTTAAAAATATTTAACATAAGTTATATTCAAGTGTTTTAGTGTAGCTCAAGTAAAGATGGAATCAAATAATATTAAAGTTGCTGTTGTAATCATCTTGAATTCACTGATTAAACTATAATTAAATACTCTTAACTACCGAAAACTTCAGAACTAAAGTAAAATAATATTAAATTAAAAGTGTTGTTCCAGTAAAGATGGGATCAAATGATATTAAAGTAAGTACTGACAGTTGATAATATGTAAAGTTCAAGGTTATAATTTTACTAATCATCAAGAATAACAAAGTTTGTGAGCCCAGTAGTTTTTTTATCATAAAAATAATTATATTACACATTTCATGATCTTATCACGAGAAACTGCATTTCCAAATAGAGCTATATCATTCGAATGTAAAGAGAAATCTTAGGCTTCTTTGTTTGACATTGATAAGTTTCATTTATTGTCTGTGGTGTTATATCTGCTCAGTATTTTAAAATATCGAAATCTTGTTGCTGTTCATGACAAGCTGGTTGCTCATTCTTATTACACTTTTGCTATTACTTGCGACCAGAATTTTTGTTAACTAAAAGTTGTTAAATTGTTAACTTACATTCGGAGGAAACGTTTTCGTCTTACGACTTCTTCAGCCTGGTATTTTTGTCGCTAGGAATGCTGCAGTTGCGCTTCCTCGGTACCATTATTATGCAGTACTAAAATGCAACAAGTTATATATTGGACAAACAGGCAGATCTTTTCTGATATATAGAGAACAAAAGCGCACTGCACACTATTACTGAATCCACCTTCGCAAATCACCTCATGGACACTAAAAACTCATGGAAAATAACAATACCCTCCTCTACACATGCAACAAAGGCCATAAATTAAACACACAAGAACAGTATGAAATATATAGACATAGCAACACACATAAAAATGACATCTTAAATGAACAAACACGGCACAGATCACACATACTCTTCGATCACATCACTTCTAACTTTCAAAATAATGGTACCGAAGAAGCGCAACTGCAGCATTCCTAGCGGCAAAAATACGTGGCTGAAGAAGTCGTAAGACGAAAACGTTACCTCCAAGTGTAAGTTAACAATTTAACAACTTTTAGTTAACCAAAAGTCTGGTAGCAAGTTATAGTAAAAGTGTAATCACTATTTTTATGCATCTTTGTTTGTAATGTTCACCAACTACAACAGCAGCTACTTCATTGATTATTTGATATTATAACGGCCAGGATTTTCATTAGAGGATTGTTTATTGGTTTTGAGAATCACCATATCCTAACCATCACTTTGTAATTGAGTAAACGTCGTTTTAATAATTGAGTTTTTCAGCAACTCATTATTTGTTGAAAAAAATATCCCACATTTAAAGAAACTTTATCAGCATTTTCAAAACTTATTTAGTACCGCATAGTTCTATATCTACACCAAGTCCAATGTAGTTACATCAGGTCTTACTGTAATTTAAAAAACTATATGGTACTAGATAGGTTTTGAAAATACTGATGCTGTTAATTAGCGAAAAGCTTTGGCTTAATAGAAATTAATAAAGTAAAATAAAATGGTGGATACTCAAGAAGATGTTTCTCATTGCCAATTCAGACAGTAACTGATTTCAAGGTTTTTGTAGGTTAGGGTCGGGGTGGTATAAATCATAATACTCATCAAATACATCATAATATCCCACCGCCATTCTAACCTACGAAAACCTTGAGATCAGTTATGGCCTGAGTTGACAATGGGACAGATCTCCCGAAACTGCTGTCCTCAACAAATATAAGTAAGTGCTACTACAGGCAAGTTGTAAAATATTTACATGTGTTTTACTGAAAATTAGTAGCTCACTTAGAGTCTTAGAGAGACTATTAGAGTCTTTATTTAACTACGCAAACACACACACACACATATATATATATATATATATATATATATATATATATATATATATATACACAGTGTATATATATATATATATATATATATATATATATATATACATATGTGTGTGTGTGTGTATGTTTACAAAACATTGTTTAAAAAAACAAGAAATTTTGTAATTACACTTTAAGTATTAGAGATAAACCTCAAGATTTACAACAAAAAACTGCAAGAAATTCTGTTTATATAGAAATACACAACTAGAGATGCGCTATTTCTGTATTGAATTGATTCATTTCTTGAAATCTGATTTAATATCTTACTTATAAATGTGATTCATTTACTTCAACACAACAATTTTTGTGAATAGCTATAAATTTATTACCTATAATTTTTAAGAGTATAAATTCTGTTGTCAAGACGTGGAGCATTCAGTTATTTTAAACATTTTTAGGGCTAGTAAAGTTAACGTAAATTCATGATGTAGCCGTAAATAAATAAAAATTCAGTAGTTGGTAGTTGGCAATTACGGGCACAGAGCACTAATATAAATTTTGTAGTAAGTGCTCTGTGATTACGGGTCATAACCTTGAAGTCAAAACATCACATCTGATCATCTGATGTTTTCCAGCGGGAACAAAATTTACCACCGAAGACATTGGATTAAAGTGATAACCATTCCTTAGGTGGTTGCAATTTCATTTTAAACATCGTTCTCTCAAGTTTTTAGGAGTTTTAGGGTTTAATCATACTACAGGAACTGTAATTTTTCCTGAAAACGTTCGTTTTATTGTTAGTGCAGTGCCGGAGTAATTTTCAAGTGACTTGCTTGTTTAAAAAATGTTATGCAAATTTAACCTATTTATTCCGAAACATAACCCTGTTAAAGAAAGCGATATAAAACTTTTGTGCAATTTTTTAATAAAAAACCAACGAATTTTAGCACTGACTGGTGCAGGAATATCAACTGAGAGTGGAATACCAGATTATCGTTCAGAAGGAATTGGGATGTTTGCTCGTAGGTCAAAAATAATAACTTACCAAGACTTTATTACGAACAGATGTGTTAGACAAGGCTACTGGGCTCGAAATTTTGTTGGTTGGCCTCGATTTTCATCAGTTGAACCAAACTACAATCATAGGTTTCTTAAAGAATTGGAACCCTCAAAAATTACTTGCGTTATAACACAAAATGTTGATAACTTGCATTTTAAAGCTGAAAGTAGAAACGTAATAGAGCTCCATGGAAGTAAATATAAAGTGGTTTGTTTGAAGTGTCCCTACGAAATAAATCAATATCATTTTCAAAATATGTTAGCTGAGAGAAATGTACATTTAAATATTGATGAGGCTTCACATATTCTATCAAATGGAGATATAAATATACCACCAGCAGCAGTTAAAAAATTCATCGTTCCTCCTTGTCCAAATTGTGGATCTATTTTAAAGCCTAATATAGTGTTCTATGGTGAAGATGTTCCTTTGAATGTAATAAATTCTGTTGATAAAGAAATAAGTAATTGTGATAGTGTTCTGGTCTTAGGTTCCACATTAGCAACATATTCAAGCTACAGAATTGTTCTTGAAGCTGAAAAATTAAGGAAACCAATAAGTGTAGTAAATATAGGCAATTCAAGAGCTAGTAGACATGCAGAAATTCAAATAAGTGCAAAAATTAGTGAAGTTCTCTCAAAAGTAAAACAACAGTTATAATATATTAGAATATACGCAGAATTCTATAGCACGTACATATAGCTACATAGAATATAGAAGTATCCAGTCATAAAAGAATCAAAGTCTGCTAAGAGGCTAACTTGTTGAGAAATGGCAGTGTCCATATTTTATATATATTTTTACAGGGTTTTTTAAAATTTTTAACGTGGTTTACCTCATTTGTTAGTGAAGATTATTGTTAAAAGCTTAGATTCCTGAAACACCTAGATATTAGTATGAAACATTCCCTACAGCTGTTTTTATTAATATTTTTTTTGCGCCAAAAGTTTTTTGTCAAATTTTAGTTGGGTAAAAAATTTAGTGCTCATTAGTAAGCTGTACTACAGGTGTCTGCTGCTGCAGATTGATGCTTGTGCTAAGTGACGTCATGTTAGCTTTATTCTTACAATGTTTTGGCATAATTTTTATGAAGTTGTGCGTCTGCTTCCTTTTGCCAGGTGACGTCACGTGATCTCTATTCTTACATTACATGAATAGATTTGTTTGGTTACATGTATAAAATTAAAAACCAAATATATCCTGACTGGATACCTCATAGATATATAGTAATTTTGTACAAAATTACAACCAAATTTATCCTAACTGGATACTTTATAGGTATGTAGTAATGTTGTATATGTTACTTATTACACTTTTGCTATTACTTGTGACCAGACTTTTTGTTAACTAAAAATTGTTAACTTACACTTGGAGGAAACGTTTTCGTCTTACCCGGTAAGATGAAGGTATCATTTTTAAAATTTGTTGATATTGTGATGCCAATTTTATTTTATTTTTTTTTGCATTGCCATCAAGTTTTATTATTTTGTAAGTGTTTTTGAAGTCTTTATAACCGGATATAATATTTTGTTCAATTTTGATTACATTTATAATTAATTAATAATGTTTTAAATACCAGATTAAAATCACTGATAAGTTTGTCAAATAAACTCTCAAAACATTGTCCCTGATTATATCTCAAAACAGTGAAATCCATTTAAGAAATGTGAATAACTCAATTAAACAGTTATTTGTAATTTATTATACTCTCTTGACCTTATAATTTATTAATGGTTTGTTAATTTATTTGTAGTTTTAACATTTTAGTCACTTTCACTTCATAAATACTTCAATGGAAAATTATATTCACATGAAATTTTATAAAATTACAATTTACAA
Organism: Prosapia bicincta; assembly: GCA_036971475.1. Classification (NCBI taxonomy): domain Eukaryota; kingdom Metazoa; phylum Arthropoda; class Insecta; order Hemiptera; family Cercopidae; genus Prosapia; species Prosapia bicincta. The sequence goes on along the minus strand of JBAIZL010000006.1, from coordinate 97,549,530 downwards.
CATTTAAGAAAATATTAAAACTTCCTTTCTGAGATAATACAAAAAAATAATTTAGTATTTACTTGTCAAATCTGTTATACTTTTCCATAGTTACTTGATTAAGTTACAACATTCGCTATTTTCATATATTTTGAACAGTTTTTATTATTCCTTAATATATACTGAACATGAAACAAGTGAATTTAAGTATTGCACAACATCAATAAAATACATTTACCGAGTTATTTTCCACTAATTGCTGGAAAGTATACTTCATTTAAATATATACTTACTTAATAGCCAATGCCCTTGGCAGGTTAGCCATTTGGCAGCGCTCTGACCAGTAGTGGCGGGCGATCTTTCTGTAATAATCTTCTTCGTCCATAGGGTTGGCTACTATTGCCGGACTCTGGGGTAGGTGGGTTGCGTCCAACTTGGGGTGTTGACACAGTATACAGGCCTCATCTATGGTAAACCCAATGCAGTGCGTGAGAGGTACGGCCACTGCTATGGAGTCTTGGAAAGCCTTGGAGACATATCCAGCTCTGGTATTCCCTGTTCCCGGCATGGAGGAACCATCACTGTATATGTGGAGCCACTCTGGTTCTGGGTATTTGAAGTTGATTCTGTCTAGCGCAGCTCTCCTCAGTCCTCAGTCTGATGACATAAGTTTTGGAAGAGAGTGGCTTTCCAGGCATAGGTCTGAGGTTGGCCAGAAGCGGGTTGTTTCTCCCACCGGGGGGGGGGGGGGTACATTTCAGTATCTCCAAGCATGATGTATTTTTCCCTAAGAGTGGCCCACAGTCAATGCTGTGATCTGGGGTTTTAGAGTTCTCCCTTTTGTGGGGCTGTATTCTTTTTTGCCTTTCCCAAATATTTAAGCCTGATTTTTCCCTACGGCATTGTTTTGGTTCTACGATTGCCTGAACCTCCATTGCTACGATTACATCGCATTTAGCCTTCCTGAAATTCCATCTGGGTGTGTTGCTACCAGTATGCTTAGTTTTCTCAAGTTTGCAGGTTACATACAGGGCATGAGTACCACATCCTCCAGTGTCGTCCAAGAGTTTGACGGTCTTTCCAGTTATGGAATGGTGGGTGATAACTAGATCAGGTCTTGCTTCCTGAGTAGAAAGAAGAGAAGGTTGGTGGCGTAATCACATCCAGCAGGCTTTTGTCCAGGAATTTTTCTACATTTGTTGACCTTTGATATCAACATCTGGTTTACGGGCTGTTAAAATCCCCAACCATAACACTATTTGGTTGCAGCCGGTTCTCTAATATTCTAAGGTCAGGTGCATTGTCTGGTGGGTTATATAGGAAGAACAATAAAAACCTCTGTTTTCCTTTCCACGTGGTTACTTGGATTAACTCTAGTTTATCGTGATCTGCCATTTTGTGGATTATTTCTACCCTGCTTATTTGAGAGGTTTTTATACCACATACTATTTCACTCGCTGGCTTCTTTTGAAGATGTGGTTCTTGTAACCCGGCATTTAATAAAATTGGGGAGTCTCCTTGGAAGTACCTGCTTTAACAACAACAAATATATCCACAATCTTGGATAGGATGTTTTGTTTCTGTTTTAAGAATTTACTGCTACTTAGACCTTCAGCATTCCAGAAGAGAATCTGAAGATCTGTGTCCAGGCCAGTTCTGCGTGGAGAAGTTCGCATGTAGACTATGACACTGGTGCATGTCAGTGCACTGGTGGCGAATTGCTGTTGCTCATTTAGTGTTACCCAGGGAACATGTGTGGTGTGAAGATCACGGACGTGAGGAACATTGTTCTCTACAATAAAATATAGCTGCAAAGTAAAATCTAGTTAGGATAAGTCATAAACAAATTTAGGTAAAATGAGCCAGGCTCATTGAAGGAGTGACCTTGTTAGTATTCTAACATACATACATATGTTGAAAGGATATGTGACTAGATAACTTCAAAAATTAGCATTTTCCCCCAAACTTTGTAATTTTATATTTCAAAATATATTTCTCAAACAAAATTTAATTTTGGAAATAACACTATTTTATGAACTGAAATAAGCGTATGAAATTTCATGAAGTCTTGAAGAGATAAGGTTGGAAAAAAATTGCATGTGTTGGTTAGCTATGGAGTGACCCAAGAATCTATTTTAATTATTAGCTTGTGTAAGTAGTAATCATATGGTTTTATACATTGAAGTTTTGCTGAGTGCCTTGGGTACAAAATCCACAAATAAAATCTAATTTCTAAATATTAGAAAAAAGAGTCACACTGGATTAAGTAGATTTTAAAAATAAAATTAGGTAAAACAATATTAATTGGTTTCCAAATAATACATAAAGGATGGAAATTATAATTAAACAAATATTAAATGTTTTAAGATTAGAAAGAGTAATAAGATAAGAAATTGGTAACAGTATATTCATGCAACTGAAGTAAATAGTGTTGGCTTGAAGAGTTTAAATTCTTGGTCACACTATCACCTGTAATTAATTACTGACCATTTATTCATATAAAAAACTATCTTCAAGTTTGAAAGATGAGAAAACTAAATGACGAGTTTTTTAAAAATAACTTTAAACTTGATTAAATATTTATAATATATAACATTAATATAACTAAATATTATTTTTCAGATTTCAAAATATAAATATTTGTGAGTCCATTACATTATTGACGAAAATCAGTTTGCAGAGTTTTGGACATGTATAGCAGTTTTGAACTTACCAATTATTATACTGTATTTTAGTTTGTGATTTTGTAGAGGTATGTTGGTAGCAGTTAATTGTAACTACTTGGTTGTGTGATAATTTCTTTAATATTCTAATTGTATTGGATAACTTCATAAGTTTATTTATAAAAAAATTTATTGTATGAGGTTTTTGTTTACCTTATTTTTGTATTAAAGAAAATTATTTCTTTGTGAAACACTTAATACTCTAGTAAAAGTAAAAACTAGAAATTATACTATTTTGAGAACCCAATCCCTAACAAGGATTAGTTATTATATATTCTGAAATATCCCTTTTTTGCAATCCATTCAATCTGGATTATCTTGGGAATACTATAATGTCCCAAGCTGTGGGATTTTCAGTCCCAACCTCTGGTAACTTTTTAAATCATTTGTTATATGTCATATAGTCACAACAAACAGTTTTGTATCCTTTAGTGTGGAAAAGATAGTTTATAACCTTGTTTTATATATTTCTTTGCTTGTACAGTTCTAATTTGACACAATTTTGTTCAATTTATAATAATTATTTTATTGAAAATAGAGGTTATCTCACATTATAACTGCTCAACAAAAATTACATTAGAAATAAGATTTGAAATGGCCCTTTATTGTTACAATAGAACTTCATTTAAGAGTTTATGTTTTGAAACAGTTGATTCATTTGCGAAGCTAACCCGTTACTCTTAGCTACTGAGTAGCGGGTTAGATTCATAAATAAAACAACTGTTTCATAACATATCAACAAGTAAGTTAATAGTTTTCGCTTAGTTACTCAAATAATTACTTTATTTATTCAGAGAATTCAAGATAATTACAACATACAGCATTAATGGTTGCCAGACCTAACTAGATTAAGTCGATCAGACTCTCAATATAACAATGGTTGTGTTAAACGATAAACAAAACAGTAAACATATAATTATTACACTTTTTTGTATTACCTTGGAAAAAAACACTACTTAGTGATTTATTCAGCAGACATGTTTCACACTAGGTCAGCGCATTATTCGATGCTCTGAATTACTGACAAGACTGTTGCTCAGGTGTGTTGTGTTGGTATGAGTCTGTGGTTTATTTCTGTTCTGTGGTGTGTTATTGTTCATAGAGTAGTTGTTAATTATGTGCTCAAATATAGTATTTATTATGTTTATACATCTCATAGTTTTCCACTGTGTTAAGTTTTTGCTTTTTTTATGTAGTGTAGGATTTTTAGGTTGATGTCTATGTCAGTCTGTGAGTGTGGTGTGTTTTGTATGTGTATGGCAAAATTTGATTTGGATTGTGTCTTTCTAATCTGTTTTACAGTAGAAAACAATGAGATATATTAACACCATAAATACTATCCACAACACAATCTAAAAGACAAAACACTCACAATCAAATACTATATTTGAGCCCATAATTAACAACTACTCTATGAACAATAACACACCACAGAACAGAAATACACCACAGACTCATAGCAACACAACACACCTGAGCAACAGTCTTGTCAGTAATTCAGAGCATTGAATAATGCGCTGACCTAGCGTGAAATGCATCTGCTGAATAAATCAAGAAGTACAACACAAAAAGTGCAAGATATAATTATTGTTTCTAAGCTGCATAAAAAAAAAAATCAAAACTAAAATCAAACACTAAAAAAGTGTTGATGGTTAATGAAGTTATGTACAGTAAATATATTATACAATAAACAAAATAAAATGCATAAACATGTTTAGCAATTGTAAGTTGTGTTGAGAATCTGACATTAAAGATACCAATTAATTTATGCATAGTAAAATGTCTGATTTGCAAGAAGTTTGTATTCATTCCAGTTGTCATTCCATCAATTTAAAATTGTATGAAGGCAACTAATTGCCACATTTTGGTGTAAGCTGAATCCTAGCTCAGAAGTATCAACTTTATCTGTCAAAATTCTTCCTCTATTCTTCATTTTCAATGATTTGATCACTTGGCAATAGAAAGCTATAGCTTATAATGTTGCAATTCAAACATTTGTCAATGTTGTCTGTAACATTTATTATACTTACTCTAGAATTTCTTTACGTAACTTTTGCACAATATTTTTCTCCTATTTCATGTAGCAACAACTATATTCCTTGAGCTTAGGTTTTTCTTTTTTAATCTGTTCTTTGTTAGAAATTCCATTTTACTCAATGCTTTTACGAAAACAGTTATTTTTACAGATTCGATTGCATCAGCAACTGTCTTTCAGATTTGTTTTTCAATAAATTGTCTTCCCCTTACCTTTGTTTTACGAAGGGCAATTGAAGGAAGTTTAATATTCTTAATTTACTGTTTATAACCGAGTCACTCTTTTATTTAAACTGTTTTCCTTACTGACTTGGTGTTTAGTTGAAGCATTGGCTTTTTATAATAATGACTTGTGAAGCAATTTCCTCCAATTATGACATATATCTGAAATGCACAAAAAAACTATCATATTTTTTTATTTGATTTTGTTGACTACTTTGTCGGTAGTTTTATTACAAATAATTATACTCAAATTCACATTCCTTTGAAATTTCCTAGTCAACTGTTACACCTTTGAGATCAGACAAATTGCCATTCGGTTGAACTTGGATAGGTAATCTGTTGAATAAATATGTTTTAACTAATTATTGCCAGCCAACATCATAACTGTTCTAGGTATCTCCCATCTTGTTCAAAGTCTGACAGAAAATTCAATTGATTAAATTATTTTATTCTTACAAATAGTCAGTGTTCCAACAATTTACAGTTTGACCAGTTTCTTATCAGATATTACTTTTCTAACGTAGTAATTGTTGCAAGTTTATCACTTATTAATTACACTACAGGTGCTTTCTTTTGCTTAGTAAAATATACTATTTAGTATATATACTATAGTAATGTACTGTTTGCATTATACAAAATGAAGCAGTGTATACTGATGAATTCTCTGATGAAAAAAATAATCAATTTATTCCAAGCATTAATCCAGATGTTTCTAGAAGTTGTAGTTGTACTGGTTACAAATTTTTAGGATACTAAGCATTTACAAACATACTTTTATGTACAAAAATTAATGTTAGGTCAGCAACATCATGCTGTCAGTTTTGTTTAATATTTCAACTATGATTAATGTTTCAATATTTTTCACCTTAAAGAACTATGAATTAGTAATTACTTTATCATTATTTATTGTACCTGTTATTATAAAATGTGTAAAATGCTGTGAAAATAAACAGATAGATGACATCCTAATACGGATGTGATACACAGGTTGACATCTCTAATTAGTATGCCATAGGAACTTAGATAATAAAATTTATGTTTTACACAGCAGCCCTTAATTTTACAATTTTCAAATTGTTCAAGGTGTTATGCTGCTTGTGAAACACTTTTTTTTGCTTAATATTCAATTTAACCATTTCAAGTGGGATATGCTTTATTTTTAGCCTTTTTGGAAAGCTATAAATTATAAAATAATTTTTTAATTAAAAATAATAACAAATAGTTGTTATTTCTAGCTATCTATAACTAAGGCTTAGAAAACTGACTATTGAAAATACTCAAGTAAAACAATTATGTGAAAATATAAAATTGTATGACAAAAACATTAATTTTTATAATTGTAGGATCTTTTTAGCTTTGGAGATGGTAAAGTTGTATATAATTGTTTAATTTTTATTTTATGTAATTTTGTTTTTTTAATGTTTAATTAAAAATTTAGTATTGTTTTTTTTTTGTTTACTTTTAATGATTGAAATGGCTTGGCAGATGGCAGAGTTATATTTTGTTAGTTATATAGATAATTATTTATAACCTATTCAAATTTTTACTTTCCCTGTATTTGTATGGTATTAATTTACTAACTTATTAAATTTTAAATTATATTAAATTGATGACTGACTAAAATAGTTATATTTCATTACTCATACTTTTTAATAAATCTAACACTTTTTATTCAATCATGAACTGTAGAAGTTTGAAGCAAACCTTCACAATTGCAAGCAAAGTAAAATCTTGATACTTTATTCACATGGCAATAAATTTCTTAAGGTAATTTTTTTTTTAAATTGGTCTAAGAGATGAGTTAATAATATTAACATAATTTTCCTGAAGTAAAATAATCATAAAGAGTTTTTCATTTAATTGTAAGATTTATTTTGGCCATACAATGTTGTTAAAACTTTAATAGTAACATATGAAGGCTAATATGGTAGAAATCTAATAATAGTATAGATATTGGTCATAATAACACTGCCAAAAAGTTTTTAATTTTTTTAGTCATTTAACCTTTAAGAGTAACTTATGCATACGAATGTGGTATAAGTTTAATAATTGTATAACTATTAACACTGCCAAAAAATATTAACATTTTTGGAAAAATCTGTGATATTAAAAAATTAGGTCTATGCATGTGATATTTAAAACAATATAAAATATTTTCAGACTTGTCAAAAAGTTCCATCATGTGAGGTGACTAAAAAAATGCCTTAATTTGAAATCTTAAAAATGTATATTTACATTTTTAGAGAGTTTATAATTATTATAAGATGAAAAAAATATGTAGAAAAATTGCTGAATAGAGATAAATTTACAATTGTATAAAAAAAACAATTAGCTAAGCTAGTTACGCAAATTGAACAAACAGCTAGAATGTAATAGTTATTCTTACAATGCTACTATTCATGGATATAAAAATTAACAAAACACCCTGCATGATGGTAAATGCTAAGTTTTATTGTTGTAAAAATACGAATTTTTACTTTAAAAATAAAGTGAGATTAGTTTACAAAATGAGTACTATTGTTCTAACACATTCTTACATAAATAATATGAAAATTGAGTATATTTAGACTTATATATTAAAACAGGGGAAGAAACATGTGGACAGCTCAAAAATTGAATTAATCACCAATTGAAAAGGGGAGAAAACTCATTGATTGAAGACCAGAAGAAAAATCAAATGAGGGATAAAGCTGAAGCCTTAAATATTTAAATATTATTCTTTAAATATCGAAATCTTGTTGCTGTTTATGACGAGCTGGTTGTAAATTACTTATTACACTTTTGCTATTATTTGCGACCAGACTTTTGTTAACTAAACACTTGTTAAATTGTTAACTTACACTTGGAGGAAACGTTTTCGTCTTACGACTTCTTCAGCCTCGTATTTTTGCTGCTAGAAATGCTGAAGGTGTGCTTCCTCGGTACCATTATTTTGAAAGTTAGAAGTGATGTGATCAAAGAGTATGTGTGATCTGTGCCGTGTTTGTTCATTTAAGATGTCATTTTCATATGTGTTGCTATGTCTATATATTTCATACTGTTCTAGTGTGTTTAATTTATGGCCTTTGTTGCATGTGTAGAGGATGCTAATGTTATTTTCCATGAGTTTTTAGTGTCCATGAGGTGATTTGCGAAGGTGGATTCAGTAATAGTGTGCAGTGCGCTTTTGTATTCTTTATATCTTTCGGCGAAAGTTCTGCATGTTTGTCCAATATAGAACTTATTGCAGTTGTTGAATTTTAGTTTGTATACTCCTGGGTTATTGTATGTGTTGGTATTGTTATTAATGCTGTGTCTAATAGCTGTTTGGCTTTTATTTGTTGTTCTGTAAGCTACATTGTATCCTGCTTTTTTGAATTGGTTTGTTATTTTATTGGTGAGTTTGTTTGTGTTCGTGTTTTTTGTTGTTGTCACTGTTCTTGTTGAGTATTTTTCTGTGTAGTTTGTCTATTAAATAATTGTCATATCGATTTTTGTGAGCTAAATATTTTATTTAGTCTGTGTAGTAAATGTTTGAATAATGCGTGTTTATGTTGTATTGGGTGGTTCAATTAATTGTGTATCAGTGTCTGTCATGGTTTGAATTAATGTTTTTTAAAATTTTTTCTTATGGTGATGTCTAGAAAATTCAATGTTTTGTTGTTTTCAAGCTCTGCAGTGAACTGAATATTTTTGTGTATTCTGTTTATACTCACACATACTCCTCGATCACATCACTTCTAACTTTCAAAATAATGGTACCGAGGAAGCACAACTGCAGCATTCCTAGCGGCAAAAATACGAGGCTGAAGTAGCTGTAAGACAAAAACATTTCCTCCAAATGTAAGTTAACAATTTAACAACTTTAGTTAACTAAAAGTCTGGTTCACATGTAATAGCAAAAGTGTAATAAATAGTATTCTTTAAATAATATTTAAAACTTTCATGCTTTAGTGCCAATATAAAATTTCCAATATTTAATGCCAATATATAGAAATGATGAGTAAAACATTGTTCACAAGCATTCTGGAGAGTAATGATGAAATAGGTCAGGATAGGAAGAGTAATGACATATCATTATATATTTGGAGTCATCAGGGTGAGTTCAAATGAAAAATACTCCTAAGGAGGACAAGTTCCCACTTTAAGGAAAAAGTCATTCATGAATGGTTATGTTCAATTCTGATAAACCAATTAGGAGATCTTGAAATAGTTAAAGTATCAAGATGGTTTAGGATAATATAAAATATACTTGCCATAAGTCAATTCCAAAAGAGATATGAGTATGGAATAAATCTTGTAATGCCATTCTTGAACATCAAGGTAATGAGATAGTGTCATGGATTAAGGTGTGAGAGGAATTGAGAGTGAATGTACAGAGTATAAAAAGTGTAAGAAATATACAAAGGACGTCTGAATTTAGGAGAAATGATTGATTTACCTGTTAAAAATAGATTTCCATTTAGTGTTTTAAGGTGAGAAACACCCAAAGGCATTCTTTGGTGATAAATTCACAAATAATATAAATAACATATTCAACACAGGACAAGTAGAACATATAACAAAAAATATTATAAAAATAAAGTAAATTCCTACTGAGGTTAAAAAAGACAAATTTTATTTTAGTTACCCTAGATCACTATTTATATTATCTGGTAACCATGGCAACAGGTTGTACAATGGAGGTTTCGACGATAACCAGATGGGGAGAAAAAAGTTCATACACATCTTTGAGAAATATTTCTAGGAATTAGAAAGTTGTTGCAGTGCCAAGGCATGCTAGATTTTAAACATGAAGATTCTCAGTTTGAATCCTGCTGGACCCTGCAAATTTTATAATTTATAATTGAATAAATAAATATTGGCAAAACTGTATTAACATCAATTGTCATCCACTATTTCTTTAAAATTAATTTTGAATTTGAGTGGACGAACAAGAACGTATTTTGTTAACAATTAAAAATTTGTACAAGATACATATCCAGAAATTGTGAGGTAATAGAAGGAATTTAAAAATACTTTATCCTTTATGGTGGCTTTGGTTTTTGTTTTGTGAAATCGTTTTTACATTTTCCCTCATTCTTTATGAGTTTCTATTCAGTAAGGTCAGGGCATGTGGTAGGAGGTATTACTTGAAACGTGGGTTCATGAGGAAAGATTTTTTGAAATTACTGGAAATGTAATTTGTACAAAGATATGTGTTTGCCATTTTCTATAAAGTGGGTAATACAACATTATTTGGTCATAAGTATCTTACCTTTTTTGTGCATTGTAGTGGATAATAATAGATAGAGATTGTGTAAAATGTTTTTACACTATGCAAACGCTGAAACTATGATTATGTTGTGGAATTCCTGATATCCTCTGGTGTTGAACCCTCTCAGATCGGCCATGGTTTTGAGTTATAGTATACTTAGGGAGAGCAATACTTTGCTCCATCTAACTATTGTGTATCCCCAAATAGCTTTGGTCTTGTTAAGGCCCAAGGACGTATTTCAATCAGTCTAATTTCTACCTGTCATCAGATCAGATCATGAGCCATTTTGAAATTTGAAGTGTAGGTCACATCCATTCTGACCACCAATCTGGATGCGGACCAATTTCTTGGTCATCCGTGCAACAGAGACCAGACACGACAGACAAAAAAGTCAAAAACCCATTAAGTGCTTCAATGGACTCTTTATGGACCACATACATGCACTAACTCACTTCCTTGTTTGGACTTCCACGTCACTAACTCCCAACAATCTTTGGTCCCTGTGTAACACAAAGTTCTGCAGCCCCTAGGAGAGGAGGACTATAACTAACTATGTGGTAATAAAAGAATATAATATCCTGTGTATAACACAAAAAGTACACTGAAACTGTCTTATACACTGCTAGAAGTGATCCTTTAAATAAATGATCCCCAAGAGTTTTACAATAGAACTAAATAACAAAGTTTACAAGAATAGTTTTACAAAGACTAAATAACAATAATTTTGTTTTCATCGACCCTTGAATTCACTGATATGGCGAATTATCACGATTACTCCAATGTGTTTGTTATATAGTATTGCAGAAAATTTTGAATTTCTCTTATAACACAAATTTAAAAATAAGTGCTAGCTGTGTATTATCCATGCAGAAACTAATACAGTGTTTTAATTACACATTTGGATAAATTTTTATTTTGGTTGACATTTTAACACTTGTATGAGATGATGTAGGTCTTTGGAAGTACAGATTTAAATTTCTGCAGTAAAACAATTTTTCTGTAAAAAATTCTTGTGCTCTTTAAAAAAAATTGTTTAGCAGGGAACTTGTATTAGTATTACTAAAAAAACTTTAATGCCTTTGTACATGTTTAATCAAATTATATTGAGATTAAAAAAAAATAAATTATCAATTGGCTAAGGTTAGGTATATAAACATTTTTTTAAAAATGTAGAAGTATTTTCTATTGTTAATGTTATAAAAAAATCCTTTGCAGAAAGAAAAATACTTTACATGATGTTCAGGAGTTAATATATATATATATATATATATATATATATATATATATATATATATTTAGGTTAGTTCTAGTAGAGCTTAAAGCTTATTTAGGAATTTTTTGGACTTGATAGGAGACTGACAGACTTACCTAAAGGCAATAGTCCAAAACTGCAATCTCTTGGAAATAAGCACATATAAAACACATATAAAACACTTAATACACTTTTATTTGATAAAAGTGTATTAAGTGTTTTATATGTGCTTATTTCCAAGAGATTGCAGTTTTGGACTATTGCCTTTAGGTAAGTCTGTCAGTCTCCTATCAAGTCCAAAAAATTCCTATATATATATATATATATATATATATATATATATATATATATATATATATATATATATATATATTTAGGTTAGTTTTGGTTGGTAAAGATTATTTGGATTTTTTGGACTAGGAGACTGACAGACTTACCTTGGTAAGAGTCCACTCTGTAGTCTTGAAATAGAAACACATAAAAGCACTTAAACAATGATTTATTTCAACCACACAGTGGTCTTTGTCAATCGAAGAGAAAACACAAAAAGAAATATGAGAGAATGAAATAAAATAAATATAAGTTGTAATCACAGATTGTGTAGAGTAGAAATCAGATGTCACAGATTAAAGATATATATATATATATATATATATATATATATATATATATATATATATATATATATACAGTACAGTCTCACTAATCCGGACTTGATGGGACCGGACCCGGTCCGGATCAACGAAAGTCCGGATTAGACGGAAAAAGCCAAACAAATGCATACAATATGTGTTTTAGGTGGGAAAACATATTGAAATTGTAGTTTTAGTGAAATTGAGGCCTAAATATAGCTTACAGTACAGTATTTCATAGCTTATGTAGCAAAAAATCCTATAATTATAACAGAAAAGTCATGACATAAATAAATATCTAAGCACCTTTCTCGTTGAATAAAAGTATTCACATAAAGTTATTTACACTATACTGTATAAACGCACAAAAAACTCAAACAAAAATGAAACTGAAACAAAAACAAACTTTAAAAAACTTAGTGAAAAAAGTCCGTAATGTTCTTTTGTTTTAACGATGAATGACGTCGTTTCACAGTACGATCTCGTAGGCGTTTCAAGGTCAGTAGCTCCGCAGTTGACGTATCACTTTGTTTCTCAAAGTAAGTCATCAACCCCTCCAGCATTGCAGCCGCCTCATCATGAGTTAGGCTGACAGGTTCATCTGTGTAGTCTTCCTCTTCCGAGCTGTCATTTTCTGCGTTTGCAGTGCACACCGCGACGATTTCGTCCTCGTTGAGCACTTGATGACCAATGTCATTATCACTGATAATCCACTCGGAAATATCAGTGTCTTTCAACTCGGCACAACCCTCCAATTGTTGAAAAATCTGAACAAATTCATTGTCGTCATTAGTAGGTTGACTGTCAGATTTTCCACTTTCCTGTGGCATTTCAGGCCACAATTTTTTCCAGCTTTTTTGTAGTGTAGACGGTTGAATTTCCTCCCACGATTCTGCAGCCATATAAATGACATCCTTTATAGTCACTTTTTTAAGATTTTCAATAAATTTTGTAGCTGGATCTGCTTCTTGTTGTTCCAAAAGCGATAAAATTAACTTTTTCCTATATCGCCGTTTTATCGCTTCGATCACGCCCTGATCCATCGGCTGAATGAGAGCCGTTACGTTAGGAGGAAGAAATTTAACAAAAATGTCACCATGACGCAATTCTTCTTCATTTGGGTGGCATGGGGCATTATCAATTAGTAAAACCGCTTTTCGAGGGAGTTTTTTCTCTTTTAAAAACTTTTCTGTTGTTGGAACAAGTTTTCAAAAAACCAGTCCTTAAAAATTTGACTGTTCATCCACGCTGATTTTTGGAACTTGTATTGGGCCGGTAGAACACTTAAATTTACATTTTTAAAAACCCTAGGCTTTGCGGATTTCCCTATCACCAAAAGTGGAAATTTTAGATCGCCAGAAGCATTACTGCAGGGCAGCAAAGTCATACGTTCTTTCTTAACTTTATGGCCTTTTGCTACTGAATCTAATTTGGAAGCTAAAGTTTTTTTTGGGAACATTTTATAATTTAATCCAGTTTCGTCAGCGTTGAACACCTGACAAGGTTGTAAGTTTTCATCTCTGAGAAACTTGCCAAATTTGTCTTTGAATTTTTCACTTGCATCACTGTCACCTGACAAAATTTCACCACTTATTCCGAGTTGACGGATGCCGTGTCGTTCCTTCCACCGTGACAGCCATCCCACACTGGCAGTAAAATTAGGGTCTCCTTTTAACTTTTCATTCAGTTTCAGCGCGATCGTTTGCAAATTTACACCCGATAAAGGAACACCCTGTTCCCGTTGTTGGCAAAACCAAACATACAAAGCATCATCTAGGGTTTCATTTTTTGGTTTTTTTAAAGTGCTTCTGCCGCCTAAACTGTCTTTACTAACCATTTTTGCACAAAAATCTTCAATTTCCTGTCGCTTTTTTTCCAATCGGAAACAGTTTGTTTTCCCACACCTAACTCTTTTGCAATTTTAATAAGCGATTCACCTCCATCAATACGAAACAAAGCTTGGAGTTTTTGTTCCGTTGTCACTGTCACTGACTTACGTTTAGTCGCCATTTTCACTGAACACTGAACGAGACGTAAATAAAAAACACAGATCAATATCGCACTAGAATTAAATGACAACTGAGCAGATATCTTGCGAGAAGCAGGAAAAGTGGCATCTGTCCGACAAAACAACTGACCTGACGCCAGACGGATAGACTGTTTATCCGTTTAGTCAGCGGTCCTTTATCTTTTGTTTATCGCAAGATGTCTCTGATGTCACGTACGTTGTAGTGTTGGGTGATCTAATTTGTATATATTTTTTCAAAGAAGTTTTTTCTACTTTAGTAGGCAAAAGAAACAAACAAGTGGTACACCTATTTCATATTTTAATGAATAAATTATATTATTTGAGTATTAAAGTAGGAAAACCCCTTTGAAAAATAACAAATATAGACGTATAAAAATAAATATTTTTGTGGACAGCAGACTGATTGTGCACTGTAAAATACTATAACTAAACAAAACTTTTGGGCCGTCCGGATTAGCCGGAGGTCCGGATCATCGGAGACCGGATTAGCGAGACTGTACTGTATATATATATTTTCCAAATAGCCTTATCTCTTTTCCCCTGACAGACTTATATAAACTATAATCACTCATATGTTCATGGAAACAATGTATATATATCTTTAATCTGTGCATCTGTGACATCTGATTTCTACTCTACACAATCTGTGATTACAATTATTTTATTTCATTCTCTCATATTTCTTTTTGTGTTTTCTCTTCGATTGACAAAGACCACTGTGTGGTTGAAATATATCATTGTTTAAGTGCTTTTATGTGTTTCTATTTCAAGACTACAGAGTGGACTCTTACCAAGGTAAGTCTGTCAGTCTCCTAGTCCAAAAAATCTATATATATATATATATATATATATATATATATATATTTTGTTTCCATGAACATATGAGTGATTATAGTTTATATAAGTCTGTCAGGGGAAAAGAGATAAGGCTATTAGGAAAAAAATGAATGGATTTATATATATTCTGAATATACATATTTCTGAATATATTTTCGTAATTGGTGTAATGTTACTTCAAGTCCTATTTTTACGACATCTCTCTCGGGGGAGCCTGAAACCCTCTCTCAGGGGAATGCCTTCAATGGTTTACCATTGGGTGGTAGGAGTGAAATAAAATAGCTCCCGCGGACCAACAGGTAGAAGTCCAACCTCTTGAGGGAATGGCACTCACCATGACTAGTGCAATGGACATATGTGATATTAATGCTACTGCATTCGGGGCAGCCGACGCGCCGTGCCCTGCAGTCCGGGGGCACGCCGACAAATATGCTACGAGGACAGCGACTCTTAAACAAGCCAATGCTACTACATCTGAAACAGCTGACGCATTGTGTCCTGCAACTTCAAACATCTTACAGTTGAACGTTAGCGGCACACAGAGAAAGATGGACTTACTCTCATGCCTACTTCACGAAAATAATATCCACATAGCCTGCCTACAAGAAACTAAACTAAATTTGTAATAGGTAAGAGATATTTTTGTAAAATTATAGATATGGCTTCAGTATATGCATACAAACAATTTAATAACAAATTTTAAAAATCATGGATGTTAATGGATTAGATTTTAAGACAACTAACTATAAGATGATTCAATAATATATATTTAATAAATTACTTATTTCTTATCAGTACTAATTTCTTATCTCTCAGTTATGTCATAAAATCCATAACAGTTTTAGCTCTGTGTTGAAATATTACCATTTTAAAATGCCTGTAAAATGTTGAAAAAAGTGATTAGATTTTTAACACAATAAAAGTTAATAGGTAGTTCTTAAAAACATTTAGACATTTTATATTGTTACAAATTTAGCTTCTTAGTATGTTTAAAGTACTAGAATTTGTACCTAATCATGAGCCTCCTTCAGAAACGGACATTAAAAAATGTTCTAAATTTCTGAAAGCACACAATTATATACTTGTTGTTACTGGAGCAGGAGTATCAACAGAAAGTGGGATACCTGATTACCGTTCAGAAGGTGTAGGTTCATTTGCACGTAGCTCTTCAAGACCTGTTCTATATCAAGATTTTATAAAGAAACCAGAAATAAGGCAGCGGTATTGGGCTCGTAATTATGTTGGTTGGCCGGCATTTTCTTCTATCAAACCAAACTATAATCACATTTTCCTTAAAAAATTAGAAGATTTGTTTAAAGTGAAAAGTATTGTTACTCAAAATGTTGATAACTTACATTTCAAAGCAGGAAGTAAAAATGTAATTGAACTGCATGGATCTGCTTACAAAGTCGTCTGTTTAAAATGTTCTTATTCAGTTCAACGCCACATATTTCAGAATAAACTGAGAGAGTTAAATGGGTGTATTGAGTTTACTCCAGAAATTCGACCAGATGGAGATACAGAACTACCTCATGAAGTGGAAACTACTTTTAAAGTCCCACCCTGTCCAAACTGTGCTGGAATTCTAAAACCTGACATCATATTTTTTGGAGATAATGTGCCAAAAACTAGAGTAGAAGCTGTAGAAAAAATAGTGAAAGGTTGTGATAGTGTGCTAGTGTTGGGGTCTTCATTATCAACTCTTTCCGGATATAGAATAATACTTCAAGCTAAAACATTACAGAAACCGGTTGCTATTATAAATATAGGACCTACAAGAGCAGACAGTAGTGCTGTTTTTAAAATTGATACAAAGTGTAGTGACGTTTTATCAAAAATTAAACTATAACTTAAAAAAGTAGTAAATTCTAAACATAAACCCTAAGCACAATAAATTAAAACAGTAAATTGTTAGCTATTTTCATTTAAATATAAAGGTTTCATTATTTCAAACCATTGCGGATCTAATTACATACACACCACGAACAGCAGCAGGTACGAATTAATTCCTTGCGTCAATTTAGTTGTATTTTGGTACAAAAATATTCTCACTTATAAGCACTAAATATTATATTTTTCATACGAATGCAATTTTTTTATTCATTACTTCATACCTTAATTAGTTTATTTGATAATTCATTGTTATGTCTAGTCGTAATTAATAAAAACAAATTAAACGTTACGGTTTGAAGTTTGCTTTTAGATTCTAGGCTCCCACTATTGGTTATTTTGTTTGTATAGAAGAATATAGTAATTATATAAACAATATTTTACACTACTGACCGACACCAAGTAAAATCTATACTAAGCTTCTTACCTCATTTGACTTAAAAAACTGCTGAAGCGTTTTATTAAGACATCTGAGAGGACAATGCGCAGTAAACATCTTTATGCTGTAAGTATCAACAGTCAATCCCTTAGAAAGCAGACGTTTAGTCTCGCGCGTGAAGCAACTCAATCCCTTAGAAAGCAGACGTTTAGTCTCGTGCGTGAAGCAACTCAATCCCTTAGAAAGCAGACGTTTAGTCTCGCGCGTGAAGCAACTCAATCCCTTAGAAAGCAGACGTTTAGTCTCGCGCGTGAAGCAACTCAATCCCTTAGAAAGCAGACGTTTAGTCTCGCGCGTGAAGCAACTCAATCCCTTAGAAAGCAGACGTTTAGTCTCGTGCGTGAAGTAACTCAATCCCTTAGAAAGCAGACGTTTAGTCTCGTGCGTGAAGCAACTCAATCCCTTAGAAAGCAGACGTTTAGTCTCGTGCGTGAAGCAACTCAATCCCTTAGAAAGCAGACGTTTAGTCTCGTGCGTGAAGCAACTCAATCCCTTAGAAAGCAGACGTTTAGTCTCGTGCGTGAAGCACCTCAATCCTTTAGAAAGCAGACGTTTAGTCTCGCGCGTGAAGCAACTCAATCCCTTAGAAAGCAGACGTTTAGTCTCGTGCGTGAAGCAACTCAATCCCTTAGAAAGCAGAGGTTTAGTCTCGAGCGTGAAGCACCTCAATCCTTTAGAAAGCAGAGGTTTAGTCTCGTGCGTGAAGCACCTCAGTCCTTTAGAAAGCAGACGTTTAGTCTCGCGCGTGAAGCAAGCAAACAACGACGACAGGTCTAGTCATTATAAGCACTACTTATATATTCTAGTCCTTGAAACCGTAATGGGTTGAAACAAAATTTTAAAAATACTGAAGTGGCCGAAGTTACTAACTAAATTTATTAGAAATTAACTACAAATATATTGTTAATTTTCTTAGGTATAGTTTGTTTTTAATGTAATTTAGGATTAACATTATATTAATAATTTTTTTAATATATATTGTGGAATAAACATGATAATTTTTTGAATGAATCCATCCTAATTTGAAAATAACAATTATTTGCTTGTTTAGAACTTGGCTGCATATTTAAGACATTTTAAAAATAATTTTCATTTTTGTAATAATCTAGTATTTTGTTTAGGTTTTTGAGTCATTTCTAAAGTAGATAAATTGAGTGTTCAATTGGATGACCACCTTGTTTTCTTACCTGACATGGATGTTTCTACCTCTACCAGATAATAGGGTTTCAGGTAATAATAATAATACAGGCAGAATCTATGCTGCAGTTGCAGAAGTTACATATGATTTGTTAAAACGAATGAACAAAGAAATAAGTTTTTGTTGTGATGTTTGTTAGACCTCCAGTGACAGTCACATAGAACATAAATGAGATTTTTACAACAACCTGTAAGTGATATCAATAAATTTCTGTGATTTCAAAGTGTTTAAGTCCTTCAAAGCACTACTTGAGTGAAACAAAGAGTTTTGATACAAAATAACTTCCCTACAGATTATTCAAGTCATATATTTATGAATTTCTATAAAGTTTCAACGTTGTAAAGTTCTATTTTGGACTACGGCAATAAGAGAGTCAAAATAAAAGTGGCAAAATCATACATCTACCATTATGTAACTCAATTTATATGAATTTTTAAAGTTGTAATATCCTTTTTGACTCACCCTGTATAATTATCCAAGCCTTATTAATACAAGTCTTTAATTTCAGTAAGTAAGCATTACTAGGTTTCCTAACTTCAATCAGCTCATTTAACTTCGATTGTACTTTGAAGTTGCATCATTATTTGACTAGTTACCTTTGTTTCACTATACTAAAAATTGCTAGTAATTAACTTGTATTACTAAAACAAACAGTAAAAAATATACATATGAAAAATAATTTTTGTCTGAATTGATTACATTTTTACACGAGCTACTATGTTTTAACTAAAAACATTTGTACATGTGTTGGTATGTTACACTTGCCTATAGTAGCACTTACTTTTATGATTGTTGAGGACGGCGTTTCGGGAGATTTGTTCCATTGTCACCTCAGACTGTATCTGACGTCATGACAAAATGTTTGGCAAAATTTGATTAGGTGTTTTTGTTTGTGAGTGATTTTATGTATTCTTGGTAGTGTGTGTAAAATTATATCCTGTTTGGCCTATTAAAAACTGGGGCTCAACGGCAAGTTAGTTTGTATACACCAGCGGAGTTGTGTACGTCTTTATATTATTGGCTTTAGTGACACCTACATAGATACTCAACATCCAATAACATTATAACTCATTACAATAAAAATATTGAAAAGAACCCCAATACCACAAAAATAATCAAAAATAACAAATAAGACAAGTTACTTAAGATTAAACCCTCTTAAGAAGGGTTTAATCTTAAGTAACTTGTCTTATTTGTTATTTTTGATTATTTTTGTGGTATTGGGGTTCTTTTCAATATTTTTATTGTAATATATTGTACCACTGTGCTCTTGATATTGTGTATTATAACTCATATAAACCTTTTGACATTATAACCCCCAATACTTTAAAAATACACCTACCCTAATACCCAGCCCCCACCCTAACCTAAAACAGCCAAGAGATCAATTATGGTCTGAATTGAAAGAGACACACTCTCTTGAAATGACTGTCCTCTCCAATCATTAAAGTAAGTGCTACTAAAGGTAAGTTTAAGATACCAACATATGTACAAGTGTTTTTATTAAATTTCTTATAGTTTATTTTTGTGGATCTATAAAACATCTGTTACATTCAAGGACACATTTCTCAAACTAGAAACTTTCATTTTTTACATCAGAGGCCTCAGAAACCAAGAAAATAAAGAATAAAATTATATGTGCTTTCAGAAGCTGATACGGGATATGTTAGGAATTCTAGTGTTTACTGTGATCAGAGCAATGCTATTATCGACATTGTGACAACCTAGGCAGCCTATCTGGAGCTGGCCGTACCTTGTACACAGACAGATACTATAGAAGTCCTGAACTTGCAGGAAAACTTGAAAACGTCAGAACAGCTTTTGTAGGAAAAGTTATTAAGAATAGAAGAGGTTTGCCAATTGACTTGAGAGTCCAATTCTTGGAAAATGGGAGCAAATTTATCTCCAGGGTGGAAATCTTCTAGCTATATTCTGGAGAGATAAATGTCCAATGACATGCTGAGTACCAGGCACACTGAGTTGACTTCACACAGAACAAACTGAGGAACTGATAAAACAAAGCATGCATTCTGGGTTATATTCAAAATAATCAACTTGCATTGACCACACTGATCAACATATTTTTTAACCCTAGAAGCGGCAGTGTTATTTTCCCAACTGGCAGTACAAAATGACCCGCATAAACATCTTATTTTGAAACAATTCTATAAATTACATTTTTCACACAAAGTTTGACATCTATATATTTTATTTGAAGAAAAAATGTTGAAGATTTTGTTCTATGCATCAGAAAATTTATATTTTGATTACTTTGAATGTTATTTTTATGAAAATAAGAATTTTTCCAAAAACAAATATCATTTTTTTTATGTTTGAAGAAAAATAAAAAACCATATGCATTACTGTCTGAAAAACTGAAATATACAAATAATAAAGAAAGATTTTCTGATTTCACTCACCCTTGTTCCATAGAGTTTGATGAAGTTTCTAATTTTCTATGATTTTTTTGCTGATCACATACACGTAAACTGTTTGTTGGGCAAAACTGTCATACACTACTCCCTAGCCTATATTATATTTATAAAACGTTTTCCCTAGAGCACTGTTTATTATACACTGTTATGCCTATATAACTTTTTATACCTATATCTAAATATCTACTTTTAATATATTTACACATTTAATTGAATAATTATACCTAATTAACCTAATTTTCCATCCTCCTTTTTCTGGGATTGGTGCGGTAGAAATGTTTAAATTTAGAAAAACATTTTGGATGTACACCCACATTACAACCAGGACACCAATATGTTGACCTTCCTCGTTTATGTGGGTCATGACCACAAACTTCACAAGTTCTTTCTTTCCTCCCATCCAATTTTGCAAGTTCATGTGAAGAACCACTATCCGTTGAAGGGCCTGAGGTGGGAGCAGATTCTGGGTCCTCTTGGCACAAGGACTCCACTACAGACACAATAAAATTATGCCTAGTGATAGGTTTGTCTGTATTTTTTGAATATATAATGTATCCATTTAGAAGAGCCATGTCCACCACATTGAAGAAAATCTTCTTCCAGTATCTCATAGTTGGGCGGTTGCAGGATAATAGTCTAATAATATATACACTCACAAATATTTATTATAAAGTTAATAATTATAAAACGAAATACCTAAACTCCTAAAATACATGCTACGACACTGTAAACAAAACAATACAGGGAGTGTATGCCTTTGTGAACCGAAACGAATGGAATGGCTCCAAACGCATTGGTCAGACTACTTTTGGAAACGGAATAGTAAACCCATTCCTCAGTCTAGAACGAAAACAAAAACACGTGTGTGTTAAGAAAATAATAGAGAACAGCCTACGCTATCTATTGGATTCATACGGAACTTTTAAACGATGCAGTAAAGGCCAACGTACAAGTGTCGTAAAAGCGACATCTACAGTTTAGCGATCGCACGAACTGTCGGAAAATCGACAGCTGCCGCTTCTAGGGTTAAGGGACATTTGAATACAAAATTGTCAAGTGGTGAAAAAATGTTCATTTCATTGCCTTCTCATGTGTGTTGTAAATGGATGGGTTCTTCATAATAAAGTGAAAGGAAAGAAGATAGCAGTAACACAGTTTATAAATCTTAAATTGCCACTTTACGAAGAACATTCTCCAAAGCAAAGTTGTTGGTATGGTCAGCTAAATAAGTTTTCTACTGGTAATCACTATAGACAAAATTCCAGCCCCACCAAGAAAAGAATAAAATACAGGGGATGTGTGAAGTGTGCTATGTAAGAGGCGGAAAGAAAGTGGAACTGCCTGACAGTAAGAAAGACACTTCCTACCTGTGTTGAGTATGCAAAGTAGCTTTGTGCATGGAACCATGTTTCAAAATTTGTCATTCACAAATTTTTTTTCCACATCTATATAATTAGTTTACTATGCAACATGGACAAGTAATATAAGTAGTATGTTCCTATGTGGTTTTATATACATAGTTTAATTTTAGGACCATAAAAATATTTCAATTCAGTCAATCTTTTTTAAAAACTTAAAAATCAGTGCTTTTTTCAAAGAAAAATAATATGTGGAGATGAGAATTGGGAAATCATATGGTTGGAAAGAAGAAAACGAGCTTTAAAATGAGTTAACATTTTCATAGGTGAAGTGGTTATTTTGTAAGATAATTTTAAAAAGTATGAAAAATGGCCGGCATACTGGAAATGACCAGGGGCTATTTGGTCAACTTCGTAAATGTTAAATAAAAAAATAATAAATGCCATCTAGTTTTGAAAAAATATTATTTTTCTATGGCTTATATAAAATATTTCGGTCTCAGCATGCACTTGAAAACTTAACCTTACCATCTTCTATAAATGCATGAAAAAAAATCTTATAATAATTTCTCAAAATCACGTTAACCTCTGTAAATGTAACAAAGTACTGTGTGAAAATACTAACTGCTTTCAGAAACGTGTTAAAAATCTTGTAAGATCTAAGTTTCAAATATAATGTCTTGCAAGCATGGGCAATCAGAGTTTCACTGTAACTACTTTACCAAAGTTCCTCTCAGACTTTTAAAACTACTGGAGGTGACTCGAGATCTTCCACTCTTGAGCTATTTTTGTATTACTTAATCAACATTTTTGAACACTTTAGAGGATGAACACAAGGCAAAGTAAAAGGAATTAATTTAAAATAATTAAATGTTAAGAATAAAATATATATTTGTATAAGCATAAAATATTAGTATTATATATTTCCCAACACTAGAATTAAAGCCGTTTACTAAGTATAGATTTTACCAAACTTTACTATTTATTTATAGCAATATTATCACCAATGATTTACCGAGCAATATCACCAGTCATAGCAGTTACTAACAGTTCTAATGATATAAAAAAAACATAGACAATAATATAAGACATTTAAAGAAGCATAGAGAATATTATAAGATATTTAACCCTACAGTGAACGGACTGGGCATGTGAGACCCAAATGTTTCTACATTAGGTTATTTGTAAAATAAGTTGTATTGTAGATAGCGGGTTTCATGTGCACCTTCCCAAAATAGTTCACAGAAAGTGCTAGTGTCATTTTGTTTACCAACTTGACTCTCGATCATCATCTGTCGTGTTCAAGTACAGTGTGGGTCAGTTAGACACGGCCTGTCAACTTTAGTGACTTTTTTTAACATTCACGAATTATTCTTATGTTACTTTTTTTTATTTACTTAACGTCTGTTAGTATATTATCGTGTTTCAAGAAGTGTATAAGAGTGGAAACAAAAGTGAAATTGAGTGTACTTTATTTGAAAAATTATCTAAAAGTGAAGTAGATGACTCAGACGCAGATCCCGACTTTCAATTGTACAGTAATCATGACACAAATAGTGATATTAGTAATAGACAATGATGAACTTGACAATAACTCAGTTGGTTATGTGAGAGAACGCAGTGAGGAATGTGATAACCAACACATACCTGATGGTTTTGGTGACGAGTTCAACGCCAGCAGGTAGGCCTAGAGTCTAAAATTATTACCTTGGTAAAGATAAAAAGACAAAATGGGAAAAACCTACCTACATACACTGTTAGAGCCCGCTCTCACCTGGAAACCTAAGGGAAGCTAGGAATGTTCAAACCACACTAGATTCCTGGAGCCACTACTTGAGTTGGTTCTTGAATCCACTAATATTTTTATAAATTCTGTAAAGGACAGCTATACTGATGATTCCAATCTGATCTGATATCAAGCTCGGCTGTAGAAATGGAAGCCTATTTAGGACTTTTATTCTTGGCTGGAGGTTTACATGGTGGACGGATGAGTATAAGGGAATTTTGGGCGACTGATGGAACAGGGGTTGAGATGTTCCGGGCTGGAATGGCTTTTAGACGTTTTAGGTTCCTTTCCAGATGTACACATTTTGATCGTAACAACAAGAAATGTCCGAAAAAACAATGACAACCTTGCAGCAGTCAGAAGGCTTTTTGATATACTTGTCTTGTAGAAAATACTTTTCTACATATGAATGTACAACATTGTATAAGATGCTTGTTTCCTTCCAAGGATGATGTAAATTTCGGATGTAAATTCAGAACAAGCCAGCCAAGTATGGTATTAAAAGTCTTTATACTAGCTTGTTCGAAGGCATTCTATGTGAAAAACTTTGAAGCCCAACGATAACAAGGCCGATGATGTTATCTTCCAGTTAGTTAAGCCTATCAAAGGTAGTGACCGTAACGTGACACTTGATAATTGGTTCATGTCGTACGACGCTGCTAAGACTGTTGAAAGAATACAAGCTAACACTTGTGGGTACCCTATGAAAGAATAAGCCTCAAATACCTCCAAGCTTTCTTCCAACAAAGAACAATATTCCAGCCTTTTTGGATTGCAAGAAGATTTAAGAATGATATCTTACGTAGCCAAGAAAATGAAAAGTGTTGTGTTACTCTCATTTATGCACCATGACAGTGAAGATAAGAAGCCCAGCATCAAAAGGTATTATAATTCAACTAAAGGAGGTGTTGATGTGGCAGATGCTATCTGTGCTGAATACAATGTTGCAAGAGAAACGAGACGTTGGCCATTAACTTTGTTTTTTGCTTCAATGAACATTGCTGCTCTAAACGCTTTCAATATGTTCAAGTCAAATAGTCAGTCCATAACCAGGAGTACTTTTCTCAAGAATTTAGCAAAACAGATGCTGCAACCCTTCGTGCCCATGCAGGCTCAGCAAGACAACCTACCACGAGAGATTCAGCTGTTAGCAACAAACTTTTCCAGGTATGAAGATGAACCTAAACAGAAACCTGCTTGGAAGATATTCCTTCTGTAAAGACAACAAAACAAAGTACTTTTGTAAAGAGTGTAAAGTTTGGTTATGTCTAGGCCACGCTGAAATGTTGTGTAGCAACTGCTGGATAAAGTAAAACTTTGGAGCTCTACAAAAACTTGTTCCTTTCAATTTTAAGTAATTAAACTAATTTTAAACTACTTAACTAAGTGAATACGTAATTGCTTACTTGCTGACGCGTTTCAAAACGATCGTTCCTTTTACGAAGCTAACCTCTACATTTCTAAGTAATTGCTTATTTTTTATGTAAGGACTACTCTTACATAATGTATGTAATACTACCACAGTATTTTATTGTTTACTTTTAGAGTAGTGAAACTTTGAAAAAATCATTTTAATTCTTTTGAGTAAAATGTTAAATAGATACAAATTTTTTTTAGTAATGTTATTTTGTGAATGTAGCGTTGAAATACTGAAAACATTCCTCGAAATAGTATAAAAATATGTTTGACTCAATAAAAATTATTTTCAATTTTTTATTGATTTTTTCCTTTTGGGTCTGTGAGACCCAGCCCATCCACTTATGTAACTTTTATTTGCCCATTCACTCTAGGGTTGAAGAAGCATAAACAGTAAGACATTTAAGAATAAGACATTTAACTAATCTAATGGATAATTTAAGGTATTAAACAATTATCTCCAGACGTAAAAACTAAAGCTTAATAATAGCAAAAATCATGAAGATTAAACATAAAACATTGGGTTTTCTTCAATTATATTGTTGTTAATAGAGCGCAATTCTTGTTCTCGTTCCAAATTACTGATGTTTATTGGGGGTCTGAAACAAAAACATCATTCATACAAGAATTATTATGTGTACATCAGTTTAAGCATTTGCTAAATACAATTCTAAGTCCGACTAAAATCTATATTACAAAATGCTAGGATAACAAAATCCTCTTCTAGTCCAGACCAGAAGAAAAGTTTAATAAAGAATATTTTAAAGTTTGATTTTAGCTGAAAAGGACAAAAAACTACAATTTTAAGTCATTTATTGAAGACTTTCAAAATTCTTCTTATCCTTGCAACACATAACAGATTATCACCCAATTTGGCCCTATTAATTTTTGTGCGAAATTGTATGATTTTTCATAAGGTTAATAAATTGTAATTTATTTCACTGAACACTGTTCTGTAGCCAAACGATGTATATTTGAATTTATTTAAAGTACAGTTCTGTTTTGGCCAAGGCAGGTTTCAGTTAAGGAAAAGTGGAGTTTTACTGTAATGCATTCTATTATAAAAAATATAAATTCATTATTCAACCAACAACAAAATTATTATAAAATATTTTAAAAAAATATGCAAATAAATCTCACTAAAATTTGCTTAGGTTCACTAAAGCGTAAGTAATAAGTGAACACAAGAAAAAAGTGTTGCTAAGTTGAAAAGACAGCATATACAAACAGCTAAAACATTTTAGTAATGTTATTTTTAAAATATAATACAAATATTTAGACGATTTTCTTAAAACTAAAAAATAAAATATTTTACATTAGTTAGTTTTATATCACAAATTTCATATTAAAATTCAAATATTATAATTTCAAACATGTTTTCATACGAAATGAGTTAACAGTAAACTGAGACCTGTTAATAAATACAAGTTATATGAACGATTTATGTGAACATTTCATAATTAAATGCATGCTAGGAAAATTCCTGCTTACGCAGCTTTGGTATTATATAGATGGTGAGAACGGATCCCCGACAATGTTCAAGCGGCCACTGTATCGTACAGACGTTTCTCACTCCAATTGAGTGTACTTCAATTGTTAATGTTTTTATGTTAAGCAAAAATTAATGTAACAGTCAAAATTATTGTTTCTTGATTTTTTAAGGTTTGTAAAAAATAAAACATTTTTTAAAAACCTTTCGTGCTTAATATAACACGTAACTGGCGCAGTCGGTAGGACATCTCGGGAAAATTAAGGCATATAATTTTCATCGATTTCAATCGTTAGCCGAGATTCTGCAAAAACTCTCGATTCATTACAGAGCGCATATCTGTAATGACATCAAGAAAATTTCAGTAGAGTGAATATCTACACCAGCTTAATAGAGTGCAGATCTATTAAGATCACGAATGTATATCGTGTAAGTGAAAAGTGAAAAAGTAAAAGTTGTTCAAATGAGCAAGGTATTTTGGATCCACTTGTAAGTAGATCGTAAGAAATAGAATTAAGAAAAGTAGAGTAAATACTTTTTAATTTATATAATTGATTTTTAATTTTAATTTTGAAAAATAATATTAAGTAATGGCAACGCCAATATTAAAAAAGGAGTATCTTGACATGATACCCGAGTATAGTGGAGAGCCCACTATGCTCCACAGATTTATTTCAGTATGCGATAAGGTAGTAAATAAGTTCTATGTAACCGAAAATCCAGAGGATTTTCAAAACAAATATCTGTTCTCCTCTATTCTTTCTAAATTAAAAGGCCAAGCACTAGAGATGGTCGTAAACTCTAATTCTTACAATTGGCACGGAATTAGAAAAGTATTATTAAATAGTTATTCGGACAAAAGAGATTGTTTCACATTAAACTTAGAGATGGCAGAATTAAAACAGGAAAGTAATGAATCACCATTTCAATTCTATGAGAAAATTCAAAAGTTACTAAATTTACAAATTTCATTTTTTATGAATAAAGAGCCTCAAAGGCAAATTGCTAAAGATGTTTTAATAGAATACGTTCAGAAACTAGCTTTAAGAGTTCTCCTTAGGGGTTTGCATGAACCCATTGGGTCACTAATGTGTACCAAGAACCCTAACACTCTTAGTGAAGCACTTAATATGCTCACAAACGACTTTCAATTTAAGAATGTTTACTCAGCCAAGCAAACAACCAGTCTTTCAGAAAAGCAAAACTCATAACGTAAGAAGACCAATACATACTGATTCTAAATATCACCATAAACAACCTTATCAACACCCAAATCCTTCTTACAGACCACCAACTTTTGTTAATCATGGTCAGCCTCAAAGGGGACAATCAAACAACAACACTACTAAACCTCAGTATCTTCAGCGGAATACGGGTTATCAACCTACCCCTATGAGTATTTCAACTATAGAGACGGACAGGCCTTCTAGACAAACCAATTTGTATCAAATGACCGGACAAGGAGCCGAAAAAGACGACTACACTATGTGCCAGACTAACGGACAAGAATCATTCGCTTTTGAAGAAGATCTCGGGAAAGAAGAGTACTTCGAGGAATCCCAAAATTTAACAGAAGACTACGAAGAAGAGAACATTAAAACCGATCAAGACGATTTTTTAGGACATACAAGCCTCGGAACCGATTTTCAATAATGAATCTACAGAGCGAAAATAACGAGTTACCTTTTATATACGACACAGACACCAAATCTAGAATATTAATTGACACAGGCAGTACTAGATCATTTATGCGAAAATCATTAGGCTGGAAAAATTTTAAAACAAGCGTAAAAAAAGAGCCGTTTGAAGTAATCACCGCACACGGCACTTCAAAAAAAAATTTTTGCTGCACCATACCTCTGTTGTCTAAAAAAGCAATTAGGTTTTATTTATTTGACTTTCATCAGAATTTCGACCTATTACTTGGACTAGACAATATAAAAGATTTAGGAATAAGTTTAGACTTTATAAATAATAAATTAATACTTTGTGATGAGGAAATCCCTATTCAATATTTTAACACAGAAAAAGGAAGTTGTAATAAAACGGACAGCACGTCAATAAAGCAGGAACAATTTAGTTATGTTATACAAGCCCGCACTAGCCAAACAGTTAAATTAAAAATACAAAATATTCATAATGGAGAAGGTATTTTACCACACAAACAAGTGAACGGATTACAAATTCCGCAGTGTATAGTTTCAGTGCATAAGGGTGAAGCCTATTGCCCTATTATAAACAATACCGAAGAAAATGTAAAATTAACAATAAATGAACCATTAGAAGTAAAATCTTTAGAGGAATATAATATTCTGAAACCAGATGCAATTCAAAGGAACACTAATTTCAATATGTTCAATTATAAACAAACAAAATCAGGAAGTAAAAACTTCGATTTATCAAAATTTAGGATGGAACATATGAACTTCGAAGAAAAATCCGCCATAACAAATTTAATAAAAGAATATGCTGATTTATTTCATATTGATGGAAACAATTTAACCTTTACCGACCAGATAAAACATGTTATTAGGACTACTGACGAAATTCCCATATACTCTAGGAATTACAGATACCCAGAAATCTACAAGAACGAAATTAATAAGCAAACTGAAACATGCTTAAACAAAAAATTATTAGACCTTCAAATTCTCCATGGAACTCTCCTGTCTGGATTGTACCCAAAAAAACAAGACGCTTCTGGCAAAAGAAAATTTAGATTAGTAATAGATTTTAGGGGATTAAACAAAAAGACAATTGACGATAAATTTCCCTTGCCAAACATTACAGACATCTTAGACAAATTAGGATGATCCCAGTATTTTACAACTTTAGATCTAGCCCCAGGATTTCACCAAGTAGAGATGGATAAAAATAGCATAGAAAAAACAGCATTTTCAACGGAAACAGGACACTACGAATTTTTAAGAATGCCCTTTGGACTAAAGAATAGCCCCCTACATTTCAAAGAATTATTAACAATATTCTGAGAGGCATCCAAAATGAAACATGCCTAGTTTATTTAGATGGCATTATAATTTATTCCACTAGCCTTCAGGAACATATAGGAAGACTTAGAGAAGTTTTTGACAGGTTATGCAAAGCCTACTTTAAAGTACAGCTGGATAAAACAGAATTTTTAAGAAAAGAAGTAGCATATTTAGGACATGTTGTGACACCTAATGGAGTAAAACCCAATCCCCAAAAAATATTAGCAATCAAGGACTACCCAATACCTAAAACCACCAAACAAATTAAAGGATTTTTAGGACTATTAGGCTACTACCGAAAATTTATTAAAAACTTCGCCAAAATAACAAAACCATTTACTAATTGTTTGAAGAAGAATGCGAAAATAAATATCGAAAATCCCGACTTTATAGAATGCTTTGAAACATGTAAAAATATATTGACTAATGAGCCACTTCTACAATACCCAGATTTCGAAAAGAAATTTACTCTAACGACAGACACTAGTAATTATGCACTAGGAGCAATTTTAAGCCAAGATAAAAACGGAAAAGACCTTCCTATAGCGTATGCCAGCAGAACTTTAAACAACAGCGAAACTAATTACTCTGCGATTGAAAAAGAGCTACTAGCAATCGTATGGGCGACGAAACATTTCAGGCCTTACTTATTTGGAAGAAAATTTAAAATCTATACGGACCACAAGCCTTTACAGTGGTTATTCTCGGTTAAAGAACCAAATTCCAATCTTATAAGATGGAGATTAAAATTAGAGGAATAAGATTACGAAATAAGGTATAAAAAGGGGAAACTAAACCAAAATGCAGACGCATTGTCAAGAATATAATTAAATACCACTGATAAAAGGTCAACGAACACCCAACACACTGTAGAGTCTGACTTCGAATTATCCGCACCGGAATTGCTACAACGCTTTTTCCCAGAACTAGATAACGACGTCGACAGCGAGTCTATGATCGTACAACTCGACGCATCAGATAACGCCGACCTAGAGGATAATGACGAAAGCGCTAACGGCCAAACAGTTCACTCCAATTTTGAGGGAAACACCCAAATAGAAATACCAATTTCTGACGAACCTGTAAACTTTGGAAATAACCAAATATTCTTATCATTAGTAAAATATGGGCCCAAAAAGGTAAAAATTATAAAGCTATTTGGAACTTCAAAAATTCGTTTAATAGTCGAAATATCAGAGAATAATTTTAAGGAAGACATAGTTAATTTTGTAAAATCGTATTTGGTACCTAGAATAAAATATGATCTATATTTTGAAGACGACTTTTATGAAAAATTTGCATCATGCATAGCCAAAAATTTCAAACAAACTGAATTAAATTTAGTTAAGTGTAATAAACTGTTAGACCTAACTTCGGAAGAAGATACCTTAGAAACGATAAGTAATTATCATGTTAGCAAAACTAATCACCGTGGGATACAAGAAACATACGAGCAAAGCGAAGATATTATTGGCCTAATTTAAAATCACTAATTCAAAATTTCATAAATCAGTGTGACATATGTCAAAGAACTAAATATGACAGAATTCCCTTACAGCTAGAAATGAATCTGACACCTACATCGGAGAGACCATTGCAAACAATTCACGTCGACACAATCTCTTTAGAGAAGAATTCCTTTATCAGGATTGTTGACAGTTTCACGCGATACGCTCAAGGAAGCTCTCAAGCTACAGAGATCGCGGACAAGTTATTAGATTACTTCACACACTTCTGCTTACCAACAGTTATTATCTCAGACAATGGAACGGAGTTTAATAACAGAGTTGTAAAAGAGATATTAGACCTGCATAAAATCAAAATTCATTTTATAAGCACACAAAATCCCCAATCAAACGGATTATGTGAAAGATTTCATTCTACTTTAATAGAACACATAAGGCTGTTAAATAATCAAATCGAATTTAAAAAAGACAGTACAATTAAGAAGGTTAAATATGCTGTAATAGCGTATAATAATAGCATACATTCAGTCACGAAATTAACGCCGTGCGAAGTCTTATTTGGACACATAAATTCAAACACATTATTAGATATGGATTTAGAAAAACAGATTGTAAATGACTACGTTTTAAACCATAAAGAAAAAACAAAAATACTCTATGAAAACATTAGGAATAGTAATCAAAAAATTTAAAAAAAAGTTTTAGAAAAAAGAAACATAAACAAGGAACCACTTCCAGAAATACCACCGCAAGTTTATATAAAGTCAGTTCAAAAACAAAGCAAAACCAAAAACAAATATAGCAAGGAAGAAATAGCTTCAATAAATAAAGAAAGAAAAACTGGAAAAATAAAGCCTAGACATCATAATACAAAAGAAAAAATACATTTGTCGAAAATTAAAAGGCCTAAGAAGATAAAAAATGTAATTAATGACCAAAATCCTTCTTGTTCCTATTCAACACAACCAAATTAAAATCCCTACCATACCTTTGTCCACTAATTCTATGCAAGAAACTTTATTAAACTTTTAAACAACATTGTTTTTATTAATTGTATGTGTTACAAACTTTTGTAATTAATTAAATGATATGTAACTAATTATGGTAATAAATATTGTTAATTATTTGAAATATGTTAAACACAAAAAAATGTGATTGAAGAAAATTAGAAACTACACTCTTAAGAGATAACAAAAAAGAATTCTTATAAACGGACTAGGACTTTTATCAAATCTATAACAGGCAATTTGAATGTAAATGATGGTAAAAATTATGAAAAATTATATAAAACTTTTATTGTAATCAATGTAAATTTTGCAGAATTAAAAAAGGAAGTCAAGTATTGTGAATTATAATGAAGATGACTTTGTTGAATTAGAAAACACGATTAGAGGTAATTATAAATTAGATTCTGATAACAATTGTATGTTATAAACATGTTGTATCTATCCTATGATAGAAAAGACTCATTATAAATTGTATTAATCAATTCCAAATACTTTTGCTCAGTTGAATTATAATGAACAGAAAATTAGACTGTAAAATGCCCATCATCAAAAACAATAACGCCTACAAACTACGAGTATACTGCGTTGGAAATCGCAGACAACCCATTTAACTGGATCCCAGAGATCAACCTTCGCCTGGCGACCTTCTCCAGTGAAGAGGACTTCAACCCATGCCGAAAATTGCCCTTTACGGAGGCCAATTCAGCAGTCTTATATACTTCGCCCTCATCAAGAAGATGAAGAAACTTCGCCAACCCCCAAAGTTTTCTTTAGGGATGGAGGAGTTATATGAACGATTATGTGAACATTTCATAATTAAATGCGTGCTAGGAAAATTCCTGCTTACGCAGCTTTGGTATTATATAGATGGTGAGAACGGATCCCCGACAATGTTCAAGTGGCCACTGTATCGTACAGACGTTTCTCACTCCAATTGAGTGTACTTCAATTGTTAATGTTTTTATGTTAAGCAAAATTTAATGTAACAGTCAAAATTATTGTTTCTTGATTTTTTAAGGTTTGTAAAAAATAAAACATTTTTTAAAAACCTTTCGTGCTTAATATAATACGTAACTTACATGCATGCAATGTCCATAAAATACTTTGTTGTCCATACCTTCAATTGATCCTAGCCTTATATTGAGAAATAAAACTTCCAATCATCTAAATGGACTACTCATGGCTATTATCCCTAAGATAATTGCTGTTGTAGAAAGCTTAACAAACATTCAAAGAAGTATTGTAGACCTAATAATTCTCAACAATATGCTTTGTAAAATTGAAAATTTAAAGTTTGCTTTTGAGGCCTTATTATTATGTCTTGCAAGACTTTAAGCTGATTTCTTAAATAAATACTATCCTGTACAGTGATTTGAATTTAATGTTGACTGAGTACCTTATAAATCTGGGATGTATTTAAATTCAGAATAGATTTGTTTAGTCGTGGGTTGTAGGCTCCTACTATCCGATAATGACTTTTACCAAGCCATACTTCAATTTCAGTGGCTTCCATTTTATCTTGTGCATCCATTTCATGCAAAGTTAGTGCCATTTCTGGTACTAACAACCATTTCGCAAGATATTTATCGTGAGGTATATGGTAGTTTTGCGCAGTGTGGCACGGCGTTGTTTTGAGATAAGCTTGCAATGACGATTAAATCCACTTGGTGTCATCACAGAGGTATAGCTCCATTCAGCATTATCCAGGGTGTACCACAAGGGGGACAAACTACATTATATCCCTAATTAAAATCATATGATAAATGTTTATATTAACATAATGACTCAATAAAAAAGCAGTAATGAGGTAAGTTGGGTACAAAATTATAAAAACTTGTAGTTTTCCTAATTAATGAACATATACACACAGTTCTCATACATACTAAATTGTAAAAATAATGTGTTTACCCTTCCAAATAAGCTTTCCGTGCTCTGAAAGCTGCAAGATGAGCATAGTATGTTTGAGCTGGATACGAAACAGAACGAGTACAACGAGCAAATAAATGACATAAGTAAAATGTCAACTCTTCTAAGTCATCATCACTGAAGTCACTGTCATCCCAAATTTTGTGATACTTAGTAGGACGGGCTGTTCCCTAAAATACACACAAAAATAGCTTTTGTGGTAGCATATGTTTGCATTTAAAGTAAATTAAGTTATATTGAATAATGGTCAAACTTTTCATTAAATAACAATATTTTTAGACTACTTTTAGTAAAATAAAGCTATTTAAAACTAAATGTAACACATTAAATTCCATAAAATTAATAAAACTTAAAATTATGTTAATAAAAAATAAAACCATGGTTAAATAAATTCTCATTTGTTTTTTAACAGATGAAATATAGGCCTACTACATTCTTTGGCTACTAATCCTGATTTTCAAAACTTTGATCATAATGAATTACTGAAAATGTTGGATTACCGGGCATCAATCAATTGTCATTTCCTTGCATTGCTTGTAAATATATAACTTTACTGTTAGATGAATTAGATTCGTTTATTTTCATTATAAATTTTCAAATAAATGATTTTATAGGTTCACTTAAAATAAATTCAACCAATTGTTCCAACAAATTATTAATACTTATATATTTATTATGAATTATAATTTTTACTAAAATTAATTTCAACTTTATAAAACATTTTAAAATGTCAAAATCTCTTTTTAAAACTATTAATTTTTATTTCATTTTATTTTGAAAATGTAGTACCTGAATCATACTAGACAAGGGTCAGAATTAAAGGTGATGTAACAAATACTTGAATTTTTTTTTACACTAGAAATATTGATGGTAATTAATAGTACATAAGGTGTAATGACTCAAAAGTACATGTTTGTGAAGTTTTGGAGCTAACAGTTGGGTCTAATATAACAAGGAAAATTTGAACAATATTTGTGTTCTAAACCATTAAAAAAACCTAGTTTTACAAATTTTGAGTACAAAATTAATAAAAATATTATCAAAGTAAATAAATTCTTTAATTTTATAACTTAATTACATAATGGGTTTAAGGTTATTGACAGACCTATGTGAAAATGTACACGTAGATTGTATTTGTAAAAACATGAATTGGTCTGTGGTCTGTCAATAACATTAAATAGTTATTAACAAACATTGAATAAAATTTAACTTAATTATACTTAGAAATAAATTAAACATGCAGGTTGAGGAGAGGGTGTGGTTTTGTCTTGCTTGAGATGACGTTTATTGGTTTGAGGCAAACATTCTTAGAAGCGGACTTTATGGTACGAAAGCCAAGTCATATTGAATAAAATTAATTTCACTGGAAATTTCTAGAATTATCTAGAAGAGAACTGTTAAACTGATTACAGTTATGTAAATACTGCGCCCTCGGGTGGGCAAGACTCATTACTACTGCAGTAAAAGTGTTAAATATTTAGTTTTATTAAAAGATTGAAAAATATTATAATAGTGCTAGGTCTCACAACACTAGTTCTCACCTGCAAACTGGCATGGCTGACTAAATAGAAATCCATTTCTTTAGGATGAGTAATATCTGTGTCGACAATTGTACCAGCAGGAACATTGTTTCCCCTCCCCTCTTCATATTGTTTTGAAAGTGGAAAAAAACGAGTATGATGACGTTTTTGAACTATCAAGATTGTTATTGCAGGTTTATAATCTGGATATTCAGAGCAGGCTTGGCGAATAGCTTTGAATTCAACATCAAGTACCTATAATATAGACAGAGTAAAAAGGAAATTTATGTCCAACTTATGAGAGTTAGCCAAATAACTACTTAAGAAACCAAGAGTAACTTCTTTCTAGTTTTACAATAATTCATTTTGAATTAAACTACTTTGATTATTTTTTTAATATATTAAAAAACATTAAACTACTGTATTGTAAATAGATGGTAAACAGTTTACTGTAATCTTAATGACTGCATGTTTAACACGTCTAGTTTTTTCACCTAATGTACAAAAGCAATTTTTTTTTGCTGTAATTAAATTGTTTAAACAAGCGTCAAATTAAATCAACAAAAAACAACAACAATGGAAAAACTGAATAAATTAACACAGTCTGAGATAAAAATAAATAAAAACAAGCGAGGAAATCTCTGTTACAACTTGTTATGCCTGCCTCATAATTGAACAGAAAAGTTTAACACCTGTTCAAATACGAGGGCAGTCCACAAAGTAATCTCCGTTTTGAAATGAAAAATAACCAGTCGAGATACAAACATTTTATTATATATATGGTAAAACTACAGCTTTTCTCTACTTTTCTACACATTCACCATACAAATTCAAGCACTTATCATATCTTAACAGTTTTTGAAATTCCGTCTTTAAAAAAATCTGCTGCCTGAGAACGTAGCCAGCCTGTCACAGCGTTTTGAAGCTCTTCATCACTCGCAAACCTCTGAGATGCAAGCCACTGCTTCATGTACGGGAAAAGATGGAAATCACTGGGAGCCAAGTCCGAGCTGTAGGGGGAGGGGGTCAAAAATGTCCCTTTTGAACTTTTCCAAAAGTTCAGTTGTTTTTTGAGCTGGTGAGGGCGGGCATTGTCATGGACAAACACAACGCCAGATGTCAGAAGACCACGACGCTTGTTTTGAATCGCTCGTTGTAGCCGTTTTAAGGTTTCACAAAAAGCTGTAGCTGTAATGGTCGTACCAAGCTCTATAAATTCAACGAGCAAGATGCCCTTAGCATCCCAAAAAACTGTAGCCATCAATTTTCTCGCTGAAAAAGATTGGCGAGCTTTCTTTGGCTTGCTTGGCGAAGCGGTATGACCTCATTGCATTGACTGTTGTTTTGTTTCGGCACTCACATAGGCTATCCAAGTCTCATCTCCTGTAACGATCCTGTTCAAAAATGTTTCTCCTTCAACGTCATATCAAGGAAGAAGGTCTATGGCAGAACTCATTCTTTTCATTTTGTGATCATCAGTGAGTACTTTTGGAATCCAACGAGCACAAAACTTGTGATAGCCTAGTTTTTCTGTCACTATCTCATGCACAAGACTTAGAGAAATTTCAGGAAAATGATCTGACTGCAATTTAACTGTTCTTAACTCAATTAGTCGTGTAACAAATGTCGAGTGTTATACGAGTGTCTAAACCGCGATTTAACTCCTCAACAAGTGTGTTACATAGCATCATTTAGTCACTTTACGCTGCGCATTATTGTGTAATCGCCCGCTTTAGTATGTAGTGCTTTCGTTTATTGAACAATTTAAGGACTCATTTTTAGCTACAGTGTAAGCTTCAGTTAACAAGTGAACTTAGTTTTACCTCTTGTGACTTTATAAGACATTGTGATTTATTGAACCTTTGTTAACCAGACTGAGTGCACTCTATTAATGGTTTTGAGTGAGCAGCTTACTATAATTAACGTTAAGTGTTACAGATACGTCTCAACTACCTCTCTGAAGTGACAACACGTACCACTGCCGCTCTTAGGTAAGCTGTAGCGATTAAAGACTATATTTCTACTAAATGTTCATTGAAGCCTAGCTTAAGATTATTTTAGGCCATTCATTTCCTTTATGGTTACTGTGCCGATGGTCCTCCAGTAGAGATTACTAATTATCATCCGCAATTAATTTACTTAAATTTAATTTGGTTACAACTCCAACAAACCCAAAAGAATTACAAAAGAAAGAAATGTTTAAGATAATACTACAGTAGAAATTGAAAAAAGTATAATAAAGATATATATAGAAGACATTTTTTGGACTAAATAGGAGTCTGGCAAGATAACTTGGTAACAGAGCTATTTGTAAAATACTTAAACACTAAAATAATTATATATTTTAGAAACACTGTTTCCTTCATCAATCAAAAAAACTGAAGTCAAAGCACTTGGTTCAGTTTCTCTCTCTGATTGGTAAAGGACACAAGTGATAGGTCATTATTATAGTGTTCATTGTATCTTTTTTAAGAGGAATATTACCAAGGCAAGTCAATCAATATCCCAACTAGTTCAATCTGTCTGTAGTAATCATAATTATATAAGTGAGAAATAAAAACAATTCATACCTGGGCAAACTGACCCTCTCCAACACCATCTCGATAATAAATAATTTTTTCTGGCTTTAAACCATTATTTCTCTGGTAAAAAAACATTAAATGGTCCTTCATGATGTTTTTTAAATCAACAATAAGTTCTTGTCGAGGCGGTTGAATTTTCCATGACATATTACACTTAAAAGCAGTCGGATCAAAACTTGATGTTACCTATAAATCACAAATAATATATAATCTTTTCGTTGTCCTTAAATTTCTCAATAACTGAATCAAACATTTAATCCAATGTGAATCAATAGGTATCTCTAATTCCCATTAACAGACAGAATATTTATGTTTAAACACATATTATTGTTTCCTAAAAGCGGCAAAAATTGAGGATAAGGATTCAAATTATCTTATTATAAATCTTAAAGTTAAGTAAAATTCATTAATAAACTTTTAATTGTAAATTATATTTTAAAGTGAAATTATTTTTGCTTTTTTCAAAATTTCAAATTTTCAATTTTTTTCCTGAAAACTTACTGTATCACAAGGTGTAATTTCTTTTGACAATATGAAATACATGTAGAAAGGATACAATTTACTGTTTTAAAAAACAAAGTATGCAAACACACACACAAATACAACTTGCGTTCATCACCAACCACAGCTCATGAAAATATTTTAAAGGCAGCTTATTTCAAAACATAACAATGTTACTGTTTTTACCTTTAAAACTGTATAAACAGTTCAAATAAATTTAAAATGAACTATTTCTTATTACAATGCTGTCTATAACATCCAAAATCATAGAATAAAAACTGCTATTTATATTTTATAGATCCTTACTTAATTATTGGCCATAATGACAATTGTGACATCAGTTTTACAGTTAAGAGACTTATGCAATTTAAATGACTAAAAGAAACCTATATTTACCGCTGCAACTGAAGGTACTCCTTCTTCTCCAGGAGAAGGATGCGTCACATCAGCTCCAACAATCATCACGGGTTTTTCAAAAATTATTGGTCTAAACAAAAATAATTAATAAAATTATTTTTGATTCTTTCATTGCACACAATTTATTCACAATAAATACTCAAATGAAATATCTTACTTCCTAGAAAATGTTTGATTTAAAAAACCAATTCGAGATTATTGTACATGAAAAAAGATTACGAATATTAAAAATTAGACATCATTTGACTTGCAGGACGAAATATGAATTGTAAAGCAAAAAAATCAAGCAATTTAATGAATGATATACAGATGGGGTTTTATAAACAGCATTATCATGAAGGTTTAGTAAACGAAAGTTGTAAATGACCATGTATTCAACATTCATGGAGAAGTTTAAATTCTAGAACTGAACATCTAGAATTTTGTTCTCAGATTACTTTTTTAACATTTCACAAGTTTTTATACTTTTTTACAAATATAAGAAATTCTCGTTTGATAGAAAAATAATGTAATAATAAAGATTTCAAATTGTGGTCAAAAACATATGTTTCAATAAGTTTTTTTATAAATTATAAGTTTGGGGGTCATGGTTTATAAAGTACAAGTTTCATCAATCATTATGGACAACAAAATCCAGAAGTAAAATATAACTGTATTTACGGCCTGAAATATTTAGTTTTAAGCAAAACAGTTTTTCTATTTTAAATTTAGGTCTTACACTTTATTCATGATTACTATCAACACTTGCTACTGATCGGTTAGCTGGAAACACTGATACACTTTGAACACAGATGTGGAAATTTTAAATGTTTTTCTATTAACACTCTCAGCTTCAAAACTCTGAATATATCCTACCATTTAGAATTTGCCTCTTTAGGATTCTTGGTCTAGTTGAATTGCAACTCTGGTTAGGTCTCTCATAGTCTAAGTGTGTTTTTAATTTTCCAATGAATGTCTAATATCATTATTGGGTATATGTTTAACATCCATAATCATTAAAAACAAGAACAAATGCTCAGAAGGTAAAGAAAAGTTTCTTATTAACTTCACTTGGCAACAAAAAAACTTGATTATTTAATACGGTTTTATAAAAAACATAATGAAATTAATATATAAAAAAAACAACCTAACTAGTAAACAAAGAAAACAAACAAATATGTTTAACGGATTATTAAGTATAAATTTGAAGTTTGTTTTACAGCGTTTCACTTATGGTTGGTGTAAATATTGTAGAGAATAAATACTCAAGATAAAAATTATTTCACTTTAATAGATCATTCTAGTAAGAAAAATAAACATATGCTTTATTTGTAAATATAATTTTATGAAAAACAAACCTATTTAAAAATTGCAAGTTAAGTTGAAAATAAGTGACTTACACCTCATTAGCATTTTGTGAAATTAAAATTATATTAAAACTCACATTTTCTATCAGTTTCCATATACAGTAAAACCTCACAGGCCCCTCCATTTTACGGGCTCCTCTACTAACAGACAAATTTTCAATCCGCAGCCCATGGCATGGGAATCTTTAACAAATCTCTTTCATCAACAGACACTAGATTTTCCATTTAAAGTCATAAAATCAATATAGTGAAGACTCCCTGAACAGACACCTTCATGTAAGGACACTTCTCTTGAACGAACATTTTTCTGCGAACCGAAAAATTTAATAATATACACATAGGATTTTTTCCTCCTTTGAATGGGCAACGAACAGCCAATGGTGCCTTTTTGGTTTTTTGCACCTCTGATATGCGGACAAATGTAGTAGAAATAACTGCGTATACAATCAGAATTTTGTACATGGCTCCTCGCAATTGTATGAGCCTACGTGAAAAAGTAGTCGTAATTCATTATGCTGACAGTGAAAAATGTGGTGTTCAGAAAATTGCAAGAGGGTTTTAAAATAGGCAAAACAAGTGCAGCAGAAATAATAAAAAACAAAGATATGTTTTTAAAGTATTTCAGTGAAAACAGAAATCAAAGTGTGCACGGATTGGGAATGACAGTAGATAAGGTAGATTTTGATTGGTTTCAAAAGGTTAGAATTCAAAAAAATTTCAACTTCCAAACAAAGGCCTTAGAAGTTTCAAATGAACTTGGGATAGACGATTTCAAGCCATCTA
Source organism: Prosapia bicincta (assembly GCA_036971475.1). NCBI lineage: Eukaryota > Metazoa > Arthropoda > Insecta > Hemiptera > Cercopidae > Prosapia > Prosapia bicincta. The sequence goes on along the minus strand of JBAIZL010000006.1, from coordinate 97,508,037 downwards.
ATGGATGGCTCGAAAAGTTCTGTGCACAACATATGATTTTTTAAAAATAATTTTGGGCGAAAGTGCTTCGGTAGATAGAAATACAGAGTTAATGGGAAAACAAACTGCCAGGAATAATCATACGCACGTGAAGATGTCTTCAATGCTGATGAAACGGGACTGTTTTTATGTGCTTTACACCCCGGAAAAACGATAAAACGATGTGTTTTAAAAACAACACATGTGTTGGGGGGGGGGGGGTGTATATCAAAAGAGTGGCTAACTGTTGTACAGTCCCACCGCTTATCAAAACAAACGACGATTAATCTTTATTTTAAAATATTATAGGCTAGGCTCTACAGTAATTCACAAATTTAAAAAAATGTACAGTACTGTATTGATAATAAATACACAAAAACCTCTTAACCTCAAACTTTTTTCCCTTATGTACATTTCAGTTACCAAGTAACCATCCTCAGAGGGATAACTTACAAAGACTATCTTTGTATGTTATCTCTCTGAGGATGGTTATTTGGTAACTGAAATGTACATAAGGGTAAAATAAAGAAAGTTTGTGGTTAAGAGGTTTTTGTGTATTTATTATTAAATTCAATCACAGTATATTCCTAATAAATAGTACTGTATTGTTTCAATGTTTTTAAATTTGCTTTAGAATTTGTTTAGTAACAGTATTTATTCCACTGTAGCCTATAGTATTAATACATTATTATTAATATATTATTATTAGTTAATACTGTAGCTTACTATGTAATGGATTAGAAACAAGTGTGTAGTGAATAAATACTGTAATCATTTTTGAAACTCGGCTCCTTACCACCCCTCCACTAAACGGACACCTCTCATAGGCGAACAAAATATCAAGAACCATACGTGTCTGTTTAACAGAGGTTTCACTGTATAAATTTGTTATTTGTGTATGAATATTAGCTTGGGAATATAAAAATGGCCTACTGTATCTGTAAAGAGAAATGTAACTCTGTCGGTAGGCATAAATCGTTATTCTCTTTTAGTACAGAGTAGTAGAGTTTGTTTTTTATGCATTCCAATTTACTGTCACTCGCCAGAATTCTGAGAACCATAGTCTACTTCCTTTGCTGTGTTTTCAGATCTAATTTATTTAGTCCGGTTGTAGATATGCAGCCTACAGTATGTATTGTATGTTTTAAATGGTTAACTGTATGTGGTAAAGTTCATAATTACAGCAAAGTGAAGTGTTTTTTAATGGAAATTGTTTTTGTAGTTACACAAAATGAGTGGCAAAAGTAAAGCAATGAAAGAAGAGGTTGAAGTTTTAGATTAGAAAGAAGAAAGTTTAAGTGTGCAGCAACTGGAAAAAAGTTAAATATTGGAAACACAGATCAGTGACATTTAAAAAAGTAAAGATAGTATAAGGGAATTGTGGTTCAGCAATGGCAAGGGAAACATGAAAAACATTAATAAAAAAAATTCAAGTGGAGTGAAGAAATTTGTTTTTGATTGGTTCTGTGTAGATAGGTAAAAAACTTGCTAATAAATAAATGGATCTCTATTCCAAGATCATTCTTTAAAAGTTAGTAAAGAATTAAATTTGGACAGCTTTAAAGCTACAAATGGTTGGCTACAGAAATTTAGAATATGTCTCAGCATTAGTTTTAAAGCAATTTGTGGTGAGGGTAAAGCTATTAATTCAAAAGAAGTTTCTGAACGAATAATAAACTGAGAACAATATTGGAGGATTACGATGAATCAAACATTTACAATCTTGATGAGACCAGTTTATTTTTCCGTGCATTGTCAAACAAAACTATGAATCTTAAAATAGAAACTTGTAATACTGGAAAAAACATCCAAAGAATGACTGTTATGTTATGTGTAAATATGATTGGTGATTTTTGGAAAACCTTTAATAACTGGTGAAGTATGTCAACCATGATGTTTCAAGAACCAAAAGTAATAGAAATGTGATTCTTTTCATGAATAAAGCACCATCAGATCCTCAAATAATATTAAGCAATATAGAAATATTATTTTTTACCTCCAAACACTACTTTTCATTCGATAAGAGTTTTCAATCATTAATAAAATACTTTTATTATTCACTCAAGTTCAAATAAATTTGTTTAAATTTGAAAATTCAACACGTTGACTGCCATGACAGTTATTGGTGACCAACACTGTATTTTTCCATAGGATCGACAATGTATACCTAATTTTAGATCATCACACAAGGCTGTTGGGCTCATTCACGATGTATCTAGCCATATGAGCTATCCGACACAGGCTCTGCAAATTGGCGTTCAGAATTACAAGGAAATAGTTTTTATTTACAATTCTTTGTAGGGGTACAATACGTTTTAGAATAGTGTTACATTTGATTTGATCCATAAAAAAATTCACATATAAAAATGAACAATTAGAAAATTATAAACTAAAAACTTTAATTTCAAACGTTTACCATCAATTTATAACAACATGTAAATTTTAAACATACTTGCATGAAACAATAGAAACATAAATATAAGAATAATGTTCAGGTTGTATTTACCTAATTATTCGAGAAAAAATATTTTCAAAGATAAAAACAGTTATGCTGAAAATTGAAATTGTGTATCTATAAAATATGTGAGAATAATCTAGTTGCTATATTTATTGTTTAAAATATCTATAATATTGTGAAAATACGTTACAGTATATATTTAAAATTGATTTTACTAAGCGTATTTCAAAACTAAGGGCCATTTGTTTAGATTCCCTCATAGTTCGCGTGTACGCCGCAACGAGCGCTTGCATCGCATCCCGGCATGCCTTGGCAACAACTACGCTCAGTTACAGCTTTGTAGCTAACCTGTGCGTTGTGTTCTGTGCTTGCAAAATGTTCAAGGTTATCGAATCGCCCGCCCTTGCGAAGTTCATTCGGTTATACGGTTTTTGTCGGCAAGAAACATGTCTGCTGCAGAAATTCACCGTCAGATTTCTGAACTTGAACTTCAAGAAACTGTGCTCGCGTTGGGTCCCTAAAATTCTGACGGAGGAGAACAAACACAAAAGACTCGTGAGTTCCTTGAATTTTATGACACGTTATGATGAAAATGGTGACGACATGCTGAGTCGGATCGTAACTGGAGGCAAAACGTGGGTTTCGCATTTCACTCCCGAATCGAAACAACAAAGCATGGAATGGAGACCACGCAATCTCCCGTAAAGGGACAAAGCCAAACAGACTTTGTCACAGCGCAAGATCATGGCGTCCGCGTTTTGGGATAGGCATGGTGTTTTGCTGGTCGACTTTATGGAAGGAGGAACGACAATAAATGCAGAAGCCTACTGTCAAACTCTGAGGAAGCTGCGCAGAGCGATTCAAAACAAGAAACATGGCATGCTCACAAAAGGAATTTTGTTTCTGCACGATAATGCAAGGCCTCACACTGCTGCTCAGACCCGAGCTGCATTGGACTCTTTTAGCTGGGAAGTTTTGGACTACCCACCCTACAGCCCTGACCTTGCGCCGAGGGACTTTCATCTCTTCCGTCATCTGAAACATCACTTGGGCGGCAGCCGTTATGACGATTGAAAACGGCCGTGAATTCTTGGTTATCACAGCAGGCGGCAAGTTTTTATGAAGAAGGTTTCCAAAATTTAGTTGTGCGATATGATAAGTGTTTACAAAAACTTTGAAACTATGTAGAAAAATAGATAAAAGTATGTAGATTCCAAAAATAAAATTAGTTTCTGCAAATTTCTTTTTGTTTTTTTTTTAAATTTTCAAACGGCCCTTACTTTAGGAATACCCCTCGTATATTGAAAAAATACAATAAAAACTTCAACATTTTACATTCGTTCAGAAGATAGACATGGAATGTGTAGTAAACTCAAGATTGTGACCGACATGGCGCCTTGGAGTATAAATATTCAAGTCGCAGCATGAAGATCACCGGTGTCCGACAACATTATTAAATAAACTAGTTTAAATGAATAAACACACTAGATAAAATATTAATATGTTTTGTCATTATTTAAACAAAAAGTACAAAAAAATATGTGTTCTTGAAGGTTATTGGAAAACTGGTTGGCAGTCAATGTGTTAATAATTAATTTTACTTTTATATGGGAGAATAACTTTTCACAAAAGAGGCAAGGTATGCAATCTTATTACGTCCCATTTTGCTTAAAACAAGTGATAAGATATGATTTCATAATATAACCATAAATATCTTATGTTATAGGTTAGGTGGTACAACATATTTTAATACACAGATTATATTACTCTATTTATATATCTGTAGTTATTTAATAAAAGGTAACTACAACTAAATATTTGAAGAACTGACTTTAAATTTTTTTGTTTATATTACTTATTGTTCTGTGTTCTTTCATTTTGTTTTAATGATTTGAACACTGAATACTGAAGAGGGACATTTATAAGTCTTGGTCAGGTCAGATGTGGCGTAAAGACCACACTTTGGCTCAAGAGGATTTTGTCCTTCATATACTCTGTAATTAAATACAAATATAAAAATTTCACATAATTTTGAACAACATCTCTTATTGTAATATACCCACACTGAATGAATTACAGAATATGACAAGGATGAAGCTGTTAAACCACATACGTCAATGTAATTAAAGCAGATAGTTTTATTTTGAAAACAATGTGCAGAGCTAGACATATACTCACCGCCTGGGGAAATTAACTGAGTTATTCACGCCATTGAGTTTTGCATTTATCTTGAGTAGTATGTTGGAACTGGTTGCTATATTCATTTTGGACATGGTCCTTGATTTAACACACTGTGTTAAGACCCCGACTTTAAGCTCTGCTGCATTTTTTACAGCACCTAAGAAATAAAACCTTCAAGTTTAGGATTTTACTAGTGTTTATTTTTATGATGTTTAAATTGTGATAAAAATACTAACCTATAATTATAAATGAAAAAAAAATCTTGCATTGCCGAAACGAATGGAACAGTTAAAATAAAAAATTGACAATTTCTATTATTCAGATTATGGATCAGATTAACACTAACACATAAACTAAGATATTTCTGAAGTTTCTTGATGTAATCATCTTAAATTCACTGATTAAACTAATTTAAAACTACTTAACTAAGTGAATACGTAATTGCTTACGCGTTTCAAAACGATCGTTCCTTTTACGAAGCTAACCCTCTAGTTAAGTAGTTTAAAATTAGTAGTAAGATATTTCTATTGTAAAATTTTAGTTTGTATGATAGATGATGGTAATGTGGTAGAGAAAATGTTTGATAAATAAATATTTTAAAATTTATATACTAAATACAGTCTAATAAATACTGTATTGGTTGTTTCTTATCAAATGTTGGATAAATCCATTTCTTTACTAATATATGTTTAGATATATCTTAAGTGTTGGATTTTTTACTGGCAATACTATTACAGTATTTAAGGGTCCATGTATTATTTCGTCACTAGACAATGATAAGTAATTATGAGGTTTGAAATAATTTTTGTTATCTACCCCTTAAGCAGTTACCAGCAAAATGTTTTTTTTTTAAATACAAATAGTATTCAAGAGAAAAGAGACCATGAGAAAAAAGAAGCTAAATAAGCAGTTCTGTACTGAAATGGCTCAAAGATCCTGCTTATTAGTCAAAAAAAAAAAAAAACAAAAACAAAATTTGTTCACTTGCCTCTTACGCCATGCAAAAGTTTTCAAAGTTAAATTAAATTATTGTTGTTCTACTTATACAACCTAACCCCCCCCACTCAGCCAAATTCATACTTAAATTCAACTTCTGATATTTGATACAAAAACTTCCATAAAATAGTGAACTATTCACACAAAATGTTCAAATAACTTTTTGGACTCCAATTATTTGGTCACCAGCCGTTCCACCAGATCCAATTAGTTAGCATGTGTTTTGCACATGATGTTTAATTATTTACTAAGAGATTAAGACTTCAAGTAAATATATAGGCTATTATTATATACCAATGTATTCAGAATAAAATTAAGAACAGTAATATGAGGTTTATAAGTTGAAAATTTATAAAACAAGTTTTAATTCAGTAGGCCTGATAAAATGTTTTTTGTTTTTTTTTAATCACGGAAAAATAATTATATTTAGCTTTGTTGATGAAATAGCATTTTCCTTATGATGAATTATAGTCATTTTAAGCCCAAAGTAATGCTGAATAAATATATATGCATAAGTAGTATTACAAAAAACTATTTCTAATATTTATTCTAAAAAATGTAAAAGTATGCACATGCATATAAAAATGCAAAGATTGGTGTACCTGCTATAATACTCAGCAGAAACTAGGTTTGAATGTGACATAAAAGTTCACTTTGGAGTAATTATTTTAAAACAAAAGCGAATTGCACAAAACGCCATATTTACAAGCACAAAATATATTTACAAAAGTAAATACCATAAAAATAAATAGGACCAAATATAAATTATTGGAAAATGTCATGTAGGGCTATTCAAAATTGTTTAATTTGTTTAGGCTGAGTTTATTTACACATACTCCTTTATTTGGTCACTTGAAAGACAGTTGCACAATTTTTGACAGTGTGAAACTTGTAGAAGGAAATGTTTGGATGTAATCTTGGGTTATATAGGCAAGTCGCAATAAGCCTACAGCTCACACGTTGTAAGCCTATTAGAAAGCACTCTATCTATATAACATAATATTTTTGAACTAAAATGAAAGCAAAATACTAAATAAATAAAAGAGATATAAATGAGGACATGTTCACATCAACAGCAATCTAACAACTAGGCCAGATATCTGACGCTTATTGTGCAGTACAGTAAATCGTAAATAAGTGTTGAACCAGTTGTTTATTTACAGAAAAAATTATGATAAACAAGGCCAATCAGCATTATAAACATAAACATTGCCTTCCCATAACACAGCAAATGAACAGAGTACATTATCATTAGGTAAAACGTTTGAAGGTATGTAATAATTGTGTCGCAAAACGTGTCGGACTGAGTACTACAGTAGAGCGGTTCGGGATATTTTGTGATGTCAGATTCAGTTCGCCTGTGGAGCGCAAAATGATAAGCTCAACACCCAGTAAAAGGCCCTAGCATATGCCTTAAGGGTTTAGTGAAACAAAAAACCACAAAATGAAATCCAAACTATTTACAAAGTATTTTTAGATTTATAAAAAAAAACTAATAAAGTAATTTTTTAGGTTGTTTTAGAAACAAAATGTACATTTATATTAAAATCTGTCATTTTCAATAGTTTTTTTGTGCTTATCTTTTGTTTTTTTACAATATATATTTTAATTCCTTAAATGGTCAATTTCTGTAAATGAAAATGCATCATACTTTTAATATATGACAAAAACATGCTAACAGCATTGATACAAGTGACCCTGATGTTAATATATCTCTTTTAGCCTCTAACCTGAGTTTCATAAATAAATAATTGGTTATTTATCCCCTAGTAACCATTCCTCGTGATAATCTAATTGATGTTTTTTTATCCATTTTTTTGCCATGAATCATCTGCCCATGAATTTTTGGGAGCTGGCTATATTAATTTTGTAAATACAATTTACAGAAACCTGAGATAGTAAAAAAATATATCTATATATTTGTGTTTTTGTATGTGGCTTTATAGTAAGTAGTCCAATAACTTACCGTAAGATTTTTCTTCGATGATTACCACAATCAGTTGCAAAGTTTCATATTTTCTTTTCAGTGCGTTGAATTTGTCACTTACACCTTCCAGCACTCTACCTTTGAGTGTTAGCTGTTGGACTTCATGAGGGTCATTTATGTTGACCCCCATATTTGTTCCACTTTGTCTCAGATTTTGAATAAAATTTCTAAATACAAAAACAACAACGGTTTTAATAGAACAAAATAATTAAATAAAGAAAGGTTTTAATGAATTTTTTAAGGCATAAACTGAAAATAATTTGCAGCAACCAAGAATGATCTGTTTTGTGCCATGGCAATTTCTTCAAGTCATAAGCATATATTGCCAGGTCATTTTGTGTTAATTTTGCAAACATTTGAGAAAAATGAAAAAAACTTTTCAAACAATTTTTATAGTTTTTTTTTCTCTAGTTGGCAACAAACTATAGAGTAGAAAAATATACAGTAAAAAAAATTTAACTGAAATTCTGTTTATACATTACTTTTTTACAGTTTTCAGTTACAGCATTGAAAAGGCCATGAAAACATATTAACAAAATTCATTTATAATATAAATTACTTTACATGAAACACAAAACACTATACTTTCTATGGATCATTTATAAGGAGCAAAGAGTGAAATCGAAAGGGAGTTTTAGATCGTGATTAACTTAAATAAATAGGTATCTTCTAACAGCAGGGTGCACAAACTGCAACAATCTGAACTTGATTATAGATAAGAATCAACTGCCACCCTAATCTTGACTTAACACTTTCAGCACGGTGGCGATATTGGTGATCTCATCAAACTATTGTCTGTTTTTCATTAACTTCCATTTCTGACGGCAGTGGAACTCTATGCGGGTTGCATAGCTTGTCATAGCATCTCATTATCAAACCCGTTGTTTTCATCTCAATAATTTTATTTCTAACATATACAGGTTTATTGGGGACATCAGAACAGTGTATTAAACACTAAAATATTGTTTTATTTATCGGGTTACAATTAATAAAAAAAGAAATACAAATGGTAAATTACTATACAACAAATAATAAAACACAATAAAAAAAGATAATTTATATACAGAACTAAAGACTGTACTACTAAAATATACTACATACTAAAATAAGCACTCAACGTTTAACTCGGAATGTTTGTGACATGTGTTTCACTAAGCCATAGAGATCGATAATGTAAATGGAGACATAGATAATACATATGTCACGTCCGAGACTATTTATAGCCGAGATTGGCTGACATTTGTTTACTACAATCTTATGTTGACATATTAGGTTTTCGGACGTCCAAGAATTTTGTCAATGACGCATATTTACAATAGTCTGTTCCCACCTCGAGTTGGATCATTCACTCTAATAGGGCAGTTATCGTTTATTCTTGCATTAGTTCAGAAAGCTTAGTTATTTTTATGATCGTTAATTTTACTGGATATTTCGATGCGTTAAGTGGTTCAAAGTAAAAAAAAAACGTTAAAATATAAAAGTTAAATTAAATCTGTTCATAAAACTCCCTGAAGCACTGTTTCAGTTGAAGCATCAAAAGTTAACTTGGGATGGTCGGATTTAAAAAGGACTCAGGCACAATGTTCTCCAAACTCTTCTGAAGCACTGACGTAAAAATCAAACCTTTATACAAACACGTATCGACACTAGAGAAGTTTCAATTAACCTGAGAGTGAACGTGCCGCTGAGCTCGCCGTCTCTAAGAAAATAAGCTGGGAGCACACAGGCACGCCTCTCTGTGCCTCGTAAGAGAACCCAGAGCGTGCCGGTACGCTAGCCATGCTGAACGTGTTAAAGACAACAAAAAGAAGAGATTTTAGTTCAAATTTGTAGGAAGTCAGAGAGACTATGGATAATTCCTAACATTCCATTTCAGCAATATATTACAACATTAGTTTGAGTTGCAAGAAAATAAATGGCTTTTTAAAATTTTGAGTTAATACAGATTTAAATATTTGGAAGTTTTTATGTAAAGGACAATCTCATCAAGAAACATGCTGTAATAAAATGTACAACTCTTTAGTAAATTTCAAGTCAAACAGACTTGGAATTTTTAACCTTGTATACTGACCTTACTCATAAAACCACGACATTCTAGATACAATTACATACCAAAGTATATTACAATGACTATTAAAGTGAAGTAAATAAATTTTAAAAAATAATACCTGATCATTGCTTCTGGAAGTTTTCTAAAACTCATGTCCAAAATCACCCAACTTCTAAGAGGATTAGTGTTCAGTAGTTTTTGTGCTCTCCATACTCCTTTTAGTGGACTAACGTTCTGTAAAAATACAATCTGTTATGGTAAAAACATATGATACACATCGTGCATTGAAAAAAATGAGTTTCACAGATATCTGAGTTATAGCTTATAAAAAGCCTTTCTCATAAAGAAACAGTTTCACTGTGACTAAAAAGAAACTATATTTAGGTTTAAAAATTTGGACATATATTAATGTGACACTTGTCTATAGTACCACTTAATTTTCTTCTTTAATGAAGGTGACCATATCAGGAGACGTAGCAATCCTATTGTCAACTAAACCTGTAACTGATTTCTTGGTTGATTTAAGTTGGGGTGGGTACATAGTTGGCAAAGTTTATTAGGTGTTTAAGTATTTGTTTTTTTTAACCTAAGAGTTGATTCACTTATTTAAAAAAAAAACAATAACTTAATTAATCAGTGAAATGAAGATTATTACAACCAAGACTGAAGTAAACCACAGATGTGTATAAATATCCAAATGTCACAGATTCACAGATTTATAGTTTATGATATAGTACTATATGTGATTTGTGTAAATATTGATTATTTGAAACTAGATAATAATAGTCTGTCAGAAGGAAGGTAAATGGAGTTGTTAAAAATGATATAAATTTGGGGGAATGTAAAAGGAGTTTTACCTGATGTTGAGGTTAGGAGGCTCTCTAGATTTGGTGTACCACTGGTATGATAACTCCCATCTCCTCAATTCTGAAGTTATATGTGTGTGTGTGTGTGTGCGCGCGCGCGCGCGTGTGTGTGTGTGTTTGTTTGTGTGTGTGTGTGTGTGTGTGTGTGTGTGTGTGTGTGTGTGTAAACAACATTTGAATTACATCACAAAGACTTGTGTCAAGAAAATTAGTGTCAGCATTGTTCTTTTATTTTGCCACTTTAAAGAGTTATTAACTATTGAACGGTTTAAAATTAAAATATTTCTTTTACATAGTTTTAGAAATAATTGTTTTCAAGTTACTGTACAAAAAAAAGTACTCACTTGTGAGTGAGCATAAATACACTGAAAATATTAACAAACCTTGTCAGCATACACCAGGTCTGGTGGATCTAAGATGCGGGCTGGCACTTTTGCAAAGTTATTACTTACTGAGACACCAAAATCAATGGCACATGGATCGTTATTAAAACCTGCCTCTTGTATCTGAAACAGTTATTTTCTGTTGACCAAACCTGTTTTTCAGTTTTTTAATAAATACAAGGTCTGTTAAAAAAATACGCGGACTGAGGTCATAAAAAAATGTACTTTATTTGGAAGTTACACGTCTGGGTCTCCTTCAAAGAACTCTCCTCCCCAACGCACCCACTTATCCCAATGGTGTTTCCACTTGTTAAAACAGTCCTGGTGATGGTGATCAGCTCCTTTGTCGCATTTGCCTTAATCTCAGAAATTGTTTCAAATCTTCTTCCTTTGAGGGTTTTTTTTTGAGTTTTGGGAATAAGAAAAAGTCAAGGAGCAAGGTCAGGTGAGTAGGGGAGGGGGAAGAACAGTGATCGAGTGTTTGGCCAAAAACTCATGAGTTCTGAGTGCTGAGTGAGCTGCAGCGTTGTCGTGATGGAAAAACCAGTTATCACTTCTCCACAGTTCTGGCCTTTTGCGTAGGACGGCATCCCTCAGACGTTTCAGTACTTCAATGTAGATAATCTGGTTGACTGTAGAGCCTTTAGGGAGGTACTCTTAGTGAACAACACCCTTAGCATCAAATAAAACTGTCAGCGTCACCTTGACATTCGACTGAACTTGGAGAGTTTTTTTGGGTCTTGGGGTCGTTTGACTCACCCATTGGGATGATTGGACTTTCGTTTCAATGTCGTACCCATACACCCATGATTCATCACCGGTTATAATTCTTGAGAAAAAGTTCTCATCTTCATTTGAACGATCAAGCAGTCCCCGACGAACCCGGACGCTATTGGCTTTTTGGTCGTCGGTCATCAGGCGTGGCACAAATTTCGCAGCGACGCGGTGCATCTTCAATTTTTCGGTCAATATCTCGTAACAAGATCCAACTGATATCCCCCACTCTTCGGAAAGCTCCATAATGGTCAGACGTCGATTTTCATGCAGCAGGGTGTTGATTTTGTCGACATGAGGGTCGTCAGTTGACGTTGAAGGACGTCCAGGACGCTCATCATCATCATCAATCGACTGTCGGCCACCCTTGAAACGTTCATGCCACCTGAAACATGCAGTACGCTTCATGGCAACATCGCCGTAGGCCGTGTTAAGCATTGCAAATGTTTCTGTTGCAGATTTCCCTATTTTTACTCAAAATTTTACAGCAATTCGTTGCTCCTTCAGGCTGTCCATTTTAAAATCCGACAAACGAAAAAAACACTCTTTACTATACTACGTGTAACTCATCAACAAATGAAGATATCTGCGACTGAAATACCGCGTTTTAATCAGCTGATTTATACAAACCTAGCGACACCAAGCGGATTCTCCTGAAACTAACTTGAGCCACATAATTCAAACAGTCCGAGTATTTTTTAACAGACCTCGTACAACAACTTTACACATTAAATTTATATTATCGGAAAAATTTGTAAGAAGAAATAGTAAGTAGAAAAAAAGTAGCTCATATTGCAAAAAAAACATAGCAAAAATAAAAAGTAAAAAGTAAAAATGACCTTAATAGATCATCTTTTTAAAAAACGTTAAAAGAGAAAAATGTTCGGTGGTTTAAACAAATGTCAACATTCACATAAGAAGATTAATTAAGTCAAGATTATCGAGTCTTGATTTGCTACTGAGGATTCCATAATATTATACAAGTTACAACAGTTAATAAGAGTTGAGCTATTAAAGTGTATGCTGTTTCACGATTATCGAGTCTTTATTTGCTACTGAGGATGCCATAATATTATACATGTTACAACAGTTAATAAGAGTTGAGCTATTAAAGTGTATGCTGTTTCAAGATTATTGAGTCTTGATTTGCTACTGAGGATGCCATAATATTATACATGTTACAACAGTTAATAAGAGTTGAGCTATTAAAGTGTATGCTGTTTTAAGTTATTTTCACAAGTTTAGCTCCAGTTTATAATATAATAATTAATAGTTAGGAATGTTTGGACTAGATAGGAGACTGACAGACGCACCCAGTGGCAATAGTCCAAAACTGCAATCTCTTGAAAATAAATAGACACACATAAAAACACTTGTGCTATTGAAATATTTCGATCATACAATGATCTTTATCAATGAAAAAAGAAAAGGAAAAAACTTTTTGATTGATAAAGATCATTGTATGATCGAAATATTTAAATAGCGCAAGTGTTTTTATGTGTGTCTATTTATTTTCAAGAGATTGCAGTTTTGGACTATTGCCACTGGGTGTGTCTGTCAGTCTCCTATCTAGTCAAAAAATTCCTAAATAAGCTTTAAGCTCTACTAGAACTAACCAAAATAATTAATATTTGTGTTGTATGTTTTAGTGCCATGTTCAATAGGATGCCTCTTTTAATAGCTGCAGATTAACCTGAAATTCATAATATAACCAATGGAATATAAAATCACTTTGGCCAATCTTGAGAAATCAACCCTAATTCATTTGGTTACCAATTTATAAAAATATATTTTACCTGCTTCATATAGGTTGAAACTTTTACCAGGAAACTAAATTAACCAGAATTCTATTTCAAAATTTTGAATGGATTAAAAATATTTCCATAAAATATTAAACTATTTTTTATTACTCAACATTATATAATCTTCACAAAATTGACATAGTCCAGAAAAAAGTAAAAAATTCTATATAATTTTATCAATAAATTACTCACAGCTCTCATGATTCTCTGCTTGCGAATATTAGATGGTTCAGCTGCATTTCTTACCATCTCAGAGGTTTGATTTGGAGTCAATTTTCTGTTTGTAGACTGTCCTTTCACAACCGTACATAACTGTAATTTAAAATGTAATAATTAAATTGAAGTATGATTAAGATTACCTGTTTCTTGTTTCTAAAACAACATTTACTGATTTAAAATTCTTCTCATTGAATTCATTTTCCATGACAATCAAAAAACTGTAATTTTTAATAACCAAATTACTTGTCGAACTTATAATTTAATATATTCATTAAAAGACTCATAGAGACAAAACATTTTCAATAGCACAAAGTGATCTTCTTGAGACACTGAGCAATATTACTTAGTATATGCTAATATTGAAAACATTTTGTTTCAGTTCACCTTCTATAAATCCATTACATTATAAGTTTTAACCCTTAGCACGCGGAACATATAAAAGGCAAATAACAGATTACGTGCTATTAGATATAAAAAACTTTTTTTGCGAAATGTTCAAAGTTCCATTTAATTCTGAGTTCCTAAAGGTGTATTTGACCAAAAAAATTACAAAATTGGTTATTTTTATATGTTTACACTAGGTAATTCAAGATATCAATAAATCCATTTAAAATAAAATTAAAGTAACTAAAATTATTATTAGCGAAATCATAAACAATAAATTATTCTTACAGTACAAACAAAGGTCACTCACGTAAACAGTAAACAACCATAGCAATCAAAATGCCAACACAAAATATGACGCTGCATTCTGCCGAGAATACCTGTCATACGCCCATGCATAGATCACGTAATGGTGCCTGGTGGTTAAAACAACCGAATGTGAATCGGTAGCACGTGGCCGTGAACAATAAACGTAGCAGAGGAGTTTATTTACACCAAACAAACATTGTCACCTATTATAATGGACTTTAAACAAACAACTAGGACTTCCATAAACAAAATATTGCTAATACGTGATTTCTCGTGATACGCGCTAGCAGAGATTTCAGCCTTACAAGAAATCACGTTAAACGCGTGCAAAGGGTTAAGACCTGCAAATCTTGTTGATAAAACGAGAACCACACCAGCCTCAACAATCTTATTAATTTTTATATTATCTATGGATTGTGCTTTAAATGTATTGTTTATAATAAAAAGAGTTTGTTACCTTTGATGGTATTTTAATATTTATTTCCATATTCCTGATAAGAAACCTTTAGATCTGATATATTTAGTGGTCTTATTTTACCTGATTTCATAATAATTTTTAACCCTTTGCGCGCGTATTATGTGATTTCTCGTAAGGCTAAAATCTCTGCTAGCGAGTATCACGAGAAATCACGTATTTACAATATTTTGTTTATGGAAGTCCTAGTTGTTTGTTCAAAGTCCATTACAATGTGTGACAATGTTTGTTTGGTGTAAATAAACTCCTCTGCTACGTTTATTGTTCTTGGTCACGTGCTACCGATCCACATTCTGTTATTTTAGCCATCAGGCGCCATTACGTGGTCTATGCATGCGCGTATGACGGGTATTCTCGGCAGGACGCAGCGTCTGCCTTTTGTCATATTTTGTGTTGGCATTGTGATAGCTATAGTTGTTTACTATTTACATGAGTGACTTTTGTTTGTACTGCAAGAATAATTTATTGTTTATGATTTGGGGAATAATAATTTTAGTTACTTTAATTTCATTTTAAATGGATTTATTAATATCTTGAATTACCTAGTGTAAAAATATAAAAAACCCTAGTTTATAATTTTTTTGTTCAAATACATCTTTAGGAACTCAGAATTAAATATAACTTTGAACATTTTGCAAAAAAGTTTTTTTTATCTAATAGCACGTAATCTGTTACTTGCCCATTATACGTCCCGCGTGCTAAGGGTTAAGAATAAAATATCATATATGAACGTTAATCAAATTTGAACAATATTTGTAGTAAGGTATACTATTACATGAAGCAAGCAACTGAAAATGGAAACCTAGCATCTAGAGAATGTAACACAAAATGACTTAAAAAATATTTTGTATATTTAGATATATCTAATTTATGCATCTATATGAAGATATATTCTAGATTTGTTTTTTAATACAGTTGCCAATCTTGATTTGACATTTTCGAGTGAATGAAGTAGGGAGTTACTTTGAAGTTGGTGTGAGTTAAAAATGTTTTAAGTATAATTAAACATTCTCGTCATATGCATCCGTTAAGTTAGACAGTTTTTGATAATTTTTCAAATGTTCAGAAAAAATCATTACAACTTCAACTCTTTTTTTGTTGACAACAAATTGTAGAACAAAATGCTACCACAAAATTTTTCTAAATAAAAAATATAATAAACAAATGCATTTCCCTAAAACTAAAAAAGAATTTTAACTAACTTTTGGATATCCCGTATTCTTTTATATTATTTTCAGTTCCACTATTGAAAAGATCATGAAAAGCTAAATGAAATTCACATATAACACATTATTTACATGAAAAACAAGAAATATAAAAAAAATTAAAGTCGATTCCTACTTAAATTAAAACAGAAAATTTTTATTTTAGTTCTGTATTATTTTATAATTAAAATTAATATAAATAGGAATATACATATATAACTATTCTTTGAGCTTAGCTTGTGAGGTTATGTTAAAACAAATAAAAACCTACACAAAAGTCACAAATTATTCATTTATTGACTCGTAGCGTTAATGACAAAATCATCATCATCATCAGTGAGTGTTACTACTACAAACTCTGAACTTGTACAACAAATTTTGAGTAGTAAGTTAGAGTTTGTAGTAATAACACTCACTGATGATGACTTTTCATTGAAACGCGTATGAGTCAATAAATGATTAATTTGTGAGTTTTGTGTATGTTTTTATTTGTTTTTTTAAATGTATATACATATGTTAGAATAACAATACTAAGTTGCAAAATAGAAAGAAAATTTCCCTGCAATTTTCCATTTTTGTTTCTATGTATGGAGTTGGACTATTATTTTTGTTTGTTACTATTTATATGCATTCTTTTTTCTCTTCGCTTGCACTATGTTGTAGTTTCTTTTCGCTTTCTTTTGACATTGTCCGTTTGTGAAGCAAGGTTTGATACTGTTAGTTTGAACCTCGTCCAGTTTGTTTATTTATTTTATTCTTTTTATTTATTTTTCCCTAGAGCATTATTTATGACATTATGTGATATCCATGGTAATAATTTAAGGTCCTACAATGGAGGTTTTGGGGACAACCAGATAGGGGTGAAAGAAAAATTCATATACATCTTTGAGTAGTACAATAGTAGCTATGGAAAGGTTGACGAGTTGCCAAAGCTTGCTAGAATTCGAACACAAAGATACTCAGTTCGAATCAAACCTAAACTCCCCAAATTTTTATAATTGAATTATTGAATAAATATTTGAAAAAAACTATATTAACATCAATTGTCATCCACTTTAGGTTAATAAAATGTATTTGAACTTGATTGGATGAATAAAAACATATTTTATTAACGACTGAAAATTTGTACAAGATATATATCAGGAGAGTAAAATAGTCATAACTTTTACTTCAAACATATATATATATATATATATAATATTGTAGTTGTTATAGTCATTAATAATGACTAATACAAATAAACTAGTAAACAATATTTACATAATAAGTAGCTTTAAAACACATAAACGTTTTACTTGTATACAAGTATTATTTTTCTGAAGAGAAATTTCTAAATAAACTTCTATGTAAATATATTGTTTATTTAATTCCTTCTATTAGCTCACACTCTCCTGATATATATCTTGTACAAATTTTCAATCGTTAATAAAATACGTTTTTTGGGTTCAGCTTCTAACGGGATGCAATGTTTACAATAAAATGAAGTCAAACGATGATCAATGCCGAGTTTATATTTTTTTAATATCATACAAGCAACATTTTGGTCACATTTTAAATGGCCCTTTTCAAGCTTTCAAATCTTTAAACATAAAACAATAACTAAGTTGAAAAGTGAATAGAGTTTCAGATACCGATAATTTGAAAAGAGTATTTAATAAATTTCTAAAATTGATCAAATGATATTTTGAAGCTTCATGTGATCGATTGATTTAACTGCTGTCTGTTTATTATAACTTGCCGTTACTCGTCTCAGTATTGGTATGAACGTGAAAGTATAAACACGGATTGCTATTGACTAACTGGAGTTCGTTTGAGTTTTGGGGTCGAACGCTTGTATGTGTGAAATTGTGTTTAAAAGTTGTTGATTGAACTTGCAATTTATTGTGAATCTAATGTTTAAATTATAATTATTATTGTTTTATGTTTCTAGATTTAAAAGCTTTAAAAAAGCTACTTAAAATGTGATCAAAATGTTGCTTGTATACTAATAAAATAATAAACTCGGCATTGATCATCATTTAACTTCAATTAATCGTTTTAATACGTTTTTGTTCATCCAATCAAGTTCAAATACATTTTATTTTTACCTATAGTGGATAAAAATTTATGTTAATACAGTTTTTTTCATATATTTATTCAATAATTAAATTATAAAATTTGTGGGGTCCAATCGGGTTTGAACTGAGAATCTTCATGTTCGAAATCTAGTGCACCTTGACACTGCACCAACTTTCCAATTCCTAGAAATATTTCTCAAAGATGTATTTGAATTTTCATGGATCACACAATATCATAAATAGTGGCCTAGGGCTACGGTAACTAAAGTAACTTTTTTTTGTTAACCTCAATATGAATTCATTTAAAAGCTTATTTTTATATTACTTGTTATATAAATATATTAATTAAAAAAATAACAGGGTAGTCAAGCAAGACATCACAGACTAAGTTTGTGTTTCAGCCTGTAGCTATGCATACCCTTCAAATATTCTACACAATAATTTAATGCAAAATTATAAAAAATTAGGTTTATATCAACATAGTTAACTACCTTATTTATTACAAATTAACTTTTTGCACATGATAGTCACACAAAAATCTACATTTTCTTAATAGCATACCCATAGCTGAAAAGGGTTTGCATGGGTACAGACTGAAACATAATAAAATAATCATTTTCGAATTACTTAATCTGTGATGTTGTATTTTAACAAACATATCTAGAATTCCAAGTAGACAAAATTAAATAACTATTAAATTTTAAAAAATAATAATATTTAATTACATATAATAATAAAAATCTGAAGTGAATGGCAACATACAGTTATGACACATAAATCATAGATAATCTAACAGCCTTGGGAAAGTTTTTGTAAAAAACCTGTCAAACTATGTAATATTAATTAATGAAGGAAGTGTAGGAAAAATACAAATTGGGTATTATCCGGTATTTTAAAACATATAAAGAGCAGTGAACTAAAAAATAATATAATATATGAAACGATGATAACTAAACGAGACAGTTTACTGGTTTGGCTCTGACAATTTATGCACACTTTATATCATTGACTATGTAGCCTAAAAAGTTATCAAAGGGATAAATAAACTTCTATCTGTCTTGGATCAATCTTTTGTTATTTTTATACAGGATTAAAATAAATATTATTAGCAAAACCAAACAGCTGATATGATTCTTCAGAATAACAGCAGATAACATGTAGAATCTTTGCTTAACATAATGTGCACATGGTCAAAGCAATAAACTTTATATACTGAATAAAATTAACAAGATTTTTACAATGTTATCAATATTAATATTCACTTCTTAAAATAATTTAATTGAAAAGTGATTGTGTGTGATGAACTCCAAATTAAAGTGTAATTTGTACACATTACATTATAAACATTTTTGAAATAGGAATTATTTCTCTTTTCACATACAAACATAATAAAAAATATATTAAAAATATGCAAAATAATCTTGACTTACCTCTACTGGTACATAAATATTCTTAGTCACACTTCCAACATGAAGACAAGGCATGTTAGGAAATTTCAGTCTATATTTTTTCTCTTTTTCAAAATACTCACCAACTGACATTACACGCTTGTCATCCAACTGAAATCTGTGAAAGTAACTCTACTTGAGTTATTTAGTTATAACTCCATATACTGTATAAACTATTTTAGGCTACATATAATTTATAAAGATAAATTTATGATTTATTATAATCTGTTTATATCTTTTACATAAGGTTCTGGCAATGATTTTAAACATATTATGAAATAATTCAAATGGTTAAGCCATAATGAGGAAGTCAAATTGAAAATAAATTTGGAAATTAGCATCAAAATTTAATATTTGGGAATTTATGTTGCGTATTAGAATACAACTATTATACGAAATTTTATTCGTAAAGTATTTATCCCAGGGGCTGGTTTTTTATCCTAATAACTTAAAATAAAAATGGTTGTGACTCCACACACTTCCAAAATTTTTTGTTTTTATAACAGGACAACAAAAAATAATTCCATGGCAATATGTTCTATTTCTGTATAGAATGTACGAGTATTATGGCAGTCAAGAAGAAATCCTGTTTTTTGTAGAGCTTTGATGGTTGGTTAGAATTGTTAAAAATTAGAACAATGTCTTATTAAAATGTGTAGTTTTCTTCGTTGACAAATCTGTAGATTTTTACTCCATTGACATATTGGAAGCACATAATATTCAAAGTTTTATGTAATAAAAAAAAAAAAAAATGATAAGAAAATATTTTTAAAAGATTTGCAAAAAGTATTTCATATTCTTCCAAATGTTTGTATTCAAATAGTTTTTTGTATAATTAAAGAATAAAAATACGGTACAACTCACAAATATAAATTTTTTTATTTCATACCCGTTTCAACGACTAATTTGTCGTCATCCTCAGTGAAGATACACAAATCAAATTAACTGATTGCATTCCCTCAGAACTGAGAAGGTGGGAACTATCATACCAGTGGTATACCAAGTCCAGAGAATCCCCTAACCTCAACATCAGATAAATCCATTCATTTTTTTTTTCTTTTTTTCCAAATAGCCTTATCTCTTTTCCCCTGACAGACTTATATAAACTATAATCACTCATATGCTCATGGAAACAATATATATATCTTTAATCTGTGCATCTGTGACATCATTATAATTATTTTATTTCATTCTCTCATATTTCTTTTTGTGATTTCCCTTCGATTGACAAAGACCACTGTGTGGTTGAAATATATCATTGTTTAAGTGCTTTTATGTGTTTCTATTTCAAGACTACAGAGTGGACTCTTACCAAGGTAAGTCTGTCAGTCTCCTAGTCCAAAAAATCTAAATAATCTTTATATATATATTGTAACATTTATAGAATGGGCTATATAATATTATTTAAGAATTGGAGGAATATATTAGAAATAACTCACACAAAATTTAAACAAAAATTCATTAAAAGATTGGTTAGGTTAAAATTGAAACTAAATTCTGGTAAAAGCCTAGGAATTGTAAACAAGGGTTTTGAACTGGAAATGTATTAGGAAATTTGTTATATCAAATAACCTAACACATAAATTAAAATAAGATAATCTAATAATAGTTATGTGTAAACAAATTTGTAAACTGTAGGAACATAGGGCTAAGTAATTACTTGAAGGAAAAAGTGAAAAAAAACGATTGTAAACAATGTAAGGTTATGTTTATGAATCCACTCAAAACACACACAATTCAGAACTATTTCAAAAGTAAAACACAAAGACACTTCACACACTAATAATATTAATAAAATAAACACTGGAAGGTTTGTTGACGATAGGAAATTGAAACAGTAAGTTTCAATCAGGTTTAACCAAGTTAAAAGGCCATTCTAAACAAACTTGTGATATGTCAGCTGTAAAACAGATGTAGGTCAGTGTGACAATCGATTCTATTGAAGAAAAAGAAAACAAACTAGATTACAGGCAACATGTGTTTTTTGGAGAAGAAAGGCGGCCATATTTTAAACAATTTAAGAAAAGCTAAGGACGCGTAGTTAGAGTTTAGTTGGATGGCGTGGGTGACGCTTACAAGATGGGACCTGCCAGGACCAGTCAAAATTCTATTTTTTTGGAAAGAGTTCATCTAAATTATACAGTTTTGTGAGTAAACTTGGCCAGATTAAACAGGAATAAGAAAATTGAAAGAGTTAATACAGTGAAAATATAATTTAAAAGAACTAAAACGGATTTAAGTGTGTGAATTGTTTAATTGGAGAGAACGGGAATTTACGTAAGCGACCAGCAAAATTTTGATATTTATTAAGTTGAGAAATAGCGCTATAAAAATAACTTTAGTGGACTTTTAAGATAGTAGAGAAGTTAAATTTGTATATTAGGATATCTTATAGTTAATTAATAGTAAGAAATAAATCCAGTTCAAATAGTTTGGCTTTTTTTTGCAATTTCAAAATTTAATATTGTTTGTTCAAAATTTATTTAATTAACCTAAGAATTTCTAAAAATATAGCCCATACTATAACCCCGAGATATCAAGAGATCTTAAACTAGCCAAGGGAATAAAAACCTTGTAACTCAAATTTAAAGAATCGAATTTTAGTATATTGTGTTAAAACTTGTAAGTTGTAAAATTTTGTTTTGTGTATTGTTTAATGTTGAGATGAAATTGTAATAATAAATGTTAATGAATTATTCTTGAGTAGTTTTTTTTTGGTTATTAAATAGAAATAAAATATCTTCTTTTAAATTTTATATTAAATAATATAAAACCCGTTGTATTATAGCGTCTTTAAAAATTATGTTACAATTGGCGCAACAACGTGGGGGCTCGATAAAATTTATTTAGAGAGATTTTGAAATAAAATTAATTTAGTACTTTTTATATGAAAAACATTTGAACTGGAAATAGATTTAGACAAAATTTTGTAAAATTAAACACTGAGTTGAATCGAATCAAGGCTAGGTTTATAGTATATATAAAAATGGTTTATGTGTATAATAAGTTTACTTACAGCTAAAAAAGAAAAAATATAGGCGAGCTGGTAGTTGTAGGGGACCAGGAAAAAGGGACAAATTTGGAAATGAAAGAAATGGAAGGCACAGATATGCCAATACCAAACATGGAGGTAGATGAAGCTAGGGGACTACCACTTGTAGAAATTGAACAGGAACGAAGGGGTAGTGAAAGTGGAAGTAGAAATAATGATGACTGGATAAAAAAATTGTTCGAAAGCAACCAAAACTTACTAAAAGAAATAAATAAAGGGAATGAGAAAATAAAAGAGGAGATGAAGGATATGAGAGAGGATCTAGGTAGAAAATTAGATATAAATAATGAAAATATGAATAGAAAATTAGATAAGATAGATGAAATAAAAGGGGAAATGAAAGATATGAGGGAGGATATGAAAGATTTAAACAAAAAATTAGAGGAAAATAGAGACGAAATAAGAGAGATGAAGGAGGATCTAAAAGTAATAAAAGATGAAATACGGGAGGAAAATAGGAAAATGATAGAGGATATGAGGGAGCAGTGGAGAAAAAAGAATAATGCTGTAGTAGAGGATGTAAGAAGAGACTTAAAGGAGAAAGATAGAGAATTAGAGGAGAAGATTAAGACAAATTTTGAGGAAACAAAAGAAATAATAGCTGATGTGGTAGAAATTAATAGAAAAGAGGTAGAGAAAGTAGAAAATGTAACAAAGAAAAACACAGAAGAGTTAGGAGAGTTAAAATTAAGAAATGAAGTAGGAAAGATGGAGGTACTGCCAATAAAAAATATAACAATTCAAACCGCAACTAAAAGGAAGACTGAACAGATTAATAAAATGAAAATGGTAATAGGAGAAATGGAAGGAGTTAAATATCCGTTTCAATGCATAGTGGTACAAAGCTTGTTGAGAGAAATGATCATAGGTACGGATATGTTAATGGATGTGGAGGCACAACTCAAGTTTGGAAAATGGGAAATGGAATTTAAATATGAGAGAAACACAGAAAATAGAACATATGAAGCAGATGAAAGATACAATGGAGATGTAAACGGTGTTAAGGCCAGGACAGGCGTGGGGACAAGAAAAGAGCATGGTGCCCACAGTCAATTGGAAAACTAAGACAATCAGAAACCCAGGAATAGAAATTAAATAGAGGAAACAAGTTTACAGGCATTAATAGACACAGGCAGTAAAATGACATGTATCAAGGAGAAGTCGAGAGAAAGGAAAATAACAAAGGATAATAAGATGGAAACAACAGGAATGACTCAGGATATAAAAGTATTAGGAGAAGGAAGCGAATGTAGGAGGGATAGATAACAAATAAACCGGAAATGACAATGGACCAGAAATGACTTAATAATTAAACAAACACTTGAAAAAAAATAAAGAAAGAAAAAATATATAAATTTAAATAAAATAGGAAGGGAGATATTAAATATAGGTAAAGGAAGCAATATGAATAAACTCTAGGTGACTATGTGTATAAGAAAACGTTAGCAGGAGATAAGTTTTAAGGGATGGTAACTATATCTACGATAATTTATTAGAAACTTCGTCGAATAATGAATAAAGATAAAATTATGTATATTTAAACTTCGTCGTATTGTAAGGGAGAATCTGCGTTGATAAATAATGGAACTTCGTCGTATATATTATATATTATAAAAGAAATATGAATCTATGATAATAAATATTAAAGCATCGTTGTAATAAAAATATGGTAATTGTGTATTTGAACTTCGTCGTATTGTAAGGGAGAATCTGCGTTGATAAATAAGTATTAAAACAAAATTTATATTCGTTGATATAGGGATAGTGTAATCGAAGGAACTATAGATATGATCAAATAGAGTATATGAAATTGCAACCTTTAAAAATATTAGATGTTAAACTTCATACAAAATAAACTGAAATGATATAAGAAAATAATTGAACTGGATGAGCATAACAATATAAAAAGGGGAAATATAATTTGGAAAAAGGGGAATTTGAAAATAAAATGAAATATATAAATAACGTCGATAATATGTGAAATAAAATAAAGGTCTACGTGAATAAGGGTGTTAATGATGTTGATGTCGTCGAAAATATGTTAAAATAAAATAAATGTCTACGTTAATAAGTGGAGGTAAGGTGAATTACCGTCATATATATATGTAACAAAGTATATAGTATAATAAAGACTTTAAAAAAAATAATAATAATAATAATAATAAAATAATAGTAATATGAAATTGGGGTTAAATTTAATATAGTTGTGTTCAGATAGAGTTGATAGATTTATAACTGAAGTGAGGTTGAGGCAAGGTTAAGACAAATTAATTTTAATTGAAAAAAAATTTATGATGAATAGTTGGGAGGATGCGAAAAAAGAGATAGTAAATAGAATAATAAATAACAACATATAAAATTAATGAAATAGTATTATGCGAGTTTTAAACTAGTATAAACCATGTAAGACAAGTAGCTTGAAGTTTTCAGCTCAGTATTTGATTGGTAAAGAGTTAAGATAAAATTGTATTATAGAATTAAGTATAAATGGACGAAAGTGGACAGATGAAGGTATAAATGACTTTTAAGTGGACAATTATAAAAGTGGTAAAGACAATGGACAATAAGTTAGCCAAAGTGTTGAGGTATAACGTACTCAATAAAAATGTGTTCAGGTAGTTATTAAATAAAATGTACAAGTAGGAAATAAATGTAAATTTAAATTTAATTTAAAAAAAAAAAAAATATGTATATTTAAGCAAGCTTGTAAAATGTAAAAAAAATGTGTAATGTAGATATTAGGATTATTTTTTTTTTTTGTTTAAATTAAATTAGGGGACATTGTAACATTTATAGAATGGGCTATATAATATTATTTAAGAATTGGAGGAATATATTAGAAATAACTCACACAAAATTTAAACAAAAATTCATTAAAAGATTGGTTAGGTTAAAATTGAAACTAAATTCTGGTAAAAGCCTAGGAATTGTAAACAAGGGTTTTGAACTGGAAATGTATTAGGAAATTTGTTATATCAAATAACCTAACACATAAATTAAAATAAGATAATCTAATAATAGTTATGTGTAAACAAATTTGTAAACTGTAGGAACATAGGGCTAAGTAATTACTTGAAGGAAAAAGTGAAAAAAAACGATTGTAAACAATGTAAGGTTATGTTTATGAATCCACTCAAAACACACACAATTCAGAACTATTTCAAAAGTAAAACACAAAGACACTTCACACACTAATAATATTAATAAAATAAACACTGGAAGGTTTGTTGACGATAGGAAATTGAAACAGTAAGTTTCAATCAGGTTTAACCAAGTTAAAAGGCCATTCTAAACAAACTTGTGATATGTCAGCTGTAAAACAGATGTAGGTCAGTGTGACAATCGATTCTATTGAAGAAAAAGAAAACAAACTAGATTACAGGCAACATGTGTTTTTTGGAGAAGAAAGGCGGCCATATTTTAAACAATTTAAGAAAAGCTAAGGACGCGTAGTTAGAGTTTAGTTGGATGGCGTGGGTGACGCTTACAAGATGGGACCTGCCAGGACCAGTCAAAATTCTATTTTTTTGGAAAGAGTTCATCTAAATTATACAGTTTTGTGAGTAAACTTGGCCAGATTAAACAGGAATAAGAAAATTGAAAGAGTTAATACAGTGAAAATATAATTTAAAAGAACTAAAACGGATTTAAGTGTGTGAATTGTTTAATTGGAGAGAACGGGAATTTACGTAAGCGACCAGCAAAATTTTGATATTTATTAAGTTGAGAAATAGCGCTATAAAAATAACTTTAGTGGACTTTTAAGATAGTAGAGAAGTTAAATTTGTATATTAGGATATCTTATAGTTAATTAATAGTAAGAAATAAATCCAGTTCAAATAGTTTGGCTTTTTTTTGCAATTTCAAAATTTAATATTGTTTGTTCAAAATTTATTTAATTAACCTAAGAATTTCTAAAAATATAGCCCATACTATAACCCCGAGATATCAAGAGATCTTAAACTAGCCAAGGGAATAAAAACCTTGTAACTCAAATTTAAAGAATCGAATTTTAGTATATTGTGTTAAAACTTGTAAGTTGTAAAATTTTGTTTTGTGTATTGTTTAATGTTGAGATGAAATTGTAATAATAAATGTTAATGAATTATTCCTGAGTAGTTTTATTTGTCTTAAATAAAAAAATTCAATTTATTAAATAGTAAAACATAAGTAATATTGTATTGTGTCTCTTTAAAAAATAGTGTTACAATATATATATATATATATGTACAGAAATCCCTGAACGTGTGCAAACAATAGCCCGCCCCAGCTGGGCAGGTAAAGGGTGCGTTGAACGACCTTGGAAAACCCAGTAATCTAGTCTTGAGTTTCTAGCGCTCTCGGGCGGCCTATGTACTGATGGAAAGCTTTACGTTATGGGCAGTGTAAAAAAATTATTAATTCACCAGCCCTATTGAGTTTTACGGAATGTAGAGTTTTCGGGAATCGAGTTTGAGAGGTTCTACTGTGTATATATATATATATATATATATATATATATATAAAGATAATTTATTATTGTTTATGTTACTTTTATAATTTTAGTTTATACTAGTTTGTAATTGTCACGACAAGTCAGTGGTGGGGGTGGTCTTGTTCCACGTGCAGCGCTGGTACAGGTTAACAAACTGGTCGCTGGGCGGAGGAGTGGGAGTAGCCCATCGCGATTTTAGGTGTAGTGTTTCTTTATAGTCCCAGTATGTTTGTAACATTCTGATGATGCTAACTGTGTTGGCGAAATGTACATCAAGGGTGTTTAAATATTTGTAGCAAGGGTTATTGTTATTTATTTATCAAACCTTATACAGTAAAGCTACAATACTTACCTCTCCTCATAAGCTGTTTTCTTCAACCTATTCACTTTATATGTTCTTCTTGTTTGAGGATTTGATGGAATTGAATATTCTATTTTCAAACCCTTAACAAAAGCTTCTAATTCTTGACAGCATCTGTAATCCAAAGGTTTTTCTAAAGCACGAGGGTCTCTTGTTCTCAACAATTCCATTATAAATTCAATAAGGTTTACTGCACTCGGAAAAGCTTTGTGTGCAACTGAAAAAAGTTTTAAAAATATTATTACATATGTTATTGATTCTGTAAAATTTTAACTTTGGTAAAA
Source organism: Prosapia bicincta (assembly GCA_036971475.1). Lineage (NCBI taxonomy): Eukaryota > Metazoa > Arthropoda > Insecta > Hemiptera > Cercopidae > Prosapia > Prosapia bicincta. Next base: position 97,480,254 of record JBAIZL010000006.1, on the reverse strand, counting down.
TGTATATTTCTAAGTATAAACATAACTTCAGATTTACAAATAGTTACACTTTATAATCTTATTCACCTTCAAGTTATGATCCACAATATTTAAGAATTATTTCCAGAAAGATTCTTGCAAGAAAAAGCAGAAAACACCATCATTAATATAAGTACAGTAAAACAATTTGTAGAAATTCATGTATTTTAAATGTCTTACTATTTTTTTTTCCAATCAAATATGTTATTTAGGAAAATTGAGGAAAAACAGTAAACCAGCACTATTACAAGGAGGAAAAGTTGCATTCTGGAGAGTTAGAAGAAAACTATTGTAATTGTGAAATTAAATTAAATCTGACAATTTCAATGCTTTTGGTTACGTTCTTTAAGCCCTACAAGTGACAAATGTTGCAAATTGCAACTAATATTTTGCCAATTTGGTAACAGAGTTGTAATTCCCAGTGCATCTTCTTCTTCTTCGCACAGGCGTCCAGCTTCATGTGTAGCTGATATAGCCCGATATCCATATTAGATGATGGATGCAAGAGTCCAGTAACCTTTATTTCTCAATATGTCCTTCCACATATTGTGTTCACATGTCCTTCCACATTTGTTCTTCAGATGTCCCTTGCTGCTATCGGGTATGACAATCCATAAGTATGTGCAACATAGGAATTTTGTATGACAGATTCTATCAAAACCATTGTATGAAACAATGGATTGAGTAAATCAAGGAGTAAGTTGGGACAGAGTGAAGTCAGAGATGGTAGTGGAAGCAAGCTTTGTGTTACCCATTCACAGCTAACAATAATTTCTAGAAACTATAAAAAATAATATTTATTATTTTTTTAAATTAAAATATTAATTTCCCTTTATGTAAGAAATTTTTATAAAAAACATCATTTTTACAATTAAACTACTGCATTTTCCATAGAAAAGTAATATAAATAATAATGACTAGTCAAATAGAAGTCTGTAAAAAGAAATTTTTAATAATAAAATCTGCCTAATGTACTCTCCAATAGATTTAGTAACAAAAGCCCAGGTTACTTGAGTAATATTTAAAATTTTCCAAATTTCATACAGCAGGCAGTAGTTGTTTACTTTGCTTAGGTAAAGGTTATTAAGTGACTTACCATCTACATTCAAGTATGGCTTCCAACCCAAATTTACGCTTTGGTAAAAACCTCTCCAAAGTTCAAAGCCTTCGCCTAAGTTTATTATACCTCCTTGTGGTGGCGAGAAGAATGACCTTCCAACAGGAGTAAATCTAGAAATAACAGGTACAATTGATGAAATTAAGTATTTATTGATAAAAACAAGATATAAGATGTTTCACTGTTGCATGAATCAAATAAACATCAAAACACTCAGCACGGCAGCGATATTGGTGATCTCATCAAACTACTGTCTGTTTTTTGTTAACTTCCACCTCTGACGGCAGTGGAACGCTATGCGGGTTGCATAGCTTGTCATAGCATCTAATTATCGTGCCCGTTATTTTCATCTCAATAATTTTATTTCTAACATAAACAGGTTTATTGGGGACATCAAAACAGTGTATTAGACACTAAAATATTGTTTTATTTATCGGGTCACAATTAAAAAAAAAGAAATACAAATGATAAATTACTGTATGACAAATAATAAAACAGAAGAAAAAAGATAGAGAAAAAAATTATAATTTACATACAAAACTTAAGACTCTACTACTAAAATATACTACATACTAAAATAACCACTTCCTTTAACTGGGAATGTTTGTTTCTGTTTGTGTCATGTGTTTCACAAAGCCATAGAGATTGATAATGTAAATGGAGACATAGATAATACATATGTCATGTCTGAGACTATTTATAGCCGAGATTAGCTGACATTTGTTTACTAAACAAATGGTTTTTTTGCTAAGATAAACAAATTAGTGTAATAAAAAATTGTTTGTAACATTATAACACAGAGATGGTTAACAAATTAATGAAACCAACAAGGTCAGAGGGATATTTATTGCCTCTTGAAACTTGAACATAAATAAGGATAGATACTTATAGCCCTTAATTTGTCCTGTTATCAGATGTTCTAGACCTGATGTAACCTATTATCAGTTTCTATGTCAAGTGGACTTTCTTGCTCAGTATAGTTTTTACTTGTGCCAATCAGTAGCTTATGTTTATTTCATGTTGAATCACTGTAAATATTTTACACGAAATGCACAATGATAGTAGAATCTGACGCAAACTTCAAATTATAAGTAACTTTCAATTTGTTTATAACAATTATTATTACAAATAATAAACTATATCTTTTTTAAATAATTGAAATTTTGGAAATTCGTAAATCTGCAAATATCTAAATCTTGGTTTTATAAAAAAGAAAAAATTAACAAGGAAAATAGGATTGTGCCTTTGTATAGAATTTACAGCAAGATAACAATTAGCACATTGTGTGTCAAGAGTGCACCTTGGCATATAATTCACATTCTACACAAGATTGACTTGGACTATAATCTCAAAATACATAACACTACACCGATTCAATGACAGTTGGGAATCAAAATGTTAAAAACTATGACGAAATTGTATATAAATGTGCAAACCTAGGATCCATTTAATTTCACTTCTTATTTAAAACTAAGAGCTTATCAAGAGTTTTATTCATATTTGTTTAGATAAATGTTTGAAATAAAAATTTTTTAAGTGTAACAGAATAAATTTATTCCTTTGTTTGTCAACATACTAGCTATATAATTTTAAATTAAAGTATGGGATTTAATTTAAAAATAAAGTTACTGGATTTTCAAAGAATGGGATTTGAAATCCAAAAAGGGGTAAGATGTACTGAATATTGTATAAGATAACAAAAGGTTATAAGACAATGGTACAAGCTTAAATTTGTTAAATGAGAGTAAAAATTGTATAGACAAATACTGTTGTGAGACAATGTACTCAGAGGCAAATTGGTAATGTTAAAATTGTTTAGGCTTACAGGAATTAAGCAGAATTCACAGATCCTATTGTCCGATTCAAAATTATGGACCCCTGAGTTTGAAGTGTCATGGAATGTAAACAAAAAAAGATATCAATATGAGAGTTACATTGTAATTTTTGTAATTTAATTGGGCGTTTAGGCATGTAAAAAATATTTTTTTTCTAACTATAACTACCTATTTATTTTTTAGTTGGAATAAAAAAAATACCGGTTTTTGTGTGCTTTTCAACCAAGCTGTAACTTTAAAAAATCATAAGTCAACAATTTGAACTCCGATCGAAACCGAATTTTAACAAAATATAGCTACAGGGGTTCTTTAATTTTTCTTATAATTAGAAAAAAAAATTATCAAATTTCCAAGATAACATTTTCTCTTGACAGAACAGACGAAAAATTTTAACTTTTCTTGCGTTATGTAGATTTTACAGTAACTAACTTGGATATGTTATGTGGTAAACTACAACGAAACGGGTTCAATTTATACGATTTATTTGAAGAGGAATCTTGATTTACTACGAACGGCTCCTTTTTGACGTGACTCGCTTAGCGCTCGGCAGCCAGAGGTGCGGTGTTGCCACGATGACATGGCCAGCGATCACTGGACATATTGATCGTAATTAGTATAGCTATTTTCCCAGATGGCTTGCCTTAGCAACTGGGTGGGTCCACGGGTGGCGGATAGTGGAACGGCCTACAGATACGTAGGTTACTTGTGAATAAGGATTCTGGAAGGTTTCTGAATAAGCAGGCCCGGACCAAGGCAATGGTTCAAAGGTGAGGAATTATCCCTCCTCGTCAGTCAACCAGATGACTTAATTGTATGTTTGTATAAAAATGTTCACAAAGAAATTAGATTTTCTAAAAATTATTTTTTGAAGTATGCAAGGTTTAATATTTTATAATGCATAATTAGTTAGTTACGTATTTGTATTTGCACATAATAAGAAATTTTCTTTAAAAGTGTTTTAAATCTAAACCAGATTTAATATGGTTTATGTTATGTGAATAGCCTATAAAAGTAAACTTCTTTAATTTAAACTAAAGTTTTTTGTTTTAATTTTGGAAATGGTAGTAAATGGGTATAAGATATGTTTCTTTTTTTTAAATAAGAATAGATTTGTTGTTGTTAAATTAATGGTCATTAATGAATTATTAAATCAAATAAAAATAATTATTTTGATAATGGAAATACACAATTTTTTTTTTCAAAAGGGGGGAAAATATGTAACATTATTTTAGGCAAAAATGTTACATATTACGGCAGCTTCAGAAAACAAACCAAGATATTAGTTTAAAACTATAAAATTTAAAGAAATTTTAAATTATAATGTAAATTATACTGGTTGAGATATGAAATCCACAAGCCTGTTATATAAAGATGTGCCAAAACGTTGCGCAGAGGGTTGGGACTCGCTTTCTCTTTGGTGGGTGGTAGTGGAACCATGCACACATCATAAGATGGGCGTAGCAAAACGGATTTTTTTTGTTTTAATAGTTTCAATTACATAAAAGTATAATTTATTATTTTATTTTATTTCAAGAAATATTGCTACATTAATTTTCAACACCGGGCGAGGTTATCAATCAACTCAAATCCAAAATGCTGAATGGTGAGATCTGATCCAGCAGCCATGTTGTACATTACAAATTGCAGTTCAGGTGAGTTCTAGTTTTAACATAAAGTGATGTGAAATCAAAATTTAACTGGTCACGCAAAATAGTACAAGTTTTTATATTTTTAAAATGCGGGAAGTGATAATTAATTTGTATGATGCAATATCGATTTTTTTTTAACTGTTGAATAAAACTAAATTGAAATGTACTTCAATTTAAGTAGAAGCAATCTCTTTGTGGATATCATATGCCAATGCCATTAATTCTAAAATAATACCATGTTTGCTTAAATTCATGACATGTTAAAAGAATGTAAAGCCAGATATAAAAATTAGTGTAAATGTTTCAAATGTATTTTCTTTTCTGTGTATTTTTGTGAAATTCTGTGATTTAAAAATTGATTTATTTAAATTTGAAATTTGTTGGCAAAATTAATACTCGAAGTAAGTTTTTAATCGTTGGACGTTGGTTTTCTGTTTTATGGAATTCATAACTTGTTCTTCTTATGATAGTCTTATCAAAATCATTGACTTTACTTAATGTATTTTTCACCCAATGTTTTTTCGGATTAGTAAATTTTTACTGTTCTGGTGTAATCCTGCTCTCTTTCAAAATACGCTGAATAGATCAAAATACGCCAAGAAACGCCCGTAGCTTCGGCAACATGTTTTTGGACAGCTTCTAATAAAATCGGTCCCGTTTCTTCTGCCCTTTTAATAAAATTGTAGACATTGAAAATTATTTTCCTGGCTTGGATTTGTATTATTTTAATGCCTACCTTATTTGCACTTATATCCCCTATCGTTAAATTTCACTATGTTACTAACAAAATTTTTAAAAAAATACTAACTACAATTAGAACTAAAACTAATTAAATATTTACAGATTTAGTCTAAAACGCTGTAGGTAAAAACTGTTGTAGTCACAAAACAGCATTACAAAACAGGTTGGAGACAACTGGCCCCTTGTAACCCCCCCCCCCCCCATAAAACCGGTGCAGACGGCTATCGCCCACGAAAGGTCAAGCGCCACCAAGAAACACAAGACCTATACCTATAAACAGAAGCCCAACGTTCTCAAGTAAATTCGGAACTTTAACTCTTTCACGAAAGTAGCAATCATGTAATTATATTTACCTGACAACTAACTCAGCATAACAGAAAGTTGACAATTCATTTGACCCAAAATTGTTTTATGACAAGTAAACATGCTTCTGTTACCACATTTACTATGTCATGATTCATGATTGACCATTGTTAGACATTTCTGTCCTTATCACATCAACGACTCATGATTGACCATTGTTAGACTTTTCTGTCCTTATTACATCAACCATTCACTGAACCCATAACCCTAATAGACTTTCCGTTTTAAAGTTACAATTTAAAGTCTCCGCTTTCTAAATATAACCTAATTAAATGTTTAATTACGACTAATATTTTTTAAGCAGGCTACGATTAAATACATTTCTCAACAGTTAGCTTTTTATCGAGACCAAATGGCCAGTTTTTATTTTGCTTTAAACTTTGCAGAGTACATCATATCCACAAACCATAACTAGAAGGAAATTACATATTTTAAATAAACGATGTAACCCTTTTGAAAAACGCAATTAAGTGTAGTGAATTGGATGTTTGGAAAACACTGTATAGAATAAGAATTTTAAAACTTTTATAAACAACAAGTCAGGCTATATTCAAAATCCCATATTAATGTAATTATTGTGACAAGGAAATTTGTATCTAATTTTTGGTTGTAGTAATTATTAAGGGGAATAAAATTTTTTTAAAGTTATTTTATAATTACATAATTATATTTATAAGTAACTGTTATTTATTATAATTGTTAAGAATTTTATTGTAATTAATGAGTTAGGGCCTGACATAATATTTAACATAATAATTTTGAAATATTGTAAATAACCGTTGTTTTGACCATTGGACATGACCATACCTATGTTATAAATATAGAATGTAACCTCACTTTCACCTTAGTTGTAAATTGGAGTTTTTAGTATCAATACTCACTGATGATGATGGCTTTATCATTTAAACACTTCTGAGTGAATACATTATTAATTAGTGAGTTTGTGTACTGCAACGAACACTGTTTTGACCATACCACCAATTCAACTCGGCTTATACCATGTGATTAGTTTTAGTTAAACAAAAACCCAACTACGGTTAACTTCAAAGCGAGTTTGGTATACAAGGTATTGTCAGGTCTTTATAGTCATATATGTCAGTATATTGTCAATGCTGAAATATATATTAAATGAGACAGTGACACATATAGATATCTTACTATTCACCACTTTTCTGAGGTGATTCCAGTTAGGTCCTTCAAATACGATCCTGCTTGACTTACCATTTTCAGTCTGTGTTATTTTTAAGCAAGATCTGCCATTGTAACTAGTCTCTGGACTTTATTTAAAAACCAACTAACTCTTCAGCTAGCTCAATATCTATTATTTTAATGATTCTAAAGTGTGGGTTCTTATGGTGTTGCATTAGGGCTTTATTTATTAACATTTACCTATGTATAATTTTAAACAGTATTTAAATATGGTTTGGCAACCATTACATCTATTTAGTTGGAAAAACCTGAAGTTTTTATTCAATTGTCAATACAGGATGTTTTAGGAATAATTTAATCTGATTTTTGTATGATACCTTTAATGATTCAATCTTAATTTTGTTGTTTACTGTAATGCTTTTTGCATTCTCTGATAAAACAGAAAACATTTAAAACATATTTAACTTCTAATTTCATTCAATTTCCTTGTGGTTTTAACTCCCTTAAGAAAAATTGTATTATAAATTCTTTATATTTTGATATAATTCTTAACATTTTCACATTATAAAATATGTATATCTTTATTTAACTCAGTTTATTTGATTTATTAGGCTTACTAATAATAATTGTATATTAAACCAATTCCTTTTAAAATATTTAACTTTGAAAAATCTATATTTATTTATATTAATACTAACGATATTGCTTGTTCCTTATCAAATTCGACATTGTTGACTACTATTTCATAAAAATGGTCATTTACTTAAACTTTCACAAATTTATGTCACTGAAGATAACGATTTTTGGTCGAAACCATCCATTAATTTGCATGGATTTTTCTATTACATAATTTCTTTGTAATTAAACATATTTATATAATTATAAAGTATAATTATCAGCCAAACCGGCAGGTCATTCTATACATGCTTCGAAGAACACATTACCCAAAAAAACAAACAAACCCTAAATCCAGATACGCAAAACATCTAACAAACATCCAACACACAGCGACATTCACACTAATTTATATGTTCTACACACATTAAAACAAAGTAAAAAAAACTAACAAACTTAGAAAAATATGAAATATACAAACACTACGCAACAGATAAAGAAAACATATTAAATGATTACACACACTTTGAAGCCAACAGCCTTTTCTATTATATGACACACAACCAAAACAACCCACCCCATTCCACAGTCATAAATCCAGTCCCATTAGAGCCTTTTCACCTCACCGATACCGCCAGAAGAGGGTTAACTTCGTAAAACGAACAAATGTTTTGAAACGCGTCAGCAAGTAAGCAATTACGTATTCAATTAGTTTACTATTTTTAAAATTAGTCTAATCAGTGAATTCTAGATGATTACATCAAGCAACTTCAACTTTCATAATTATATATTTGCAATAGAATTTACCTAATTTATATTGGAAAAATTGGCTTATTTTAGTTTTTTTTAAATTGATTTATTGGATGACATTAAAAGTATTTTGAAGACTGAAGCTATATATTTACATTTTTAGCTTTAATTAACAAAATTGGATTGAATGAAGTCATGGTTTGAGTTTGTTAATTTATGTTTTGAATCATATCTTTGTTAAATAAATTCAATAAAATTTAATTAATAAATCTGAGTATAGGAATGACCTTCTAATATCTCGCAATGTCTATATCCTTCTTTTACCCTGAACTCTAGATCTTGTAATAATTGGAGATTTTCTATCTTCTGGTTCCTTCAAGTCCTTAGACAGCGGAAACTATTGTAAGCAGTTAATTATTTACATTATTTGAATTTGAAGTAATGAGTACCGATTTTCGACATATAACTATGTTTAGGTAGACTATAGAAGCGATTTTTGTAGGCCACCATCTAACCTGCGAATTGAAATTCTATACACAAACCATTATGATGTCATAATTTTGTGTTACTTCCCTGACTAAGATCAAATCTTAGTACTAATTGCAGTGACTGTGTTACCCTCTCCCTTCTGACTTCCTCAACTAGCCTTACGTTTATTATTTTTCTGCCGAAATGTCGAATCTGAGCTCCGGTTTGACAGGAACTATCTTGTTTGTTCGGCCCTTATTGTTCTTCTTAATTTTAATTTCTCCATGTATATTAATTTCCATCTATTTTTGTAATTAGATGAATTTTATTGTTCTAATGCACCCTATATTTTTTATGACATTTTTTTGATTCTATAAAAATTTTAATGGTTGTTACAGGTGGCTTAGTTCATAAGTTAGTATTTTCAGTTCTATTTCCTTATCCATTTTCCAATTTTCTCACTTGCAGAGTCAAATTTATTAATTAATTACAATGTTACTTATTTGAAATATCTACGAGGTCTGCTCAAAAAATACACGGACTGTTTGAATTTCGCTGCTCAAGTTAGTTTCAGGAGAATCCGCTTGGTGTCGCTAGGTTCGTATAAATCAGCTGATTAAAACAAGGTATTTCAGTCGCAGATATCTTCATTTGTTGATGAGTTAAACACAGGTTAGTAAAGAGTGTTTTTTTCGTTTATCGGATTGTAAAATGGACAGCCTGAAGGAGCAACGAATTGATCTGAAATTTTGTGTAAAACTAGGGAAATCTGCAACAGAAACATTTGCCATGCTTAACACGGCCTACGGTGATGTTGCCATGAAGCGTACTGCATGTTTCAAGTGGCATGAACGTTTCAAGGGTGGCTGACAGTCGATTGATGATGATGAGCGTTCTGGACGTCCTTCAACGTCAACTGACGACCCACACATTGACAAAATCAACACCCTGGTGCGCGAAAATCGACGTCTGACCGTTAGGGAGCTTTCTGAAGAGTGTGGGATATCAGTTAGATATCAGTCAAAATCTTGTTACGAGATTTTGACTGAAAAATTGAAGATGCACCGCGTCACTGCGAAATTTGTGCCACGCCTGATGACCGATGACCAAAAAGCCAATCGCGTCCGGGTTTGTCGTTCAAATGAAGATGAGAACTTTTTCTCAAGAATTATAACTGGTGATGAATCATGGGTGTATGGGTACGACATTGAAACGAAGGCCAATCATCCCAATGGGTGAGTCAAACGACCCCAAGACCCAAAACAACTCGTCAAGTTCAGTCGAATGTCAAGGTGACGCTGACAGTTTTATTTGATGCTAAGGGTGTTGTTCACTAAGAGTACCTCCCTGAAGGCTCTACAGTCAACCAGATTACCTACATTGAAGTACTAAAATGTCAGAGGGATGTCCAACACAAAAGCCAGAACTGTGGAGAAGTAATTACTGGTTTTTCCATCACGACAACGCTCCAGCTCACTCAGCACTCAGAACTCGTGAGTTTTTGGTCAAACACTCGATCACTGTTCTTTCCCCCCCCCCCCCCATGCACCTGACCTTGCTCCTTGCGACTTTTTTATTCTCGAAACTCAAAAAACCCCTCAAAGGAAGAAGATTTGAAACAATTTCGGAGATTAAGGCAAATGAGACGAAGCAGTTGAACGCCATCACAAAAGAAGCGTACCAGAACTGTTTTAACAAGTGGAAACATCGTTGGGATAAGTGTGTGCATTGGGGAGGAGAGTACTTTGAAGGTGACACCAAGCGGATTCTCCTGAAACTAACTTGAGCCGCGAAATTCAAACAGTCCGCGTATTTTTTTAACAGACCTCGTATTCTCTTCTTTAATATTTTATTTAACTTTCTATATAATATTTAAAATGTAAAAGTTATTCGATAAAATTGAAGAAATTAAAAATATTTTGTCTTAGCCTTACACTGGCAAAATTGCCCGTTGCAGTACGTTGTTTATTTGTAAGAACAGAACGTCACAAGCTAAGCTCAAAGAATAGTTGGTATAAATTCTCACAAACAAAATAAAAATATCCATCCACATATAACCCAACAATATGAAATATACAAGCATTTCAAAATAAATCCAACACACATACTTAATACCCAACTACATTATAACTCACTTACACTTTTCAACACTTTAACTCCCAATACTCTTTAAAATCCCCTAATATCCCTATGCTACCCCACCTACACCCTAATCTAAAACAACCAAGAGGTCAGTTGCAGTCGGAGTTACATCTTCGAAAACGCCCATCTTCAATAATCAAAACATATAAATGCTACTACAGTCAACTCCCGATTATCCGGGATAATTACCGGCATGGCCGTCACGGATAATGCGAAAACACGGTTAAAACAAATACCATAATATCCACAGCCCTACTTCAACCCAATGACTGTAAAAACAGCTGATAAATAGTACCGCCTCCTGTTGTACCGTCACTACTGTGCAGTTCGTTTTGATCAGAAGCAACGCATAGACTGACCACTAAGGAAGGGTAGTGTTTACGTTCGACTCGAGCGATTGCGTAATTTCGCGAATTCGGCGTTCGGATATATTCACCGAAAAACGGCTGCTCGCGCTCGGGGTTATCGCACCTCCATCCATCACATTCGATGCTTCGATGTGCTCTGATCTGATTGGACATTGGAGATAACGCGTAATTAGGGATTCACGCGTCATAGAACCGCGTGAATTTATAAAAGGACAACAAGAAATATAACGTAAACTCAGACATGCTGACCGAAACTCTGCCCGCGAGTGTGCGTCGCGCGGAAACAGGTAGGCAGGATTTAGGACATGGGGTGGCGACTGCGGGCGAGTTGACAGTCTATAAATTATTCCGTAAAGGTTACTGTACTTCAAGTGGAGCTGACGATCCCGGTTGATCCACAACCCGGTTGATGCGATCCCGGATAATCGGGAGTTGACTGTATAGGCAAGTGTAACATACTAACATATGTACAAGTATTTTTAGTTGAAAATTGGTATCTCAAATGAAGATGAAATCAAATAATAAACAGTTTTATTATTTTTATTAAAATAGGATAACTGAATATCTTACCTCATACTACCTGCATTTCTCAATACAATGTCAAGACATTGAATCGCTTCTTGTGGCAGTTTATTGGATTTGAAACTTCCTATAAAATTCATCAATGAACTCATGTCTACTTCAGAAACACATTTTATGTACACCTCACATTCTCTTTCCATTTGACGTTCTTCATCAAATATTGTAACAGTTCTACAAAGCTATAAGAAAAAATATTGTTAAAAATATAACCAAAGTAAAATTTCATATTATAAGGCTGATAATTTAGAAAGGGGGTGGACAGAAATATTCTGAATGACATGACATTTTGAAATATTTTTTTATAACTTAGTTACATGAATAATAAATACCAGTTTACTCTATACTTTCATTTACAAAACACTAACTATATTATTTCTAAAATACAGTAGAGCATCTGTAATTCGGAACATTGCAAATCCGGATCATGGTTTCAGCGCACAGCACTCGGCGCCACTGCAATACATACTAAACTAAGTGTTATCTTTATTTATAAATACAAAGAAGATAAACCAATTCTGAAAAAATATGTCATAACGTAATTTAAAACAACATTCAGTATGTTTAATCATGATTTAATTTTTTCAAGATTTGTATGTTCTACATTCTAATCAATAACGTGTGTTCTAACCAATCAGAAAAAAAATTATATTTTATTAAAACTTAATCTTTAGTTAATTTGTCAAATAATATGCTTTTGTTCAAAGAACAATAAAAGACTTTTTCACTCAATAAGTTTGTATCTGTGCTTTCTGTGCTATGTAGAGCTATTAGTATATACAATATAAATTCTTTTACTAAATTCCAAGCCCTCTGACGTCTATTTTGTAATCATTCCTGGTTTAACTCAAACCTACACAATACTCTAAGCATTCAAATAGATTATAGTTAATGAAATATCAATAATACACAGTAGTTTAGAGAAATTTAGTTATGACGCATTTTTTCAGAATTGGTTTATCTTATTTACATTTATAATTTAAGATACCACTTAGTTTAGTATGTATTGAAATGGCATCGAGCATTTCACGACAATCCGGATTTGCAATGCTCCGGATTTTTGAAATCCAAATTACTGTCGCTATACTGCACTATATTATTTTCATTTCTTGTCCAAATGGCGAGAAATTTGTTTTCTGGATTCTAGATAAGGTGAACAACAAAATAGCCATGTGGCAGTATTTGGTACATACTCAAAATTTGGTAGGTCCTCAAAAGGTTAATAGGAAGAAATAACTGTTGCTATCAGATTCAGGCCCCCTATAAGGGCCTAATGAACCAGGTTCCAACAACTATAAGAGAAAAGATGAAATTGAATAATTTAAAAAGAACAAATACATTAACTTTAAGTGGAAGGTTGTGTTTCTGGTTGTTTGAGAGATTATATCATGTTCAAGGTGGCATGTTTGACTGAACAAGGATAAAGAGCTGCCTATTGCTCAAGGGCCGAATAAAAGTGGACTGTTTTGTACATATGTTTAGCATAGCATTCTGTGATCAAGGTCATTCACTCCCTGCCTATACTAGACAATTTCCTACATCATAATAAATAAGTTTAATGGGCCTGTTTTAAAAGCAATGAACTTCCCTTCAGGCAAATAAACTAACGATGTACTATGAGGTAATTTATTTTTGTGAGTAGTGATGAAATAAAATTTAATAATACAATAATAATAAAATATTATTTATACTAATAATAGTTAAACTCCATGAATACAAAGTATAATTTAATAAAAACCCTATTTTATAATTTAGGTTTAGAAGCTATAAAACTACTGCCACATTAGTACAAAGATAGTCTTTCTTTCAAATGGATGATCAAGAAAAAAAATTTTTTTTGAGTTATGGTTCACGAAAATGTCTTGGCAAACTGTGTGGAAAAGGATAGCTTGATTTTATTGTTTACTGTTCCATAGGGGGAGTGAACATATGTAAACAAAGATTAGTTCTCGGACCTTTAACATTTAAGTGAAAACTTCGAAATTCTCTGTTTTAGAAAATGCATTATAATATAAAACTTTTGGAACAATAAATATAAAGTGCATTTTTAAAGTAAGTACTGTTTTTAAATTCCACTGTTGTAGTGCTGCAGTTGTGCGCACTGTGTGGCTGCATCTCTTGGCAAGTCACAGTTACCATTACGGATCTATTCGTCACTGTTAAAGATTGTTTACGTGTGTTTAAAATGTCTCCTCCGATCAAAAGTGCCACTGACTGTTTTCCTAATGTTAAAGGTATGAAAGCAGCTGACATTCATAGTGAGATCTGTACAGTGTATGGAGAAAAAACCATGAATAATGGGATGGTTATAAATGGATGAAAAGCATTTTTAAAGAATGTATCTGCATGTCAAGGAACAAATGGACAACCATCACTCATCACTGATGACTTGGTGCACAAATTTTATAGTAAAGTGAAAGCGAACCGAAACTTTAGGATTTCATTGTTATTTTGTAACTTTCCTAAAGTGTCAATAAGTGTGATTTAAGAGATTGTGAAAGAATGTTTGAAGTACCAAAAAGTTATGCTGAAGCTGGGCTTAAAAAATGCTGACGGAAATTCACAAAAACAAACGTTTAGCCAGTTCTCTCACATTCGTAGAGCGAAACCATTTCCTTACCATCCCCTCATTTATGACATATTCTATGACGTGTGAGAATAAGACAGTAGAGCAAGACGAGCAGTAACAAACAAATGGACCAGAAATGCTTTAAATAGTCTTTGTTATTGAGTCATAAATAATAATAATAATGTTTTTTGATCTCAAATCGGTATTTGCTTTAATCATTTAATTCATTCAAAGCAACCAATACATGAATAGGATATAGTTGATAATTAATTTTTTTTAATTAATTACACTGCACACGATTTTAACAGTTAAAAAAAAGAATCGAAATCGGCACTTTAATCAATGGAGAATTGAGTGTCGGGAATTCCTTAATACAATTAGGAACAATGATTCTTGGAATTGAGAATCGGAATCTGCCCATCCTTAGTTTGTTGTTACTTCCACACAGCTATGAAGATGTTTTTAGCGCTATATGTAGCAGGATCTAAACTGCTAGAAAGTCCCAAAATGGCAGAGAATATTTTCAGTTCTTGTAATAGTTAATTTAAGCGCTCAATACGTTATTAAATTTTTGTGTAATGTATAAATATGAATATATTCTGTTTCAAGAAAACGATTGTATAATATTTACAAATATATTTCCCAAAACTTTTTTATATTACTGGTGAATTAACTAACAAAGTGACTAACTGGCAACTACTAATACTACCACTGCCTACTTCCTCAGGTCCTAGCCACCCTAAACAATCTAACCCATTATAGCACATAACTAACAAAGTGACTAACTGGCAACTACTACTACTACCACTGCCTACTTCCTCAGGTCCTAGCCACTCTAAACAATCTAACCCATTATAGCACATAACTAACAAAGTGACTAACTGGCAACTACTAATACTACCACTGCCTACTTCCTCAGGTCCTAGCCACTCTAAACAATCTAACCCATTATAGCACATAGCTAACAAAGTGACTAACTGGCAACTACTAATACTACCACTGCCTACTTCCTCAGGTCCTAGCCACTCTAAACAATCTAACCCATTATAGCACATAACTAACAAAGTGAGTAACTGGCAACTACTAATACTACCACTGCCTACTTCCTCAGGTCCTAGCCACTCTAAACAATCTAACCCATTGGCCCAGATAACATTCAAGGTAATTTTACTATCGAATAAAAATGGGAAGTGTCCAGTTACCACTTGTACACATGACGGAGGTTTGGAAACTTTATAAAGTAAAAAAATATGGTTAAGATAACCATGGTGATCGGTTTCAGGGATTCCTCGTGGATATTGAGAAACCACAGAAACTGTTTACCTTTTTCTATTTTGGACTAATTCCAAAATAGCGTGGATATTGAGAAACCACAGAAACTGCTTACCTTTTTCTATTTTGGACTAACTCCAAAATAGCAATAGTTAGTCCAAAATAGTAATGCTAACCAAAATAGTAATGCTTTCTGGTGTAGCATTACAGTCTCAATATGTTTATAATAAATTTACTTAATTTATAAGTTTGGCATTTGTTTTAAAAAAAAAGGTTAAAAATACCTCTTCTCCAAATGGTAGTTTACCACAAGAATATACATTTTTCATTCCATCAAATGCAAAAGGTTTTTCTGGACTATAAGATCGCTTAAATTCTTGCATCGCTTGTCTGTAAAATAGAAAAATTATTTAATCTCAATATATACAGAAATCAATATTAGTATTTTCGTAAAACATGCAATCCTATTTTATTATTTTAATATTTTTTGTATCTGCTAGAATATATATATATATATATATATATATATATATATATATATATATATATATTTAAAACAACATAGGTTATTCAAATACAAGAATATTTAATAATTTATATCCAAAGCTTTTCATTGGTAAACAGTACCAACATCATCAGGAATGAAAATTACAATAATGCAATTATAGCAGTTATTGTAATTTTCATTCCTGATGATGTTGGTACTGTTTACCAACGAAATGCTTTGGATATAAATTAATAAATATTCTTGTATTTGAATAACCTATGTTGTTTTAAATTATTAAACAAGAAAACGTTATTTTATATATATATATATATATATTTAGGTTAGTTTTGGTTGGTAACGATTATTTAGATTTTTTGGACTAGGAGACTGACAGACTTACCTTGGTAAGAGTCAACTCTGTAGTCTTGAAATAGAAACACATAAAAGCACTTAACCAATGATATATATCAACCACAAAGTGGTCTTTGTCATCTCTTTGAAAATCTCTTTCATTCTCTCATATTTCTTTTTGTGTTTTCTCTTTGATTGACAAAGACCACTGTGTGGTTGAAATATATAATTGGTTAAGTGCTTTTATGTGTTTCTATTTCAAGACTACAGAGTGGACTCTTACCAAGTTAAGCCTGTCAGTCTCCTAGTCCAAAAAATCTATATATATATATATATATATATATATATATATATATATATATATATATATATATATATATATATATATATATATATATATATATATATATATTGTATATATATATATATTGTATATATATATATATATATATATATATATATATATATATATATATATATATTTATTTAGGTTAGTTTTGGTTGGTAAAGACTGAAAAAAATCTAAAAAATCTATATATATATATATATATGATGAATAGTTACTATCTGGAGTACATTCGTTCATTCTGCAGTCCATAAATTCGCAGTTCCGATGTTTCGCTAGAATCTCATCCAGCATTGACGAGGTGAACCCAACAACAGTAGAAGAGCGCAGATAACGCGGCTCCTATATATAGAGGAATGAAGCAACGCCCATTGGCGTCAATACACACACTGACGTCAATCCACACACACCTGATCTAAACAATTACTCACATTCCTTTGCCTTTGTTCACCTTTCTGCCGATAAAATCTAACGATGACAGACTTCCAAACTGCGGGCAAATTCAAAGTATCATCGCGTTTTGTTAAGACTCCCTTGCTTCTCTATTTCGATAGCCTCACAAATAATTCTATTCCTGTAGTTTTCCACTTGAGCAATCTGTAGGCAAGATTGGAAATCAATGGTATGCCCTGTATCGCAGTGGTGCCTGTACAGAGCCGATGTTATCTGCTTGTTATTAAGAAACAAATATAAGAAACAAATGAAATAAGCTTGCTTGTTATTAAGAAACAAATGAAAGAGAAGCAAGGGAGTCTTAACAAACGAGATGATACTTTGAATTTGCCCGCAGTTTGGAAGTGTGTCATCGATAGATTTTATCGGCAGAAAGGTGAACAAAGGCAAAGGAATGTGAGTAATTGTTTGGATCGGGTGTGTGTAGATTGACGTCAGTGTGTGTATTGACGTCAATGGGCGTGTCTTCATTCCTCTATATATAGAAGCCGAGTTATCTGCGCTCTTCACTCGCTCTTCTACTGTTGTTGGGTTCACCTCGTCAATGCTGGATGAGATTCTAGCGAAACGTCGGAACTGCGAATTTATGGACTGCAGAATGAACGGATGTACTCCAGATAGTAACTATTCATCATATATATATATATATATTTTTTTTTTTTTATTTTTTTTTTTTTATTTCATTCTCTCATATTTCTTTTTGTGTTTTCTCTTCGATTGACAAAGACCACTGTGTGGTTGAAATATATCATTGTTTAAGTGCTTTTATGTGTTTCTATTTCAAGACTACAGAGTGGACTCTTACCAAGGTACGTCTGTCAGTCTCCTAGTCCAAAAAATCTAAATAATCTTTACCAACCAAAACTAACCTAAATATATATATATATATATATATATATATATATATATATATATATATATATATATATATATATATATAGGAATTTTTGGACTTGATAGGAGACTGACAGACTTACCTAAAGGCAATAGTCCAAAACTGCAATCTCTTGGAAATAAGCACATATAAAACACATATAAAACACTTAATACACTATTATTATTGAAATATTTCGATCAACATGATCTTCTTCAGTCAAGAAAGAGAAAAACAAAACAAAAGATTGAAGTGAACCACAGATGTGTATAAACATCCAAATGTCACAGATTATATAGTTTATGATATAGTGCTATATGTGATATGTGTAGATATTGTTATATGTGAATCGTGTAAAGATTGGTTACTTGAAACTAGATATTAATAGTCTGTCAGAAGGAAGGTAATGGAGTTGTTAAAAATGGTAGAAGTTAGGGGGAAGTTAAAAGGAGTTTTATCTGATGTTGAGGTTAGGAGGCTCTCTAGATTTGGTATACCACTGGTATGATAACTCCCATCTTCTTAATTCTGAAGAGTTGCAATCAGGGGGGAGGGCTTTAATTATTTTGGTGGTATAGCAATCATTGAAAGAGATGATGTTGTGACTAGCAGCGTGTTGAGCGGTTGGCCTGTCTATGTTCATGGTTCCAACGTCATGTCTGTGGCCATTCATTCTGATGCTCAGACCATCCGTGGTAAGGCCTATGTACTGTGCCGGGCAAAATTTACATTGTAACTGGTATATTACATTACTGGATGTACAAGTATGATGACCCTGAATCTTGAAGTCCACATTGGTTGCTAGGCTATGGAAACTATTTGTTGGGATGTGTATTGGACATGTCTTGCATCTTGGTCTATTGCACGTTATATGTTATATGTGCTTATTTCCAAGAGATTGCAGTTTTGGACTATTGCCTTTAGGTAAGTCTGTCAGTCTCCTATCAAGTCCAAAAATTCCTAAATAAGCTTTAAGCTCTACTAGAACTAACCTAAATATATATATATATATATATTCTTGATATTTAACGTTATCCATTGTTTTTCCGTTGCACTGACTTTATGAAGTTAATATATTACTATGTAAGTAATTTTATCCACCATTAAGTGCAATAATTTTACCTTGAGTGATGAGGCACCTTTCGGTCAATTGACCATTGTCGAATCACTCAGAGTGATTCGACAATGGTCAATTGACCGAAAGGTGCCTCATCACTCAAGGTAAAATTATTGCACTTAATGGTGGATAAAATTACTTACATAGTAATATATTAACTTCATATATATATATATATATATATATATATATATATATATATACATATATATATATATATTCTTGATATTTTACGTTATCCAATGTTTTTCCGTTGCACTGAGTTTATGAAGTTAATATATTACTATTGTAAGTAATTTTATCCACCATTATGGTGGATAATGGTGGATAAAATTACTTACAATAGTAATATATTAACTTCATATATATATATATATATATATATATATATATATATATATATATATATATATAGAGAGAGAGAGAGAGAGAGAGAGAGAGAGAGAGAGAGAGAGATTTCATGTTGTTCATTATTTTTCCATTGCACTGACTTTATAGTTATTATTAATTGTAAAGATTATTATTATTATTAAACTTTATTATTATTATTTACAATTATTAATAATAACTTTATATATATAATCTTGATATTTTACGTTATCCATTGTTTTTCCGTTGCACTGACTTTATAAAGTTAATATATTACTATTTTAAGTAATTTTATCCACCATTAAGTGCAATGATTTTACCTGGAGTGATTCGACAAAGGTCAAGTGACCGAAAGGCGCCTCATCACTCAAGGTAAAATCATTGCACTTAATGGTGGATAAAATTACTTACAATAGTAATATATTAACTTCATATATATATATATATATATATATATATATATATATATATATATATATATATATATATATATATATATATATATATATATATGAAGTTATTATTATTGTTATTAATTGTTTAGCAGTTTTATTTATGTGTTTAGCAGTTTGTACTTGTTATGATGTGAACATTTGTTATTGTTTATGCGTGTTTGAATTTGTATATGTGCTAATTTATGTACTAAACATGTATTTGTAAGACCCAAACACTGTAAATGAATATTTTAAAGTACTAATTCGCTAATGAATTCCGGTTATCCTAAGGGGTGTTAGGGTTGAGTTATGACGTACTCATTGGCCTATTCTGTCTGCCCGCCAATAGTCTTTCAAACTTGAAAAAAAATATTTAGTTAATAAAGTTATACAAAATTGGATCGATTATCAATCAGTTGAAGCTATCCAACTGCCTCAACTTTCACTAATCTGCATGTAATTTTAAAAAAGTTCCCCCTACCCTGACAGTAATTTTAATTCCAACCCCTGGTAAATAGATTTCTCAGACCCTGCCCCACACATAGGTGTGGCCTGTGGTTTAGCCTAAAGATCAAGTTTCAGCTCCCCCCTCCCTTTGTAAGTTGGACAACTCTGACGTAGACAACTCTTGGCGTGAAGAAGACGAAACGAATTTGGAAACACGACACAATATCTGGGTAAAACAATGAGCATAAAACATTGTGAACCAATGCAAGAATAAACGATAACTGTCAATGAACTGAATACTGTAAATAACAGTCAATGAGAAAATGCTAGATCGTCTGAAAATGTAGTGAGTCATCATAATATTGTAAAGAATTGTCAGCTAATCACAGCTACAGTCCGGGGTGTGACATAAAACGTTCTCTGTGTCTGAGTTTACATTATCGATCTCTATCACGTTTTGAAACACACCATAAAAACAAAAACATTCAGATTTAACGCGGGTTAGAAATTTAAAGAATAAATGCATTTGGCGCATTAACTCGGGTTAGTAAGTTAAGTGGTTAAACTTATTTATATACCTAAGGTAAAATTTTTGCATTAAAAACCTCTCTATATAACGATCCTTATAGTGTTTACCTAAGAAGCTTTTTTGGAAGTTTTTGTTTAAATTCCACGTCATAGTGAAATGCAGAAGCACTCGATTTCTTTAGCTCCAAACACAAATGATTAACTTCAAGCATTAGTTTCTTTCCTCTGGTTCCAACCACTCCACTGCCTATATTTTTTCTGTGAGGAATAGAAAATCCAGATGAAGTTTCAACTACACCAAGCGGTTTTTTGGACGAAGTACCTGAAATTTTATAAAAATAAAACACTGCATGTTACTGAACTATTTAACTTGTAAACAAAAACACTGTAATATGATACGTATATATATATATATATATATATATATATATATATATATATATATATATATAGATTTTTTGGACTAGGAGACTGACAGACTTACCTTGGTAAGAGTCCACTCTGTAGTCTTGAAATAGTAACACATAAAGGCACTTAAACAATGATATATTTCGACCACACAGTGGTCTTTATCAATCGAAGAGAAAACACAAAAAGAAATATGAGAGAATGAAATAAAATAATTGTAATCACAGATTGTGTAGAGTAGAAATCAGATGTCACAGATGCACAGATTAAAGATATATTGTGCATCTGTGCATCTGTGACATCTGATTTCTACTCTACACAATCTGTGATTACAATTATTTTATTTCATTCTCTCATATTTCTTTTTGTGTTTTCTCTTCGATTGATAAAGACCACTGTGTGGTCGAAATATATCATTGTTTAAGTGCCTTTATGTGTTACTATTTCAAGACTACAGAGTGGACTCTTACCAAGGTAAGTCTGTCAGTCTCCTAGTCCAAAAAATCTAAATAATCTTTACCAACCAAAACTAACCTAAAAAATATATATATATATATATATATATATATATATATATATATATATATATATATATATATATATATATATATAGATTTTTTGGACTAGGAGACTGACAGACTTACCTTGGTAAGAGTCCACACTGTAGTCTTGAAATAGAAACACATAAAAGCACTTTAACAATGCTCATTGTTTAAGTGCTTTTATGTGTTTCTATTTCAAGACTACAGTGTGGACTCTTACCAAGGTAAGTCTGTCTGTCTCCTAGTCCAAAAAATCTAAATAATCTTTACCAACCAAAACTAACCTAAAATATATATATATATATATATATATATTGTAATAATTGGTAAATTCCCTTTTATAATCTTAATAAAAATTTATAAGTTAAAAGAAATAACGATTCAATGCTGCTTTTGTTACAATAATTTTTTAATATCTTAATATGACATTCCTTATTTTCTTTTACACAGTCACTTACTAATTACAAATTCTTATTTCCTCCACAAAGAATTACAAAAATTAAGCTTTATTAGCCTAAGTCTAAAATTTGTTTATGGCAGCAAGAAGTTTAGTTATAAATTTTAATATTAATTGAATTTGATTTAATTACTTCAATTTGAGCTTGAGCTCTCTTTATCTCGGGTTAATAGGTGGGTTTTCTAAATTTTGAATAATAAAATTTGAGTTGGCACTTTCAAAAAAATATCTAAGTTACAATTCTTACAAGCTAAAATTTTTTACAAGTTATTTGGTTTCTAATTAAATAATTTCCTGAATAATGTCTTCTTAATCGATCAGTTCAATGATTTGGCTTAATGTTATTCTGTAATTATGATTTGAATACGATACTGCACTTTCCGCACCAGTTAAAAAAATAAAATTTCTACAGCCAATTCTGAACACGTCTTCCTCGTTCAAATGCTCTGTTCCAACTCCCACTGACGCTACCTTTTTTAGCAATAAAATGGCCAAGTCGTGAATTTCCGCTATTTTCTCGTTTATTCCTTGTAAGTAACAGCTTTACGGATGTCATGTTCACCGCCTTTGATACACTTCTTCTTCTTAACAACTGCACTTAAATTTCTTTGCAAAACAATTGCATTTAAATCTTATTTCCCAAACTGTTTTAGATTATATATCCACGAGAAATATTTAAAACGAATATCTTTTGCCGGTCATGCGCACGCAACTCTACAAATCCGTTCTCCATCTTGTCTACTACAGAACACTCACTAGCCCGCTGTTTGAAAGTTTTAAGCGTATTTATATCGTTCTATTGTTCTATTTAAATTGTTATCTATCAATTACTTCTAATACATTTTCTTATAAATAGTGACTTGTGTGTTTTTTTTCTTTTTATATAAAATCTTGTGATTAGATCTAAAATGTGGCCGTGTGCATTTTCTACACAAGTGAAATTAGGTTATGTTTACATTTCGTTCCTGGTATATTTTAGTAATTTTTTTACATACTGAATTTATTTATATATATTTATCTTATTTTGTAAGTGCCTTTTATATATATACTACTTCAAAATGTTACATAGTCCCCAAATTTAGATTTAAAAAAAAATTTTGATTCCAAAATTCCTTTTTTTAATCTCAATTTTCACATTTTGGGAGTAAACTCTTACTCTATCCTTCTTGCTTGTCTGCTGCCCTCTAATTACATATGATATACTTAACTCCTAACAATACAATAAATTAACAATTAACATTTAATCAACAATCCTCTTATCTCTTAACATCTAGTACATTAATCATTTTCTGATTCTTATAATCTATTTTATAAACTTTTTCTTTTTCTTTCTTTATTTTAATTTTAATAGAATGGAATCTTTCCAATCATAAGTCTTTTTATTTATCTATATAATCTATCTTCTGACACAGTTTTTTTTTTTTTTTTTTTTTTTTTAGCCTAACCGAGTCATAGCATGTCTAGGTTGTTTGTAGGTTAGGTCCTTGTTCTTATTCATTCATCCCTTCCTATTTTATTTTTATTTTTCAATATCCAGTTCAATTATTTTCTTATATCATTTCAGTTTATTTTGTATGAAGTTTAACATCTAATATTTTTTTAAAGGTTGCAATCTCATATCCTCTATTTGATCATATCTATAGCTCCTTCGATTACACTGTCCCTATATCAACGAATATCAATTTTGTTTTAATACTTATATATATCAACGCAGATTCTCCCTTACAATACGACGAAGTTTAAATACACAATTACCATATTTTTATTACAACGATGCTTTAATATTTATTATCATAGATTCATATTTCTTTTATAATATATAATATATACGACGAAGTTCCATTATTTATCAACGCAGATTCTCCATTACAATACGACGAAGTTTAACTACACAATTACCATATTTTTATTACAACGATGCTTCAATATTTATTAACATAGATTAATATTTATTTTTATTCATTATTCGACGAAGTTTCCAATAAATTATCGTAGATATAGTTACCATCCCTTAAAACTTATCTCCTGCTAACGTTTTCTTATACACATAGTCACCTAGAGTTTATTCATATTGCTTCCTTTACCTATATTTAATATCTCCCTTCCTATTTTATTTAAATTTATATATTTTTATCTCTTTATTTTTTTTTTTTTTTTTTTTTTTTAAATGTTTGTTTAATTATTAAGTCATTTCTGGTCCATTGTCATTTCCGGTTTATTTGTTATCTATCCCTCCTACATTCGCTTCCTTCTAATACTTTTATATCCTGAGTCATTCCTGTTGTTACCATCTTATTATCCCTTGTTATTTTCTTTTCTCTCGACTTCTCCCTTACTATTTAATTTGTTCTATCTGAAATTTATCTGATTCTCCATGGTGTGCCTCCCTTGGTTCATAAAATTTCTTTAACAAGCTAATATGGAAAATTCCTCTAATTTTATTGCTTCTAGCATCTTTGATTTCATAAGTCGCCTTGCCATATTTCTTGGTGATCTCATAAGGTCCATCATATATATAAAATAATTTTGCCATCTCACCTCTTATACCCTGTGGTTGCCAATTTTCTTTTACTAATACCTTGTCCCCAACATTTAATTCTTCTATTTTATGAGTTCTATTAAATTTCTCTGCTCTCTTATGAGCCTTCTCCTTAATTCTACTCCTAGCAATTTCTAAATGTCTTTCTAAATTTATTAATTTTGAACTCCAGCCTAAATTTTCTATTTCCTTTTGCCAAAACCTTTCATCCTGAATTCCTAGTTGTAGCTGGTTAGGTGTGTATCCTGTAGTCTCATGAGGAATTTCATTAATTGCCTGGTTAATAACCTCTACATATTTTCCCCATTCTCTATGGTTATGATGACAATATGTTCTCAAACATCTAATGATCTCCTTATTCACCCTCTCAACGATATTGCTTTGTGGCCTCCTTATTGGAGAAAATATTGGTTTCATTTCTCTATTTTTTATATACTCCAGCCATTTCTTATTATTAAACTGGGTTCCATGATCAGTCTGTATTCTTTCTACTCTCCCGAATTTTTCTATATAATTTTCTAAACATTTAATTGCCTCCCCTGTGGTTGCCTTTTTCAATTTATAGATTTGAACGAATTTTGTAAATACATCTAAAATTACTAATAAATACTTATAGCCTCCTACAGTTCTTTGAAATGGTCCTATAAAATCAATTGACAATTGCTCCTTTGGTTTTTCCACTTGGATCCCTTTCATCTCTCCAAAATTACCTTGGGTTACATTTTTAGCTCTTTGACAAATATTACATGTTTTAATAATTCCCCTAATGCTTTTTCCCATTTTCTTCCAAGTGAAGCTCTCTGATAATATGCTATGACATTTCTTCTCATTATTCCTCCTTCCTTCTGTTTCCAATCGTTTAATTCTATCATTATTATTGTTTTTCTCAATCGCTATTTCCTTATTTAAAACTCTTAACTCTTCCCTGTTCTGTATTGTCATTTTTTTTACCTTCTCTATCTCTTTCTTATTAATTTCTGTCACATCAGCTATTATTTCTTTTGTTTCCTCTAAATTCTCCTTAATCTTCTCCTCTAAGTCTCTTCTCATAACTCCTACTACAGCATTATTCTCTGTTCTCAACTGTTCCCTCATATCCTCTATCATTTTCTTACTTTCCTCCCTTATTTCCTGTGTTATGAATTTGAAATCTTCCTTCATCTCTCTCATTTCGTCTCTATTTTCCTCTAATTTTTTGTTTATTTCCCTCATATCCTCACTCATCTCTTTCATTTCCCCTTTTATTTCATCTATCTTATCTAATTGTCTATTTATTTTTTCATTATTTATATTTAATTGTCTATTTATTTTTTCATTATTTATATTTAATTGTCTATTTATTTTTTCATTATTTATATTTAATTGTCTATTTAGATCCTCTCTCCCTTTTTCACTCATTTCCATGAGAGTTCTCATCATCTCCCTTAAATCTTCATTCTCATTATTTCCCTGTTTTTTTTGTTGGGTTTGCATAGGTGGTAGTCCCCTAGCCTCATCTACTTGGGTTTCCACCTCACTCTCTTCTATAGGCATATCTGTGCCTTCCGTTTCTGTCTCTAGTATTTCTAGGCTTGTCCCTTTTTCCAATTCTATTAGGCCTATTGTAGCTTCTTCCTCTTTTCCATTTATTTTTTCTTTTAATGTCACATATTTTCCTTTTGCAGCTTCCTCAACTTCTGTACCCTTCCTAGACCTACTATGTTTGTTATATTCCTCTAATTTTTCTGTTTTTTTCGCTTTCTCCACCCTTAAATTATATGTACCTGTTTCAGATTCCATTTTTTTTTATTTCTTTATCTAAAATTTCAAATTTCCCTTTATGCTATTTAAATTTTGAAAATTAAAAAAATTTATTGACTTATGGTTGCAAAGTCCTGAAAAGTAAACAATATTAATACAAATATTTAATTAATAATCTTATCTAAAGTGCCTTAAGGTTAATTCTTAAATTTTTTTATAATCGAGCCCCACGTTTGTGTGCCAAATGTAATAATTGGTAAATTCCCTTTTATAATCTTAATAAAAATTTATAAGTTAAAAGAAATAACGATTCAATGCTGCTTTTGTTACAATAATTTTTTAATATCTTAATATGACATTCCTTATTTTCTTTTACACAGTCACTTACTAATTACAAATTCTTATTTCCTCCACAAAGAATTACAAAAATTAAGCTTTATTAGCCTAAGTCTAAAATTTGTTTATGGCAGCAAGAAGTTTAGTTATAAATTTTAATATTAATTGAATTTGATTTAATTACTTCAATTTGAGCTTGAGCTCTCTTTATCTCGGGTTAATAGGTGGGTTTTCTAAATTTTGAATAATAAAATTTGAGTTGGCACTTTCAAAAAAATATCTAAGTTACAATTCTTACAAGCTAAAATTTTTTACAAGTTATTTGGTTTCTAATTAAATAATTTCCTGAATAATGTCTTCTTAATCGATCAGTTCAATGATTTGGCTTAATGTTATTCTGTAATTAGGATTGAATACGATACTACACTTTCCGCACCAGTTAAAAAAATAAAATTTCTACAGCCAATTCTGAACACGTCTTCCTCGTTCAAATGCTCTGTTCCAACTCCCACTGACGCTACCTTTTTTAGCAATAAAATGGCCAAGTCGTGAATTTCCGCTATTTTCTCGTTTATTCCTTGTAAGTAACAGCTTTACGGATGTCATGTTCACCGCCTTTGATACACTTCTTCTTCTTAACAACTGCACTTAAATTTCTTTGCAAAACAATTGCATTTAAATCTTATTTCCCAAACTGTTTTAGATTATATATCCACGAGAAATATTTAAAACGAATATCTTTTGCCGGTCATGCGCACGCAACTCTACAAATCCGTTCTCCATCTTGTCTACTACAGAACACTCACTAGCCCACTGTTTGAAAGTTTTAAGCGTATTTATATCGTTCTATTGTTCTATTTAAATTGTTATCTATCAATTACTTCTAATACATTTTCTTATAAATAGTGATTTGTGTGTTTTTTTTCTTTTTATATAAAATCTTGTGATTAGATCTAAAATGTGGCCGTGTGCATTTTCTACACAAGTGAAATTAGGTTATGTTTACATTTCGTTCCTGGTATATTTTAGTTCCGTTTTTATTAGGTAAATTTTATTTTTAATATTGTTTCTTATGTGTTCAGTATTTTGGTGGGAAAATAACAAAATAACGAAACAATATATACATAAAAAAGAAATTATAAAACTCAGAGAAAAACTAGAAAACAACGACTACTTAATATTAAAATCCGATAAAACAAATACACCAGTAATAATAGAAAATACCAAATACATCGATTCAATGACTAACTACATAAAAGAAAATAAATACGAACAAATCCCAGACCCAACTAGCAAATACTTTATTACAATAAAAAACTTAATAGTCACCCACCAAAATACCCTAAACCATAACAATAAATTAAAATATCACACAAGACTATACCCATTCAAACCATGCGCACCAATATTATGAGGCATACCTAAAATCCACAAACCCGACACACCATTTAGACCATTAATAAATTTCACAACAGCACCATCTTACATAATCGCAAAAATACTAGACAAAATAATAAGATCTAAAATACATATCAACAACACATACAATATAAAAAATGAATACGAATTAATTAATAAAATAAAAAACATAAAAATAAACAGCAACACAAAAATAATAAGTTATGACATAACTAACATGTACTCTAGCATCCCAATAGAAGAAACCATAGATATAATGAAAAACAAACTAATACACAATAACAAAAAAAGAAACACAATAGATAGTATCATTACGCTAACCAAACACATATGTAACCAAAATTACTTCCAATTTAATAATAAATACTATAAACAAACAACTGGACTCCCCATGAGATCACCCATATCACATCAGTCATGTCAGAAATATATTTACAACACTTTAAACAAATAATAATTAAACCTATACTAAACACACACAATATTTCACTATGGACAAGGTATGTAGACGATATACTTGTAATATACCAACCTATATATAACAATATATATACAATAAATTCACAAAAAAACCTAACCTCAACACAACACTACAACCGGAACACAAAAATAATAAAAATAAAAAATCTACCTAAAATATAAATACACCAATAATAAAATAGAAAAAATAACAAATATATACAACAAAGAATACTACACTCCAACATACAAACCAAACAACAAAATAATAAAATATCTTAATAACACAAACCACAAAACAAATTCAGAAAAACATAACCGATCAGGAATTTACAAAATTACATGTAACAACTGTAACGCATTTTACATAGGGAAAACAACCAGATCATTTAAAATAAGATTTTTTAGAACATTATAGAGCATACAAAAACAAAAGTTCAAAAGTATCAAATGTTGCAGCACACCTAATATCACATAAACATGAAATAACAAATTACGAAAATAACCTAACCATACTTGAAATAAATAATAACCCAATAGAACTAAACTCACTAGAAAAATACCACATTTATAAAAACATACACAACAATTTAATGAATCTACAAACAACATATACAGAAGACATACTATTCAAAAACATAATACACAAGACTCAAGAGGAAACGTATATGACGTCAACAATTACCAACACGACGGACCTAAGATCCGCACCAGAAAAATTGAGAAAAAGTAATCAGTGATTCGACAATGGTCAAGTGACCGAAAGGCGCCTCATCACTCAAGGTGAAATCATTGCACTTAATGGTGGATAAAATTACTTACAATAGTAATATATTAACTTCATATATATATATATATATATATATATATATATATATATATATAGATTTTTTGGACTAGGAGACTGACAGACTTACCTTGGTAAGAGTCCACACTGTAGTCTTGAAATAGAAACACATAAAAGCACTTAAACAATGATATATTTCAACCACACAGTGGTCTTTATCAGTCGAAGAGAAAACACTAAAAGAAATATGAGAGAATGAAATAAAATAAATTTTATTTTATTTCATTCTCTCATATTTCTTTTAGTGTTTTCTCTTCGATTGATAAAGACCACTGTGTGGTTGAAATATATCATTGTTTAAGTGCTTTTATGTGTTTCTATTTCAAGACTACAGTGTGGACTCTTACCAAGGTAAGTCTGTCAGTCTCCTAGTCCAAAAAATCTAAATAATCTTTACCAACCAAAACTAACCTAAAATATATATATATATATATATATATATATATATATATATATATATATATATATATATATTTAGAGTTCTATAATTAAGAATGTGAACTGACATTTAAGAGTTTTCCTAGAGTGATCAAAATTGGAAAATTGGTCAGGTAACGACTAGGGATTGGCCGATTCCGATTTTCGATTCCAGGAATCGTCGATTCTAGGTGGTATCGAGGAATCATCAATACTCGATTCTTCATCATAAAAGTGTCGATTCCGATTCCTATTTTGTTAACTATTAAAATATGTGTGTGGAGTAATTTATTGGAAAAATAATTAATTACCAACTATGTCTTATTTATGTATTAGTTGATTTGAATGAATTAAATGATAAATGTAAAAGAAAATATAACGAAAATATTATTATTTATGAAGCAACAGCAATCAAGATCGTAACCATTTCTGGTCGTTTGACATCGCTCGTCTCTCTCTCTCTCACTAGAGCGGGTTCAATACTCTCTCTCTCCCCCACGTGTCTTACTGCCACTGATTTATAGATGTCAGAACAAAACACAAAAAAAGTACAGTAAAAACTCGATTAACCGTGGCCATGATGGTTGAGCGAATAGACGGATAATAGGAACACTGAATTATTCCTCCGAAACTTGACCTCAATCAATTATATTATAGACAGATATCACTCTCACAGTAATGTAATATATTTCGGAGCGAAAGGAAAATAAACACGATTGTAATAGCAAATGAAACTATTTATTACATGATAAACAGATCCGCACAGTAGCTACGAATGTAGCAAAATAATGTACAGTAATATAAACTTACAGGTGAATAGTTCGTGTAGTTTAACAAACAAAGCGAACGCGTCACTGCACTTTAATACTTTAGCTGCCGGCCACAATATCGGCGTTTTCATAGAGAATTTTCAAAATATTTTAAGTTCATTTTTAAATAATGTGTTCTTATACTTTGTTCCCCTATCATATCTAAGTATGAATATACGTTTCTTATCATAATATTTATAAAAATACGTGTCGGACCAACTGGCCCAACATAGTTTTTCCTACCGTAAATGAAACGTAAATAAACTCCGTCAGACCAATTGACCCGACATTGTTTTTGATTTAATTAAATTTTATTATCTGTGCAACACTGTTTTGATGTGTTTTGTGTTAGCAAGAAACAACAAAACCATAATTTCATGTCCGGTTACCCAAATAATAAACTGACTGGTGATAAAAGTGTTTTGGCGCCAATCACTAAGACACGTAAACGTGTCACATGTGATTGATTTGTGAGTTTATAAATATTTTGAATATAGAACTAAAGTGTAATATATTCTCTCTCTGATAAGTAATGCTACAGGCCCAGTAAATACTATCCAAGATTCATATTAAGTAAAAGTTTTAACACCAAATAATTTACTTGTTAAGGAATTTACGTTATAATTTACTTCCTAGTATGGATGAGTTTATCTAAGTGTATCAATGTTTGTACTTAACTTTAACCAAGTCCGTTTATAAGGATTATTTTACAACTAAATATTTAGTCAATATTTCCGACTTACTTTTAAGGTTTTGTGAAATTTTGAAAACAGTAGTGAAAATCATTACAATACGTTATAACAATTATGTGTGTTGGACAAAAAGCTCTTAGAATAACATCATGCTTTTAATCCCGTCGGCGTTTATCTATCAAACAAAAACCATCGTAATTACATCTGTAAGTAGTGTGAAGCTTTTTGTTAAATAGTGTGCCTTAATTTTTCCAAAAGTAGTAACACCAGCTGAGTAGTACTAATAAACATAAAGCGTTAAGAGGCCCGACGGTATTCGGTTCAGGATACTGGCCGTCGTGTCAATTCGATGACAGTTAACAGAAACTGACGGTGGAAAACCACATAATATATCAAATATGAAAAAGCACTTAACAACATTCATTTTGCCCAAATTTATCAACAAAAAAGATCTATACTTTAGAAGAAACTTTATCCTCAGACACAGGACCTACAAGTGATAGTCGGTTAAAAAGCAACTGGGATTGAGTAATAAATACAAAATAGGCCTGATTCAGTTGCACTTGTTCCAGACACCTGCAGAAAAAAAGGTCCCACCAGATGTGGAGAAGGTATGCCCCACTAATCCAGAATGTTGAGGAAGAATGTAACCCAGGGGAATTGACAGTAGAAGAAGAAGTAAACAATTATCTGGGTGAACCATTAGCCAGTCCAGATTGTGATGTTGGGAAGTATTGGGCAGTACAAAGTGCCATATACCCTCATTTAAATGCAATGGCAATAAAATGCCTGTCTGCCCACTCGCGACAGTGTTTTCTGAAAAACCTTTCTCAACTTCAGGACTTATATATGACAAGCGATTAAACTAGCTTCACCCACAAGGTGTTCAAATGCCAGTGTTTTTGAACAGAAATGTACATTACCTGCCAAACTTTTAAATATTAAAAACTATCCTATTTGTATTAATTTTTTACTTTTTATGTTGTTCGTTTGTTTTTAATGGTTGTTTTGTTTTGAGAGACAATGTAAATAGGCTTAGGTATTTTTTCAAACATCATAAAATAAGTAAAGTTCACATTTTTAACTTTAAAATAAGTCATTATTTTTATCTGAAATGTTTTTATGCTTTTAAAAATTCCTATTGATAAATCAAGGTTGAAGGTTTTGTGTAGCCTATTACATTAAAACAGAAATTATAAAGGTTTTGCCATATGACCAAAATATTAACTAAATTAATTATTAGAGAACTAGCATGTAAGCTAATATAACTTGAAAGAATCAAGAATCGACTAAAGAATCGAGAATCGAACGGAAAATTTTAGAATCGGAATCAAAAATTTTAGGAATCGGCCCATCCCTAGTAACGACATAAAGGTGAATTTTGAAATAACTTTTTTTTACAATAGTAACAATTTTAAAAGTTCTTATCTTTATTTAATAGTTATAAACCCTTGGTTACAAATTTTGAAACACTTAAAAAACCTTTAAGTACATTCCGCTAACACAATTAAGCCTTTACACTCTACATAAGAAATTGCCACTATCACTTTAGCTCTCAATTAATTGAATTTTTTTCTAATAACAAAAGAGCTACTATGCTCTCTATATTTGTTTTTCTTTAAAGTTCTTTGGTTTTATTAAATGAACTTAATTATAACAAATTTTAAATCTTATATATACATGAAGTTTGAATCATGCGAAAATCGATTAGAAAACTAATTAACTGTGTTGGTAATGCAATATTGTTATACTGTTGGCAATAGTGGATTGTTGAGTTTGAATACAACTATTTCACTATTTTGATATCCATGTATTTTCTAGTTTAACTGTAATGTGGATATAATTGGATCAGGTTTGTGCTCTGTATTAGAAAGTTTTGTAAATAAAACATTAATAATAAAAACCTTAAGTTAGAAACTTAAAAAGTTGCAAAACTGAGTGTTTGTAATTGTTATTTATAATTAATGTTACTTTTAAGAAACAAGTAAAATTTCTCATTAAACTTGGAAAATCTGCTGCAGAAAAATTAGATTTACTACCAGAAATGTACAAACTTAAGTTTTCAAGTGGATAAAACAATTCAAATGCAGAAAACATTATCGATGATTTTCATATTGTCCAGATATCGCGACTGTCCAAGTTAGCACAAGCTACTTGATAGTGTGGAGCGAACTTAGTGATATTGATGTTGACAATGTTTTTGTGATTGTGTCCACTTAGTTTCTAATGTATTTAGTGTAAATATGTTCCTGAAATTGTAACACATTTAGGGTGTGTTACATATTAAAACAGATTCAGAAAACGAACGTGAATTCAATTGCAAAATGTAACGTAATATAAAAAAAATTGTTGTAGATTATAAATAAAAAATCTATGGGCGGACCTGACCTCTAGGTTGAAACTTTGGAACTGCAAATGAGCAGAAAGGGTGCACGGAAATTAAGATACTTAGGTAATAACGGCATTTCGCTCTCTTTCGTTTTTACCATGTGACTGAAGGCACACGTATTAAGATTGAAGAGCGAGGGGAAGCCTTTTTTTTAAATTTTGAAACATGTAACCGTTTACTATATTTTAATTTTTGTTTTAATCGAAGAAATGCTACGTTACGGTACAACGTCGGGGCCAGATTCCGAATTACGACCGAGTCAACACAAAATGCAGAATGCGGAGATCTAAGAAAAGGAACCATGTTATGGCTACACCAGTTTTGTTACAACACAGCTAAGTCCTACAAATAAGGAGTCTAGTGATCAAAATTGGAAAATTTAACTTTTAAAACACTAACCGTTCAAAATTTTTAAAAAACTTTAAACGTTCACTGGCATGATAATGCTATGTTTCTTTTTAATAATAGGGAAAATGTAAATTCTTTTGTATCATGTAGTAAATTTTTTAAGTCGAAAGGATAAATTTAAATGTATGTTGAATACGCAAAGCAATCTCGAAAAAAGGTCAGTTTCTCTGCCATAGATTTTTGTAACATGTAAAGCTCTGATAAAAGTTAAATCTGTAAAAGTTGTAAAGTCTGTAAGTAGCGTAGTATTTCTAATGTGATTGTTTGTAATATTTATGCATATGTTTCTTTTGATAAAGTAAAGTTTGATTTGTTTAAATTAACGTTTGTGCCTTAAATTATTTAATGAACACATAACTCTTATTTTCAATTAAACATTTGACTTTGCAGGTCAATTATTTAATTATGTAACCAATAATACTGCAATATTAAACATCAGCATTAACTCCTTAAGAATTAATGCAACAAAAATTACGACGTTACAAAAATTGTGCAACTCTGCTAGTTTGTTTCTTTCTAAAAATATGAGTCACATAAATTGCGCATAAATATTCTAAAGGAATTATTGTCTAAAATAATGTGTTACAAAATAATTATACTTTTTATAATTGTAAAGTGAACAATTAGTTGAGTAAGTATAAGAGGGAATCTACAATCGACCATTAAGCATCAGGCCTAAGTAAAATTTTATTTTTAATTATTAATTTATTTATTTTACATATTTATTATAATTTATTATTTTAAATAGGAAAATGAATATTTTCATTATTATTTTAATGAATAATTATTTTTTTACTAATAATAATTACAAATAATCAATTAAATTATTCTCTTAATTTTTAAATTAATAAATTATTATTAAGTGATAGTTATCTAATTTAATTAAATAATTGATACTTAATAATAACATTTAATAGTTTATAATACTTATATAATTAATAAAGTTTCTATTTAACATAATTCAGTTGCCGTGACCAATGAATACGAAATTAATTCTAAATCATTTAATCTCCAATGCATTAAAAAAAAAATATCCTAAAAATATGAACCCAGCCTAAAATTAATTAAAACTATATTAATTAATTAAATTTAGTTCAATGAGTCTAACAAATAAGAAAGTTAGATATAGCAGTCATAGAGTTAAACAATGTATCTAATAGAGAATTTATGCAATGAATAAAATATGAAACAAACTTGTATTACCTGGTGGAGTTTCCCTTGAAGTTGATGGTTTCTGACTAGTTTCTACAGTTGTTTTGGGGGGTACAGCCAAAGGCGTTGACTCTTTCTTAGGTGTTGTCGGTAACTCTTCTCTTTTTTTTATATTTGTATTTCCACCACTCTGAGAGCTATCAACAGAGTCACTTCTGGAAAGTTCTCTTCCTTTGTAAAAATCTCCCCTTTCTCTTTGATCTCTTCGATTATCCAAACTACCATCTTTTTTACCTTGCTGGTCACTTCTTTCTATTTCCCTTTTTTTACCATAAGCACCTCTTCCACTACCATATCCCCTCCCTCTTCTATCTGATTTTTGATAACCTCCACCTGATCGCCTTTGCTCAGAATCATAATCACCATATTGCTTCTGTTTTTCATCTGTTTTTTCCAATTCATGTGGTTGCTGTTTACTGAATGAAGAAATAGCTTGTTCTTCCTTTACATGCAATTCTGTTTTTTCTGACCCTGCCAAAAAATAATAGAGTTAAGGTAAAAACATTTTTTTAATAAAAAAACCATATTCAAAATTCTTTAAAAAAGAGAGTTGAACATATTCCGAAGAGTTTATGAGTAAATTTAAATGCAATAAATACCACTTAAAACAATCTAACTATAATTCTGAGTTTATGAATGATGAATTAAAATTACAAATGTACAGTTTAGCAAACCTAGTTAGCCCGACTGGCTTGAAGTATATGCAATTAGACAATTGCACAGTAGTTACCTTTTTAATTGTTATTTGTATGCAACTCTTCACAAATCAGTCAATTGGAGTAAGGAGGTAGTGAGAACTCAGAAGGGGAGGGAGTGTACTAGCTTATCTTGAATATTGTTTTTCTGGCCAAGCGTATTTAATATTAATATATAATAAAACATGATTTTTTTTCGTGAGTCAGTTAGACAACATCATCTGTCTTACATCTATATTAATATATAAAAATCTAATGGTGTCTGTGTGTGTTACTCAATCATGTAAAAATTACTTTACCCATTGAGCTGTAATTTTACAGACATTCTTAAGGTCCCTGGTTAACACATTGGATTATTTTTATTTAGAAATTTGGTCAAGGTACCGCCCGACGGGCCTTAAAAACCTCCTTAACACTCAATTTTCTATACCATTTAATACTTAACTCGAATCAGCTCATAATGACCTGTAACAGTTAGTTACAGTTAAATGACCTGAAACACATTTAAACAGCTAATAGTAATTGATTGTTATTCATCTTTCTAGGTTAGTTTATTTTACAAATGCAGACGTTTTTCCTTCTCTTGGTATTCAAGACAATAATCATTAAGTTTGTAGTTTGATATATTTATTGGGAACTAATCTATACTATTATATAAAAATCTAATGGTGTCTGTCTGTGTGTATATTATTTAATCACGTAAAAACTACTGGGCCCATAGAGCTGAAATTTGGTATTTATTTCCTGTTCCTACGTGTTCGATTTTAGCAAAACATATTATACTGGGTGGCGAAGAAAGTCAACAGAGATACAAAAAAATTATGAAAGCTCTCACTCACGCCCCAAAAGTTTAGTTTTGGAAAAATGTAATCCTCCCAAACGTGGTGCTAATAGTGCTGGTATAAATTCACATTGCTCACCCCAATACAATGCATATAAAATGAATCAAAAACATGTCCTGACGCTAGATTGAAAATTATTGTTTGTTATTGCTACAGAAGGTTAATATTATACACCTATGAAGTATCCAGTCATGATAGATTTTTTTTTATACGATTAACCAAATGTACACATTTACGGCTAGAATAGAGGTCATGAAACTAAGTATTACTTCCTGGAAGTAGACTTTTATTAGGTAATGTTGTATAAAATTACAACTAAATCTATCCTGACTGGATACTTTACAGGTATATTTTAATACACGTTTATAGTATTGTATAAAATTATAACCAAATCAATCACAACTTTATAGGTAGACCTATATTTAAATATATGTATACGTAGTTCGAAGCGCCGTTGATATGAGGACATAGTACTTATTACTCCTCAATGAATTTTTTACCCAACTTTAATTTAATAAACATTTAATTTAATTCCCTGAGCAAGAGTTTTCATTATTTTTTCCATATCCCTGATGACTTTGTGCGCCCTCCGGTATAATGTTTTCCCATATCGAACACGTGGAAACGGGAAATAAATACCTGTAATTTTACATGGACATTTTTAGGGTCCCTGGTTTTCACATAATCCTATTTTTATTGAAAAATTCCATCAGGGCACCACCCCACTGGCTTTGAAAACTCCCTTAGCTGTGGGTTTATAAACCAGTTTGATATATTTATTGGGATTTAATTTGAGTAAATTAAATTCAACCCAAATACAAATTAAATCAATACAAATATTCGTCAACCCCAACTCAAAAATTAACTTAAATATGCAAGTATTTTATTATTATTATATAATTTTGTATTATTATTATTATTATTATTATTATTATTATTATTATTATTATTTAACTATTATTAGTTATAAAATTTTCAGGTAAAAAATATGTACAAATTTCAGTTTTCCATTTTATTCACATAAATAAAGTTGTATTGGTTACACGTTAGAGCATTTTACTGCTCGCTGTCCTCATGCAACACTTTACCGTCATTTTCTGGTACTTCAAACCTTCCATAATACAAAATAAATTATAAAAAATTGCTCGTTGTAATCGTCTTGAATTCACTGATTAAATTATAAATAAATATTGCGTTACTGAGTGAAAATTCTTCAGTCTTCTAGACCATTATTAATGTGTTATAGTCTCTGTGCTTCAGATAAGCATGTGCAACACATTTCTCATGAGTAAACATTTGTTTTTTTCCATTCGTAGCTATCATCATAAAGAAAGTTATTTACACCTGTCCCTGGATTGACAGGACAGATAAATGTAGGATTTTAATGGTTTTTTATAACAAACTTATTGGCTGCCATTTAGGTCAACCTCTTAGCCTAGACTGTATTGTTCAGTTGCATCTTAGTTGTGTATCGCATTGTCCGAGTTTGGATCACAAGCTACTTTGATAGTGTGCAGTGAATTTAGTGATTTCGTAGATGACAATGAAAATTTCTAGTCGTTGTGTCCATAACAATCTATAGTTTGTGCCCAATAAATTTCTATAGTATGCGCCCAATAAATTTCTATATTATGTGCCCAATAAATTTCTATAGCATGTGCCCAATAAATTTCAGTAGTATAGCCCAATAAATTTCTATAATATGCGCCCAATAAATTTCTACAGCATGTGCCCAATAAATGTCAGTAGTATAGCCCAATAAATTTCTATAGCATGTGCCCAACAAATTTCAGTAGTATAGCCCAATAAATTTCTATAGTATGAGCCCAAGAAATTTCTATAGCATGTGCCCAATAAATTTCTATAGTATGTGCCCAATAAATTTCTATAGCATGTGCCCAATAAATTTCTATAGTATGTGCCCAATAAATTTCAGTAGTATAGCCCAATAAATTTCTATAGCATGTGCCCAATAAATTTCTATAGCATGTGCCCAATAAATTTCTACAGCATGTGCCCAATAAATTTCTATAGCATGTGCCCAATAAATTTCTATAGCATGTGCCCAATAAATTTCTATAGCATGTGCCCAATAAATTTCTATAGCATGTGCCCAATAAATTTCTATAGCATGTGCCCAATAAATGTCAGTAGTATAGCCCAATAAATTTCTACAGCATGTGCCCAATAAATGTCAGTAGTATAGCCCAATAAATTTCTATAGCATGTGCCCAACAAATTTCAGTAGTATAGCCCAATAAATTTCTATAGTATGAGCCCAAGAAATTTCTATAGCATGTGCCCAATAAATTTCTATAGTATGTGCCCAATAAATTTCTATAGCATGTGCCCAATAAATGTCAGTAGTATAGCCCAATAAATTTCTATAGCATGTGCCCAATAAATGTCAGTAGTATAGCCCAATAAATTTCTATAGCATGTGCCCAACAAATTTCAGTAGTATAGCCCAATAAATTTCTATAGTATGAGCCCAAGAAATTTCTATAGCATGTGCCCAATAAATTTCTATAGCATGTGCCCAATAAATTTCTATAGCATGTGCCCAATAAATTTCTATAATATGCGCCCAATAAATTTCTACAGCATGTGCCCAATAAATGTCAGTAGTATAGCCCAATAAATTTCTATAGCATGTGCCCAACAAATTTCAGTAGTATAGCCCAATAAATTTCTATAGTATGAGCCCAAGAAATTTCTATAGCATGTGCCCAATAAATTTCTATAGTATGTGCCCAATAAATTTCTATAGCATGTGCCCAATAAATTTCTATAGTATGTGCCCAATAAATTTCAGTAGTATAGCCCAATAAATTTCTATAGCATGTGCCCAATAAATTTCTACAGCATGTGCCCAATAAATTTCTATAGTATGAGCCCAAGAAATTTCTATAGCATGTGCCCAATAAATTTCTATAGTATGTGCCCAATAAATTTCTATAGCATGTGCCCAATAAATGTCAGTAGTATAGCCCAATAAATTTCTATAGCATGTGCCCAATAAATGTCAGTAGTATAGCCCAATAAATTTCTATAGCATGTGCCCAACAAATTTCAGTAGTATAGCCCAATAAATTTCTATAGTATGAGCCCAAGAAATTTCTATAGCATGTGCCCAATAAATTTCTATAGTATGAGCCCAAGAAATTTCTATAGCATGTGCCCAATAAATTTCTATAGTATGTGCCCAATAAATTTCTATAGCATGTGCCCAATAAATTTCTATAGTATGTGCCCAATAAATTTCAGTAGTATAGCCCAATAAATTTCTATAGCATGTGCCCAATAAATTTCTACAGCATGTGCCCAATAAATTTCTATAGCATGTGCCCAATAAATTTCTATAGCATGTGCCCAATAAATTTCTACAGCATGTGCCCAATAAATTTCTATAGCATGTGCCCAATAAATTTCTATAGCATGTGCCCAATAAATTTCTATAGCATGTGCCCAATAAATTTCTATAGCATGTGCCCAATAAATTTCTATAGCATGTGCCCAATAAATGTCAGTAGTATAGCCCAATAAATTTCTACAGCATGTGCCCAATAAATGTCAGTAGTATAGCCCAATAAATTTCTATAGCATGTGCCCAACAAATTTCAGTAGTATAGCCCAATAAATTTCTATAGTATGAGCCCAAGAAATTTCTATAGCATGTGCCCAATAAATTTCTATAGTATGTGCCCAATAAATTTCTATAGCATGTGCCCAATAAATGTCAGTAGTATAGCCCAATAAATTTCTATAGCATGTGCCCAATAAATGTCAGTAGTATAGCCCAATAAATTTCTATAGCATGTGCCCAACAAATTTCAGTAGTATAGCCCAATAAATTTCTATAGTATGAGCCCAAGAAATTTCTATAGC
Organism: Prosapia bicincta; assembly: GCA_036971475.1. Lineage (NCBI taxonomy): Eukaryota > Metazoa > Arthropoda > Insecta > Hemiptera > Cercopidae > Prosapia > Prosapia bicincta. The sequence continues at coordinate 97,439,114 of JBAIZL010000006.1, read as the reverse complement.
ATGTGCCCAATAAATTTCTATAGCATGTGCCCAATAAATTTCTATAGCATGTGCCCAATAAATTTCTATAATATGCGCCCAATAAATTTCTACAGCATGTGCCCAATAAATGTCAGTAGTATAGCCCAATAAATTTCTATAGCATGTGCCCAACAAATTTCAGTAGTATAGCCCAATAAATTTCTATAGTATGAGCCCAAGAAATTTCTATAGCATGTGCCCAATAAATTTCTATAGTATGTGCCCAATAAATTTCTATAGCATGTGCCCAATAAATTTCTATAGTATGTGCCCAATAAATTTCAGTAGTATAGCCCAATAAATTTCTATAGCATGTGCCCAATAAATTTCTACAGCATGTGCCCAATAAATTTCTATAGCATGTGCCCAATAAATTTCTATAGCATGTGCCCAATAAATTTCTATAGCATGTGCCCAATAAATTTCTATAGCATGTGCCCAATAAATGTCAGTAGTATAGCCCAATAAATTTCTACAGCATGTGCCCAATAAATGTCAGTAGTATAGCCCAATAAATTTCTATAGCATGTGCCCAATAAATTTCTATAGCATGTGCCCAATAAATTTCTATAGCATGTGCCCAATAAATTTCTATAGCATGTGCCCAATAAATTTCTACAGCATGTGCCCAACAAATTTCAGTAGTATGTGCCCAATAAATTTCTATAGCATGTGCCCAATAAATTTCAGTAGTATAGCCCAATAAATTTCTATAGCATGTGCCCAATAAATTTCTATAGCATGTGCCCAATAAATTTCTACAGCATGTGCCCAACAAATTTCAGTAGTATGTGCCCAATAAATTTCTATAGCATGTGCCCAATAAATTTCAGTAGTATAGCCCAATAAATTTCTATAGCATGTGCCCAATAAATTTCTATAGCATGTGCCCAATAAATTTCTATAGCATGTGCCCAATAAATTTCTATAGCATGTGCCCAATAAATTTCTATAGCATTTGCCCAATAAATTTCTATAGCATGTGCCCAATAAATTTCTATAGCATGTGCCCAATAAATTTCTATAGCATGTGCCCAATAAATTTCAGTAGCATGTGCCCAATAAATTTCTATAGCATGTGCCCAATAAATTTCTATAGCATGTGCCCAATAAATTTCTACAGCATGTGCCCAATAAATTTCTATAGCATGTGCCCAATAAATTTCTATAGCATGTGCCCAATAAATTTCTATAGCATGTGCCCAATAAATGTCAGTAGTATAGCCCAATAAATTTCTACAGCATGTGCCCAATAAATGTCAGTAGTATAGCCCAATAAATTTCTATAGCATGTGCCCAACAAATTTCAGTAGTATAGCCCAATAAATTTCTATAGCATGTGCCCAACAAATTTCAGTAGTATAGCCCAATAAATTTCTATAGCATGTGCCCAATAAATGTCAGTAGTATAGCCCAATAAATTTCTACAGCATGTGCCCAATAAATGTCAGTAGTATAGCCCAATAAATTTCTATAGCATGTGCCCAACAAATTTCAGTAGTATAGCCCAATAAATTTCTATAGCATGTGCCCAACAAATTTCAGTAGTATAGCCCAATAAATTTCTATAGCATGTGCCCAATAAATTTCAGTAGTATGTGCCCAATAAATTTCTATAGTATGAGCCCAATAAATTTCTATAGCATGTGCCCAATAAATTTCAGTAGTATGTGCCCAATAAATTTCAGTAGTATGTGCCCAATAAATTTCTATAGTATGTGCCCAATAAATTTCTATAGTATGAGCCCAATAAATTTCTATAGCATGTGCCCAATAAATTTCTATAGCATGTGCCCAATAAATTTCTATAGCATGTGCCCAATAGATTTCTATAGCATGTGCCCAATAAATTTCTACAGCATGTGCCCAATAAATTTCTATAGCATGTGCCCAATAAATTTCTACAGCATGTGCCCAATAAATTTCTATAGCATGTGCCCAATAAATTTCTATAGCATGTGCCCAATAAATTTCTACAGCATGTGCCCAATAAATGTCAGTAGTATAGCCCAATAAATTTCTATAGCATGTGCCCAACAAATTTCAGTAGTATAGCCCAATAAATTTCTATAGCATGTGCCCAATAAATTTCTATAGCATGTGCCCAATAAATTTCTACAGCATGTGCCCAATAAATGTCAGTAGTATAGCCCAATAAATTTCTATAGCATGTGCCCAACAAATTTCAGTAGTATAGCCCAATAAATTTCTATAGCATGTGCCCAACAAATTTCAGTAGTATAGCCCAATAAATTTCTATAGCATGTGCCCAATAAATTTCAGTAGTATGTGCCCAATAACTTTCTATAGCATGTGCCCAATAAATTTCTATAGCATGTGCCCAATAAATTTCTATAGCATGTGCCCAATAAATTTCAGTAGTATAGCCCAATAAATTTCTATAGCATGTGCCCAATAAATTTCTATAGCATGTGCCCAATAAATTTCTATAGCATGTGCCCAATAAATTTCAGTAGTATAGCCCAATAAATTTCTATAGCATGTGCCCAATAAATTTCTATATTATGTGCCCAATAAATTTCTATAGCATGTGCCCAATAAATTTCAGTAGTATAGCCCAATAAATTTCACTAGTATAGCCCAATAAATTTCTACAGCATGTGCCCAATAAATGTCAGTAGTATAGCCCAATAAATTTCTATAGCATGTGCCCAACAAATTTCAGTAGTATAGCCCAATAAATTTCTATAGCATGTGCCCAATAAATTTCAGTAGTATAGCCCAATAAATTTCTATAGTATGAGCCCAAGAAATTTCTATAGCATGTGCCCAATAAATTTCTATAGCATGTGCCCAATAAATTTCTACAGCATGTGCCCAATAAATGTCAGTAGTATAGCCCAATAAATTTCTATAGCATGTGCCCAATAAATTTCTATAGCATGTGCCCAATAAATTTCTATAGCATGTGCCCAATAAATTTCTACAGCATGTGCCCAATAAATGTCAGTAGTATAGCCCAATAAATTTCTATAGCATGTGCCCAACAAATTTCAGTAGTATAGCCCAATAAATTTCTATAGCATGTGCCCAACAAATTTCAGTAGTATAGCCCAATGAATTTCTATAGCATGTGCCCAATAAATTTCTATAGTATGTGCCCAATAAATTTCTATAGCATGTGCCCAATAAATTTCTATAGCATGTGCCCAATAAATTTCAGTAGTATGCGCCCAATAAATTTCTATAGCATGTGCCCAATAAATTTCTATAGCATGTGCCCAATAAATTTCTATAGCATGTGCCCAATAAATTTCTATAGCATGTGCCCAATAAATTTCTATAGCATGTGCCCAATAAATTTCTATAGTATGCGCCCAATAAATTTCTATAGCATGTGCCCAATAAATTTCTATAGCATGTGCCCAATAAATTTCTATAACATGTGCCCAATAAATTTCTACAGCATGTGCCCAATAAATTTCTATAGCATGTGCCCAATAAATTTCTATAGCATGTGCCCAATAAATTTCTATAGCATGTGCCCAATAAATTTCTATAGTATGCGCCCAATAAATTTCTATAGCATGTGCCCAATAAATTTCTATAGCATGTGCCCAACAAATTTCAGTAGTATAGCCCAATAAATTTCTATAGTATGAGCCCAAGAAATTTCTATAGCATGTGCCCAATAAATTTCTATAGCATGTGCCCAATAAATTTCTACAGCATGTGCCCAATAAATGTCAGTAGTATAGCCCAATAAATTTCTATAGCATGTGCCCAACAAATTTCAGTAGTATAGCCCAATAAATTTCTATAGTATGAGCCCAAGAAATTTCTATAGCATGTGCCCAATAAATTTCTATAGCATGTGCCCAATAAATTTCTACAGCATGTGCCCAATAAATTTCTACAGCATGTGCCCAATAAATGTCAGTAGTATAGCCCAATAAATTTCTATAGCATGTGCCCAACAAATTTCAGTAGTATGTGCCCAATAAATTTCTATAGCATGTGCCCAATAAATTTCTATAGCATGTGCCCAATAAATTTCTACAGCATGTGCCCAATAAATGTCAGTAGTATAGCCCAATAAATTTCTATAGCATGTGCCCAACAAATTTCAGTAGTATAGCCCAATAAATTTCTATAGCATGTGCCCAACAAATTTCAGTAGTATAGCCCAATAAATTTCTATAGTATGAGCCCAAGAAATTTCTATAGCATGTGCCCAATAAATTTCTATAGCATGTGCCCAATAAATTTCTACAGCATGTGCCCAATAAATGTCAGTAGTATAGCCCAATAAATTTCTATAGCATGTGCCCAACAAATTTCAGTAGTATAGCCCAATAAATTTCTATAGTATGAGCCCAAGAAATTTCTATAGCATGTGCCCAATAAATTTCAGTAGTATAGCCCAATAAATTTCTATAGCATGTGCCCAACAAATTTCAGTAGTATAGCCCAATAAATTTCTATAGTATGAGCCCAAGAAATTTCTATAGCATGTGCCCAATAAATTTCTATAGCATGTGCCCAATAAATTTCTACTGCATGTGCCCAATAAATGTCAGTAGTATAGCCCAATAAATTTCTATAGCATGTGCCCAACAAATTTCAGTAGTATAGCCCAATAAATTTCTATAGCATGTGCCCAACAAATTTCAGTAGTATAGCCCAATAAATTTCTATAGCATGTGCCCAATAAATTTCAGTAGTATAGCCCAATAAATTTCTATAGTATGAGCCCAAGAAATTTCTATAGTATGTGCCCAATAAATTTCTATAGCATGTGCCCAATAAATTTCTATAGCATGTGCCCAATAAATTTCTATAGCATGCGCCCAATAAATTTCTATAGCATGCGCCCAATAAATTTCAGTAGTATAGCCCAATAAATTTCTATAGCATGTGCCCAATAAATTTCTATAGTATGTGCCCAATAAATTTCTATAGCATGTGCCCAATAAATTTCTATAGCATGTGCCCAATAAATTTCTATAGCATGCCCCCAATAAATTTCTATAGCGTGTGCCCAATAAATTTCTATAGTATGTGCCCAATAAATTTCTATAGCATGCGCCCAATAAATTTCAGTAGTATAGCAAAATAAATTTCTATAGCATGTGCCCAATAAATTTCAGTAGTATAGCCCAATAAATTTCTATAGTATGCGCCCAATAAATTTCTATAGCGTGTGCCCAATAAATTTCTATAGCATGTGCCCAACAAATTTCAGTAGTATAGCAAAATAAATTTCTATAGCATGTGCCCAATAAATTTCAGTAGTATAGCCCAATAAATTTCTATAGCATGTGCCCAATAAATTTCTATAGCATGTGCCCAATAAATTTCTACAGCATGTGCCCAATAAATGTCAGTAGTATAGCCCAATAAATTTCTATAGCATGTGCCCAACAAATTTCAGTAGTATAGCCCAATAAATTTCTATAGCATGTGCCCAACAAATTTCAGTAGTATAGCCCAATAAATTTCTATAGCATGTGCCCAATAAATTTCAGTAGTATGTGCCCAATAACTTTCTATAGCATGTGCCCAATAAATTTCTATAGCATGTGCCCAATAAATTTCTATAGCATGTGCCCAATAAATTTCAGTAGTATAGCCCAATAAATTTCTATAGCATGTGCCCAATAAATTTCTATAGCATGTGCCCAATAAATTTCTATAGCATGTGCCCAATAAATTTCAGTAGTATAGCCCAATAAATTTCTATAGCATGTGCCCAATAAATTTCTATATTATGTGCCCAATAAATTTCTATAGCATGTGCCCAATAAATTTCAGTAGTATAGCCCAATAAATTTCACTAGTATAGCCCAATAAATTTCTACAGCATGTGCCCAATAAATGTCAGTAGTATAGCCCAATAAATTTCTATAGCATGTGCCCAACAAATTTCAGTAGTATAGCCCAATAAATTTCTATAGCATGTGCCCAATAAATTTCAGTAGTATAGCCCAATAAATTTCTATAGTATGAGCCCAAGAAATTTCTATAGCATGTGCCCAATAAATTTCTATAGCATGTGCCCAATAAATTTCTACAGCATGTGCCCAATAAATGTCAGTAGTATAGCCCAATAAATTTCTATAGCATGTGCCCAATAAATTTCTATAGCATGTGCCCAATAAATTTCTATAGCATGTGCCCAATAAATTTCTACAGCATGTGCCCAATAAATGTCAGTAGTATAGCCCAATAAATTTCTATAGCATGTGCCCAACAAATTTCAGTAGTATAGCCCAATAAATTTCTATAGCATGTGCCCAACAAATTTCAGTAGTATAGCCCAATGAATTTCTATAGCATGTGCCCAATAAATTTCTATAGTATGTGCCCAATAAATTTCTATAGCATGTGCCCAATAAATTTCTATAGCATGTGCCCAATAAATTTCAGTAGTATGCGCCCAATAAATTTCTATAGCATGTGCCCAATAAATTTCTATAGCATGTGCCCAATAAATTTCTATAGCATGTGCCCAATAAATTTCTATAGCATGTGCCCAATAAATTTCTATAGCATGTGCCCAATAAATTTCTATAGTATGCGCCCAATAAATTTCTATAGCATGTGCCCAATAAATTTCTATAGCATGTGCCCAATAAATTTCTATAGCATGTGCCCAATAAATTTCTACAGCATGTGCCCAATAAATTTCTATAGCATGTGCCCAATAAATTTCTATAGCATGTGCCCAACAAATTTCAGTAGTATAGCCCAATAAATTTCTATAGCATGAGCCCAAGAAATTTCTATAGCATGTGCCCAATAAATTTCTATAGCATGTGCCCAATAAATTTCTACAGCATGTGCCCAATAAATGTCAGTAGTATAGCCCAATAAATTTCTATAGCATGTGCCCAACAAATTTCAGTAGTATAGCCCAATAAATTTCTATAGTATGAGCCCAAGAAATTTCTATAGCATGTGCCCAATAAATTTCTATAGCATGTGCCCAATAAATTTCTACAGCATGTGCCCAATAAATTTCTACAGCATGTGCCCAATAAATGTCAGTAGTATAGCCCAATAAATTTCTATAGCATGTGCCCAACAAATTTCAGTAGTATGTGCCCAATAAATTTCTATAGCATGTGCCCAATAAATTTCTATAGCATGTGCCCAATAAATTTCTACAGCATGTGCCCAATAAATGTCAGTAGTATAGCCCAATAAATTTCTATAGCATGTGCCCAACAAATTTCAGTAGTATAGCCCAATAAATTTCTATAGCATGTGCCCAACAAATTTCAGTAGTATAGCCCAATAAATTTCTATAGTATGAGCCCAAGAAATTTCTATAGCATGTGCCCAATAAATTTCTATAGCATGTGCCCAATAAATTTCTACAGCATGTGCCCAATAAATGTCAGTAGTATAGCCCAATAAATTTCTATAGCATGTGCCCAACAAATTTCAGTAGTATAGCCCAATAAATTTCTATAGTATGAGCCCAAGAAATTTCTATAGCATGTGCCCAATAAATTTCAGTAGTATAGCCCAATAAATTTCTATAGCATGTGCCCAACAAATTTCAGTAGTATAGCCCAATAAATTTCTATAGTATGAGCCCAAGAAATTTCTATAGCATGTGCCCAATAAATTTCTATAGCATGTGCCCAATAAATTTCTACAGCATGTGCCCAATAAATGTCAGTAGTATAGCCCAATAAATTTCTATAGCATGTGCCCAACAAATTTCAGTAGTATAGCCCAATAAATTTCTATAGCATGTGCCCAACAAATTTCAGTAGTATAGCCCAATAAATTTCTATAGCATGTGCCCAATAAATTTCAGTAGTATAGCCCAATAAATTTCTATAGTATGAGCCCAAGAAATTTCTATAGCATGTGCCCAATAAATTTCTATAGTATGTGCCCAATAAATTTCTATAGCATGTGCCCAATAAATTTCTATAGCATGTGCCCAATAAATTTCTATAGCATGCGCCCAATAAATTTCTATAGCATGCGCCCAATAAATTTCAGTAGTATAGCCCAATAAATTTCTATAGCATGTGCCCAATAAATTTCTATAGTATGTGCCCAATAAATTTCTATAGCATGTGCCCAATAAATTTCTATAGCATGTGCCCAATAAATTTCTATAGCATGCCCCCAATAAATTTCTATAGCGTGTGCCCAATAAATTTCTATAGTATGTGCCCAATAAATTTCTATAGCATGCGCCCAATAAATTTCAGTAGTATAGCAAAATAAATTTCTATAGCATGTGCCCAATAAATTTCAGTAGTATAGCCCAATAAATTTCTATAGTATGCGCCCAATAAATTTCTATAGCGTGTGCCCAATAAATTTCTATAGCATGTGCCCAACAAATTTCAGTAGTATAGCAAAATAAATTTCTATAGCATGTGCCCAATAAATTTCAGTAGTATAGCCCAATAAATTTCTATAGTATGAGCCCAATAAATTTCTATAGTATGCACCCAATAAATTTCTATAGCATGTGCCCAATAAATTTCACTAGTATAGCCTAATAAATTTCTATAGTATGTGCTCAATAAATTTCTATAGCATGCGCCCAATAAATTTCAGTAGTATAGCCCAATAAATTTCTATAGTATGCGCCCAATAAATTTCTATAGCATGCGCCCAATAAATTTCTATAGCATGTGCCCAATAAATTTCTATAGCATGTGCCCAATAAATTTCTATAGCATGTGCCCAATAAATTTCAGTAGTATAGCCTAATAAATTTCTATAGCATGTGCCCAATAAATTTCAGTAGTATAGCCCAATAAATTTCTATAGTATGCGCCCAATAAATTTCTATAGCGTGTGCCCAATAAATTTCTATAGCATGTGCCCAACAAATTTCAGTAGTATAGCCCAATAAATTTCTATAGCATGTGCCCAATAAATTTCAGTAGTATAGCCCAATAAATTTCTATAGTATGCGCCCAATAAATTTCTATAGCGTGTGCCCAATAAATTTCTATAGCATGTGCCCAACAAATTTCAGTAGTATAGCCCAATAAATTTCTATAGCATGTGCCCAATAAATTTCAGTAGTATAGCCCAATAAATTTCTATAGTATGAGCCCAATAAATTTCTATAGTATGCACCCAATAAATTTCTATAGCATGTGCCCAATAAATTTCACTAGTATAGCCTAATAAATTTCTATAGTATGTGCTCAATAAATTTCTATAGCATGCGCCCAATAAATTTCAGTATTATAGCCCAATAAATTTCTATAGTATGCGCCCAATAAATTTCTATAGCATGCGCCCAATAAATTTCTATAGCATGTGCCCAATAAATTTCTATAGCATGTGCCCAATAAATTTCTATAGCATGTGCCCAATAAATTTCTATAGCATGTGCCCAATAAATTTCACTAGTATAGCCTAATAAATTTCTATAGTATGTGCTCAATAAATTTCTATAGCATGCGCCCAATAAATTTCAGTAGTATAGCCCAATAAATTTCTATAGTATGCGCCCAATAAATTTCTATAGCATGCGCCCAATAAATTTCTATAGCATGTGCCCAATAAATTTCTATAGCATGTGCCCAATAAATTTCTATAGCATGTGCCCAATAAATTTCACTAGTATAGCCCAATAAATTTCTATAGCATGTGCCCAATAAATTTCAGTAGTATAGCCCAATAAATTTCTATAGCATGTGCCCAATAAATTTCTATAGCATGTGCCCAATAAATTTCTATAGCATGTGCCCAATAAATTTCACTAGTATAGCCCAATAAATTTCTATAGCATGTGCCCAATAAATTTCAGTAGTATAGCCCAATAAATTTCTATAGTATGCGCCCAATAAATTTCTATAGCATGCGCCCAATAAATTTCTATAGCATGTGCCCAATAAATTTCTATAGCATGTGCCCAATAAATTTCTATAGCATGTGCCCAATAAATTTCTATAGCATGTGCCCAATAAATTTCACTAGTATAGCCCAATAAATTTCTATAGCATGTGCCCAATAAATTTCTATAGCATGCGCCCAATAAATTTCAGTAGTATAGCCCAATAAATTTCTATAGTATGCGCCCAATAAATTTCAGTAGTATAGCCCAATAAATTTCACTAGTATAGCCTAATAAATTTCTATAGTATGTGCTCAATAAATTTCTATAGCATGCGCCCAATAAATTTCAGTAGTATAGCCCAATAAATTTCTATAGTATGCGCCCAATAAATTTCTATAGCATGCGCCCAATAAATTTCTATAGCATGTGCCCAATAAATTTCTATAGCATGTGCCCAATAAATTTCACTAGTATAGCCCAATAAATTTCTATAGCATGTGCCCAATAAATTTCAGTAGTATAGCCCAATAAGTTTCTATAGCATGTGCCCAATAAATTTCTATAGCATGTGCCCAATAAATTTCTATAGCATGTGCCCAATAAATTTCACTAGTATAGCCCAATAAATTTCTATAGCATGTGCCCAATAAATTTCAGTAGTATAGCCCAATAAATTTCTATAGTATGCGCCCAATAAGTTTCTATAGCATGCGCCCAATAAATTTCTATAGCATGTGCCCAATAAATTTCTATAGCATGTGCCCAATAAATTTCTATAGCATGTGCCCAATAAATTTCTATAGCATGTGCCCAATAAATTTCTATAGCATGCGCCCAATAAATTTCTATAGCATGTGCCCAATAAATTTCAGTAGTATAGCCCAATAAATTTCTATAGCATGTGCCCAATAAATTTCTATAGTATGCGCCCAATAAATTTCTATAGCATGTGCCCAATAAATTTCAGTAGTATAGCCTAATAAATTTCTATAGCATGTGCCCAATAAATTTCTATAGCATGCGCCCAATAAATTTCTATAGCGTGTGCCCAATAAATTTCTATAGCATGTGCCCAATAAATTTCTATAGCATGTGCCCAATAAATTTCAGTAGTATAGGCCAATAAATTTCTATAGTATGTGCCCAATAAATTTCTATAGCATGCGCCCAATAAATTTCAGTAGTATAGCCCAATAAATTTCTATAGTATGCGCCCAATAAATTTCTATAGCGTGTGCCCAATAAATTTCTATAGCATGTGCCCAATAAATTTCTATAGCATGTGCCCAATAAATTTCAGTAGTATGTGCCCAATAAATTTCTATAGCATGTGCCCAATAAATTTCTATAGCATGCGCCCAATAAATTTCTATAGCATGTGCCCAATAAATTTCTATAGCATGTGCCCAATAAATTTCTATAGCATGTGCCCAATACATTTCTATAGCATGTGCCCAATAAATTTCTATAGCATGCGCCCAATAAATTTCTATAGCATGTGCCCAATAAATTTCAGTAGTATTGCCCAATAAATTTCTATAGCATGTGCCCAATAAATTTCTATAGTATGCGCCCAATAAATTTCTATAGCATGTGCCCAATAAATTTCAGTAGTATAGCCTAATAAATTTCTATAGCATGTGCCCAATAAATTTCTATAGCATGCGCCCAATAAATTTCTATAGCGTGTGCCCAATAAATTTCTATAGCATGTGCCCAATAAATTTCTATAGCATGTGCCCAATAAATTTCAGTAGTATAGCCCAATAAATTTCTATAGTATGTGCCCAATAAATTTCTATAGCATGCGCCCAATAAATTTCAGTAGTATAGCCCAATAAATTTCTATAGTATGCGCCCAATAAATTTCTATAGCATGCGCCCAATAAATTTCTATAGCATGTGCCCAATAAATTTCTATAGCATGTGCCCAATAAATTTCTATAGCATGTGCCCAATAAATTTCACTAGTATAGCCCAATAAATTTCTATAGCATGTGCCCAATAAATTTCAGTAGTATAGCCCAATAAATTTCTATAGTATGCGCCCAATAAATTTCTATAGCATGCGCCCAATAAATTTCTATAGCATGTGCCCAATAAATTTCTATAGCATGCGCCCAATAAATTTCTATAGCATGTGCCCAATAAATTTCAGTAGTATAGCCCAATAAATTTCTATAGCATGTGCCCTATAAATTTCTATAGTATGCGCCCAATAAATTTCTATAGCATGTGCCCAATAAATTTCAGTAGTATAGCCTAATAAATTTCTATAGCATGTGCCCAATAAATTTCTATAGCATGCGCCCAATAAATTTCTATAGCGTGTGCCCAATAAATTTCTATAGCATGTGCCCAATAAATTTCTATAGCATGTGCCCAATAAATTTCAGTAGTATAGCCCAATAAATTTCTATAGTATGTGCCCAATAAATTTCTATAGCATGCGCCCAATAAATTTCAGTAGTATAGCCCAATAAATTTCTATAGTATGAGCCCAATAAATTTCTATAGCGTGTGCCCAATAAATTTCTATAGCATGTGCCCAATAAATTTCTATAGCATGTGCCCAATAAATTTCAGTAGTATGTGCCCAATAAATTTCTATAGCATGTGCCCATAAATTTCTATAGTATGCGCCCAATAAATTTCTATAGCATGTGCCCAATAAATTTCAGTAGTATAGCCCAATAAATTTCTATAGCATGCGCCCAATAAATTTCAGTAGTATAGCCCAATAAATTTCTATAGTATGCGCCCAATAAATTTCTATAGCATGTGCCCAATAAATTTCAGTAGTATAGCCCAATAAATTTCTATAGTATGTGCCCAATAAATTTCTATAGCATGCGCCCAATAAATTTCAGTAGTATAGCCCAATAAATTTCTATAGTATGCGCCCAATAAATTTCTATAGCGTGTGCCCAATAAATTTCTATAGCATGTGCCCAATAAATTTCTATAGTATGCGCCCAATAAATTTCTATAGCATGTGCCCAATAAATTTCAGTAGTATAGCCCAATAAATTTCTATAGCATGCGCCCAATAAATTTCAGTAGTATAGCCCAATAAATTTCTATAGTATGTGCCCAATAAATTTCTATAGCATGTGCCCAATAAATTTCAGTAGTATAGCCCAATAAATTTCTATAGTATGTGCCCAATAAATTTCTATAGCATGCGCCCAATAAATTTCAGTAGTATAGCCCAATAAATTTCTATAGCATGTGCCCAACAAATTTCAGTAGTATAGCCCAATAAATTTCTATAGCATGTGCCCAATAAATTTCTATAGTATAGCCTAATAAATTTCTATAGTATGTGCCCAATAAATTTCTATAGCATGCGCCCAATAAATTTCAGTAGTATAGCCCAATAAATTTCTATAGTATGCGCCCTATAAATTTCTATAGCATGTGCCCAATACATTTCAGTAGTATGCCCCCAATAAAATTCTATAGCATGTGCCCAATAAATTTCAGTAGTATAACCCAATAAATTTCTATAGTATGCACCCAATAAATTTCTATAGCATGTGCCCAATAAATTTCTGTAGTATAGCCCAATAAATTTCTATAGTATGAGCCCAATAAATTTCTATAGTATGCACCCAATAAATTTCTATAGCATGTGCCCAATAAATTTCACTAGTATAGCCTAATAAATTTCTATAGTATGTGCTCAATAAATTTCTATAGCATGCGCCCAATAAATTTCAGTAGTATAGCCCAATAAATTTCTATAGTATGCGCCCAATAAATTTCTATAGCATGCGCCCAATAAATTTCTATAGCATGTGCCCAATAAATTTCTATAGCATGTGCCCAATAAATTTCTATAGCATGTGCCCAATAAATTTCTATAGCATGTGCCCAATAAATTTCACTAGTATAGCCTAATAAATTTCTATAGTATGTGCTCAATAAATTTCTATAGCATGCGCCCAATAAATTTCAGTAGTATAGCCCAATAAATTTCTATAGTATGCGCCCAATAAATTTCTATAGCATGCGCCCAATAAATTTCTATAGCATGTGCCCAATACATTTCAGTAGTATGCCCCCAATAAAATTCTATAGCATGTGCCCAATAAATTTCAGTAGTATAACCCAATAAATTTCTATAGTATGCACCCAATAAATTTCTATAGCATGTGCCCAATAAATTTCTGTAGTATAGCCCAATAAATTTCTATAGTATGAGCCCAATAAATTTCTATAGTATGCACCCAATACATTTCTATAGCATGTGCCCAATAAATTTCACTAGTATAGCCTAATAAATTTCTATAGTATGTGCTCAATAAATTTCTATAGCATGCGCCCAATAAATTTCAGTAGTATAGCCCAATAAATTTCTATAGTATGCGCCCAATAAATTTCTATAGCATGCGCCCAATAAATTTCTATAGCATGTGCCCAATAAATTTCTATAGCATGTGCCCAATAAATTTCTATAGCATGTGCCCAATAAATTTCTATAGCATGTGCCCAATAAATTTCACTAGTATAGCCTAATAAATTTCTATAGTATGTGCTCAATAAATTTCTATAGCATGCGCCCAATAAATTTCAGTAGTATAGCCCAATAAATTTCTATAGTATGCGCCCAATAAATTTCTATAGCATGCGCCCAATAAATTTCTATAGCATGTGCCCAATAAATTTCTATAGCATGTGCCCAATAAATTTCTATAGCATGTGCCCAATAAATTTCACTAGTATAGCCCAATAAATTTCTATAGCATGTGCCCAATAAATTTCAGTAGTATAGCCCAATAAATTTCTATAGCATGTGCCCAATAAATTTCTATAGCATGTGCCCAATAAATTTCTATAGCATGTGCCCAATAAATTTCACTAGTATAGCCCAATAAATTTCTATAGCATGTGCCCAATAAATTTCAGTAGTATAGCCCAATAAGTTTCTATAGTATGCGCCCAATAAATTTCTATAGCATGCGCCCAATAAATTTCTATAGCATGTGCCCAATAAATTTCTATAGTATGAGCCCAATAAATTTCTATAGTATGCACCCAATAAATTTCTATAGCATGTGCCCAATAAATTTCACTAGTATAGCCTAATAAATTTCTATAGTATGTGCTCAATAAATTTCTATAGCATGCGCCCAATAAATTTCAGTAGTATAGCCCAATAAATTTCTATAGTATGCGCCCAATAAATTTCTATAGCATGCGCCCAATAAATTTCTATAGCATGTGCCCAATAAATTTCTATAGCATGTGCCCAATAAATTTCTATAGCATGTGCCCAATAAATTTCTATAGCATGTGCCCAATAAATTTCACTAGTATAGCCTAATAAATTTCTATAGTATGTGCTCAATAAATTTCTATAGCATGCGCCCAATAAATTTCAGTAGTATAGCCCAATAAATTTCTATAGTATGCGCCCAATAAATTTCTATAGCATGCGCCCAATAAATTTCTATAGCATGTGCCCAATAAATTTCTATAGCATGTGCCCAATAAATTTCTATAGCATGTGCCCAATAAATTTCACTAGTATAGCCCAATAAATTTCTATAGCATGTGCCCAATAAATTTCAGTAGTATAGCCCAATAAATTTCTATAGCATGTGCCCAATAAATTTCTATAGCATGTGCCCAATAAATTTCTATAGCATGTGCCCAATAAATTTCACTAGTATAGCCCAATAAATTTCTATAGCATGTGCCCAATAAATTTCAGTAGTATAGCCCAATAAATTTCTATAGTATGCGCCCAATAAATTTCTATAGCATGCGCCCAATAAATTTCTATAGCATGTGCCCAATAAATTTCTATAGCATGTGCCCAATAAATTTCTATAGCATGTGCCCAATAAATTTCTATAGCATGTGCCCAATAAATTTCACTAGTATAGCCCAATAAATTTCTATAGCATGTGCCCAATAAATTTCTATAGCATGCGCCCAATAAATTTCAGTAGTATAGCCCAATAAATTTCTATAGTATGCGCCCAATAAATTTCAGTAGTATAGCCCAATAAATTTCACTAGTATAGCCTAATAAATTTCTATAGTATGTGCTCAATAAATTTCTATAGCATGCGCCCAATAAATTTCAGTAGTATAGCCCAATAAATTTCTATAGTATGCGCCCAATAAATTTCTATAGCATGCGCCCAATAAATTTCTATAGCATGTGCCCAATAAATTTCTATAGCATGTGCCCAATAAATTTCACTAGTATAGCCCAATAAATTTCTATAGCATGTGCCCAATAAATTTCAGTAGTATAGCCCAATAAGTTTCTATAGCATGTGCCCAATAAATTTCTATAGCATGTGCCCAATAAATTTCTATAGCATGTGCCCAATAAATTTCACTAGTATAGCCCAATAAATTTCTATAGCATGTGCCCAATAAATTTCAGTAGTATAGCCCAATAAATTTCTATAGTATGCGCCCAATAAATTTCTATAGCATGTGCCCAATAAATTTCTATAGCATGTGCCCAATAAATTTCTATAGCATGTGCCCAATAAATTTCTATAGCATGCGCCCAATAAATTTCTATAGCATGTGCCCAATAAATTTCAGTAGTATAGCCCAATAAATTTCTATAGCATGTGCCCAATAAATTTCTATAGTATGCGCCCAATAAATTTCTATAGCATGTGCCCAATAAATTTCAGTAGTATAGCCTAATAAATTTCTATAGCATGTGCCCAATAAATTTCTATAGCATGCGCCCAATAAATTTCTATAGCGTGTGCCCAATAAATTTCTATAGCATGTGCCCAATAAATTTCTATAGCATGTGCCCAATAAATTTCAGTAGTATAGGCCAATAAATTTCTATAGTATGTGCCCAATAAATTTCTATAGCATGCGCCCAATAAATTTCAGTAGTATAGCCCAATAAATTTCTATAGTATGCGCCCAATAAATTTCTATAGCGTGTGCCCAATAAATTTCTATAGCATGTGCCCAATAAATTTCTATAGCATGTGCCCAATAAATTTCAGTAGTATGTGCCCAATAAATTTCTATAGCATGTGCCCAATAAATTTCTATAGCATGCGCCCAATAAATTTCTATAGCATGTGCCCAATAAATTTCTATAGCATGTGCCCAATAAATTTCTATAGCATGTGCCCAATAAATTTCTATAGCATGTGCCCAATAAATTTCTATAGCATGCGCCCAATAAATTTCTATAGCATGTGCCCAATAAATTTCAGTAGTATTGCCCAATAAATTTCTATAGCATGTGCCCAATAAATTTCAGTAGTATAGCCCAATAAATTTCTATAGTATGCGCCCAATAAATTTCTATAGCATGCGCCCAATAAATTTCTATAGCATGTGCCCAATAAATTTCTATAGCATGTGCCCAATAAATTTCTATAGCATGTGCCCAATAAATTTCTATAGCATGTGCCCAATAAATTTCTATAGCATGCGCCCAATAAATTTCTATAGCATGTGCCCAATAAATTTCAGTAGTATAGCCCAATAAATTTCTATAGCATGTGCCCAATAAATTTCTATAGTATGCGCCCAATAAATTTCTATAGCATGTGCCCAATAAATTTCAGTAGTATAGCCTAATAAATTTCTATAGCATGTGCCCAATAAATTTCTATAGCATGCGCCCAATAAATTTCTATAGCGTGTGCCCAATAAATTTCTATAGCATGTGCCCAATAAATTTCTATAGCATGTGCCCAATAAATTTCAGTAGTATAGCCCAATAAATTTCTATAGTATGTGCCCAATAAATTTCTATAGCATGCGCCCAATAAATTTCAGTAGTATAGCCCAATAAATTTCTATAGTATGAGCCCAATAAATTTCTATAGCGTGTGCCCAATAAATTTCTATAGCATGTGCCCAATAAATTTCTATAGCATGTGCCCAATAAATTTCAGTAGTATGTGCCCAATAAATTTCTATAGCATGTGCCCAATAAATTTCTATAGTATGCGCCCAATAAATTTCTATAGCATGTGCCCAATAAATTTCAGTAGTATAGCCCAATAAATTTCTATAGCATGCGCCCAATAAATTTCAGTAGTATAGCCCAATAAATTTCTATAGTATGCGCCCAATAGATTTCTATAGCATGTGCCCAATAAATTTCAGTAGTATAGCCCAATAAATTTCTATAGTATGTGCCCAATAAATTTCTATAGCATGCGCCCAATAAATTTCAGTAGTATAGCCCAATAAATTTCTATAGTATGCGCCCAATAAATTTCTATAGCGTGTGCCCAATAAATTTCTATAGCATGTGCCCAATAAATTTCTATAGTATGCGCCCAATAAATTTCTATAGCATGTGCCCAATAAATTTCAGTAGTATAGCCCAATAAATTTCTATAGCATGCGCCCAATAAATTTCAGTAGTATAGCCCAATAAATTTCTATAGTATGTGCCCAATAAATTTCTATAGCATGTGCCCAATAAATTTCAGTAGTATAGCCCAATAAATTTCTATAGTATGTGCCCAATAAATTTCTATAGCATGCGCCCAATAAATTTCAGTAGTATAGCCCAATAAATTTCTATAGCATGTGCCCAACAAATTTCAGTAGTATAGCCCAATAAATTTCTATAGCATGTGCCCAATAAATTTCTATAGTATAGCCTAATAAATTTCTATAGTATGTGCCCAATAAATTTCTATAGCATGCGCCCAATAAATTTCAGTAGTATAGCCCAATAAATTTCTATAGTATGCGCCCAATAAATTTCTATAGCATGTGCCCAATAAATGTCTGTAGTATAGCCCAATAAATTTCTTTAGTATGCACCCAACAAAAGTCTGTAGTATAGCCCAATAAATTTCTATAGCATGTGCCCAATAAATTTCAGTAGTATAGCCCAATAAATTTCTATAGTATGTGCCCAATAAATTTCTATAGCATGCGCCCAATAAATTTCAGTAGTATAGCCCAATAAATTTCTATAGCATGTGCCCAACAAATTTCAGTAGTATAGCCCAATAAATTTCTATAGCATGTGCCCAATAAATTTCTATAGTATAGCCTAATAAATTTCTATAGTATGTGCCCAATAAATTTCTATAGCATGCGCCCAATAAATTTCAGTAGTATAGCCCAATAAATTTCTATAGCATGTGCCCAATAAATTTCTATAGTATAGCCTAATAAATTTCTATAGTATGTGCCCAATAAATTTCTATAGCATGCGCCCAATAAATTTCAGTAGTATAGCCCAATAAATTTCTATAGTATGCGCCCAATAAATTTCTATAGCATGTGCCCAATAAATTTCAGTAGTATAGCCCAATAAATTTCTATAGTATGCGCCCTATAAATTTCTATAGCATGTGCCCAATACATTTCAGTAGTATGCGCCCAATAAAATTCTATAGCATGTGCCCAATAAATTTCAGTAGTATAACCCAATAAATTTCTATAGTATGCACCCAATAAATTTCTATAGCATGTGCCCAATAAATTTCTGTAGTATAGCCCAATAAATTTCTATAGTATGCGCCCAATAAATTTCTATAGCATGTGCCCAATAAATGTCTGTAGTATAGCCCAATAAATTTCTTTAGTATGCACCCAACAAAAGTCTGTAGTATAGCCCAATAAATTTCTATAGTATGTGCCCAATAAATTTCTAATTATCAGATATCTTACTTAAAATTAATTACTATACAACAACACACTCCTATACGTACATGAACTAGGAATTAATTTTTAAATATAACTTTTCTGTAACAATTTGGTTTCCGAATAATCATTCTTACATTAACATAACAATTTGTGACCAATAAATTCTAATTTTTTTTTACCTTGAATAATATTTCCCCTTCTTCCAAATCCTCTGCCCCTGTCTCTACCTTGTCCCCTCTCACTTGAACTAATGCTTTCTTCCTTCCAACCTGTAAAAGTTTCACGATTATCATCAGAGTCAATTCAGAAACAGTAAATTATAAATCAGAATGACTCTGTTCTGGTCCTTTACAAAAATATTATAAAAACTTGCAGTTTTTGTGTTGTAGATCTTGAGGTTTTTGTATAAATTACACTTTTTGTATTAACTTGGTAAAAAAAATACACCACAGACTCACACCAACACAAAACACCTGAGCAACAGTCTTGTCAGTAATTCATAGCATTGAATAATGTGCTGACCTAGCACGAAACATGTCTGCTGAATAAATCAGTAAGTAGTGTTTTTTTTGCCAAGTTAATACAAAAAGTGTAACAAAATATTATCTTTCTCTTGGCAAATTTCATTTAAATAACTAAAAAAAAAATATTTCACTAAACACAGATTAAAACAAAGTAATTGAACAATCAAAAGAATATAAAACAAACTGGTACAAAATCTATAAAACCGAGAACATTGGAATTTTTAGCAAATAAAGCCATTTTTTGTAAAACCTCATAAATAAAAAAATAGGATTGTTTTGATTTATTTTTACTCTTTAGTACATAAATAGCATTTTAAATTAAATACTCAAGTATTTTCTATAGTGTTTAATTTTTATTACAGTTGAGTACATGTATAACGCCTAAATTAGTCCTAATGTTTGTATATGTGTGTTATTTGCCTTATAGGTGTGTATAAGTATAGCTTTGGTTAGAGCTTACTTTCCTTGTGTCTGAAATGTTCCTTGATACTGTTGAATGATTTATCAGTTTGGTTAATATAGAAACTGTGTCAGTCATTACATGTTATTTCACAGGCTCTGATGAGGTAGTATTTATCTGTTTACTGTATTTGTTTTTTTTACGTTAGTTATTTTTGTGCTCAAGGCAAATTTTTTTCTGGTGAGGGGAGTTTTGTGTTTTCACTGTAGTAAGTGATAGATATTACACCTAACAACACTTCTTACAGTTGATGGCATAATTATCATTGCAATTAAAACCATAATAATAAGACAAAACTGTTTCAATGGCAATGTTACACTTTTCCGCCAAGAATGATTGAAACCATGAAGTTACCATTCGTTAAAACTTTGACATCCTCCCCCACAGGAAAGGAAAGACTACAAGAGAGAAAAATTAACAAGGAAACATTTCATTTTTTTTGTAGTTCTAATTATACAAGGCTGAACATTGACCTGAATATATACAATCTCTCCAGACATACAAGGTGTGTTCAAAAAATACCCGGAATTTTTAAATTTCGCACGTTTGGAGAGTCTTATTGTCAAAATTTTTGTTGTTGTGTTGGTATACATGCCCCTGAAGTATGACACAATTTTCAGCTGTATTCATTGTTTACTTTATCTGTAGCAGCCGCTAAGATTAGACGTGTTTTCATGAGCTCGGCAATTTTCGATTGTAAAAAAAATGGATCAAAGAATTTGTATTGTTTTGCGTATAAAATGAAATAAAGTGTAACAAAGTGTGCGAAATGTTAACTGCGAAAGGCCTATGGTGAGTCTGCTATGAAAAAAACAAGTATTTACGAGTGGTATAAGCGTTTCCAAGATGGCCACGAAGACGTTGACGATGACGAATGCCCCAGCACATCAACAATCGATGAAAACGTGGAAAAAGTGGAAGCAATGGTTATGAATGATCGCCGAATTACAATCAGAGAAGTCGCTGATGATGTTGGCATATTGATTGGCTCATGCCATGACACTTTTGCGAACATTTTGGGTATGAAACGCGTGGCAGCCAAATTTGTCCCAAAATTGTTGAATTTTCAACAAAAACAGCGACGAATGGAAGTTGCTCAGGTATCACTAAATGAAGTCAGCGAGGATGCAGAATTAATGAAACGTATTATAACAGGCGACGAAACATGGGTTTACAATATGATGTCGAAACGAAGGCTCAATCATCCCAGTGAAAGCATTCTGGCTCTCCAAGACCGAAAAAGGCTCGGCAAGTGTGGTCGAACGTCAAGGTTAGGCTTACTGTGTTCTTTGATTTTAATGGCATAGTGCATCATGAATTCTTGCCACAAGGTCAAACGATCAATAAAGTGTACTATCTACAAGTTCAAAGCCATTTGCGTGAAGCAGTGCGAAGAAAACTTCCGGATTTGTGGCAAAACAATTCATGGCTTTTGCATCACGATAATGCACCGGCTCACACATCGTTGCTTGTTCATGATTTTTTGGTGAACAATAACACTGTAATGATGGCCCAACCTCCATATTCACCAGACATGGCCCCTTGTGACTTTTTCCAAAAATAAAAAAAACCCTAAGGGTCACCGTTTCACAAGCATAGATGACATTAAAAGTGCATCGCTGAAAGAGCTCGATGCTATCCCAAAGATCGAGTTCCAGAAGTGTTTTGAGAATTGGAAAAAGTGCTGGCATAAGTGCATAATATCTAGTGGGGACTACTTTGAAGAGGACAATATCGATGTAGATGAATAAATAAAAAGGTTTTTAAGAAACGAAAATTCAGGGTATTTTTTGAACACACCTCGTACATACATATCTCCTGTTAGTGCTTAAATGACTTTGAATATTATCCCAAATTAAATTTTGTATGTTGTAGTTAATGTATCTCTTCCTATCATCAAAAAAAAATTATACCTTATGTATAAATCATAAGGTATCATAAGAAAAAGATGCCTACAAATATACTTGCTTTATATACACGTAATATTCTAAATACAAATTTAGATGTATAGAAAGCATACATGTTATAAATTTACAATAAAACAATATAATGTAACGTTGTTAGTAAATTTCAATTCTTTTAGCTTAAGCTTTAATTTTTAGTTCTAGCTTACAGTTTAGGCGTAATAATAACCGTCTATCTGTAACGCCTTTGATGATAGAACTCCGTTACATTGTAATACTTTAAAATACAAGATTAAATCATTTAAATTAGCAGAGTCTCATTAAATTAAATTTTATGGCTTATTAACTTGAAATGCAAGAATTGTGTGCTGGTTAAATAATTACTCGATTAAATGCAATTAAAGCAAATTATACTCTTTTTATTCAGCAAACAAAAAGTAAGTTACAATCATGATACAAATTTCTTGACATTCAGTTACGGACATTTATTATTTAATTTATGCATTTTTAAGGATAACATTCTAACAAACAATTAATCAATCAATGGCTGTAAATGAATCTACACTCAAGTTTACTTGCTTTTTTTTATAATCAAATTTCATAATTCAAGGTTAACAAAATTGCACCAAAGTGTGCGTAAATTACTGTTATGTAAATGAATTGAAACGTTCAAGGTTCTTTAGTTTGAGTTATGCTGTATAACATTTTAAATTTTGAAATAAATCTTTAAAGTCTTAAATCGTTCACTTAGCTGCATTCACATCTGGTAACCTCGCGTCCTCCTCGTGGAAAGTTTCAGGAAATGTCATCGGTAACTTCAGCGTCCCATCTTGTACTTGGTTGCGTACGCTGTCTTCTATCTCACGATTATAACATGTTTTAAAAAAAGGAAGTTTAAATTAAACTTGAAAACAAAATAAAAATTTTCTTGCTCTCGGACACTTCCGTTGCCCATTACATCTTGGCTAAAAGAGACCTTATATTGTATTTGCGAGCAACCTTCCTACCTACCGCGCATCCGGGGGGCGCATCCCGATTTTAATACACGTTTTAAAATTCTCCGTTAGATGTCACTAACAACCAGAGATCTCATTAAAATATTTCTCATACATTACAATTTTTTTTATACAGTTGTACATTATTACAAATTTTTGAATACATTCTCGTTTGTTTTCTGAACCTTGCCAATTTAATATGTAACATCATCTAAAGTGTGTTACAATAATAATAGATCTTAATGAGTTATTCTCTAACATCTTTATGTATTAGGGTATCCTAATATTTTTTACATGATACATAAATATAATTTACTGTATTGAAGTGTTCTTATGTAAGTAAATAAGAGTTTGCCACTAAATGTCATTACTTCGACCTTCAGCGAATAAAATTAACTTTATAGGTAACGTGATATGAATAGGTCGAATTAGTCATTTTATCAGATACTTATTAATGAGTCAGGCAGGAGTGGTTGTTAAGATTGTATGTAAAAAAAAGACATGTTAATATTATAAATACATAAATCATAAAAATACTTTACAAAATTGAAATTTAAAACAAGTAAAGTGTTGTATGGCATTTTGGTATTACGAATCTTTTAGTAATCAAAATTTAAGATAAATTATCTTTTTACCTTGTCTATTTCTTCCTTCAAATCCTTCTTGACCTTGTCTCCATCCTTGTCTGCTCTGTCCTTGATCTTGTTCCCAACCTCTTTCTCCTTCCCATCTTCCTTGTCTCCATCCTCTTGAAGATCCTCCTCTTTCAGAAGGAGTGTTTTGCCCAAAGCCTTCAGCTGAACTATGAGTAGCTCCTTGATCATTTTTTCTATGTTTCGGTTGGTTTTCTTTAACAAATTATTTCTATTAACATTTTTTGTAAACATGAATATATTACATACCCTTAAACTGAACTAATAGGAAGAGATGGTATGCATTACTCATCTCACGCATCCCAGCCCGACTTGTGATATCATGGACTCCAGTTCCACTTCAAAATTTTTGTAAACATGAATATATTACATTCCCTTAAACTGAACTAATAGGAAGAGATGGTATGCATTACTCATCTCACGCATCCCAGCCCGACTTGTGATATCATGGACTGCAGTTCCACTTCAAAATTTTTGTAAACATGAATATATTACATTCCCTTAAACTGAACTAATAGGAAGAGATGGTATGCATTACTCATCTCACGCATCCCAGCCCGACTTGTGATATCATGGACTCCAGTTCCACTTCAAAATTTTTGGAACTAAATGGATACTTATAACAACTTGACAAAATTATTGTTTAGTTCTTTTTGGTGCCAGTAAGTTTTGTTTATAACAGTAAATGTGTTAAAGTATCCAATTTTAGAAAAGGTTCTAAAAACAACTCTGACATAGAAACTGATTTAATGAATTAAATTCTTGAGATAATAAAGGGACAGGAGTATGAGATTACTCAATTAAATTTATTACTTATATTTTATTCACATTTATATAGACAACTATTCAGCAAACAAAAAGTAAGTTACAATCATGATACAAATTTCTTGACATTCAGTTACGGACATTTATTATTTAATTTATGCATTTTTAAGGATAACATTCTAACAAACAATTAATCAATCAATGGCTGTAAATGAATCTACACTCAAGTTTACTTGCTTTTTTTTATAATCAAATTTCATAATTCAAGGTTAACAAAATTGCACCAAAGTGTGCGTAAATTACTGTTATGTAAATGAATTGAAACATTCAAGGTTCTTTAGTTTGAGTTATGCTGTATAACGTTTTAAATTTTGAAATAAATCTTTAAAGTCTTAAATCGTTCACTTAGCTGCATTCACATCTGGTAACCTCGCGTCCTCCTCGTGGAAAGTTTCAGGAAATGTCATCGGTAACTTCAGCGTCCCATCTTGTACTTGGTTGCGTACGCTGTCTTCTATCTCACGATTATAACATGTTTTAAAAAAAGGAGGTTTAAATTAAACTTGAAAACAAAATAAAAATTTTCTTGCTCTCGGATACGTCCGTTGCCCATTACATCTTGGCTAAAAGAGACCTTATATTGTATTTGCGAGCAACCTTCCTACCTACCGCGCATCCGGGGGGCGCATCCCGATTTTAATACACGTTTTAAAATTCTCCGTTAGATGTCACTAACAACCAGAGATCTCATTAAAATATTTCTCATACATTACAATTTTTTTATACAGTTGTACATTATTACAAATTTTTGAATACATTCTCGTTTGTTTTCTGAACCTTGCCAATTTAATATGTAACATAATCTAAAGTGTGTTACATATTTTTCCCCCCTCTTGAAAAAAAAATTGTGTAATTTCTTCCTTTTTTTTACTGAATGTTTTGATTTAATTTTATAATTTATTAATGACTTTTAATTTAGCAACCAAACTATTCTTCTTTAAAAGAAACATATCATAAACCCTTTTATTATTACTTTCATTTCCATAATTATAACAAAATTTGTTTAACTAAAAAAAATTTTTTTTTATACTACATTAACATAATATAAACAATATTGTTTCTTGGATTTACTATCCTTCCAAACAAAAATTAAACTTTTTAACAAACAAATCTATAATCATCTTTTCTTTTACATTCATAAAATATTTTGTATTGACACATACTATTATACCTTTACACAATATTCTTTAGTCACTTCATTGCATTAAAACACTTTCTCTTATTATTTCCATTTATCTTTGACATACAAATATTATAATAAATTTAATTTAGATTTAAAAGTCCTTTAATAAACATTTCTTATTTTAAATCAACTTTTAGGAACTTGTCTTATAAATTCTCAAAATTATTCATTTTACAATATAAATTTTAAAAACATCACATTCTTGAAAATATTTTCTTTTCAAAATTAAACTTCTTGTAAACATTTTAATTCCATAAGCACAGAATTATATCTCTTCTAATTTCCAAAATAACATTATTTACTCTTAATAAATTTACTCTTTATTTAAATTAACTCTTTGAAATGACTCTTTATTCCAATTACTCTTTTGTTAAAAATTAACTCGTTCAAAATTACTCTGTTTCAAAATTGCTCTTTGTTTGTCAACATTACCTTACATATGCCCTAGCTATATTCTTCACAATCCAATCTCTGGGATTTGTGAATACCGCTTACTTCCTGTAAGCCAAAATTTTCAACATAATCGACGCTATTTATCTACATATTCTCCTCTCCATTTCACAACATTAAGCATGTACCATTGCCTCATAACCTTTCGTTATCTCTACAATATTTCGTACATCTTATACCTCTTTTGGATTTCAAAACCCATACTTTGAAAATCCAATTACATTATTCTTAAATTAAAACCCATATTTTAATTTAAAAATCATATAGCTAGATTGTTGACACACAAAGGGCTATATGTATTCTCTTACATATTAAAACTTCTTTCAAATCTTTCTGTAAACAAATTGAATTAATTTTTGCTAAGCTCTTTATATTTACAAATAAGAATTGAAATTAAACGGAACCTATGCTTGCACATTTATACACAATTTTGGTCAAGTGTATAGTCTGTTGATTCCCCATAAGTCATTGAATCGGTGTAGTATTGTGTGTTTTGAGATTTGTCCTAGTCTCTCTCATGTAGAATATGTATAGTATGTCAACGTGCACTTTGACATACAATGTGAGTGTTGTCGTGGCGTATAAATTCTGTACAAAGGCACATTCGTATTTTCCTTGTTAATTTATTCCTCTTTTTAAAATAAACTTGCATATTTCCAAATTTAAAATTTTAAGAAATTTCAACTATTTTAGAAGATAAATTTTGCTTGAAATATTTTTATATGACTATTACACAACTTATACCTTTAAATTTAAATACTTTTAACGTTAACTCATAAATTTATTTTTCTTTTATTAAACATTACTTTTAAAATCATATCACTGTTAACTTCAATTATAATTTTGTTTTTTATTTTTATTATATTTTCATTCCTCTTTTGACAAAAGGTCTATTATTAAATCCATTTTGTTTAATAGAATTGCTTTCAGAAAATTAACGAGAATATATTCTTTAAACCGAAAAGTCAAGCAAACTCGAAATATTTAAACAAGCTTTATGCAAACATTGGACTTCAGGCTGGATACTTGTTTATACAAAACGGGCAATCAATTCTAACTTGCCTGACATTCGGCTTGCAGCTGTGTAAACAATTGTACTCTACGACCGGCTTTCAATGCCATGCACAAAGTTACAAGAATCTAAACTTTACTAGGCACATTACGATTTATATTTCAAACAACAAGAGTCTCTGACCTTGACTACAATACAAGTAAAAACAGGTTAAAACTGGTTTCTCCCCTATCTTCCGATACTGTTTACACAATCCACAAGCCACTTTCTTTTACGTTCAATTTATACATTTTATAAAACTTACACTGTTAAATGATTAATGAATAATAATTTGGTTTTTTTACTTTTTTGAATATATTTAATTAAATCGGCCATTTGCAGCCATTTTTAATTTTCTTTCAGCCAGCCTACAATTTTACACTTCAAATTTTGCCCAAATAGCAGAGTTGCGCATATTGTAACGTTGTTAGTAAATTTAAATCCTTTTAGCTTAAGCTTTAATTTTTAGTTCTAGCTTACAGTTTAGGCGTAATAATAACCGTCTATCTGTAACGCCTTTGATGATAGAACTCCGTTACATTGTAATACTTTAAAATACAAGATTAAATCATTTAAATTAGCAGAGTCTCATTAAATTAAATTTTATGGCTTATTAACTTGAAATGCAAGAATTGTGTGCTGGTTAAATAATTACTCGATTAAATGCAATTAAAGCAAATTATACTCTTTTTATTCAGCAAACAAAAAGTATGTTACAATCATGATACAAATTTCTTGACATTCAGTTACGGACATTTAATATTTAATTTATGAATTTTTAAGGATAACATTCTAACAAACAATTAATCAATCAATGGCTGTAAATGAATCTACACTCGAGTTTACTTGCTTTTTTTTTATAATCAAATTTCATAATTCAAGGTTAACAAAATTGCACCAAAGTGTGCGTAAATTACTGTTATGTAAATGAATTGAAACGTTCAAGGTTCTTTAGTTTGAGTTATGCTGTATAACATTTTAAATTTTGAAATAAATCTTTAAAGTCTTAAATCGTTCACTTAGCTGCATTCACATCTGGTAACCTCGCGTCCTCCTCGTGGAAAGTTTCAGGAAATGTCATCGGTAACTTCAGCGTCCCATCTTGTACTTGGTTGCGTACGCTGTCTTCTATCTCACGATTATAACATGTTTTAAAAAAAGGAAGTTTAAATTAAACTTGAAAACAAAATAAAAATTTTCTTGCTCTCGGACACGTCCGCTGCCCATTACATCTTGGCTAAAAGAGACCTTATATTGTATTTGCGAGCAACCTTCCTACCTACCGCGCATCCGGGGGGCGCATCCCGATTTTAATACACGTTTTAAAATTCTCCGTTAGATGTCACTAACAACCAGAGATCTCATTAAAATATTTCTCATACATTACAATTTTTTTTATACAGTTGTACATTATTACAAATTTTTGAATACATTCTCGTTTGTTTTCTGAACCTTGCCAATTTAATATGTAACATCATCTAAAGTGTGTTACAATAATAATAGATCTTAATGAGTTATTTTCTAACATCTTTATGTATTAGGGTATCCTAATATTTTTTACATGATACATAAATATAATTTACTGTATTGAAGTGTTCTTATGTAAGTAAATAAGAGTTTGCCACTAAATGTCATTACTTCGACCTTCAGCGAATAAAATTAACTTTATAGGTAACGTGATATGAATAGGTCGAATTAGTCATTTTATCAGATACTTATTAATGTGTCAGGCAGGAGTGGTTGTTAAGATTGTATGTAAAAAAAAGACATGTTAATATTATAAATATATAAATCATAAAAATACCTTACAAAATTGAAATTAAAAACAAGTAAAGTGTTATATGGCATTTTGGTATTACGAATCTTTTAGTAATCAAAATTTAAGATAAATTATCTTTTTACCTTGTCTATCTCTTCCTTCAAATCCTTCTTGACCTTGTCTCCATCCTTGTCTGCTCTGTCCTTGATCTTGTTCCCAACCTCTTTCTCCTTCCCATCTTCCTTGTCTCCATCCTCTTGAAGATCCTCCTCTTTCAGAAGGAGTGTTTTGCCCAAAGCCTTCAGCTGAACTATGAGTAGCTCCTTGATCATTTTTTCTATGTTTCGGTTGGTTTTCTTTAACAAATTATTTCTATTAACATTTTTTGTAAACATGAATATATTACATACCCTTAAACTGAACTAATAGGAAGAGATGGTATGCATTACTCATCTCACGCATCCCAGCCCGACTTGTGATATCATGGACTCCAGTTCCACTTCAAAATTTTTGTAAACATGAATATATTACATTCCCTTAAACTGAACTAATAGGAAGAGATGGTATGCATTACTCATCTCACGCATCCCAGCCCGACTTGTGATATCATGGACTCCAGTTCCACTTCAAAATTTTTGTAAACATGAATATATTACATTCCCTTAAACTGAACTAATAGGAAGAGATGGTATGCATTACTCATCTCACGCATCCCAGCCCGACTTGTGATATCATGGACTCCAGTTCTACTTCAAAATTTTTGTAAACATGAATATATTACATTCCCTTAAACTGAACTAATAGGAAGAGATGGTATGCATTACTCATCTCACGCATCCCAGCCCGACTTGTGATATCATGGACTCCAGTTCCACTTCAAAATTTTTGGAACTAAATGGATACTTATAACAACTTGACAAAATTATTGTTTAGTTCTTTTTGGTGCCAGTAAGTTTTGTTTATAACATTAAATGTGTTAAAGTATCCAATTTTAGAAAAGGGTCTAAAAAAACCTCTGACATAGAAACTGATTAATGAATTAAATTCTTGAGATAATAAAGGGACAGGAGTATGAGATTACTCAATTAAATTTATTACTTATATTTTATTCACATTTATATAGACAACTAAGCAAAGTATGCAGAACAGGCAATTGTCAGGTAACTCTGAACATATAGCTGTGTCTAGCTCTTGAAGACATTGTCAGCATGTGCTTCTCGTGATGAACAAAGCTGGATAAATGAAATTGTTTTCAATTTTATACACACAATTATTTTAATCTAAAATTTTATGATTTGCAAATCATTTTCTGAAACTCTAATGAAATTTCAAAGTTCTCACATAATCCCCAATTTTTGCCAATGCTAATAATTCCCGTTTAAATGCATTAAGTATCATTTTTTCCAATCGGTGGCCAAGTTTAGATTCGAAAAGAGCAAGTGTATCACAGACTTACCCAGAAAATTTAATGGTAAAATATCAAGAAATGTAGGTAAACAATTTAAATTGAAGTAAAACATTTTGTAAGTGTTCATAAGGGTCAAACAACTCAATAGTTGTTCAAAAGGGTCAAACTTTTTATAGTTTTCACAAAAGTGGAAATGGAAACACTTTAAGCTTCCTCCTTTTTCAAGAAAAATCTTACCATATCAAAAAGATAGAGATTGTTGTATCATTCTATGATACATTATGTCATCAATCGCAGAAAATTTGATCTTTTCATAGAAAAGAATATTCTGGAATTCAAAGAGAGTATCATGTTGACTAATCGGAACATGAAAAAGCGAGTCTGTTTGAGAACCATAACTATCACAGTAATAACCGGAGTAGTACCTCAGTGCCCCAAAACACCTGCTGGCAAAAAAAAGAAACTTCCATTGGGGTGGGGTTTTATAAACACAATTACAGTTTTTTATAGGATAGACAAAAATTATTTCTTAAAGAACAAGAAAAATAATATAATAACCCACCTTAATAAAGTACTCTTTAAAATCTGACAGGCATTATGATAACCTAATCATTTTACATGATACATAAATACAATTTACTGTATTATAGGCTTTTCATCTAAGTAGATAAGTGTTTGCCACTAAAGCTCATTAGTTCCGCCTTCAGCGAATAAAATTAACTTTGTAGGTAACATGATGTAAATAGGTTGAACTAGCCATTTTATCACATACTTATTAATAATGAGTCAGAAGTGGTTAAGATTTGATATAAAAAGAGCAACACGTTGATATAATAAATTATATAAATCATGAAAATACTTTACAAAAATTGAAATTAAAAACAAGTAAAGTGTTGTATGAGATTTTGGTTTTAAAAACGTTTTTTTGTAATAAAAATTTAAGGTAGATTCTCTTTTTACCTTGTCTATCTCTTCCTTGAAACCCTTCTTGACCTTGTCTCCATCCTTGTCTGCTCTGTCCTTGATCTTGTTCCCAACCTCTTTCTCCTTCCCGTCTTCCTTGTCTCTTTCCTCTTGAAGATCCTCCTCTTGAAGAACCTCCTCTTTCGGAAGGAGTGTTTTGCCCAAAGCCTTCAGCTGAACTATGAGTAGACGGCTGTGCATGACTTGGTTCACTTGTAGCGCCTTGATCATGTGCTCTTTGTTTTGGTTGGCGTCCTTTAAAAGATAATTTTTATTAATATTTTTTACTTATTACAATTTTGCTATTACTTGCGACCAGACTTTTTGTTAACTAAAAATTCTTAAATTGTTAACTTACACTTGGAGCAAACGTTTTCGTCTTAGACTTCTTCAGCCTCGTATTTTTCCCGCTAGGAATGCTATTGTTGTGCTTCCTTGGTACCATTTGTTGAAAGTTATAAGTGATGTGATCGAAGAGTATGTGTGATCTGTGTTGTGTTTGTTCATTTAGGATGTCATTTTTATGTGTGTTGCTATATCTATATATTTTGTACTGTTCTACTGTGTTTAATTTATGGCCTTTGTTGCATGTGTGAAGGATGCTCTTGTTATTTTCCATACTTTTGCATGAGTGTTTAGTGTCCATGAGGTGGTTTGCAAAGGTGGATTCAATAGTAGTGTTCAGTGCCCTTTTGTGTTTTTTATATTTTTCGGCGAAAGATTGTCTGTTTGTCCAATATAGAACTTATTGCAGTTGTTGCATTTTAGTCTGTATACTCCTGAAATATTGTATGTGTTGGTATTGTTATTAATGCTGTGTCTGATAGCCGTTTGGCTTTTATTTGTTGTTCTATAAGCTACATTACATCATGTTTTTTTGAATTTGTGTGCTATTTTATTTGTGAGTTTGTTTAAGTATGTAAGGTGATGAATTTGTTTATGTTTGTGTTTTTGTTGTTTGTGTTGTTTTTACTATTCTTGTTGAGTATTTTTCTGTGTAGTTTGTCTATTAGACAAATTCATTAGACAGTACAACAGTGCAATGGCCTTTTCCTATTTTTACAATAACTATAAATAAGGCTCATGGTAAAACATTCTTAAGAGCAGGCCTCAAACTGGCCAAGCCTTTTTTTACATATGGTCTTTATGATGCAGTAAGTAGAGTAAAATCTCAAGATGGATTAAAAATAAATATTGAAAATACGATTAGTAAAAAAAATCAAATTGAAAACATATTCACCAAAAATGTAGTTTAAAAAGAAAACTTGTTATGAAAAACTTGAATTATATTAAATTTAATTGGTATTAAAAAATAAGATTATTATACAAAAATTTTAAATTTGTTTCAATACGAATAGGGGCATTTGCCCCTAGTTATATATAATAGTTCATCAGGTAAAATATATCACAAATGAACTTTTTACTTAGCACTATGTAATAACATATAAAAATTCAATGTTACTACAACCTTTAACATTACAATGTGCACGAAAAAGACTATTAAACTTTAACTTAATTATCTGGAATTAATTTCAGTCATGTTTTAATTAATGGTGAGTGGTAAGGGCATGGGCGGCGAGTTGGACGGGGCTTGCTTGGCGCAGCCTGAGTCAAGGGCGACATCGTATTGCATACCCAGGCAAACTTTCCCCATCAGTTTTGGGCAATGTATAAAACGACTAGGCGTTCTATGGAGTGACTAACTTAAAACATTGCCTGTAGCATATATAACTTATAGTACATGATAACAACAATATTAACTTATTTTAGAATATAAAATTAATTATTTAATAATAATATGGTTCACTAAATAGAAAACTTAAAGAAAGGTGAAGGCTAGCAATAGATGCTGGTTCATGAAACCTAATGTTCCATTTGGGTCCAGCTAACTTATTCAACAATATAGGCTTCGCTTATATAAACACTAATACAAAAACTATTTCCTTGACTCACTTATCACTTATACTATACAGTACTTACTTACTTAAACAAAAATCTTACCAGTTGATACTTAACAATGAAGATACTGTAGTTAATCTTCCAAAGTTAACTTGGCTATATACCAAGTAAGATTCTTGTTTAAGTACATTATAGCGTAAGCGCATATATGTTTTCTTGTTTAATAATCTAAACAACATAGGTTATTCAAATACAAGATTATTTATTAATTTATATTCAAAGCTTTTCGTTAATAAACAGTACTAACATCATCAGGAATGAATGTTCCTGAAGAGTGCATGAATAATACGAGGGTAAGTCAAATATTATCCGCAATATAGGTATATTTTTTGTTTACGTTGGCAGTACTGTCCTTTTGCGTTGATGACGCATGCTTTGTTTATTCGTTGTTATGTCTATGCACGTTACAAGCTGCTAGGTTAGTTTCGTTATCGCTGCCGTGCTGTTAATAATGGCCGCTCCACTTTCTATTTGCACCAAAGAAGAGCAACGTTCAGTGATCCGTTTTTTGTGGTCGGAAGGTGTATCAGGGGCCGAAATTCATCGAAGACTTTTGGTACAGTACGGGAACAATTGTTTGCCACAACGGAGTGTCTATGAATGGATTGAAAAATTCAAAAATGGTCGCACAAGTGTTACGCAAAATGAAGGAGCTGGACGACCAGTTACCGCCATAAACGAGGAAAACATTGAGCGTTCACGTGAAATGATTCTCTCAGACAGACGGATAACTGTTGACAACGTGGCAAATCGTCTGCAAATTAGCCACGGTTCTGCCTACGAAATCATTTACAGCAGACTTGGGTTTCATAAAGTTTGTGCAAGATGGGTTCCAAAACAACTGACACAGTTGCATAAACAAACGCGCTTGGACGTGTGCAAAAAACATTTGGATCGCCATGTTAACGAACGGGACAACTTCTTAGACAGGATCGTTACTGGTGACGAAACATGGATCCATCATTACGAGCCGGAGAGTAAACGGCAGAGTATGGAATGGAAACATCGAAATTCGCAGTGCAAGAAAAAATTCAAAACCCAACCGTCCGCAGGAAAACTTATGCTTACGGTTTTTTGGGACTCACAAGGTCCATTACTGGAACATTATCAGGAAAGGGGCACAACAATAAACAGTGTACGTTACAGTGAGATGCTTACTGCTAAGCTGAAGCCTGCAATTCGTAGCAAACGCCGAGGACTGCTGTCAAAAGGCGTTGTGTTGTTGCACGACAATGCCCGTCCGCATACAGCTGCCCACACTGCAGAAACGCTTCAGAAACTCAATTTTGAAGTATTGGATCATCCATATAGTCCAGATCTCGCTCCATCTGATTTTTACTTGTTTGGTCCACTCAAAGAGGCAATTAGGGGCCGTCGATTTACGACAGACGAAGCATTGAAAGAAGCGGTGCATTCCTGGCTTGCATCTCAACCCAAAACCTTCTTCCACGAGGGCATCAGGAAACTTGAACAACGTTGGACCAAGTGCGTTGAAAAGCAAGGGGACTATGTCGAAAAATGATGTACTTGTAAGTTTCCTATTTGATTTCAATAAAATTTTATAACTATATTGCGGATAATTATTGACTTACCCTCGTATATCCAATAATAATAATATAATATATTATTCATTCCTGATGATGTTGGTACTGTTTATCAACAAAAAGCTTTAAATATAAATTAATAAATATTCTTGTATTTGAATAACCTATGTTGTTTTATATATGTATATATATATATATATATATATATATATATATATATATATATATATATATATATATATATATATATATATTTTTAGGTTAGTTTTGGTTGGTAAAGATTATTTAGATTTTTTGGACTAGGAGACTGACAGACTTACCTTGGTAAGAGTCCACTCTGTAGTCTTGAAATAGAAACACTCATATCATTGTTTAAGTGCTTTTATGTGTTTCTATTTCAAGACTACAGAGTGGACTCTTACCAAGGTAAGTCTGTCAGTCTCCTAGTCCAAAAAATCTATATATATTACTTGTGTATGTAAATTATTAAATTTTTTTAATAACTCAATGACAACTTTCATTACAATCATACCTTTCTTTCCCTTTCCTTCCATTTTAGACCTTCACCTGCACCTGAAAGATCATATATTTGGTCAAATGTCGTAAAGATTATACACATACATTTTACTTCTACATAAAACTATATAGGCCCTAATACACTATGGTTTATAAATGGAAAACATATAAATAAAAACTGTTTTTTATCTAAGTCTCCAGACATCCTCATTAGCTTTAACTCTATGTAATCAAAATTGTAATTAAAACTATACATTTCCCTGACATTCATTTGTAATCCAATATCTAGGTGTTATTCCTGCTTCACAGATTGATGAAATATTTAATGTTTCTTCAGATATAATTTCTTCGGTACAAATATGTTTCCTTTTATAATAATTAAAAACAACTGAGGTTATTTAAATACAAGAATTTTAACTGAAATGTATATAAGAATTAAATAAAAAATTCTCACTAAACACTTGTAAATATTTACAAACTTGCCTATAGTAGCACTTACTTATGTTGTTGAGGGCGGCCGTTTCGGGTGATGTGTCCCATTGTCAACTCAGACCGTAACTCAAAAAATTCTTGTATTTGAATTACTATTTTTATGAAACTAAAGTTAGGTAAAAAATTTAGTACAGAGTGGTAACACGTACTCCATTCCCGTATCAACGGCAAACTGTACCACATATACATATATTTAAATATACCTATAAAGTCTCCAGTTAGGATATATTTGGTTCTAATTTTATATATTAATATATACGTTTATTAAAATATACCAGTAAAGTGTCCATTCAGGATAGATTTGGTTGTAATTTTATACAACATTACCTAATTATACGTCTATTTCCGCGCCGTAAAATTTTTTGCCAGGTGACGTCATTTAATCTCTATTCTAGCCTAACATGTGTACATTTGATTAAACATATAAAATTACAACCATATCTATCCTGACTGGATACTTCATTAGTATATAAAATTAACCTTCGGTGCCAATAACAAACAATAATTATCTATATAGCTTCCGGACATGTTTTTCATTCATTTGTTATACATTGTATTGGGAGAGCAATGTGCAATTTTACTAGCACTATATCCACATATGGGGGGAATTACAATTTTCCAAAACTGTTAGTTTTTAAGGCTTGAGCGAGAGTTGTAATAATTTTTTTCGTATCCCTAATGACTTTCTGCGTTGGCCAGTATAATTTTTTTTGCTAAAATCGTACACGTGGGCATGGGAAATAGATATAAAAAAACTGTTATCAGCCAATTCAAAAACTCGTAACAAATACAAAAAATAAGAAAATAGCTTTCTCTCATATCCCAAACAATTTAAAATTTTTGATAAAAATTATTCCACCCCCTTTCACAGTCACTTAAAACCTTACAAAATGCCTGGAAAAGTATTTAAACCTACTTGTGATGGAGAAAAATATCACTTTTAACTATACACTATGCACTATTGACATACAACACGCTTCACAGGCGACAAGATGCTGCGTTACGTAGTAACTTATATAATTTTTAGGCTAAAGTTAGAAACAAGTACGATTGTGGTATAAGTGTTTTTACGTCCTTTTTAAACATTTTGTGATTTACTATTCCAAAAAATAAAGATGTTTTTGTAAGTTTTATAATTCTATAAATTGTGTGTGGTAGTGTAATACTTTGATATTATACCGACCTCACACCTATTGCTAACGTAGGACATTACAGAATGAAAATATACATAAATAAACCTTTACATTTCTTACAACCAAATTTATTCCAACTGGATATTTCATAGGAATATTTAAATATAGGTATATAGTAATGTTATATAAAATTACAACAAAATTTATCCTAACTCGATACTTTATAGCTATGTAGTAATGCTGTATAAAATATTGCAATATTGTCCTACACTCCCTATAGGTGTGTGATCGGTACATACAAAGTACCGAAATATATTGTACGTAGATTATACATGGTGTTTTGTTAACCCTAGACCACTTATACCTCGTCAAAATGAAGACGAACCGTTTAAAAAATGTCTGTATCTGACAAATGAGCCGTTCGCATGCATCCATCTTCTCAGTACCTATAACAGACGATGTCAGATGAGAAGTTTGATCGCTAAAACTCGTATGCGTCTTAGTGAAACAGAGCTCGCGTCGTCAGTTTGACGATATATAAGTGATTGTGTGACTTTTTTAAGGATTGTTCTCTATACATTTTATTGTACAAATTCTGTAATTTTATTAAAAACTTGTTTTACAACTCATTCGTTTATTTCATGTGTTTTTTGTAAATAAAATGTGTTAAACGTTATTTATAAAAGACCTTTTTAAACATTTGTGTTTCACCTTTTAATTAAAACATAGTCATCATAATTATTATTTTGCTTTCTAATAGTAGGATTCGTAGCTACTAAAATATTTTTTACAAGGGCTAAAGAAATATGGGATATTACAATGTTCAACAGATAATATTGAAAAACATTATTTTGACAAATAAAAAAAAAAGAAATTGGAGTAGTCAAATTTACGATACATAAGTAATCGTGCGACTAAGTTTAGACAGGGGGTTAAAAGGCAGGGGTGTAGCCAGGACCATGGTTTGGAGGGAGCACGGCCTAAGGAGTGAAGGGGGCAAAACCTCACTAAGGAAATTTTGAACATTTTTATCCCTAGAAGTAATATTTTATGGCATTTAAAATTATACAAATGTTGGGTTATCGGGAAGATATGTTACTATAAACCTAGGACTGTTTTATAGATATTTTGGTTATTGTGCATTAGCTCGGCACCATACGATATTTTGGGAAATTGTTCGAAACCATCAAATAGGACAATATCCAAAAGAATTTTTTTTTATTGAAGTAGGAAAGTTACTTTTTTTCAATTTAAAGTAGGGTAATAAATTCGGCGCGGATGTATAAGTTGTGAATGGGTGTGGAGTGATACTTACGTCACAGTGCTGTGCATAAGGTTGTAAGCATCGACCGCGGTACGTGTCACGCAACCTTACGTGTGTAAATATTTGAGAAACAACTTCTCCAGTTAGAATAGATTTGGTTTTAAATGTATACAATACTGTATACCTATATTAAAATATACCTAAAAAGTGTCAAGTCAGGTTAGATTTGGTTTTAATTTTATACATTGAAATTCAGTTGTAACATCACAAAGCATTTGTATCACTCCGCGCCTATTCACAACTTCGCTTAAATTTTATACATATATTTAAATATACTTATAAAGTCTCCAGTTAGGATAGATTTGGTTTTAAATTTATACAATACTGAATACCTATATTAAAATATACCTAAAAAGTGTCAAGTCAGGTTAGATTTGGTTTTAATTTTATACATTGAAATTCAGTTGTAACATCAAGAAGCATTTGTATCACTCCGAGCCTATTCATTCATATTTCTACATCCGCGCTGAATTTTTTACGCTACTTTAAATTGAAAAAAAAAGTAACTTTCCGAGGTCAATTAAAAAAAAATTCTTGTGGATATCGTCCTATTTGGTGGTGTTAAACCATTTCCCATAATATCGTATAGCGCTGAGCTTCTACATTTTTACCGATATTTTTTTTTGCTAAAACTATTTGGTTTGGGGGGAGGGCACGTGCCCCTCCTTAGCTACGCCACTGGTTAAAGATGATAATTTTTTCAGAAAATTGTAATTTTTGTTGAATCACCAGTAAGTTTAAATACTTTTTGAGGGACTTTGATAGTTTCAATTTCAAAAAATCAAGGTAAAACATTAATTTTGTAAGGTTTTAAGTGCCTGTGAGGGGTGAAATAATCTGATTCCAAAATTTTA
The DNA here is from genome assembly GCA_036971475.1 of Prosapia bicincta. Classification (NCBI taxonomy): domain Eukaryota; kingdom Metazoa; phylum Arthropoda; class Insecta; order Hemiptera; family Cercopidae; genus Prosapia; species Prosapia bicincta. Next base: position 97,399,676 of record JBAIZL010000006.1, on the reverse strand, counting down.
ATTTTTTGGAATGTGAGCGGAAGTTTCCAGAGTTTTTTTTGTATTTTTTACGAGTTTCTGCATCGACCGGTATAATGTTTTTGGCCGAAATCGCTTACGTGGCTAAATGAAACACATACCAAAAAAACCATTCCAATTGAAATCCCAGCAAATGAAAATTTGCAATTATAAAATAATATATAACATCTTAATACCAAATAGACTATAATTTGTTGCATATAATAACACATTTATTTAATTTACAGTCGCTACAACTACAAAGAAACAAAATCATGTTTCAAGATCTTGGAATAATGATTGCATCATATTTTACCACTGTATTTTTACAGTTTTGTAAGGTCTACATTCACAATTATTTTTAGCCCTACATAACAGGCCACCGTAAATCATATTTTTTTTAAAAAAATACATTGATTAATATAAATTTTAAAAAAATACTCAAGTACATATGATATTTTTAAGAACCAATGACAAAAAAGTTTGACTTAAGATTGCCATGGTGGGTTAACAAAAAAAAACTGAAAACATTCAAAATACTCAGTGAAAGATTCAGAATTTATACAAAAGTAACCTATATTGAATTACCTTTTATCTGGTTTCGAATTAAAAATCTTACACGTCTCTATCCTTTGAACTGTATGTAGAAGTCGAATGTTACGTATTAGGTGTAAAAGTAATAGACCGTCAGTTGTGGCAAAATTGTTTCAATTGAAACTAAACATTTCCCACGCGTTAATATTTTATTGATATAGTATAATAATATTATATTATTAAACGTAATAAATTAGGTAAACAAATTAAGCTTTAAACAAACAAAATAGTATATTGTAATTTACAAAAGTATTATACTATTTAAGGCCACAATGTTTACGTTTAAAAATATCAGTAAATAGAAGCCAGCTAAAAATTCCCTAAATACAATGAAAGGTATTTCCTAAAGACATTTTAATCTGGAATGCTAAACTGACAAACACACCGAGGCTATTCTGTAAATCCCCGTCTTATTGCGTTGTATAATTTGAGGCTAAGCTCAACAAATATAGAGTTGTGCAAGAGCCATTTGGAAATTACTTGAATTTGTTTTATTCACTAAGTTCGTTTATTCATTTAAAAATGAACATTTCACTCTCATCTTACTTGTAAATTGCTAATAATATAACAAAATATGTTTAAAATGTTTTGTCATTCAACTTATACAGCTACTTATTAATCTGATATAATTTTTTAGAAAAAACAATTATTTTTAATTTATAGGTAATTAAAAATGTATAATACTTGGATGATGAATACAACTATTTTTGAAAAATTTAAAAACAATGTATATTTTTAAAATAGAAAAAAATAATTATAAGCTCTTTCAAACAATAATTTTTACACTAAAATATTGGAAAAAATTAAAAACGTTTTTAACATGAAAATGTGTAAGACACATTATTAATTTTTTTTTTAATTCAGAGATTTAGAATCAGTAGCATATGCAAGGTGGAGTTCAGGGGTTTGGGCCCCCTGAAATATGAGCTTCTTTTTTTAATTATGAGGTATTAGAAAGTCAACTCTTGAATACAGTATTTGGGATTGATATTATTTGCGTTGGAATACATCAGAAAAATATGAACTATATTTTGATCTTACAAGTTATGATGTACAAAATGAAGTTTTAGGAACTGTTTCAGACAGAATTTGGTATTCAACGTTATGTTAGTCAAAGAAACAAAATCAGGCTTATTTTTGGATTTATGACTTCGCAAAATTAGAAAAAATTTTAAATAGCTATATTTTGCTAAGTCTAAACGCACCCGTTGGGATTCTATGAGAAACATATCATTGAATACTATACCAGAACCTACCAATGAAAATAGTAGTTTAAAACATGAACCTTATAATGTAAACTTTTTGGCTCAATGTCGACAAGCTTTTAAATGTTCTTTATTTTTTGGCAGGAGTACCCCCGGACCCTAATCTTGTGCCCCCCCTAACACAAAGCTTGTAACTTGCAACAAAGCGTTTTAGAACAATCACATTTTCATAATTCTTTGGTAGAGTAACATTAAAAGTTTGAATTGCTATTCCCTTAAGGAATAGGGGAGACCATTTCTAGATATGCTTAATAAAACATTTTTCCTGTTTGAGGAATAAGTCAAAGTTAATTTTCTCTTATAAACTTATGATTTGTTCAGTGAATTTAAGATTATTACAAGTAACTGTGGTAAAAACTTTAGCCAAACCTGTAAAAAATTTCTAGGTTTCTACTTTTATTTGTATTTTTCCCTAGTTTTGAGTTTTATACTGCACGTTCATATATTATCCAATATTAGTTTGTTTTCTTCTATTAGCCACTATCTTAACAATTTCCTCTGTGGAATAGAAAACCAGTTCTAAGAATGTTTGTACTCGTATCATGCTCTCCACGCTGAATAGGAGGTTCAATAGATCTTTTTTCAACTCAGTTGATGCTTGACAATGAAATCGTCGAAAGTTAACTCGCATATATACCAAGTAAGATTTCTTGTTAAAGTACATTATAGTGTGATATACACACATATGTGTGTGTGTGTGTGTGTGACCAGCATAATTCATACTACATAAACATAATTTTCTGGAAGTATATGTTTTATTTCACTGTTTTTTAGGCATTCTCTGGTTAATGCGGATCGGCTCTGGTCCTAATGTATTATTTTAGTCTACATCAATACTTGTGCCTTTCACTGTGTACAGAATCTAAAACAGGGTTGTCCAACTGGCGGCCGCATGTGGCCTGCCGGGGTATTCTGTGCGCCCGCCAATAGTTTTTCAAAATTAAAAGAAATAGTTATTTAATAATTATACAAAATTGGATCAATTTATCAGTTGAAGACATTACCATCATTTTGCATCCAATTTTAAAAAAATTTCCCCCCTGGCAGTAATTTTAATTTCACACCCCCAGTAAATAGATTTCTCAGACTCTGCCACCACACACAGGTATGGCCCGTGGTTTAGTCCAAAGATTGAGTTTCGGCCCTTCCAACCTCCAACAAGTTGGACAACTCTGATCTAACATCATCCAAATTTGGTAATCACAAAGAGCAAGTAACTTTATATTTTTTAGGGGGTATTAATGAAAAGATAGCTTATGCCTCCATAACATTAGACTTTCATCAATTAACAATTTTTGTTAATGATTTAGCCTCGAAAATAATTTTGTCTCAACGTTTTAATAATAGTAGGTATTTTGTAATGCATGTCACTTCCTCTTATGAGAGACGGTTGTCATAAAACTATAGCACTCTGTGTAGTTAGGTATCTGTAGAACTTAACTATCTGAATCAATTGGGACCAGACCCCATTGGATTTATTCAAAAAAAGGGAAAATTTTAATTAATTACTGCATGCATGTTAGAAATTGAAGAAAAAACTAAACCTGTTTATAATTTTATATTTATTCTGATCGTAGCTTATTCACAGAGAATTGGACCTGAAAATAGGTTTCCCATTGAAGGATGCTGCAAAACCCACTGGAAGACAGCCTTTTTTAACACTTTGTTTTTTGCTGCCTTCTTTGATTTTCTTGAACTTTCCTCTCCTATAATATTGACAGAAAGTTTAAAAGGATAGGTTTGTTTTTTTAATGCCTGAAATCATTAATTGTCTTAAGCCATACATCTCAACACACTGTGTACCTATAACTCCTTTAGCTGATTGATCTATAATTACTTTACCTGCTAATAATAAGAACTCGTTTTATCACAAAGAAGACAACACCCTGATGCGAAAGAATATCAGGGCTGGCCATCTGGTGACAGAATTGCACTGAGTTGGCGATACAGCATCCAAATAATGTTTGCACTGCCCCTACACTAGCTTTGTGGGAAAGAGCCTAATAGCGTGTGTAGAGAGAATCATTATTAGTTAGCAGCATAAAAGTGAGCATCAAACACTAAGCTCCCTTTTTGAGAATTGTATGGCAATCATGCGGCTTATTAATTCTGTATAGGCTAATGACAGATCACAGACAATTTTGCTCTTTTAAAACACTCAACGTTTTGAATTTCTTTCTGAAATTCCTTTTCAAGAGCTCAATTTTAATTAAACAATTACAAAACATAAGTTACTATTTATAAAATACATAACATACATAAAACATATTAAAATCAACAATTATAAAACTCTTAAATATCCATTTACAAGTCAAATGTTTTTTAATCACAATAAAAAATGTTCTATTGAGATTAAAAAAAATCTTTATCAGCGTCTTCTCACTCATTGAGAAAACTATCAAAAACGTTCTGTCTCAGTAAGTTTTCACAAATTAACAAAATTTAGAGTTTGGATAGTCATAAACGAATGTTAAAGTGATTAATATATAAGTGTTTTGAAACTACATCATGATGATAAATGTCTGATAGTATGAATAATTGAACAAACAAAATCAGAAGTTTTACTATTGTTAATGGAAGAAAAAAAAATATTTTATGCATGGAAAAATGATGCACGTTTCACATGAGCCGCATGCAGTCATGCCTGTGGTATGATTAAAAACCAGATTTGAATAAACTTAAGTAATAAGTACCATAACTGGAGTTAACTAAATGGCCCGATCTACACTTGGGCGTAGGCTTGAATGTGTTAACAGTAGACGTGTTTTATTAAAAATAATCACCTATCTACCTATCAACATATACAAATATTATGTTGGCTAAGACAATCCTCCAAGTAATTCAGACCTGCTGAATCATCTGAGACAAAAAAGCCTCAAGAATAATATCGGTTATTCTAATTTCCCATAGTTGTCACAGTATACTGTAAAATAAAGAATATTTTTTAAATTCCTTCTATTACAATCGTTAATAAAATACGCTTTTATTCATCCCATCAAGTTCAAATACATTTTTTAAACTTATTGTGGATGACAATTGTTGTTAAGTTTTTCAAATCTTTTTGAAATAATAAAATTATAAAATTTATTGAGTCCAGCCGGATTCGAACTGAGAATCTTCATGTTCAAAGTCCAGCGCACCTGGGTACTGCACCAACTTTTCAATACCTATATATATTTCTTAAAGATGTATATGAACTCCTCCCCCCGCTATCTGGTTATTGTCGAAACCTCCATTGTACAACCTTAAACTGTTGCCATGGTTACCACACAATATCATAAATATTGGTCTATGGTAACTAAAATAAAACTTTTTTTCTTAACCTCAATAGGAATTTATTTGAATGTTTTTAATATTATTTGTTAGTAGAGCAAAACTGCAATTATAGGAATAGTAACATCTGAAACTGTTTATGAGGTGATGCTAAGATGTCAGCAGATCTCAAGGATATATAGAAAGTCAAGATTGAACTGACAACAAAATTTCACAGGAGTTCTACAATTGAGAAACACAATTTGTATAAGCAGGTGTTTCCTGAATCTATCTCCTAAATGTTGGCATTTAACTATATGTTTCAGTTACCACATTAATGTACTATAATTAAAAATGACTTAACTAAATGAATACATAGCGCTTATTTGCTGACGCGTTTCGAAAAACAATTTTTCCTTTGACGAAGCAAAGCCTCTGTAGAAACATGTCAGCAAATAAACCCTATGTATTCACTTAGTTAAGTAATTTTTAATTATAGTTTAATCAGTGAATTCAAGATGACTACATCAAGCAACTTTAAACTATTATAAATGTTAAATCCTTTTAGAGCAAATATTATGGGGTTTGGATTGAATGGAAATTGGTGTCTTATTTAAAATGCAATTCAATATACAAAATATGAACTTTTGTTGCTCTTCTATTACACATCCAGGATTTAATAGATCTTGTAAAACTACTAGTGTACATAACAACTCCAGTTCCAAAATGTAATCTTAGCAAGATATTATCGCAAAGGCAAAGAGTTCACATATGTGAGAATTAATGAAAAAAGCTTTGCATCACATGAATCTAACACTTGTTTCTAAGAATAGTGTTTGGGTTAGTTAAATCTAGACAATAATGTTCTGGTAAAAACCATGTGGGAAACAAAGTGGACACATTTATTGAAATCAAGGATCAATTAATTCTGAGTAATTACTTAAGTATGATAAAAAAGTAAATAAGAGGCTTTTGCACCTGAAATTAGCAAGACAAATTCTGTAATCAAAATATTAAATAACAATAAATGGTATAATAATTATCAACATACAAAGAATAACACTGGAACCATCTTTTAACAATTTGTTTTGCTAGTGTTTGTTTAGCGTCACTTGATTTCATTAAATTTTTAATCCCATGGTGTATGGTGAATCTTTCAAGATGAAAACTCTGTGAAGTAAACATACACAGGTAGTAAAATAATAAAAGTTAATAGTGCCCTAATATATTTATTTTTTTTGTTACAAAGAGCTAACATATATATTACACGCCATTTATCTTGAAATATTATAAGACAAAAATATTTTGCCCATCTAACTTTAACTCAAAAAGAAAAAACAATGTTACAAGATATATATATATATTCTTGATATTTTACGTTATCCATTGTTTTTCCGTTGCACTGACTTTATGAAGTTAATATATTACTATTGTAAGTAATTTTATCCACCATTAAGTGCTAATTTTACCTTGAGTGATGAGGCACCTTTCGGTCACTTGACCATTGTCGAATCACTGATATTTTTCTGGTGTAGATAATGAATCTACAAACAACATATACAGAAGACATACTATACAAAAACATCATACACACAGATCAAGAGAAAGTGCGTGTAATGTCAACAAATACCAATATCACGGACCGAACATCTACACCAGAAAAATATCAGTGATTCGACAATGGTCAAGTGACCGAAAGGTGCCTCATCACTCAAGGTAAAATTATTGCACTTAATGGTGGATAAAATTACTTACAATAGTAATATATTAACTTCATATATATATATATATATATATATATATATATATATATATATATATCTTAAATTAAAAACGTAATTTCAATGAATGAATAGTGGAGATAAGACATTTAAAATTATTTGTAACAGTACAAAAATAAATGATTTTGGAGAGCATATTATTAATAGGAACAAAACATAATTTTATAGTTGACTAAACATAAAAATGAAACAGCAAGTAAATAATTATCACTAAAACAAGGCTATAATAAATTACGTTAATTTCTAAGCTTTACCTAAACTTAAAACACACAGCAAAATGAAAATAAAAATTCAGTAGATATAATTCAAAAGTTGAAGATTTATAATGAGCAACGCTAAATTATTGATCTAATAAAAGTAAAAATATTACATATAGTGTCAAATACATCATAATTGAATTATAGATCTCTTAAAAACCAAATAAATTAATACAAGAATTAAATGAACAAACAAAAAATAATGCTAAATAAACTTGTGCAAAACTCAATTATCAGTTGTTGCTGATTTAATAAATAATGTACAACATAACATAAAATCTTGTTTTATCCTGAACTAAATGTTGTCTGAATTAATTAATTGTAATGGTATCGGTTTTATACAACTTATTCATGCTACTTCTCAACATCTACAAACATTTGAAATCACTACTGCAAAGCAAATCACCAATCTTGTATATATGGTAACTAAAACAAAATGTTCACATACATATTGTCTGTAAGAGTAGTTAAACCATCAAACTTATAGACAAGAAGAAATATAACAGAACAAATTTTGTACTATGTAACATACAATTTCAAGATAGAATATTTAACATCATTGGAGCATAATACATCAATTGAGCACAGGAGAACAAAAAATATCAATTTAATTGTTTAAATAAAATTTATTTTGAATTGAAATAAATTTATTTGACTTATTTTTATTTATTGCAGGTTTTTATAATAAAGTAAATTTTTTTCTTCAATTGCTAGTAAAATTTTCAGTTAGAAACAACTTTTTATAAGTCAAATACCATAAACCTGCCAAAATCTATGATTTAAAGATCGTATTCTTATATGAACAAGTACGGCATATAAATTTTAGATATATACAAAAAAATAAATAGAGATTATTTTCTTTGTTATTAAAAAGCTTGTTTAGTAAATAAATTACTTTTTTAAACCTGTTAAGCAATATGTAGAAAACTGAAAAAAAAGTTTTGTTGATAGAGACCGCTAATGCAATTGTTATGAGCTATTTATATTTTGTGTAATAATAGAGAAAAGATTTCTACAAAATTAAAATTTGTAAGAAATTTTGGAGAAGCCTTAAAGAAATGCAAAATTTAAACTAAGCTACCCGGAACCAAAAAGAAGCAGCCAAAGTCTGGTAAAGGATTAAAGGATTTCTAAAACAATAAAATACATTAAACTTCTCTTTAATGTAAGCGTAGCACTGATTACCAGTGTTAAAATATTTATCTTACTTTACATTAAATCTTTAAAATGTAGATCTGAAACAAGGAAACATATTTTTTCTCTGTTTTTTTAAAATTCAAATTCTACTTTTTGTTAAATTTTAAAAGCCAGTTTTATAAAATCATAACACTCAAATTTCGTGTCTTGTACAATAAAAACACATATTAATACTACTAACAATTTCATAGTACACATTTATGCTTGTTTATCAGATAAAATTGAGATCAGAGGAGATTCAGTAAATAACTAATCTGGATAACGTAGAAAATATGAATAAAAATTAAATATCCAATAATGGGGAACACTTATTCTATTTGAGAAATTCATCTATGAAAAACAGCATTTACTTACAATTTAAACAAACTCGAACAATTAAAACTGGAGTCAACTGAAAACATTTTATTAAAATAAACACACAATATGAGAACAAAATGAATTTGTTCATTTTGTAACAAAATATTTCAGGTAACTGACGTACTTCTTGACTGTCAACTGCCTGAGATGTCAACACCAACGTCTTAGATGCCTCAGAAAGTGAGTCATCAAATTTCCTTTTCTCATTATGTCTATATAATTATTAGTAACAATGCTATCCACTAAAAATTGCTAGAGCAGACAGACAAAAGAGAGCACATGCAATTATAACAGGTGCGTATTTTTTTAAAATTTGATCAACCAATCCGCTTTACTTTAACGATTTATTGGCCATCGGGCCGATCTTAGTTCAACTTTTTTTAGGTTGTTAAGACTTCTGTGGGACAAGCTAAGGAAAATACAGAAACTGACAACTTAAAATTAAACAGATAGAAGTTTATTAAAGATAAAAGAAAACTGTTTGTAAAAACAAAATAAAGAGAATTTAAGGTGAAGATATCTAAACATATACAACTTTTAACTATTCTTTTAAACTGTTAGGTTCTACTGAAAATTTCATTTACACATTTAAAAAACTAACAGCAATACATACATAAATTATCTGAAATGATTCGATCCCCTTTACTTTGGTTGAAATGTTCTACTGTAGTTTAAACGATGGCTTTATAGAAGGAGAAATTTTTGACCTTTTAAAATGTTTGTAGATTGTTTTCACGTAATACTGTATCGCCTTAAGTTGTGCTATTGATAAACATGTAATTTAACGTAATAGTAAACTAATCTAACACACTTCTAACAATAAGTACGTCAATAAATAAATAAGTTATTAGAAGCTAGTGCCTCAACAGCAGTGCTACCTGCGGCGTTCTCCTTTTTGTGTTTTCCGTTTTTCTTTCTTCTCTTGTTGTAATTGTTTCTGCTTTTCTCTAGAAATAAAAAAAATTATATATACATTTGAGCACAGAATATTATGCATTAACTGTTGAAAAAACAAAAGAATAATTTTAATGAGTTTGTAGTGAAACAAATAAAACTAAAGTGTGAGTTCAATAAAATTCCCATTATCTAACTAATAGCCTACTCAAATTAGGTTACTCAAATAACCCACTCAATAAAATTCCCATTATCTAACTAATAGCCTACTCAAATTAGGTTACTCAAATAACCTACTCAATAAAAAGAAAATTGTAACAAACACTGATAATGACATATATTATTTGGAAGATCGTTTGAGTAATTAAATGTTTTTAATTATGAGATTAGTGTTCCATGATATACCTGTAGTACTATTGTACTACATTTTAGAAGTTTTAAAATTTGCATAAGAAAAAAATTATATTTCTGGTCTTTACAGCCTTCACCATCAACCATTATTCTTAAATTCAAAGTGACATATAAAAATACCAGAACATACATATTTTATTTTGAACTGTCAAACCTAATTAAATCTTAGTTTTGACTTTTCTAAAGAAATCTCTGGTACAATGAAATATTTTTTTTTCTTGAACTATGCCTGTTATATCTTTAATAGTTTATTTTAGTTTAAATAATATTCTAGGTTTTTAATAGTTATTTTAGTCCTTGAGTCTTCTTTTGTAAAATATGAATCAACTTTTAAGTGGTAAAAATTTTATTATAAATTTTAATGCAGACATGAATGTCATAAAAAAAAATATTGCACACTCTATTCATATCTTAATTGCTATTTGTGAAGAAACTGCTTATAACATAAAATCTTTTTGTTCATTATCTACTTATTTGTTCTTTTTTCTTAACAATGCTACCAATTTCTTCTAATCAATTTAGGCATGAACAAATATACTGTCATTTTACTACTAATTTTGAATAGATCCAAATATTTTTCAACGGTTTACTCATTTCTCAACATCTAGTATCCAAAACAACTCTCATTAATTGTTGGCTAGAGATGACTATTTTATCTAATATGTTTAATAATCTTTTCTAAAACAATTTCTCCTTAATTATGAACAACTGTAGACATATGCAACTTCTTGATGAATATAATAGACACACCTTTAAACGCCAGCAATGAATAGATTATAAATAACCTTGCACATTTTTCTAGAACAGAGGGACGTTAAAAATATTCTAGTACAATTACCTCTCATAATCCTACCTATCTATTCACTTAGTAACTTATATAAATTTGTAAGGTTTACTTATACAGGAGTAGTAAATTTAAGTCTTAGAACACAAAATTATTTTATACAGATATATATTTCACGCCGTACATTATTTTTTAGCTGCACTGACTTTATAAAATTATTACTGTTAATTGTAGTTACAAATAACAATATATATATATATTTATAGGTTAGTTCTAGTAGAGCTTAAAGCTTATTTAGGAATTTTTTGGACTTGATAGGAGACTGACAGACTTACCTAAAGGCAATAGTCCAAAACTGCAATCTCTTGGAAATAAGCACATATAAAACACTTAATACACTTTTATTTGAAATATTTCGATCAACATGATCTTCTTCAGTCAAGAAAGAGAAAACAAAACAAAAGATTGAAGTGAACCACAGATGTGTATAAACATCCAAATGTCACAGATTCACAGATTTATAGTTTATGATATAGAGCTATATGTGATATGTGTAGAAATTGTTAAATGTGAATCGTGTAAAGATTGGTTACTTGAAACTAGATATTAAAAGTCTGTCAGAAGGAAGGTAATGGAGCTGTTAAAAATGGTAGAAGTTAGGGGGAAGTTAAAAGGAGTTTTATCTGATGTTGAGGTTAGGAGGCTCTCTAGATTTGGTATACCATTGGTATGATAACTCCCATCTTCTTAATTCTGAAGAGTTGCAATCCGGGGGGAGGGCTTTAATTATTTTGGTGGTATAGCAATCATTGAAAGAGACGATGTTGTGACTAGCAGCGTGTTGAGCGGTTGGCCTGTCTATGTTCATGGTTCCAACGTCATGTCTGTGGCCATTCATTCTGATGCTCAGACTATCCGTGGTAAGGCCTATGTACTGTGCCGGGCAAAATTTACATTGTAACTGGTATATTACATTACTGGATGTACAAGTATGATGACCCTGAATCTTGAAGTCCACATTGGTTGCTAGGCTATGGAAACTGACTGAAGAAGATCATGTTGATCGAAATATTTCAAATAAAAGTGTATTAAGTGTTTTATATGTGCTTATTTCCAAGAGATTGCAGTTTTGGACTATTGCCTTTAGGTAAGTCTGTCAGTCTCCTATCAAGTCCAAAAAAATTCCTAAATAAGCTTTAAGCTCTACTAGAACTAACCTATAAATATATATATATATATATATTTATATATATATTTATAGGTTAGTTTTGGTTGGTAAAGATTATTTAGATTTTTTGGACTGAGTCCACACTGTAGTCTTGAAATAGAAACACATAAAAGCACTTAAACAATGATATATTTCAACCACACAGTGGTCTTTGTCAATCGAAGAGAAAACACAAAAAGAAATATGAGAGAATGAAATAAAATAAAATTACATATATAAAATACATATATTAAATATATATATATATATATATATATATATATATATATATATATATATATATATATATATATGAAGTTAGTGCAACGGAAAAACAATGGATAATATTAAATATCAGATATATATATATATATATATATATATATATATTTTTTTTTTTTGGTTAGTTTTGGTTGGTAAAGAAATATATATATATATATATATATATATATATATATATATATATATATATATATAGATTTTTTGGACTAGGAGACTGACAGACTTACCTTGGTAAGAGTCCACTCTGTAGTCTTGAAATAGAAACACATAAAAGCACTTAAACAATGATATATTTCAACCACACAGTGGTCTTTGTCAATCGAAGAGAAAACACAAAAAGAAATATGAGAGAATGAAATAAAATAATTATTTTAATTGTCTTCAAAGACAAATTGTAACTATATTTTCACAAAATTTCTATGTAATATTTCCATATCAGCCTGGAAATGTCAATTGACATAATAATCAAGGGCAACTCTTAGATGTTTAGAAAATGGTTTGAATTTTTATTTAAAATAATTTTTCCCTATAATACTATTTTCGTGTAAGAATCATGGCTTTTATTTTTCAATACCTTCATGCATTTCATTATTTCAAACAATTTTTTTTATTATAAAACTTTTTTGGAGGAAACATGATTTTTGTTTTTCAATATCTTGATACACCACTGTATGTTTGTGTTGAAATCCATAATTTAGCTTCTTGAAATCTTTAACAAAATTGTTGGGTTAGCAATGACTTACCAAATTGTTGTCATCAGAGTAAATACTGTTAAGCGATTGTAAATATATAACACTTTATAATTTAGTAATATCTAAAGACTAAAAAAAATTGTAAATTCTCATTCGCTACAACTAAAATTGGTGATAAGCCAAACTCTATTCAAACGCATTTACCACATAATGGTGCTGGTAATTGAATTAAGATTACAACATCCGATGACATCCACAGTATAAGTCTTAATGGTGTGAATGGTTCAAATACAGCACTAACAAGTTTAGTTAAAGAAACTTGAAAAACTCTAGAATCTTAAAATAATGGAGATAAACTAACCTATCTTCTTTATCTTTCTCCTTTTTCTTCTGGCTTTCTATCTTTGCTTTTTCTCGCTTCTCTTTCTCTGCCTGTTGTATTTTCGCTACATTTGTATTTTTTACTAAACCATTTTCTTTTCCTTCACAACTTCCACTCTCATCAGCATCGCTTTCATGGTCTGAAGTCTAAAACAGAAGAACACAAATTTCTATTCACTTGTAAGTAATTTGTAATGTTAAATTCCTGTAGTAGAAGTACTTATTTCTAACAAGTTTATTAACATTTGAAAGGCAATGCAAAAACGGGTATCCAAATTTTGATAAAACATTTCATTTGAGATGCCTGTTCAAATAAAATTCTTTGAACTTCTAAATATCTGTTTAGATATAAGGTATTTTTTAAGGAAATAAAACTAATATTTTTATTTAATATCTGTTGCTTTTTTAAACACTCAACATTTCGAATTTCTTTCTGAAATTCCTTTTCAAGAGCTATTTAATTAAACAATTATACAACATAACTTATGATTTATAGAATACATAACATTATATAAAACATAATAAAAATCAAGAAAGAAAAAAAAAATTGACTTGTAAATAGATATTTATTAAGAGTTTTGTAATTTGTTGATTTTTATTATGTTTTATATAATGTTATGTATTTTATAAATCATAAGTTATGTTGTATAATTGTTTCATTAAAACTGAGATCTTGAAAAGGAATTTCGGAAAGAAATTCAAAACGTTGAGTGTTTAAAAAAGCAAAATTGTCTGTGATCTGTCAGTCTTTATAAAGGAGTAATACTATATCATTTCATCAAAGTACTATTAAAACTAATGCAATTCTCCCCTTATTTCCGTTTTGTAAAAAAGTTTTTTGAAATTGTGTTTGAAAATGAACAAATTTTCATTTTATTCATGCACTTAAACTAACATAATATAAATACTTGCTATAGCAGAACTTGTTTTATTAAGACAACGATAGTCACTTTGAGAACTGTATTCCTTAAGCAACTGACCTTCCAAATATATTAAATGTTAATAAGTGATTTTAGAAGTAACTAGCTGTACCCTGGTATGCTTTGCTGTGGCAAATTGTGGTTGGATGGACAAAAAATAACACAAAAAGTATACATTTCAGATAAATTTAATTTTGCAATATTTCAGAGGCTATGTCGTGTTTTAGTCAAACTGCTGCAGTCAATCTGATAATGTCTAATTTAGAGTAATACAATAATCTAAATGGAATGCAAGAGGATATTTTGTTTTTGTCAATAAATAATGTAATTGGGAACAGGAATGTTTCACATGTGACTGTGGTTGTCGTTAGCTAGTACGGCGAGTGTTCTCTTCGCTTCAGGCAAATGTCTCATAAGAGTTTGAAAAAAAATTGTCGGTATGGGGCATTCAAATACAAAAAATGGTGCTGGCTAACTTCTTTTTGCTTATTGAGATGAATACAACTGATAACACAATGAACTTACTTACGAGATATACCAATGAAATACAAAGTAGATTGTGAAATCAAATTTTAAGATATAAATAAATTTTAAAAGTTGTTTGAAATATTTGTATCGCTTTTCAGTGTTGATTGTATGAATGCATGAGATAATATTCAAATTGAACTTATTGATCTGCAGCACATGATTCAGTTAAAAGTCAAAATTCTGTGAAGTTCCATTCTAAGATTTCTACAATAATTACTATTTATTAGGAATATACTGTGGTTGAATTTAACAATAAATATACAAAAACCTCTTAACCACAAACTTTTTTAAATTTTTACCCTTATGTACATTTCAGTTACCCAGTAACCATCCCCAGAGGGATAACATACAAAGACTGCCAGTCTTTGTATGTTATCCCTCTGATTATGGTTACTTGGTAACTGAAATGTACATAAGAGTAAAAATAAAGAAAGTTTGTGGCTAAATGGTTTTTGGGCATTTATTAAAAAATTACTTACCTCTAGAAATGTTACTTGTGAGAAATATTTTTTTAAATTTCGTGTTCGGAAGTATTTTTACTTTTGAGCATGCTTTTTTGTTAATGAAAAATATCAAATCTAAAGCTTGTACATGATTATCTAACAGTTACTTGAAATCAACTTTGAAAATAGAAACCACAAACATTGAAATAGATTTTAAACAATAGTTTATGACTATCCGAACTTTGAATTTAGTAAATTTGTTAAAACTTACATCTTAGAGAAGACACTGATGAAGATCGGCTAATAGCGATCAAAAACGGTCTGTCTCATTAAGTTTTAACAAATTTACTAAATTCAAAGTTCGGATAGTCATAAACTATTGTTTAAGTGATAATAAGTTTCACCGAACGTAATGGACTATAAAATTCAAGAATTGAAATAGACATTAAAACAATTATCAAAAGAAAAACAGTGTCAAATTACACACTAATGGGATTTCATGTTTTTAATCCTGACGTAATACCAACATTACAACATTATTATAAAGATAACAAATGATTGACATCTGGATACATTGTTACAGGTATGTATGCTATTATCCTTATATATACAAATTGTAGTTGGTTTGCGTATGCTTTAAAAGCTTTCTGGACCGACACAAATACAACCTACTTCAAAAATTGTTTTTATCTGAAAACATTTGTACATGCTAGTATATTACACTTGCCTGTAGTAGCACTTACTGGTTTGATTATTGAGGACGCCCGTTTTGAGAGATGTGCCCCATTGTCACCTCAGAGTTACGGTCTGAATTGCGAATGTGCCATATCTCACAAAATGCCAGTTTTCAGTAATAAAAACAGTAAGTAGTAAGTTATAATACTCACCCTCTGTTGTATGTAAAACATTAGTGTGAAGTATAACTTCTATTAAATGTATGCTTTGTTTTGTTCCTCATTTCTCATTCATGCAAAGAAGATGTGCCACACAGCAAAGTGTGGATGGTACAGCTAGTATATTAGAAAATGGTTGTGAGTATGGTTTTTATGCACATTACAATATAAAATGCAGGATATATTCGAAAATATAAGAACAACTAAATAAGATATAATACAATTGTTAAGCTTAATAAATTTAAGTCTTTCGGTCCGACTTGAGAAAAATGAGCAATTACATGGCCCACCATTCCAAAAAGGTTGTGCACCCGTGTTATATCAATATGAGTGTTATAATTAATCATTTCTTTGTTACTTTTATTAATTTTTAAGAGCTGACTTTGTAACAAGATTTAGCTAATCAATTTTCGATAAAATTATTCTATAAATTAGATCTTGTTGCATTAAAATTTCAACTCATATTTTAATGTGAAAGCCAGGAACTTTACCCTTGGAAGTTCAACAGAACTTAAATAATGATTTGCTTGGAGAGAAAAAATACTCAATCTATCTAAAACTTAATAACTCAAGGTTTATCTTCAGGGTGTCTAGTAAAATAGCTTGAAGAAATTCCCTGAGTTTTCCCTGACTTTTCCTCTTTTAGATGTCTATAGAAAGCCCAGTTTACATTGATATCTGAAGGATCTTGGATAAATCCAGACTTTGAAGAACGAATTGAGTAACTCTTTTGCTTTTGTGTCTGTAAGGAACACACAACCAAAATATCGAGCTTTCACTTCATCCGTCTCTGCATCCCAATACCTAACACTCAAATCCATTTGGGCTCTTTGTGATATTTTGTTTAAACTTTCATCAAAGCCAATTACATAGTTAGAATTTGAATTTAATTATGTCAGTAACAGGTCTTTAATATAATTTGATAAACCGATTACAACACTATAGGAAATGTTATCTTTCCCCAATCTCATGTTCTGTGCAATGGTGCTATCAGGGAACATCCTTAGAAAGAGGCACACTACCTTCTGCATTGCGTAAAGAAGTGTTGCATTACTAAATTCACGCACCATATAATCTCTGCTTCAGTCACTTTATCTTTTAGTTTATATTTATCCTAAGGAAGGAGGGGAGGTAATGACGACATCTGCATGACGCGCTTGCCCGCTACGGCAATGAAAACTGGAACCTTCCATGTTGAAATAAACAGTGTACAAATAATCACCGTCAAATAAAACACATACTATCACGAGTCTAGACAAATAGCTGGCTACGAATGTTTACACAGCGTTCTGTGTGGTCAGAAACAGACTGAGTTATCTGTTATCCCCACCTGTCCATATGATAACAGAACCACTGCGCACCCCAAGGCCACGGTCCAGGCTAAAACCTCCCAGCTGTACCAACTCGACACCTTTAATATTTATTGACATAAGTCCTGAAGTCATAGCATTGGGCTTATCAAATAAATAATGGGCATCTAAATAAAGAAGTGTTATTTCCTGACTGCCCTGCCCCTAAACCGCTGGCTTACAATACCAAATATTCGAGAGCAATGGCCACTAGTTTTGTTTCTAATCAAAATTAATATTTTCCCGATTTTTTAAAATTTTCCCTGACTTTTCCCTGAATTTTCCAGAATCTTAAAATTCCCTGACTTTTCCAGATTTTCCCTGTCACTAGACACCCTGATCTTGGTATAACTGAGCTTGCAGTGAAAAATGTGGATCGCATTTTAACTTCAGATCCTTAACATTAATAATTTGGGAAATTTATAGGATCCATATTTAATTCTATGAACTGAGTCGGTGAGAAATATACTTTCTATAGAGCCTCAAGTTATACATTTTATAAACAGTTTTAAAATAACGTAAACTGATATACAACCCGACACTAAACCACTTTTTAAAAACATATAATTGTTAAAGAAAACAATTATTTACCTGACTGTATTGTGCTAAAATTGCTTCTCTAATCTTCAGGTCTTCCTCTGTGTACTGTTTTTGAACAGTTGTTGGTCGGGCATTTGATTCTAACAGTCTGACTAGTTTCTCTTCTACATTTTCGACAACTTTTGGTGCAGTAACAACATTTGACGCTTTATTTAGCTGACATTCCTTCCATTTTTCCAAAATTTCTCTGCAGTGAATGGGAATGTCATTTTCCTTTAAAAAAATTACATTTTGAAATTTTTATCTTAGTAAAAAAATTATAATTACTCTTTGTGTGTTTTACATTTTGTAACCCAAATTCCGTTCCATCTTATGACATTCTTAACACTTAGAACTTTGGCTAATTTCTGAGAGATACAAGAATGGCAAGAAATTTATATTATGATCAAATGTATTAATTTAAAAACATAGTAAACATAAGTAATATTGCAACAAAAAATTACCAGGAAACATGAAAAGTCTAAGTAATCTTGTAAAATTATAATAATCCTTGTTTCTGATATAAAAGGAATGTTTTGAAAAACCTATCAGTTACAACCAAAAACTATAAACCCACTTTTACGCAATTTCTCCTAAAAACACAAAAAAAAGATATATATTTAAGGAGGTGCAAAAAATATGCTAACAGCGAACAAAATAGAATAATTATAGTAGAAATTGTATATTCATAAAATGAAATTTTTTAAAAATATTCATTACTTATTATTTTAATAAAATGTTTTGTTAATATTGTTTTTTCATTAACCTAGTTGATATTTTCCAAATGTTATTGTTATTCTTGTAATTGAGTTCATGTAAACATTGGTTTTTATTAATTTTAACATTTTTTATGTAGACTGTTTTAAAAACAATGTTTATACTTACTTTGAAGCCTATGCCTGAATATTGGCTGGGCAACTCACCAACACTTACTGCCAATAGTCAGGGCCCCCTATTTATTTACATAACAGCATACTGATGGTTTATTTTCGGGTTTCACTGATATCGTTTGTTACATTGGTTATTTTACTTTATATGTCTTTGACACAATCAAAGTTGCTTTTACGAGCAAAAAATTAATTTCTAAAATGTTGCAACTGAGAGCTAGTTAACAGTTGTTTTAGTATGGTCTGATTGGGCATATTTCCTAAGTGCGAGTTGTATACATTTTGAGTTTGTTTTTTGATGTAAATATTTCCTTTCAGTTATTTAGTTTATTTTACCATTCAGTGAATTGTAGTGTGACCTGTATGGTTTTTATTTAAAAGCATATTTTTAATATTTCTCCCACCCAATATAATAGGATAGGTTGTGCAAACATATAGGTCTATATATATATATATATATATATATATATATATATATATATATATATATATATATATATATATATATATATATATATATATATATGATGAAATGTTACTATCTGGAGTACATCCGTTCATTCTGCAGTCCATAAATTCGCAGTTCCGACGTTTCGCTAGAATCTCGCTCTTCTACTGTTGTTGGGTTCACCTCGTCAATGCTGGATGAGATTCTAGCGAAACGTCGGAACTGCGAATTTATGGACTGCAGAATGAACGGATGTACTCCAGATAGTAACATTTCATCATATTTTTCCATCCGTGAAGGAATACGTATCAGCATATATATATATATATATATATTTGTAGATTATGCAACACTGTTTTCTTGTATACACTTATCACTTTCACTTATGTACTTAAACAAGAATCTTCTTGGTATTTATGCAAGCGCTTTCAGAAGCTAGCGAGTGCTTCCATCATCTGGCATACTAAACGTATTTTTTCTTTTGAAAAAATACGTTTAGTATGCCAGATGATGGAAGCACTCGCTAGCTTCTGAAAGCGCTTGCATAAATACCAAGTAAGATTCTTGTTTAAGTACATAAGTGAAAGTGATAGATATATATATATATATATATATATATATATATATATATATATATATATAGGTTAGTTCTAGTAGAGCTTAAAGCTTATTTAGGAATTTTTTGGACTTGATAGGAGACTGACAGACTTACCTAAAGGCAATAGTCCAAAACTGCAATCTCTTGGAAATAAGCACATATAAAAAACACATATAAAACACTTAATACACTTTTATTTGAAATATTTCGATCACATGTTGATCGAAATATTCAAATAAAAGTGTATTAAGTGTTTTATATGTGTTTTTTATATGTGCTTATTTCCAAGAGATTGCAGTTTTGGACTATTGCCTTTAGGTAAGTCTGTCAGTCTCCTATCAAGTCCAAAAAATTCCTATATATATATATATATATATATATATATATATATATATATATATATATATATATATATATATATATATAGGAATTTTTTGGACTTGATAGGAGACTGACAGACTTACCTAAAGGCAATAGTCCAAAACTGCAATCTCTTGGAAATAAGCACATATAAAAAACACATATAAAACACTTAATACACTTTTATTTGAATATTTCGATCAACATGTGATCGAAATATTTCAAATAAAAGTGTATTTATATAAATATAAATATAAATATTAAATATTTAAATATAAATACACTTATATAAAATTTATATAAAAGTGTATATATATATATATATATATTCTAATATATATATATATATATATATATATATATATATATATATATATATAGCAATTATAATTGCTAAGAAATTGTTTTATTTGATACATTAAACTTGTTATTAAAAAGAAAGCTCTAGAATATTTATTTCTCTTAAAATAAATTAGAAAATTTACTAACCTACCTTGAACTAAATAACTGACAAATTTTATTAAAGGAAATTTCTGAAATAATACATTTTGAATAGAAAATTCAAAGGTAGGTTAGTAAATTTTCTAATTTATTTTAAAGAGAAATAAATATTCTAGAGCTTTCTTTTTAATAACAAGTTTAATGTATCAAATAAAACAATTTCTTAGCAATTATAAATGCTATTAATAAATTACAATTTTCTGTTCTTTTTTTTAAACGTTTTACAAATTTGCTATAAGTATCCTCTATTATAATGAGTCTTATTACTCTAAATTCTATTCTCTTTTGCCAGCAACAGTTTTTATTTAATTTAGTCTAAATTGATTTTAAATTTTGTTAAAATTAAGTTTAAATTCGTTAAATTTTATTGGCCAATTCTGCAGTACGTCTGTCTTGTTTGAGTAGGTTTGTACAACAGAAGGGACGCCAAGCCAAGCATTTAAAAATGGCTAAAACGATCTATTTCCTTTTTTTATTGTTGTTACCGGCTTTACAGATGCTGTATTCACTGCCTTTGGTACATTTCATCTTCTTAATAACTGCATTTTAATTTCTTTGCAGGTCACTGCATTTAAATATTATTTCTCCCGACCAAGTTTAAATTATCAGCCGTTGTGTTGGTCAACTCGTGCAATCCAAAATGTTTCACTTTCTTAACACTTAAAGGCTTTTACTTTTATTTACATGGTTTTAGTGTTCTTTTCAAACTGTTACTCATTAAATTGTTTCTATTATATTGGTTTTTTATAGTGGTTATTGTTCTAAACTTGTGATTAAATGTTACGATTTTGCCAATTTAGGTTATGTTTACATTCTTCTCTTTTTTCATAATTGGTTATTTTATGGTTTGAATTTACTTACATATTTATATTATATTATACATAGTGCCTTTCCTACTTGCTATTCCAAAATGTTACATAGTCCCCAAATTTAGATAATAAAATTTTGATTTCAAAATTCCTATGCTTTTTTTATCTCAATTTCCACATTTTGGGAATCACCTCTTAATATTTTTGTTTGTTTGCTGCCCTTCAATTACATAATACTTAACTTAACTTCTAACAATCCAATATACTTATAACTAACATTCAATCAACAATTCTAACATATAGTAACAATAAATCATGTTCTGGTATTTACAATTCATTCTACAATTTTTTTTTTTCATATTGGAATCTTTCCAATCATAAGTCTTATTCCATATTTATTTCCATATTACTTCCATATTAACATATATCCTCTGATACCGTGTCTTTAAATTCCAGCCTATCCGGGTCATAGTATGTCTAAGCTTGCTTATAGGTTAGGTCCTTGTTCTGATTTCTCTTTCTTACTTTTGGTACTTTCTATATTTCTTTTTGGTCAAATTGGTTTAATTCACCTTGGTGTGTCTCCCTTGTCTCATAAAATTTTTTTAATAAGCTAACATGGAAAATCCCTCTAATTTTATTTACTCTAGCATCTTTTATTTCATAGGTTGCCTTCCCATATTTCTGTTTATCACTTGTTTATTGTCTATCTCATATCTCATATTTATTTTGCTTTTAGCTTCATCTAACTCTTAGTTCTAAAATAGTATTTTATCTCCCCTTCCAATCTCACATCCAGTTCAATTATTTTCTCATATCATCTCAGTTTATTTTGTATGAAGTTTAACATCTCCTATTTTTTTAAAGGCTGCAATCTTATATCCTCTATTTGATCATGTCTATAATTCCTTTTATTACACTATCCCTATATCAACGAATATAAATTTTGTTTTAATACCTATTCATCATAGATTCATTTTTTTTTTTTATAATATATACAACGAAGTTCCATTATTTCTCAACGCAGATTCCCTCTTACAATACGACGAAGTTTAAATACACAATTACCATATTTTTATTACAACGATGCTTCAATATCTATTATCATAGATTCATATTTTTCTTTATTCATTATTCTCAATATTCGACGAAGTTCCCAATAAACTATCGTAGATATAGTTACCATCCCTTAAAACTTATCTCCTGCTAACGTTTTCTTATACACATAGTCACCTAGAGTTTATTCATATTGCTTCCTTTATCTATATTTAATATCTCCCTTCCTATTTTATTTTTATTTTCCAATATCCAGTTCTCCTGGATAAATGTCACATTACTGCCTGTGTTTATTAATGCCTGTAAACTTGTTTCCTTTATTTTAATTTCTATTTCTGGGTTTCTTATTTTCTTATCAATTCCTAAATTATAATTTCTCTTCACATCCTCTTGTTCCAAAAATTCCCTATTTATAAGTACATTATTTATAATGAAATCATTACTATAGTTGGAGCTCTTATTAAATTTCATCACTGGCAACCTCATTTGTTCTTCTTGATGCCCCTTTTTCTGATCCAAGGCGACGATACCAGTGTTTTTTAGTTTTCCGCCTGACTGTGGACACCATCCTCTTTTCTTGTCCCCACGCCTATCCTTGGCTCAACACTGTTTACTTCTCTATTGTTTCTCTCATTTGTTCCATAGTTTCTATTTTCTCTGTCATTCTCAAATCCTGGTCCTCGATCAACATTTCCCCTCATGTGATCTTCAATTCTTTTATTAAAAAATTGGACATATGGCCTCCCTTCGTTTCTATATCCATTATTTCCATTCCTTCCTGCCATTTCTCCCTGTCCTGGAAATCTTCTATTTCCCTGCTGCCTAATTCCTTCTTCACCCCTTCTAGGTGGAAATCTGTTTATGTTTTGCTCATATCTAGGGGTAGGCCTATTCCATTGTCCCTCATTTCTTTGCTTTATGTCATTATTACGCTCCTCTATGTCCTCCTCATTCAACATTCTTTCCATTTCTCTGATGGTCTTTATATTCTGGACCCTTCTCGACAACTGGATTCCCTCATTAAAGTGCCGGCTTAATCTCCAGACTATTTCTTCTTCACTTTGCGGCGGTGTCATGTTTTTCAATATAATGACCCTTTCTATAAAGTAGTCTGGTCTGGCCTTTCCATTCCGTTAACTTTCCATCCTCTCTTTAATTCCCTCTTGTACTTTTTTCGCCCAGTACATCTCTATAAATCTATCTTGCAAATCAGAGAAATCGTCCACCTCTTCTCGGACTGACTCCCACCATCGAGCCGCTCCTGCTTCTAAAGCTCTATCTATAACGCCTCTCCATTCGTTTTCGAATCTCTCCCCTGTTCTACGTTCAAATTTTCTCTCTAAATATCGATCCAGCCTTTTGAGAAATTCCATGGGGTTACCATTTCTTCCATTAAATTTACGTATCTCCTCCTGATTCCCGCAAGATACTTGTATGATCCTTAGGCCTTCTCCTCCTTTACTTTCTTCCGCCTTCTTCTCTACTTTCTCAATTCTCTGGGTCAATTCCCCTTGTTTTTCACTATTTCTCCTCCCTTCTGTCTCCAATCGGTCGATCCTCTCATTTTTTTCATTTCCCATTGCTATCTTCCTATTTAAAACTCTTAACTCTTCCCTGTTTTGCTTTGTTATATTTTCTACTTTCTCTATCTCTTTTTTATTAATTTCTATCACATCAGCTATTATTTCCTCGAAATTTTTCTTAATCTTCTCCTCTAATTCTCTATTTTTTCCTCTAAGTCTCTTCTCATATCGTCTATTACAGTATTATTCTCTGTCCTCAACTGCCCCTCATATCCTCTATCATTCTCCTATTTTCTTCCTCAAATTCCCGAAATTTTGTAAAATTTGTTTTTCTCTAATTTCTTGTTTAAATCCCTTATTTCCCCCTTTATATCCCTTATTTCTTCATTACTCTCATTAAATTTTCTATTCATTTCCTCTCTCCCTTTATTTATGTTTACACTCATTTCCATTAAAGTCCTCACCATATCCCTTAAATCTGCATTCTCATTATTTCCCCGTTCCTGTTGGGTTTGCATAGGTGGTAGTCCCCTATCCTCATCTACTTGGGTTTCCACCTCAATATCTCCTATTGGCATATCTGTGCCTTCCTTTTCCTGTACTTCCAAACTTGTCCCTTTTTCCAGTTCTATTAGACCTATGGTAGTTTCTTCTTCCTTTTTGTATATTTTCTCCCTTAAAGTCACATACTCTCATTTTGCCGCCTCCCCAATTTCTGTACCCTTCCTAGTCCTACTATGTTTATTATATTCCTCCATCCTTTCTGTCCTTTTAGCTTTCTCTCCCCTTAAATTGTATGCACCGGTTTCAGATTCCATTATATTTTCTTAGATAAAACTTCAAAACCCCCTTTTATATTTAAATTTTGAAATTAATTAAAAATGTCGACTTATGATTGTAAAGTCCTGAAAGGTAAACAATATTAGTACAAATATTCAATTATTTATATTATTCAGAGTACCTTTTTCTTATTATTCTTTTTTTTCTAATGATTGTGCCTCACGTTGGTGTGCCAAATGTAATTGTCATTTTATTATAATAAAATTCTTCAAAATGTATTATTTCAGAAATTTCCTTTAATAAAATTTCTCAGTTATTTAGTTCAAGGTAGGTTAGTAAATTTTCTAATTTATTTTAAGAGAAATAAATATTCTAGAGCTTTCTTTTTAATAACAAGTTTAATGTATCAAATAAAACAATTTCTTAGCAATTATAAATTCTATTAATAAATTACAATTTTCTGTTCTTTTTTTAAAACGTTTTACAAATTTGCTATAAGTGTCCTCTATTATAATGAGTCTTATTACTCTAAATTCTATCTCTCTTTTGGCAGCAACAGTTTTTATTTAATTTAGTCTAAATTGATTTTAATTTTAGTTTAGCACAAGCTCTCTTAATCTTGGGTTATCTGGTAGGTTTTAAATTTTGAATAATGAAAACTTATTTGGCACTCTAAAGTACAAGAGCAAAAAAAAAATCTTAGCTATAAAATCTTATAAATTATGTTACAAATTAATTTATTTCTAGGTAAAATTGTACCTTAATATTCTTTCTAAATGTTTTTTTATAGTTTGATTTTATAATAAATTCACTGGTTTCTTTTTCTTTTATAAATGTCTGATTACAAAATTTCCAAAGTGTAGTAATGGATCTAGCCTAGATACTTAACCTTCAAACACACGCGCCGGGGTGTAAAGCACCCCACACCATTCATTTCTCTCTGAGGCGACTCAAAAAAATTTTTGTTCTCGCTCCCCTCCTAGGTAGTTGTTTATCACTTCTTCCTCCACACTGTCACTCAAGGTCAACCCGTTGTGGCGTACCAGTGATTGTGTTTACATCGTTGTTTTAAGTGCGGGGTGAATTTGACCCCGCGCGTGTGTTCTCGTCCAAAAATTTGTGTTGGTACATTTTTAAGTTATTGTTTTTTAATTAGAATAATTTTTTAGTGTGAGTCTTTTATTGGTGTTTAACATATTTATTTATCTTTTTTGTTGTAATTTTGTCTTTTTTGTCATAAAAAAAAATTAAAATTCTGGGTCAAGAGCTTTCAAAACCCCATATTCCATCAAGAGCCTTACTGCCAGGACTACCTTTGCATATAAAGCACACCTTTGCAGGTGTGAAGCACATAAGTGGTGTTGAGGAAACTCGAGAAATAAAAATAAAAGAAGTTCTGGACGATGCGAAGTTTGCCCGCTGCAAAAAGACCGGAAGACGACCACTTTATGCTGCAACTGCAACAAATTACTTTGTAGGGACATTCCTTTACATACTGTGAAGAATGTGCACCTGAATAAAAAATACATTTTGAAAATATTAATTTAAAAAAATCTTTACTTTTTAAATTTTTTTGACTTTTTAATTTGGACTGAACTAATGTTTACTTCTAAACCAATACTTCTGTACACAGTTATGAATTTAGCTAATTTTTTTCACCTAATAAAATGTGTATATTTTTTGAAATATTTTATTCCAATGTAAAAAGTTATTTACTAATGTTTACTTGTCTAAATATGAAGTAAATTGCATAGTATTAAGAATTATTTTTCATTATGACGAATAATTTTAAATTTTGACGATTTTCAAGCTGAATTTACATAATTTTTTTTCAAATAAACATATTGTTGTATTTATGTTGTTTAACTTTTTGAAAAGTCCTCTAAAGAATCTAGCCATTACAACTTACTAAAATGTATGAATAAATGTTTAATTTTAATTTGAAAAAAAAGTTACAATTTATAAAGTCAATTTAAGTGCATTTAGACTATATTACTACAAAAAAAATCTACAAGTGATAAACCCATAAACATACTATAAAACGTTTTATAAACAACAACATTCACACACACAATTTTATAAAGATGAAAATTTAGTGATAATTAACTTTTTTTTAAGATAAGAAATGGGGTGGAAAATACCCCGCGCGTGTGTTTATGTCCGAGTAGTTGGCGCGTGTGATTGAAGGTTAAGTGATGTAGATTGTAGATTCCACTTTTCGGCCTTTATTAAAATATTTAATAAAATCTAAATTCTAAATAAATAGTTTCAATTAATTTTCTTGAAAGTATTTTGTACTGTTAATTGAATTCGAGACTAACACTCCCGCACTAAGTTTAAATTCGTTAAATTTTATTGCCCAATTCTTAAGTACGTCTGTCTTGTTTGAGTAGGTTTGTATAACAGAAGGGACGCTAAGCCAAGCATTTAAAAATGGCTAAAATGATCTATTTCCTTTTTTTATTGTTGTTACCGGCTTTACGGATGCTGTATTCACTGCCTTTGGTACATTTCATCTTCTTAATAACTGCATTTTAATTTCTCTGCAGGTCACTGCATTTAAATATTATTTCTCCTGACTAAGTTTAAATTATCAGCTGTTGTGTTGGTCAACTCGTGCAATCCAAAATGTTTCACTTTCTTAACACTTAAAGGCTTTTACTTTTATTTACATGGTTTTAGTGTTCTTTTCAAACTGTTACACATTAAATTGTTTCTATTATATTGTTTTTTTATAGTGGTTATTGTTCTAAACTTGTGATTAAATGTTACGATTTTGCCAATTTAGGTTATGTTTACATTCTTCTCTTTTTTCATAATTGGTTATCTTATGGTTTGAATTTACTTATATATTTATATTATATTATACATAGTGCCTTTCCTACTTGCTATTTCAATATGTTACAATATATATATATATATATATATATATATATATATATATATATATATATATATTTATTTATTTCTTAAAAGCTTGTTTATTTCCTTTAAAAATCTATAATATGCTGTACATATAACATTTTATTATTAGTTAGGATTTCTTTTATATTTTACTTACACACTCCCAGACAACAATAGACTAGAGCCTACTAAGAGACAAAGATTCAAAGTGTTAAAGACAATGTTCACATCTATTTGTTTAAATTGATTAAATAACTTATCTAAGATGGTTTATTTTTAATTGTATGGGGTATGCTTTCTTTATGCAAATGAAAATAACTGCTTGTTTAAATATAGTCTAAAGTAGGCTTATATCCATTGTTAAAAGCTAATGTATAATTTGAACTAGTTACATTGCAAATCTTGTTATGAAATACAGTTTCAAAATACAGTTTTGAAATAAATTAAGTGAAAATTAAACTATGCATGTTATGCTTAGTTACATGTGGTAAACTTAGGAAAGTTTACATCCAAGACATTTCTAAAATTATTAAAAGAAGCTTAAGAACTATTTTAAACATTTATTTAATTTTTATGTCAATTTCATTGTTTTATTTATTTTCTTTCATTCTTACAAAGGATGAAGAATTTCTTTCTAATTGAATGGAATTTGTTACAGTATTATGCCTGTAAAAGGTTATGTTTTAACAACATAATTCATGCCACTATTCGAGGTTTATCTATGTTATTGTCACAGTTGAATTCAACTGATTCTTATTTATAACACATTTTGAATAACATATGTGAAAAGGAAATAAACTGAAGTTGACCATCATTTGGACAAGTGACAGACATTTTACCCCTTTATATACAAAAGTTTTTTCAATGAATACAGTTCTAATAGCATATAGAGAGGTTAGATATTCACAATAAAAAAATGTGAAAAAATTGTTAAAGATGAAAAGTGATGAACAGGGAAACTTGAGTTAATAAAAGTTTCCTGATGTGTTTCCAGTGATATTTTTCTTCCTTTCAGAATCTTTTTTTCAATGCTAGCAAAAACATTAAAAATTTAGTCTTAATGACATTGGTTTTTTAAAATTTGTTAATGTGTAGAGCATGAATTTTAATTTTATTTTGCGCAAAATACAAAACGTTAATTTTTTTGCAAATTTTAAATGTTAGTCTGTAATGGCATGTATAGCGTGAACTGGCCATGCAGTAACTATAGCGCACTGCACAACATCAAAGTCAATTTATTTTAATACTAAAATTAAAATCTAGATACTTTTATAGATAACATTACTACTATTGCCTATGAAGTATCCAGTCAGGATAGATTTGGTTATAATTTTATTCAATATTACTATCTACCTATATTAAGTATACCTACGAAGTATTCAGTGAAGATAGATTTGGTTATTATTTTATACAACATTACTATATACCTATGAAGTATCCAGTCAGGATAGATTTGGTTGTAATTGTCTGCATCGGCAATAAGACCAAAATTTCCTGACCAAATCTATCCAGACTGGATACTACATAGGTAAATTTTAATATACGTACATTGTAATGTTTAAAACTATAACCAAATATATCGTGACTGGAGACTTTGTAGGTATATTTTAATATAGTAATGAATAAAATTACAACCAAATCTAGACGTATTGCATTGTGCTGAAGCTAATACGTACCAGGTTCACGCTATAGAGCTACATGCGATTACATTTAGAATGTGAAAAAAGTAACTTTCCACATTTACCACAGAAAAAAGATGATATTCGTGTTCTACATATCAAAATGAGTAATTAAAAAAAAAAATTGGAAAATTGTTCAAAACCACCAAATAAGATGATATACACAAGAATTTTTTTTAATTGACCTCGAAAAGTTATTTTTTTTCAATTTAAAGTAGAGTAAAAAATTCAGTGTGCAGGCATAAGTTGTGAATGGCCCACAGCATGATACAAATATTTTGTGACGTCACAGTGCGGAGCATTAAGTCGTGCATCAGTTGCGGAGTGATACAATGATGTTGTGCACACCTTACATGTATAGATATTTGAGAAACGTTTTGGCTTAATTTTTATGGTTTTTGCATACATATATTCAAATATAATTATTAAATCTTCAAATAGGATTGATTTGGTTTAAAATTTATGCATTACTATATACCTAAAAAGTATCCAATCAATATGGATTTGTTTTCAATTTTATACATTACTTAAATGTATAAAATTAGAACCAAATCTATCCTGATTGGATACTTCATAGGTATATTTCAATATAGATATATAAAATTCACCTTCCCTTGCGATAACAAAAATAATAGTTAGCAATATAGCTTCAAGACATGTTTTTAATTCATAAAGTTTAGATTCCTAAAACACCAACTATGTTGTGACGTCACAAAACATTTGTATCACTCCGCGGCCCATTCACAACATATGCCTCAACTTTAGATCAAAATAAAAATTTCTTGTGGATATCATCCTATTGGTGATTTTAAACAATTTTCCAAAATATCGTAGGTGGCCTCTAAATCTCACAAATACCATATATTTTTATCGAAAAAACACCTTTTCAAATCACTGAGTAAAATTGTTATTGCAGTTTCACTACCTCAATATTACCTTCTCAAATACTGAAAATTAATTTCAAATATTACTATTGTATATTTTGATTAGATCCCAAGTCAATCATTCTAACAATTACCATATCAACCTAAAATTACTACTAACAATTTTGGATTAGAATGAATAGAAGAAAGATAAATTAAGTGACAAAGTTATTTTTGGACTAATTGAACATTTTGTTTTAAAAAAACTAGTTTTTCAGACTAATAGAAAATTTCCTTTATACACCCTGTAACTGTAAAGCAAAAATTACACTAGTAGGCTGAAACAGTAAATAAATATATATTTCTGCATCTGATAAAAGCTACAATATGTTACGTATCTATATTTGACTAAAAAATTATATTATATTTACAAATATGTTTGTACTGTCATTAAAATTGGATCGTCTATAACGTTAAGGCAGGCGCAGTGTGATTTATGTAAATGGAGTCATAGACTTATTATACCATACCGTTATTTCAACTAATATCCCTTCCAAAGCTTCCGTTTTTTCATCTATAGATTCTTCACCTTCCAAAATACCTTTAATGTAACTCCCAAAAACCCCTTCATCGGTATTTAATTCTTTTAACTTTAAACTTAACCATGATTCAAAATCATCTTCTACAGCTGCCATTTTATAGTCAATGGCAAACAGATTTTCTCTCTGTTCCAAAGATGACAGATTAAATTGGGGAAGGAAGGTATCTGATGTTGCAAAGATGATGTAACATCAGAGATTATCTGTGAAAACCAAAAACTCAAAAGGCTTCTGGAACGGTTCCGAACAATTAGAAGACAGAAAATTTATGAATGATACACAAACAAATATATATATATATATATATATATATATATATATATATATATATATATATATATATATATATATATATATATATTAAATATGGTGATATGTTTTCTTGTAATATAGTTAATAAATTAAAAACATTTCAAAAACAAGAATACTTTTAATGAATATACTTAATCAAAGCTTTACGCCGATAAAATAGTACCAGCATCTTCTGGAAAATAATTATCTAATAAAAAATGTATACATTTGTTGATTCCATCTTCGCGTGAGCTACTAGTAATCACTTACAACTTTTTTTAAAAAAATGTTTTAACTTGCCTATAGTAGCACTTACTTTTTTTGTGTTGAGGACGGCCGTTTCGGGAGATGTGTCCCTTTGTCAACTCAGACCGTAACTGATCTCAAGGTTTACGTAGGTTAGGGTGGGGGTGGGATATTTTGGTGGTGTGGGTGTATTTTGTGTGTATTAGGAGTTATGGTGTCAAAAAGTGCGTGTGAGTTGTAATGTAATTGTGTATTGAGTATGTGTGTAGGGTGTAGTTTGAAGTGCCTATATATTTCGTATTGTTCGGTTGTGTAGCGTTGGTTATTTCTGTGTTGTTTATGAAGAATTTGTAAGTTAGATGTTATGTCTGTGTAGTCGTGTTTTGTGGAGTTGAGATGATCGGCGAAGTTAGATTGGTAGTTATTGTTTTTTAGTGCTTTTATATGTTCTTGGTAACGTGTGTGAAATGACCTCCGTGTCTGGCCTATGTAAAAACTGGGGCATGAACTGCAAGTTAGTTTGTAAACTCCAGTGGTGTTGTAAATGTCCTTGATTTTGCTGTTGGGTTTAAACCCTGGTTATTAGTACAAAACCGGTTTTTAGTTCAAAACCGGTTATTAGTACAAAACCGGTTATTAGTACAAAACAGGTTATTACTACAAAACTGGTTTTTAGTAACAAAACCGGTTATTAGTACAAAACCGGTTATTACTACAAAACCGGTTAATACTACAAAACTGGTTATTAGTACAAAACCGGTTATTAGTACAAAAGCGGTTATTAGTACAAAACCAGTTATTAGTTAAAAACCGATTATTAGTACAAAACCGGTTATTACTACAAAACCGGTTATCAGTACAAAACCAGTTATTAGTACAAAACCGGTTATTAGTACAAAACCGGTTATTACTACAAAACTGATTAGTACAAAACCGGTTATTAGTACAAAACTTGTTATTAGTACAAAACCGGTTATTAGTACAAAACCGGTTATTAGACAAAACTGGTTATTAGTACAAAACCGGTTATTACTACAAAACTGGTTATTAGTACAAAACCGGTTATTAGTACAAAACCGGTTATTAGTACAAATCCGGTTATTAGTACAAAACCGATTATCACTACAAAACCGGTTATTAGTACAAAACCGGTTATTAGTACAAAACCGGTTATTACTACAAACCTGGTTATTAGTACAAAACCGGTTATTAGTACAAAACCGGTTATTAGTACAAAACCGGTTATTAGTACAAAACCGGTTATCACTACAAAACCGATTAGTACAAAACCGGTTATTACTACAAAACCGGTTATTAGTACAAAACCATTTACTAGTACAAAACTGGTTATTAGTACAAAACCGGTTATTAGTACAAAACTTGTTATTAGTACAAAACCGGTTATTAGTACAAAACCGGTTATCACTACAAAACCGGTTATTAGTACAAAACCGGTTATTAATACAAAACTGGTTATTAGTACAAAACCGGTTATTAGTACAAAACTGGTTATTAGTACAAAACCGGTTTTTAGTACAAAAATTGGTTATTAGTACAAAACCGGTTATTAGTACAAAACCGTTTAATAGTACAAAACCGGTTATTAGTACGAAACCTGTTATTAGTACAAAACCGGTTATAACTACAAAACCGGTTATTACTACAAAACTGGTTATTAGTACAAAACCGGTTATTAGTACAAAACCGGTTATCACTACAAAACCGGTTATCACTACAAAACCGGTTATTAGTACAAAACCGGTTATTAGTACAAAACCTGTTATTAGTACAAAACCGGTTATTAGAACAAAACCGGTTATTAGTACAAAACCGGTTATTAGTATAAAACCGGTTATTAGTAAAAAACCGGTTATTACTACAAAACTGGTTATTAGTACAAAACTGGTTATTAGTACAAAACCGGTTATTAATACAAAACTGGTTATTATTACAAAACCGGTTATTGGTACAAAACCGGTTATTAATACAAAACTGGTTATTAGTACAAAACCGGTTATTAGTACAAAACCGGTTATTAGTACAAAACCGGTTATCACTACAAAACCTGTTATTAGTACAAAACCGGTTATTAATACAAAACCGGTTATTAATACAAAACTGGTTATTAGTACAAAACTGGTTTTTAGTTCAATACCGGTTATTAGTACAAAACTGGTTATTAGTACAAAACCGGTTTTAACTACAAAACCGGTTATTACTACAAAACCTGTTATTAGTACAAAACCGGTTATTAGTACAAAACCGGTTATTAGTACAAAACCGGTTATCACTACAAAACCTGTTATTAGTACAAAACCGGTTATTAATACAAAACTGGTTATTAGTCGAAACCGGTTTTTAGTTCAAAACCGGTTATTAGTACAAAACCGGTTATTAGTACAAAACTGGTTATTAGTACAAAACCGGTTACTAGTACAAAACCGGTTATTACTACAAAACCGGTTATTAGTACAAAACCGGTTATTACTACAAACCTGGTTATTAGTACAAAACCGGTTATTAGTACAAAACAGGTTATTAGTACAAAACCGTTTATTAGTACAAAACCGGTTATTAGTACAAAACCGGTTATTAGTACAAAACCGGTTATTAGTACAAAACCGGTTATTAGTACAAAACTTGTTATTAGTACAAAACCGGTTATTAGTACAAAACCGGTTATTAATACAAAACTGGTTATTAGTACAAAACCGGTTATTAGTACAAACCCGGTTATTAGTACAACACCGGTTATTAGTACAAAAATCGGTTATTAGTACAAAACCAGTTATTAATACAAAACTGGTTATTAGTTCAAAACCGGTTATTAGTACAAAACTTGTTACTAGTTCAAAACCGGTTATTACTACAAAACCGGTTATTACTACAAAACTGGTTTTTAGTAACAAAACCGGTTATTACTACAAACCTGGTTATTAGTACAAAACCGGTTATTAGTACAAAACAGGTTATTAGTACGAAACCGGTTATTAGTACAAAACCGTTTATTAGTACAAAACCGGTTATTAGTAGTACAAAACCTGTTATTAGTACAAAACTTGTTATTAGTACAAAACCGGTTATTAGTACAAAACCGGTTATTAGTACAAAACCGGTTATTAGTACAAAACTGGTTATTAGTACAAAACCGGTTATTACTACAAAACTGGTTTTTAGCAACAAAACCGGTTATTAGTACAAAACCGGTTATTACTACAAAACCGGTTAATACTACAAAACTGGTTATTAGTACAAAACCGGTTATTAGTACAAAAGCGGTTATTAGTACACAACCAGTTATTAGTTAAAAACCGATTATTAGTACAAAACCGGTTATTACTACAAAACCGGTTATCAGTACAAAACCAGTTATTAGTACAAAACCGGTTATTAGTACAAAACCGGTTATTACTACAAAACTGATTAGTACAAAACCGGTTATTAGTACAAAACTTGTTATTAGTACAAAACCGGTTATTAGTACAAAACCGGTTATTAGTACAAAACCGGTTATTAGACAAAACTGGTTATTAGTACAAAACCGGTTATTAGTACAAAACCGGTTATTAGTACAAAACAGGTTATTAGTACAAAACCGTTTATTAGTACAATACCGGTTATTAGTACAAAACCGATTATCACTACGAAACCGGTTATTAGTACAAAACCGGTTATTAGTACAAAACCGGTTATTACTACAAACCTGGTTATTAGTACAAAACCGGTTATTAGTACAAAACCGGTTATTAGTACAAAACCGGCTATTAGTACAAAACCGGTTATCACTACAAAACCGATTAGTACAAAACCGGTTATTAGTACAAAAACCTGTTATTAGTACAAAAACCTGTTATTAGTACAAAACCGGTTATTACTACAAAACCGGTTATTAGTACAAAACCATTTACTAGTACAAAACTGGTTATTAGTACAAAACCGGTTATTAGTACAAAACTTGTTATTAGTACAAAACCGGTTATTAGTACAAAACCGGTTATCACTACAAAACCGGTTATTAGTACAAAACCGGTTATTAATACAAAACTGGTTATTAATACAAAACCGGTTATTAGTACAAAACTGGTTATTAGTACAAAACCGGTTTTAGTACAAAAATTGGTTATTAGTACAAAACCGGTTATTAGTACAAAACCGTTTAATAGTACAAAACCGGTTATTAGTACGAAACCTGTTATTAGTACAAAACCGGTTATCACTACAAAACCGGTTATCACTACAAAACCGGTTATTAGTACAAAACCGGTTATTAGTACAAAACCTGTTATTAGTACAAAACCGGTTATTAGAACAAAACCTTTTATTAGTACAAAACCGGTTATTAGTATAAAACCGGTTATTAGTAAAAAACCGGTTATTACTACAAAACTGGTTATTAGTACAAAACTGGTTATTAGTACAAAACCGGTTATTAATACAAAACTGGTTATTATTACAAAACCGGTTATTGGTACAAAACCGGTTATTAATACAAAACTGGTTATTAGTACAAAACCGGTTATTAGTACAAAACCGGTTATTAATACAAAACTGGTTATTAGTACAAAACTGGTTTTTAGTTCAATACCGGTTATTAGTACAAAACTGGTTATTAGTACAAAACCGGTTTTAACTACAAAACCGGTTATTACTACAAAACCTGTTATTAGTACAAAACCGGTTATTAGTACAAAACCGGTTATCACTACAAAACCTGTTATTAGTACAAAACCGGTTATTAATACAAAACTGGTTATTAGTCGAAACCGGTTTTTAGTTCAAAACCGGTTATTAGTACAAAACCGGTTATTAGTACAAAACTGGTTATTAGTACAAAACCGGTTACTAGTACAAAACCGGTTATTACTACAAAACCGGTTATTAGTACAAAACCGGTTATTACTACAAACCTGGTTATTAGTACAAAACCGGTTATTAGTACAAAACAGGTTATTAGTACAAAACCGTTTATTAGTACAAAACCGGTTATTAGTACAAAACCGGTTATTAGTACAAAACCGGTTATTAGTACAAAACCGGTTATTAGTACAAAACTTGTTATTAGTACAAAACCGGTTATTAGTACAAAACCGGTTATTACTACAAAACTGGTTATTAGTACATAACTGGTTATTAGTACAAAACTGGTTATTACTACAAAACCAGTTATTAGTACAAAGCCGGTTATTAGTACAAAACCGGTTATCACTACAAAACCGGTTATTAGTACAAAACCGGTTATTAGTACAAAACCGGTTATAACTACAAAACCTGTTATCACTACAAAACCGGTTATTAGTACAATACCGGTTATTAGTACAATACCGGTTATTAGTACAAAACCGGTTATCACTACAAAACCGGTTATTAGTACAAAACCGGTTATTAATACAAAACTGGTTATTAGTACAAAACCGGTTATTAGTACAAACCCGGTTATTAGTACAACACCGGTTATTAGTACAAAAATCGGTTATTAGTACAAAACCAGTTATTAATACAAAACTGGTTATTAGTTCAAAACCGGTTATTAGTACAAAACTTGTTATTAGTTCAAAACCGGTTATTACTACAAAACCGGTTATTACTACAAAACTGGTTTTTAGTAACAAAACCGGTTATTACTACAAACCTGGTTATTAGTACAAAACCGGTTATTAGTACAAAACAGGTTATTAGTACGAAACCGGTTATTAGTACAAAACCGTTTATTAGTACAAAACCGGTTATTAGTACAAAACCGGTTATTAGTAGTACAAAACCTGTTATTAGTACAAAACTTGTTATTAGTACAAAACCGGTTATTAGTACAAAACCGGTTATTACTACAAAACTGGTTATTAGTACAAAACTGGTTATTAGTACAAAACTGGTTATTAGTACAAAACCGGTTATTAGTACAAAACCGGTTATTAGTACAAAACCGGTTATTACTACAAAACCGGTTATTAGTACAAAGCCGGTTATTAGTACAAAACCGGTTATCACTACAAAACCGGTTATTAGTACAAAACTGGTTATTAGTACAAAACCGGTTATTAGCACAAAACCGGTTATAACTACAAAACCTGTTATTACTACAAAACCGGTTATTAGTACAAAACCGGTTATTAGTACAAAACCGGTTATTAGTACAAAACCGGTTATCACTACAAAACCGGTTATTAGTACAAAACCGGTTATTGATACAAAACCGGTTATTACTACAAAACCGGTTATTACTACAAAACTCGTTTTTAGTAACAAAACCGGTTATTACTACAAACCTGGTTATTAGTACAAAACCGGTTATTAGTACAAAACAGGTTATTAGTACGAAACCGGTTATTAGTACAAAACCGTTTATTAGTACAAAACCGGTTATTAGTAGTACAAAACCTGTTATTAGTACAAAACTGGTTATTAGTACAAAACTGGTTATTAGTACAAAACCGGTTATTAGTACAAAACCGGTTATTAGTACAAAACCGGTTATTACTACAAAACCGGTTATTAGTACAAAGCCGGTTATTAGTACAAAACCGGTTATCACTACAAAACCGGTTATTAGTACAAAACTGGTTATTAGTACAAAACCGGTTATTAGCACAAAACCGGTTATAACTACAAAACCTGTTATTACTACAAAACCGGTTATTAGTACAAAACCGGTTATTAGTACAAAACCGGTTATTAGTACAAAACCGGTTATCACTACAAAACCGGTTATTAGTACAAAACCGGTTATTGATACAAAACTGGTTATTAGTACAAAACCGGTTTTTAGTTCAAAACCGGTTATTAGTACAAAACCGGTTATTAGTACAAAACCGGTTATTAGTACAAAACCGGTTATTAGTACAAAACCGGTTATTAGTTCAAAACCGGTTATTACTACAAAACTGGTTATTAGTACAAAACCGGTTATTAGTACAAAACCCGTTATTTTACACTACATGTGTTCTTAAAAGGTCTACTACACCTAAATTAAATATATTATTCAATTCTTAAGGATGTTTGGGACGCGTTTAATTATTACCAGCATTAATGGGTAATAGTATTATCAATGTATAATTATCATTTTTTTATGCATGACAAATATCATTGCCTCTTTCTTTTGATATATATTGCTAATCTGCTACAACTCAATACCGAACTACCGTAAGCTTAACGCTGGGTAGGTACGGTATTCGCCCAGGTATTTTGTTATTGACTTCCGATTAGTGTAGTAATGGTAGTTATAACGTTAGATGTATTCATAACTCGCCTGCGAAGACAAATGTCTAGCCCGAGCTAGCATCAAGGCCTGAGGCTAATTTAATATTGACATCCAAATATTGCAGCAGTGTTAGTTCCAAAGTTACAAGTATACGTAATATGAATGCAAAGAAATATGTGGTTGGGGTTATCATTTTCAAACCACTGGAACCGCTAAACGAGAGGTAGATACGGTCAGCACCCGGGCTAGCTATCATGGCTCGATGCTAATTTAATATTGACATCCAAATATTGCAGCAGTGTTAGTTCCAAAGTTACAGGTATGCGTAACACGAATGCAAAGAAATATGTGATCTGGGTTATCATTTTCAAACCACTGGAACCGCTAAACGAGAGGTAGATACGGTCAGCGCCTGGGCTAGCTATCATGGCTCGTTGCTAATTTAATATTGACATCCAAATATTGCAGCAGTGTTAGTTCCAAAGTTACAGGTATGCGTAACACGAATGCAAAGAAATATGTGGTCTGGGTTATCATTTTCAAACCTGTGGAACTGCTAAACGAGAGGTAGATATGGTGAGCGCTCGGGCTAGCTATCATGGCTTGCAGCTGATGTAATATTGACATCCAAATATTGTAACAGTGTTAGATATAATGTTCCATTTGTCTGTAACACGCCTGCAAAGAAAGAATGTGATTGGATTTTTTTATAACTTTTAGAATAGTTTAACGATTGCTAGGTACGGTTTTCGTCCGGGCTTGATATCATGATCTGTAGCTAATTTATTGGCTTTATTTAAATATTGTGGTATAGTTAGTTCTGTAGCTAAATGTGTACGTAACACGCTTGCAAAAAATATGTTGGCAGGATTTTCATTTTCTATCTCTACAACCGCTTAACGTTAGGTACGTTTGGTCAGCCTGTTGTTCCGTCAGTGAATATACGAACATAACTAATTAAATAAAATGTTTGAAGTGTTGTAACAACTTTGTAGGTAATCCTAAATATATTTAAATCACATGTGTACAAGAAATACAATTTTTTAATATTCAGAAGAGAGTAAACAGAGGCTTGTTTGTCGCCCGAAAATATTCTATGTTTGCTCGGTTTCACCACCAGCCAGCGTTAACGC
This sequence comes from Prosapia bicincta, assembly GCA_036971475.1. Taxonomy (NCBI): domain Eukaryota; kingdom Metazoa; phylum Arthropoda; class Insecta; order Hemiptera; family Cercopidae; genus Prosapia; species Prosapia bicincta. Next base: position 97,359,741 of record JBAIZL010000006.1, on the reverse strand, counting down.
TAACTTCCTGGCAGCTTAAGAATTGAGTTTTGTCTATTTTGTTAAAACTTGTTAAGTTTTTTTTCTGCTTATTGTTTAAATAAAAAAATTTGTTAAAATTAAAAGAATTTAAATTATTACTGAGTTTTTGTTTTAAATTTAGTAGAAATTAAATTATTCATTCATTCAATAATAAATAAAAATAATAATAAAAAAAACAAACATTATAATATATATGAAGTTATTATTATTACTTGTAAATAATTTTTACTACTAAGTGCAATATTTTTATGAGATATGAGATACGTTTCAATCTCTTGACCATTGTCGAATCACTATGATTCAAACTCCAACACTTTAGTTCCATCATTCACTTTTATTTACGTGTAAAATACTAAAACAAATAAAAAACATACACAAGACTCACAAATTAATCATTTATTTACTCATAAATAAAATTTGAGTAAATAAATGATTAATTTGTGAGACTTGTGTATATCTATTATTTTTTTGTAACATAATCTCACAAGCTAAGCTTGAAGAATAGTTATATATATACAACACTTATTACTTTAGTATTTTTAAAAAGTTGGAAGAATAGGTTAATATTTATGATTTGATTTAGCAGTTTATAAAAATATTTGACATACAAAGAATTCGAGAGCAAAAAGCTTTTATCAGTTGGTTGACAACAGCCTTGTAGGGGGTTAGTGACCAAGTCACAACTCTGTATGTTATCTATTCAGTACCAGCTGCTGAAGTCATTAATGAAGGTTATAGTTTGATTTTTTAAATTAAATTATTCTATTTATAGAGTTTTATTTGAATAATTATTTGTAATAATTCAAAACATTGAATAATAATCTGACATTGAGACAAATAGATATAACAGTACCTCTTTGACGGAAGGTTCCAGGCGGGTCACATTTATCATCATAGAGGACATTTCCTATGCTTTAAATAAACATTTGTTACCAGTGATAAACCACAATAGATTTTTTATGGATATTACAATTATTATTATTATTTTATTATAAGGTGAAAGTAAAGTATGAAAATAATAAGTTGTGGACAAATTTGAAGTTTTCTTTCTGATGAAACATTATTGTTTCAACTAACTACAAAATATTACAACTAAGCTGTTTATTGTTCTGATGAGGGGGCAGGGAGTAATTGCCCCAAAAAATAATGCAATTTTAAAGGAATTGTTAGCCTATTATTATGTCCTCTGTAATCCAAAGTGGTTTTCTTCTTCAATATGTTAAAAAGCAAACATACAATTTTCTAGGCTATAAAAAGTCAGTAGATTTATTTACTATGATTTTTAGGCCAGCCACTGTGTCAGGCGTTACGGGCGAGACTATAAGAACGGCTACACCCTTGACTCACATAAGTCATTTTTAATCCTCAGAACTCTGAGGCCAATAGCCTTTCTCCTTAGCTCGACTGGATGGACATCAGTCGAGCACTCGTAATACTGTGCACAGGCTCCGACACCCATGCAACGCAGACACTCAGTGACCAAGGACCGAAGCAGCTGGCAGACCAGTAACCGCGCTTACATCTCGGTAGAGTAAGCTCACATCAGCATCCCAGACCAGAGTTTGTCAAGCTCTGGTCTTTTCAGGACTCCCAACGAGCAACGGTTCTGACCAGTCAAATATCCCTAGAAAATGATGAGAGTGTTAATATGTAATGATTGTGTTGTGAATGTGGTCTATGTAGTTTGTGTAAGGAAGTGAATGTCAGTGAAGTGAGTGTTGTAAGTAGAGACTATGTAAGACTGGGATACCGCTTGGGGTCATTCGAGTCACTGCCCCTTATTAGACTCTTCAATCCCTTCACTATATATATATATATATATATATATATATATATATATATATATATATATATATATATATAAATATATCGAAATATTTCAATATATGTGTTTATTTCCAAGAGATTTGCAGTTTTGGACTATTGCCATTAGGAAAGTCTGTCAGTCTCCAATCTAGTCAAAAAATTCATATATTTTATATATATATATTATAAATATTTTTTATAAAGATCTTTTATTGATTGAATAATTTAATTTCTTTTAAATTTATAAACATCTTTTAAATTTACACAATAAACAGAACAAAAACACTTAACAAGTTTTAACAAAATAGACTAAACTCAATTCTTAATATTTTAGTTACAAGATTTTACAACCTAGGCTATTTCTAAGATCTCTTAATATCTCGGGGTTTTATGCATTGGCTATATCTTCTAACTCTTTGGTTAATTAAATAAATTTTAATAAAAAAGATTAATTTTAGAAAATAGTTTTAATAATTAGCTTCCTGATGTAAAATCTTAAATTTGGAATAAGAAAAAGGTCCCTAACCTGTTTGAACTGGATTAGCTTTCTTACTACTAAACTATTATATTATTTCAAGATATTCTAATAATTTACAATTTTAGATTTTCTTATAATTTTAAAATTTCACTAAAGGTTAGTTTTATATGTACTTATCGCGCTATGTACTTATCAATTTTCGGAGTTTTGCTGGTTATTCATATAGGATTCAAACAAATATTTATGTATGTGAGTGTGTGTGTGAAAGAGAGAGAGAGAGGGGGAGTGTGTGTGTGTGTGTGTGTGTGTGAAATAGCAAACATATTCAAATATTATAGTCAAGATATATTTTACATAGTATAGTTACCTTCATATGTATTGACAGAAAACAGGTTTTTGAACGTTTAGCGTTACCCAGGGTGCACCACGAGGAGGCGCCCAACTTCACACCCCCTAAAACAAACATACAGGTTAGCAATGTTTAAATTTACATCATGTACTTATACTTTTAAAACATTGTTATTGTTAATGGAGCTTGTGTAATATTATGTTGTTTTAATTTAGAATATCTTCATTGGTTGTAATGAATTATGTTTTCTATAAATTATAGTAACAAATACAAATTTATTTCGAGTTATAGTTTATATAATGATACTGATCTTCAAATATTAATACAAAGACACAAAATCTGAAAAGAAACTTTTGTGTCAATCAAAAATTCATTGAAACTATTATGGACCTCCTTGATATACACTATACTATTGCAGTTGAGGACTAGATATTTATTAATGTATCACTTAGTGTAGTTTTTAAATAACATAGCTCAATAATTCTTCTAACTTAATCAAACTAAAACCCGATATACAAATAATGGTAATTTTTTCAAGTAAAACAACCTAACGCTTTTAGTTTTAGTTATAAAAAATTTCAGTGTTTTCCACTAGTACAAAAAATATAATTCTATTATTTTCAGATCATTTCAAAATAAAAGTGTATTTTTAAAAAGTTTAAAAAATTAATTTACTATCTATTCTGTTTAATATTATGTAATTATTTTCTTACTGAAAAAAATGTTTTAAGACTGTAAAAACAATAAAGTAACTAATAAATAATACACACAACCTCTAAGTATGTATTGTCATTTCTCTAGGGATGGTTCCTTTGTAACCGAAATGTACATACGACTAGAATCAAAATATTTATGTTTAACAGTTGTGTGTATTATTTATTAATAATAAACTATAGTCATTAGTGACAGACTTACTACTATGGTAATTTATAAAATAAGGTTCCCAAAGCTGCTAAGAAAGAATGCGACGTGCTAGGAGAAATGTGGCAACACTGTCTTACTTATCAAGTCCCCCTCTCTTTATCCCCACCACTCCTGCCTCGCTACATTGCTCTGTGCCAGGCTAGCAGCCTTCGAAGTTGGAGCTCCCCATTGCTGTTCCCGTCAGTTGCGAAATTCATGCTTTGATACGTTTATTAAATGCAGAAGAGATTTCACCTATTGACATATATCGTTAGTTAATCGAAGGCTATGAGGATAATAGTATATCTGTTCAACATGTTCGCAAATAGTGTAGAGAATTCAGTGAAGGCTGCACGAAAATTCATGATGAAGACCATAGCGGAAGGCCTTCCGTTTCAGACGGAATTGTTGATAAAGTTGAAAGAGTATTGCTTGAAGATCGGAGGATTACCAGTAACAGACTTGCTTTGCGTATTCCTGAGACCTCCAACACCACAATTCTTAACATTTTAACAAAATATAAAGTCAAGGAAGAGGTTACTTGATTCCTCAAATGTTTGGCGGCAGTATTCTATAACATGGGGATAGAAAATTTGGAGCAAAGTATTCTAAAGTATTTGGACAGAAACGGTGATTATGTGGAAAAATAGCGTAAGTTTTAAGCTTTAAAATGATGTATTACATTAAGAACAAAAATAAAGTTGTCTAAGTTTAAAAATTATGGAAACCTAATTTTATGAATAACCCTCGTATTTTGGAAAAGTACTAAATTATGTTTACAAAGTTTAATACTCACGGAGGGTCAGCAGAGGAGGGAAGCTGCAGCGTGCAGATTCTAGAAACAATAGAATTATTTAGAACAACTTACAGGTAAAATATATTATTTTCCTTAAGCTAAATAGTACAGCAAAACTTCTCCTTATTGACAATCCAACTTTACAAGTATCTCTAACTTATGAACAAATTTTCAATCTTCCCCCATTGCAAAAGAATCATCTATCAAACCTCCCTCAACAACCCAGACTCCTAAATATGGGCAGTAAATTTGTTTTTTTTATCAAAAAGATAAACACTATTTTACTTTACTTGTCATAAAACCATTACTTCCTGATATTTGTCAATAGGCGTTTTTCCTACCATAGACATTTAATGCACTCTCATTAAATTTTTGTCTTAACTTGGCTAAAAAACCACTACTCACTGATTTTTCAGCAGAGACATTTCACACTAGGTCAATACATTATCCAGTGCTGCATTGAATAATGCACTGACCTACTATGAAACATATCTGCTGAAAAATATCAGTAAATAGTGGTTTTTTGCGAAGTTAATACCAAAAGTGTAATTATAGAAAAACCTCAAGGTGTACAACACAAAAACTGCACTTTCATTGTTGAATGCTCAGGTATGTGGTTTTGATGTTTTGTAATGAGAGGTTGTTCTGAGTTGATTATTTTATTATTTATTTATATATAGTGTTATATATAGTGTGTGTATATATATATATATATATATATAGATTTTTTGGACTAGGAGACTGACAGACTTACCTTGGTAAGAGTCCACTCTGTAGTCTTGAAATAGTAACACATAAAGGCACTTAAACAATGATATATTTCGACCACACAGTGGTCTTTATCAATCGAAGAGAAAACACAAAAAGAAATGAAATAAAATAAAAATGAAAAATGAAAATGTTTTTATTTTATTTCATTCTCTCATATTTCTTTTTGTGTTTTCTCTTCGATTGATAAAGACCACTGTGTGGTCGAAATATATCATTGTTTAAGTGCCTTTATGTGTTACTATTTCAAGACTACAGAGTGGACTCTTACCAAGGTAAGTCTGTCAGTCTCCTAGTCCAAAAAATCTAAATAATCTTTACCAACCAAAACTAACCTATAAATATATATATATATATATATATATATATATATATATATATATATATATATATATATATATATATATAGATAGATAGATAGATTATTTGGACTAGGAGACTGACAGACTTACCTTGGTAAGAGTCCACTCTGTAGTCTTGAAATAGAAACACATAAAAGCACTTATCCAATGATATATTTCAACCACACAGTGGTCTTTGTCAATCAAAGAGAAATCACAAAAAGAAATATGAGAGAATGAAATAAAATAAATATAACTTGTAATCACAGATTGTGTAGAATAGAAATCAGATGTCACAGATGCACAGCTAAAGATATATATATATATATATATATATATATATATATATATTGTTTCCATGAGCATATGAGTGATTATAGTTTATATAAGTCTGTCAGGGGAAAAGAGATTGGAGACGTCTTAGACTATTAGGAAAAAAAATATTTGATATTATATATATATATATATATATATATATATATATATATATATATATATATATATGAAGTTAATATATTACTATTGTAAGTAATTTTATTAAAAATATATTACTTACAATAGTAATATATTAACTTCATAAAGTCAGTGCAACGGAAAAACAATGGATAACGTAATATATCAAGAATATATATATATATATATATATATATATATATATATATTTAATATTATCCATTGTTTTTCCGTTGCACTGACTTTATGAAGTTAATAAATTACCAATTTTGAGTAATTTTTTATTTTGAAAATTACTCAAAATTGGTAATTTATTAACTTCATATATATATATATATATATATATATATATATAGTTAATTTTTTATTGTGTGTTCCATCATTAGCTATGTATTTTTTGTTTTTTGAGGTGTTTGGATACGGTATTTAAAAATTTTCTGTTGTGTTCACTTTGCTTTTATTGGTGAAGTGTAGAATTTCTAGGTTTATGTCTTGTTGGTGTATGAGAGTAAGAGCTCTTGCAAAAGTATGCTCAAATATGATTTGTTGTATGTTTTTGATGTATTCCTTGTATTTGTGATTAAGTTTTTTCCTGTTTGTCCTATGTAAAAGCTTGAGTAATCTTTGCTTTTGCAATGTACTTTTGGTGAGTACGAATAATGTTCAATGGATGGAAGTTTCGCTGTACTATATTCTTAAACTAAATCATTAGTAATTATTGCATAACTGAGTAAATAATTATGAACTTACTTGCTGACAAGTTTTGAAACTGTCATTTTATTGACTAAGCCCTGACCCACTGCTATCAGGTATCGTTGAAGGTTGCAGAGCCTATGCTTTAAGAAGGTGGAGATGGGAGGTTTGGGTTAAGCGTGTTATGTAATATACAATGGAATAAGGTATTCGATTTGAAAGGAGTGTGGTTGTTTAAGGTATGTTGTCTTTGTGTAGTGTGATGTTTGAATATTTCAAATTTTAATGTAGTGGTTAATTTGTATACTATGGTTTAATGTAGAGAATATTTAGAGTAGTATGGATGTGTGTATTGGGTGTTTTGTATATGTATTGCATAGCTGGACTTTGGATTTATGTTTCATCAATTACATAACAAAATACATATTAAATCATGGTAATAAACTATCCACTAGAAAAATTTCTGAAATATTTAAACATCGCATAACACAAAAACAACATATCTTTTATGTCCACGAAGACTTTAAATTAAACACCTTTTCCCATTATAAAGTAAAAAAACCAGCCTAACTCAAACCCCCTCCACCCTCATAAATCATACGTCCTGCAACGTTGAGCGATCACTGACAGTAGCAGCTGGGCTTCTTCAATGAAACAAATGTTTTCAAATGCGTTTTAATAGTCTCTTTTGTTTTAGTCTATAAACTTTAAAAACCTTTTGTTAGCAATTAATAATATAAACTTCCCTAAATGTAGCACTCTCTGTTTTTATAGTAGAAGTTGATGTTGTTGGGAGATGTGTATCAGACCATAACTAATATAGGTTTAATTTGAGTAGATGATAATGTTCTTAGTAAAACTGTGTAAAATGACTTAGATGTTGAGAGCTGTTGTGTAATTGGGTATATAAGGTAGAAAAGAAGAATATATTCAGGTTGTAACTCTTTTTCCAAAACGGCCAAAATTAAGTCCAATATAGACTGTGGCATACATTAATATATTTCCAAGTCTTTACATGTGAATTAGGAGGTATAAGTTGAAAATTGAACAAAAAATATAAAATTATTATTATTAATAAAAGCATGATAAAAAAACCAAAAAAAGCTTTTGTTAGATGACTTAAAACAGAGGAAAGGATTAAGTTCAATGACACCATTTTTATTGTGTCTAAAGAAGAATAAATAAAAAGAAATACTTTTCCAATATTTAAAGAAAATATTTAGGTTACTGTATTTCATAATTAATATATTACGGCAGAAGACTAATAATAATAATAACACAATGGCAAGGAGACTAACTTTGCAAAAGTTTCAGTAGTACAGATAGGTATTCAATGTAACTGAAATATTTTACTCTTACAAAAAGTGTGGATGAAAGCTATCTTTACTTATACACTTATAACAAACACCTTTAACTACATGTAACGAGGTACGAACAATCTTTAAAAAAGTACATTATAAAAATGCTGTGTTACGGCTTTTCTTCCATAGAGCATACTTGTTTCATCTTGAAAATGAGTCACTAAGTTTAACACTTTAAGAAATATAAAATGATTTTCTAAGAGTAGATCTACATTTATGAGGCAACACTACCCATGCTTATCCATGACTTTTCCCAGCACCAGGGGATTGTTCTTTACTTCTCTCTATTTCTCTTACCCTTCCTATAAAGGAGTGTAGGAACCCTTTTGTTATTATCACTCTTTTACTTATTATAATAGAGAATAGATTTACTTCAGCAAGATGACCTTGCACAGGTCATGCTTTATACCAGCAAGTTTTATAACCCTACCCTAATCCTCTTATTTGCAATCCTTTCTTACTCTTCATAGGTGACCATGATAGAAAAAGCCTGGGACATCTTAAAACCAAATAAATAAAAACAACTATAGCATACAGATGGCAGTTTCAAGAGTTATTTTCTATGTAATCATTTGACTGTTTCAGTAGAAAATAGGACGATTCTTAAACATCACTGTAATTACTACATTTAAATATTTAGGTAATGATAATATTTTTTTGCTATCTTTGTAACAACATATTCTTGTACATACCTCTCATTATCTGGCCCTCCGCCTTTTGTAGACAAAGAGTTCTGGGTCCATTTCTAATCCAGTTCCAGGTCTGTAGAAGGATCGAATGTTTTGAAACGTGTCAGCAAGTAAGAAATTACGTATTCACTTAGTTAAGTATGTTAAAATTAGTTCCAGGTCCATTTCCAATCATGTCACACTAAGCTACTTTCCAGATGATGCACCTAGATTCTACTGAAACAAACTTTATAAGTATTTCTTCTTAAAACAAAACATCAGGATGTAAATGGCAGCAGGAATAATAAATGTGCATTGATATACTTACCGTTATTTTGTTTTTGAAGAAAGTCATTTATTTTTCATCTTCACAATGTGTTCTCAAAAAATGCAACCAAAATTCAGAACAAACAGATTATAACAATATTTGTTGTATATTATTGTCATAACAATATTTGTTATGATACATTATCATACATTTAAAGAAATTGTAAAATTAATAGCTAAAAGAGCCTGAAAAAGGAAAACAAGAATACAAACCTTTCAATATATGTATAATATAAAAATCAATTCTAGCCTAAGAAAATCTAACCTACAACTAAAATTTCCTGAAAAAGAGAAACATTTATTAAGGAAAACATTGTGAATATATATTGAAGATCTATAAATCTCCTTGAATGTCTTTCCCCTTATGAAGAGTAATATTGTCTCTTTTAAGAAGCAATATTACTTACATAAATATTTGAATATTTAGGACCAGCTAATCAGTGTTTACTGAAATATATAATGAAACAGAAGTTTGTTAAATATTTTTGTGTAGAGTATGTATGGTTAAGTGGAGGACATAACCATGTTACATAATTGAACACTAAAAGAGAGATAGTGTTCAATAAATAATATTGAATGGGAGGCCAACCAACTTCTATTCCATTATAAAGGACATATCACAATACCTTATTTATAAAAGGAAACAGAAGCAAAGTGGGTAAATATCAACTAACTACATCATGCAAGTACCTACATCATGCAATTGTCTTCATTATCCAATTACCTACATCATGCAATTACCTACATCTTACCATCTAAGACAAAGTAATTAAGTCCAACCACTAACCCCAATAAAACATGCACATGCAGAAAATAAGTAAGGTATAATGGGCGATATAAGTTGAGCTGACATGTCAGACACTATCTAAGACTCACCAGCCTGCAACTTTTAAACATGAAACAGACAAATCAGTTGCACTCACCCGGCTGTGACTTTCAAACCTGAAACGGACAAATCATTTGGGCTCACCCGCCTGCAACTTTTAAACCTGAAACAGTCAAATCAGTTGGACTCACCCGGTTGGTACTTTCAAACCTCAAACGGACAAATCAGTTGGGCCCACCCGGCTGTGACTTTCAAACCTGAAACGGACAAATCAGCTGGTATAAGATTATTTTCATGCTGGAACATATATATATATTTAGGTTAGTTTTGGTTGGTAAAGATTATTTAGATTTTTTGGACTAGGAGACTGACAGACTTGCCTTGGTAAGAGTCCACTCTATAGTCTTGAAATAGAAACACATAAAAGCACTTAAACAATGATATATTTCAACCACACAGTGGTCTTTGTCAATCGAAGAGAAAACAAAAAGAAATATGAGAGAATGAAATAAAATAATTCTTTTTTATTATCCTCAATTATTTTATTTCATTCTCTCATATTTCTTTTTGTGTTTTCTCTTCGATTGACAAAGACCACTGTGTGGTTGAAATATATCATTGTTTAAGTGCTTTTATGTGTTTCTATTTCAAGACTACAGAGTGGACTCTTACCAAGGTAAGTCTGTCAGTCTCCTAGTCCAAAAAATCTATATATATATATATATATATATATATATATATATATATATATATATATATATATATATTATTCATTTAATATTTTGTAACAATATATTTCTCTTTAATACCATATTTTAGTTAATATATAATCAATATGTTTGTATTTTTGTAGCTTCTATGAAAATACTTCTCTTATAAATTTCTTGATATCCAAATTAGTAAAAAGTTCAGTTCTCTTTAATTTAATTTTAATATTTTTTTCTAATAACCATTAATTTCATATTTTTGTCCTTAGTTTATCATATATTGTTTACAGATGTTATAATCTTTATTTTCATAATATTTAATCAACAACTGGTTGACATTTATTGAAATTTTGTCTGCCCTAATCTTGTTTAGAATTCTCAATATGATTCACTTACAGGATAAAAATATTCAAGATATTTTAAATGTATTGAAACAATCGCTCACCAGTCCATACGGTCAAGAAAAGACAATAATCCTCAGAACAGAAGATTTTCTTGCTCAATTTTATTTAATGTAACTAATTTTGTAACACATTCTCCTGAAGATGATTGCTTTCCAATCAAAATGTGCAATAAGATTTATTTGAATAAAAATGTGTATTTGTGACTAAAAACAGTAGTAAATATGTTACAGTTGCCTATAGTAGCATTTACTTTTATGACTGTTGAGGACGGTCGTTTTGGGCGATGTGTCCCATTATAAATTCAGACCGTAACTGACCTCTTGGTTGTTATAGGTTAGGGTGGGGTGGGATATAGGGTGGAGATGACATTTTTTGACGCCATAACCCCCAATACTCTCTGAAATACACCTACCTATTCTACCCCCACCTTAACCTATAACAATCAAGAGGTCAGTTACAGTCTGAGTTCCAAAGGGACACATCGCCCAAAACGTCAACATACATAAAAGTAAGTGCTACTATAGGCCAGTGTAACATATGTACATAGTTAAAAACTAGTAGCTTGCATGAAGATACTGTTTTATTGGCGAAAAGCTTTGAATAAATATATGCATTAAAAGTATTCTTGTTTTTGAAACATTTTCAATTTATTAATTATATATAACTAAATAATATTTTTTTAAATCTTAGTGATTTAATGAACATTTAACATCCATTTCAAATTTGTTCCTTATGTTGTATGGTTCGGGATCTAAAATATTAAAAGTGAAAACAATTTTATTTTATTTCTATATTTGTTTGTACAATTAAAAACAAAGAACCAAGACCTGTGCATAGTTTTGTTATTCTATGTATAACTCTTGTTTTTTATTTCATTATATGCTCATATAACAATTTTTTATCTCAGTGAATCAATGAACATATTATATACTTACCATTTGTGCGTTAAGCATATTGTTCAAGAGATATAAGCAATTAAAATAAAGGAACAAATTTTGTTAATGAAAAAAACTTTATGAAAAAAAGTTATGTGCCAAATGTTATTTCACTATATTATTATTCTATGGTTGATAAAAATGATAATTTTTTTACACAGTCAGTAAAGATGTCCCATTATAAGATAATGACTGCCAGATTAATGAATAAACACTTATGTTTTAAGAAACTAGAAATTTTAGATGTTGCTATCCTCCCCAAGAGAAAATTGTATTGAAAAAATTGTAAACAAGTTTATGTTGATAAACTTACCTAAAATTCAGATCAAAGTCACTGCTTGTAGCAGAAAATATAGATGGTAACCATAGTTGCTGAAGAGTTGATAGTTGATGTTGCCTCGCTGAGTTGGCAGAAGGCGATGTTTTCCTTCTAATGTTGGTCTTTATGTATTTATTTTCTAGAAAAACAAAATAATGAAAATTTGTAATCGTTTTTCTAACTAAATGTTGAAAGCATTATAGTGGATCTTACAAAATTCATCCAGAATATAATATCCACACAGAATATCCTGTGCTTCTTGCAGTTTTAGCTCTGTAGTCACAGTTCTGTACATGCATGGTATTAACCTTCATTTTATATGAAGGAGCAGCCATTATTTTTTGTACACTACTAGTTTATAGAAAGTATTTCTTTTGTGTCTACTTTATTGAAATATCATATGTGAACATAGATCTGTAATTCATTTTCTCAATACAAAGAATGCATGTTAAATCACTTTAAATTCGTCAACAGATCTGTGAGGTGCAAGGACAAAATGCAATATATTGGTAAGAAGATAAATCAATCATAGATATGAAAGTTGCATGATAACAACTGAAATAGGAATCCGCCTTTGGTTAAGGAAAAAATTAATGAGAAAATATTTTAGATAAAGAGCCAAACTCACTTTTATAATCTTTACGCTAATAGTTTTTTTCTAATTACGTTCCGTTACTTTAATTAGTTTTTATTATATATATTGTTATTGGCTGTAGTTTATATTACTGACATGGCTCAAGATGGCAGACCGTTGTTTAGTAGTCGAAGGCAGAAAGGGTTACGGCCAGTCTAGTTTGTAAGTTATTGTATTCTAGATTGTAATTTTGTAATAGATCCCTCTGTTGATGATTAGATGGTCATCAAAATGTACATAATGGTTTAATCTTAGATAACTTTTATTATTAGTTATTTTTGATTATTTTTGTAGTTTTGATAATTTTCTACTTTTCTGCTAGGATATATATTCTTATTTCGAGTATCATAATTACCTGCTATTCGGAGCATCATCACACTCCCCGTTGACACGTTTCAAAGGACCTCTGTCTGTCGGAACTTTTTATGAACTGTTCTTCCACAGAACAGAAAGAAGATTATAAAAGATTCTGACTGATGGAGGCCCTCCGAAACGCATCAACGGGGATTGTGACAATGCTGGGAATGTCAGGTAATTCTGATACTATAAATATTTTTGTAGTATTGGGGGTTTTCCCATTATTTTATTCTAATATATTGCACCACTGTGCTCTATTCATCACATCTGTGATGTTTTATTTTAAAATTCTTGATCTTTTTATGGATTTTCTACAATTCTCAAGATGACTTCATGAAATATAGGGATTTCATAATCCCTATAGTACCCTGAGCCTACAGTCTGTCATTTAAACAACAATATAGTAATAATTTGTATATATACACTCACAAGTTTTGATATTAATAACAGACGGTTGGTATATATGTCAATAAAACTTTTCAAAATAACGGCGAAGTTTTGACAGATAGTTCTATACATGGTGTGGCTATTAAATAACGAGGCTGATGCTACCGTGGATCAAAGAGGCATGCGTCAACTACCATTGTTCAGCAGCTGATTAGTGTGAACCTTTCTCTTTAGTACGCAGTTAGTCTTTCTTCTGTAAACAACACCGTTTATACGAAGCCTACGCTCACGTTATTGTTGTTTTTTTGTTTTGCCGGATAAAACGATTAGTGTAACAGTAGAGCAACGAATTATTGGGGAATTTCACTTTAAACTTGGAAAAACTGCTACTAAAACTTTTACCTAAGATCCAAAAGCGAAGTTCCCCTCCATGCCCTGGAAGAGTCCAACTTCACCGAGAGCCAAAAAGCTAGAATAACCAAGTCAAAATTTAAAGCAATGATGATTGTTTTTTTTTTATATCCATGGGATTGTGTACCTTTACTAGGTTATTGAAGGTAAAAAAATTCATCAATATTACTACCTTCATGTTCTTTTTAAATTATGTGAAAAAGTAAGGAAAAAATGCCCTGAAATATAGAACAAATCATGGGTTCTCCACTAAGACAATTTGCCAGCTCATTCCTCGGTATATGTCAATAGCTTTCTAGCCAAGTACAAGATCCCAGTGTTAGAACATCCACCTTATTCACCAGATCTTGCACTATGTGACTTCTATCTGATTCCTAAGGTGAAGTTTACATTAAAATGGAAAGATTGAGTCTGTGGAAGGTGTAAAAAGGAAACCGGTGCGTGGCCAAATTAGCTGACAGAAGATAACTTCTAGCACCATTTCCAACAAAGGAATTCGCATGGAGTGTTGTAGGGAAGAGAACAAGTGTATATTGAAGCTGATAATAAGTAATTATGTATAAAATAAAAATAAAATTTTTTACACGTCAGTCTCGTTATTTAATAGCCACACCTCCTATATATATATATATATATATATATATATATATATATATATATATATATATATATATATTTTTAGGTTAGTTTTGGTTGGTAAAGATTATTTAGATTTTTTGGACTAGGAGACTGACAGACTTACCTTGGTAAGAGTCCACTCTGTAGTCTTGAAATAGTAACACATAAAGGCACTTAAACAATGATATATTTCGACCACACAGTGGTCTTGGTAAGAGTCCACTCTGTAGTCTTGAAATAGTAACACATAAAGGCACTTAAACAATGATATATTTCGACCACACAGTGGTCTTTATCAATCGAAGAGAAAACACAAAAAGAAATATGAGAGAATGAAATAAACCTATATATATATATAGGTTTATGACTGTTTATAGGTTTGATAGGATATAAAAATTTACTATTACATGAATCATGTTGTATAGTATATATTTATTTTTCTATTTCTGCAATTTTAGGCCTGATTAAAACTGCAAACTAGCTGTTGAAACGTTGCTGTTATTTTGAAAATAAATGTTATTGACTCATATATAAACTGACTTTTATTAATAACAATATAGTCTCAAGCCCCAAGTTGAACATGTGTTGCTGAATTGCTTGCCTTTTTTCACTATAAAAAGTGTTTTGTCATGTTCATATTAGTGTCATATAAGTAACAAAAAAAATGGCCCTGTTATTGAGGTAGCATTTTCAACTTAGTCCCTCATGGAACATGTTAAGGACAGAAGCTGATTTAGATAGAATTATTATAGACTCTTTCTAATGAATAATTTAAGGTTTAAATGAAGCTCGTCCCATTTTAACCCTATCCCACATCATTGCAGAACGCTTATTCTTGGGTTTAACACCAAAAGAAGGTGTCAGATTAGGTCAACAATACGTAGCTAGCTCATTAAAACTCTAGTGCAAAAGAATAAAAAACTTGCTTTACACTAACTATTTTTTGTTAGGTCTCCCCTAACGGCGGGTCCGAACTCGTGTTAAATGTGAGCTAAAGCAGCCCCTACTAAGGACAATATTTAGCCTAACTGTGCTTACACGTTGGGTCTCATATTTCATGTTTAAAAAAACAACTCCAAATTGAAAAATTGCTCCAAGATGTTAATGATGATACAGAAATGGGCTTCTAAGTGATTTTTCTTCATCGAAGAAGTTTGGGGAACTAATATAACCATGAGCTATAAAACTTTAATTTAATGAAAAGCAGAAGTAAAGTGGAAGAAATTTTAGTCATCTATAAATATCAAAATTTATCCAGATAGATTGTATAAAACAGGGATGATTTAAAACTAAAAATCATAAACTACTCAATACCATAAACATACCTATTTAACTTATCCTTCTGTTATTCTTTCATTGGTCTGTATCCAGTTCTGACTCTAGCTACTGCCAAATCTGAATATCTACTAAGCTCCTCCAACTCCAATTTTCCCAATGTCTCTCCATGTAACACTCTGTTTTCTAAAAGAATTGTGGCACTGTCCAAACAAGAATTCTGAGACTGTTTTGTAAAAATTAAAATGAACATTAACATCACTGGTATCAAAGAAAATGTCTCAACAGACATAAACAAACATCACACCACACATACACACAACCATTACATCAGAAAAAATATTTAGAGGTAAATTGTGTTTCACATCAGTGAAGCCCTGTATCAATCTCTTATGTAATGGTATTTTATCAGAACCACACATAGATGTTAACAAAAAATAGTAACATAATTTACTCACATAATCTATTTGCTGCAGGATATTTCTTCACTATCTGCTCAAATCACAAATCTTCTTTTCTTCTTTTGATGTCATAAAAATCAACCAAAACAGGTTTCTTGTTTCATAAACAATAATCAGATCTTCTTTTCTTCTTTTGATGTCATAAAAACTCACCAAAAAAGTTTCCTTTTTCATAATGTGAGAAAATTTTAAAACTAAAATTGCTTAGAACTAAAAGAGCCCATTCGATGATGTAGACGATGCTGAATCACTCAAAGTTCTTCTATTATTGAAGATTTTGAAGGAAACATTCATGTTTCCTGTTGACTTATGAAAAGACCTAAAAACCTGAAACATATGCATAGTAACACAAAACATCCTACATAAAAATCCTACAATAAGACATCCTAACAATCCTAACAAAATGTCATAAAATGACAAAAGGGGACGCGGTCTCTAAATTCAACCCCCCAAAGTCTATAGAGCTTACCTCAAATGTGACCTCTACTAATGGAGGTATTTCTCTTGATAGTGTAAAGTGTAACACTTGGCTATTTGTCAAGTGTGTGAGTGGTGCTAGACGTCACAGAAGTAACTTCTGCTTATTCTAGTATGTGTGCGATGATAGCTCAGAGAAGATTATACTCACCCTTCTCAGAGCTCTAAGAGTAGATGGACTGAAAGAGAAAGTACAAGTTAGGTAAATAATACTTAAAAACTATCTTGATCCATTTCAAATACAACAAACCCAATAGATTTTAAAAGTATTTTAACTTGATCTCAAAAAATGTTGTCCTTGCAAACTCATGAAAAATTATAATGATCTTTGTCAAAATTTGATAGAAAAATAGTAAAATTTATTGTTAAAAGGGACAGAATTTAAATTCCTTAATGCTATACTAATGAATCCTTTAATACTTTAGTGACCCTGGTACAAAACACATTATTTTGTTTCCCTGGCACTACCTAATACAATAATATTATTTTTCTAAACAAACTCTAACATTATAGCAGTGAATCCTGATGCAGAACCCACTTTTTTGTTTCCCTGGCACTACCTGATACAATAATATTACTTTTCTAAACAAACTCTAACATTATAGCAGTGAATCCTGATGCAGAACCCACTTTTTTGTTTCCCTGGCACTACCTAATACAATAATATTATTTTTCTAAACAAACTCTAACATTATAGCAGTGAATCCTGATGCAGAACCCACTTTTTTGTTTCCCTGGCACTACCTGATACAATAATATTACTTTTCTAAACAAACTCTAACATTATAGCAGTGAATCCTGACGCAGAACTCACTTTTCCCCCCCTGGCACTACCTAATACAATAATATTACTTATGTATACCTATTCTAACATTATAGCAGTGAATCCTGATGCAGAACCCACTTTTATGTTTCCCTGGCACTACCTAATACAATAATAGTATTTACGTATAACTACTCTAACATTATAGCAGTGAATCCTGATGCAGAACCCACTTTTTTGTTTCCCTGGCATTACCTAATACAATAATATTACTTTTCTAAACAAACTCTAACATTATAGCAGTGAATCCTGATGCAGAACCCACTTTTTTGTTTCCCTGGTACTACCTATTACAAAAATATTACTTTTCGAAACATACTCTAACATTATAGGAGTGAATTCTGATGCAGGACCCACTTTTCTCCCCTGACACTACCTATTACAATAATATTAGTTTTCTGCACATGCTCTAACATTATAGGAGTGAATCCTGATGCAGAACCCACTTTTTTGTTTCCCTGGCACTACCTATTATAGTCATATCAAACATACTCTAACATTATAGGAGTGAATCCTGATGCAGAACCCAATATTCTCCCCTGACACTACCTATTACAATAATATTACTTTTCCAAACATACTCTAACATTATAGGAGTGAATCCTGTTGCAGTACCACCTTTTTTATTTTCCTGATACTACCTAATACAATAATTTTACTTATGTAAACATATTTTAACATTATAAAAGTTAATCCTGATATCTTGTCCGTGACCCACATCATTGAACAATACACTGATCTAGTACAAAACTTGTTTAGTTACATAGTATATTTATTTTTATAATATCAATTTTACTGTAAATATTTTTTTATAATAAGATAAATTACAAAAATTCTATTAATTTCATTTGTTAGCCTGGTTTTCATTAAATTAAAACTCCAGGTTTCTCAAAAATTATTATATTTGTTGAGCGTCTGTTTTACTTGACTGATTATTTGTATTTATACTTTAGACCATTTTACAAAAATCGATTAAGATTGTTGTTTCTGAAATATGAACAAGACTTACAACTAGAGTATATTCTAAAGACATGCCAGCTGACCAGGGAGAGATTTCCTTACATTTGTACATTAATTTAGATCTTTTCATAAAAATCGATTCCTTGTCATTCATATTTTTCATTCCCTATTTATACTGAAAAGAGTAATACTTTTAATATTAATCATTCTAAATTTTTGGTCTGATTCTTAGAATTATTTATGTTTATTTTGTATTTACTAGGTTATTTATTTTCTTCATATATATATTTTATTCAAATTTTGACTATAACAAATTATTGGTTTTAAAAAAGTAGTTTATTAATTATGATTATGTTTTTGAAAAATGCTGTTACATGGAAAAAATGTATCATTGATAACACTTAACTTCGAGTCAGATCTAAAGATATTTCAAGTTACCAAATATAGTTATTATAATTCAAACAAAATAAATACTTTCAGTTAACATTTTTTTAATGTAAAGAAATAAATTACTGTTATGATTACAGAGCAGATTTGTTTTTCTCCATGACTTTCTTATGTTTGTTTTTTATCCCATATTATAGCTCAATATATTATTTTAATTGTTTTAGTCTCACTTTTAACATAAGTTGTTTATAAGCATATATTATTATTTTTTAAATGTTTTTAAAAAAATTATGTAATAATATTTATTTTTGAATGTTATTTTTTTAATATATAAGAATGAACTTAGCTGAATCAAATACTGAAAGCAATTTAAGTATAAAACACAAATACTAGTACTTGTTCCTGTAGAAGGTATATAGAATACAGTAGGTTAAAACAATGCCTGGCCTACTAAACTAAACCTAACAGATGACATAAATGGACAAAAACTGAGACACCCTACACGACAAATATAAAAGCATCCCAATACTGCCATGCTACACTGTACAACAAGAGCAATATTCAGGCTTGCTTTTAACCAAAAGCGAAAATCTCAAGAAATTATAACCTACAGACAAAAAATCTACAAATGCTACAAACATAAAAACCTTCCAACACTGCCCTGGTATACAACAAGACCAATATATAAACCCAGATTTATTATTGCTATCCTTTACCCTGAGTACCACGTTTTTACCAGAGCGTTATAGTCATGATCCAGTCTGTCCAGTCTTCATGTTCAGTTTGCACCCAAAGTATTCCCAAAAAATAACCAAGAATTGAGACAATGTTTTAACCAATTATCTTGTATAGTTATATATTTCTACTGTACATTGCACAATGCACAACACTGTTTACTTTCAATATTGGAAACACAACTTTAGGTCATCAAACAGTGACAAAATAAATTAACAGTGAACAAGAACATGTATTAATGAAAATTATAAACTTATTTAGGTTTTAATTTAAATTTCTGATTATTTCAATATTTGCTTTAAAAATTATTTTTAAAAGATAATAAATTTAATTGATTTAACATTTGATTTAGAAACAGCATGCGTGTGAATGCTTTGTTCAATATTTTTTTAAACACAATACAAGAAGTAATTCATTCTCTTGAAAGCTAGTATCCTTAAAATTTTACATAAATAATTTTATTGTTTTATTTGTATTATAGAATTGGCTATAAAAAATCAGACGGTATTCAACTTTAGTGTAAAATTGAGATGAGAATCAATTTTAAATAAATTAGAGAAATGTAATGAAACAGAAAAAGAAGGGATTGTGGAATAAATAAACCGATACCGTTTATAGAGACTCTGCGTCAGCGCCGAACGGATTTGAGCTTCTATCCCATTACATTTCCGGGAACTCCATCACATCTTTGCATTACTGGGAAACAGAGACAGGAGTGGTAACTTACAACTAACTTAACAGTAACTGAGGGGTGGGCTTCTCCGGATCTGAAATTTTAAAAAAATACCTGAAAATTAAAAAATAAAAACAGCTGAAAATATAAAGGTACCTGAAAGAAAAAGTACATATAGGCCAATGAGGCCCATGATAAAACCACCCTGATATCTGAGGTCTTGAAATTATTTAAGGTAAAACCTTTAAGGCTAAGCCATCTTTAACAAAGGAAACAAAGATAGTGATGGATACACTGGTTAGCTGACATGCCCAATATTTGGTAACATGCACGGAAATTTCAGTACGACAGCGAAACACATAACGGTTTGCGTACCGCGTAAAATATTATAACGGACGCCGGCTTAAAATAACACTGACCTGCTGTCTGCAAGCTCTGGGCTTCAGACTTCAAAAACCTGAAACAAAAGGAAAACGTTTGCAAGTAAGATTTGGGCTTTAAAAACTAAACAAAATATAAAAATCTTAAAAAGTTCATTTAAATAAAACATTATAAAATATACTGTTTCATTCCACAATTTTAAACACTCTAGTTGTTTGATATGTATCTATTTATTAGTATTAAACTGATATATTATTTCAATAACACTATATTATTAATAATAATGTTAATAAAATAACTGATGGAACAATTAACATAGCCTACTATATTTGACATTATATTCCTGCAATGGTAATATTGGAATAAACTGTTTCATTAACAAGCCTTTTCCACCGAAACTTAATTTTCAAACTGCGGAAAAATTATAAGGCTTGGGTCTGTAAAGAAACAATTTTAAATGTAAAAAGTTATGTGATCTCAATATTCTAAAAAATGATAAAATAAGAAACAGTTAAAGTGCAGTTAATTACCCCTGCCAACTAACCCTCACTTCATTTTATGAAAAAAGTCAGAAGAAATGCACTTTAAGCTACTTCATTCCTATCCACAAATCCTTTCCCTTGAAAATTTTGTCTTTAGAAGTTCTAAAGTTTTTATCGAATTGTAATTATTTAATTTATGATTTTAATTTTTTTATCCTGGTAAGCCCAAAAAAAAAAAAATTGCTAATTGGAGTGATATATTTTAATTTTTGAACACATTATGAAAACTATCTAGCAGGCAGTTTTTGTGTGTGAGTCTTGTCCATGACTCACAGCATTGAACAATGCAGATATAATGCGTCTGCTGAAAAAGTAGTGGTTTTTTGCCAAGTGATACCAATAGTAGTAACTAGATAGACTATATGAGATTGTTGTTCTTTTTCCTACCTCTGTCAATAATTTCAATTAACATTTATGAACTTGAAGATCTTAAAAAATTAACCTATATGACTATTATCAGAATATATTTGGCTGGAGGGACAGGAGTGGGGCCAGTTTTGGAAGCTTTGGTAGAAAATCTTTTTAAAAAGCATTTGATGAAAAGGGAACATTAAGTTATTTTTCTTGTTATATATATGGTTAAATACAATAATAGTACAATTTATTTTATTTTACACATTTATTTCAAGCAGAAGCTTTTTGCTGATCAACATTATCAAAACTTATTTAGTACTGTTTAGCTGTGTAACTATGTCAGGACTTTTTACATGAGTCCTGTAATATATATAAAGTTGTTATTGTTAATTGTAAACTATTGTTCCGCCATTATTAACACTTGTTAATTACAATTAACAATACTAACTTTATAAAGTCAGTGCAACAGAAAAATAATGGACGACGTTAAATATAATATATATATATATATATATATATATATATATATATATATATATATATATATATATATATATATATCCCTGGTCTGACGGTCTGAGTTGACAAAGGGACACATCTCCCGAAACGGCCGTCCTCAACAAGCAAAGTAAGTGCTACTATAGGCAAGTTAAAACAATCTTTAAAAAGTGTAAGTATATATATATATATATATATATATATATATATATATATATATATATATATATATATATAACTTTGCAATACTGTTTTCTTCTATTCTCTTATCACTTTCACTATGTATGCAAACAAGAATCTTATTTGGTATTTATGCCAGTGAACTCTGAGTTCAGTTGAGGCTTGACAATGAAGATACTATCAATCTTTGAAAGTTAATTCGCATCAATAAAAAGTAATATTCTTGTTTAAGTACATAATATACATTTATAAATAAGGGTATATATAGTAGAGTCTCGATAGTTCGAAGTAAATGGGAACAAGGCCTCCTCGACTTACTGAAAACTCGGATTACACAGAAGTACGTTCCTGTGCATTTGAAAAAAAGGAGTTTTAATGAACCCTAAGACTATAGGTAATTAAAAATGCTCTAAATACGTTTATAGAACTTTATATGAACATTTCTTGGAAGGCCGAATCATTTCCTTTTGATATCGTATTGGTATAAACATACTTGGAAGCCCAACTCCTTTCTTTTCCATACAGTATAGCTATAAAAATTTATTGGAAGCCTAACTCATTTCTTTTGCATACCATATTGATATAAACATTTCTTAGAAGCCTGATTAATCATTTTCTTTCGAATAGGTAAAATAGGCTCAAATTGAAATGGGCTTGAATTTAACAAAAGCTCGAAATATTGAGATTCAAAATTTCGAGATCCTACTGTATATATATATATATATATATATATATATATGTTATATGTAGTGTAACATATATGTCAACCCCTTGTACATGAACCTTTAATCATTCAAGGGGGGGCCAAAAGGTTCCTAAAATATCTCTGCTGAGGGTGTGGTTTGTACAGTATAAATTCCTCCTGTTAAATGCTTGTATCGAAACTCATTTCCAGTCTAGTGGTACCTGGTTTGTTTTGATTATTTATAGTGTTAATTTTTGGTAACTCCGTTATGTGCCCTTTTCATGACAAGTTTGAATAAACTGTGAAGTTTAATGTGGATGTGAAATTTTGGTGTCTGTTTTGAAGGTGAAAATGCTGCTGAAACTGTTTTATTGTTTTAATAGCCTATGGAGGTGATGCTATTGAAAAAAATCAATTGCACTAGTGATTTGTTCATAATGTTAAGTCAATTGATGACAAACCTCATTCCAAACGCCCAACAATGTCACGATCAGATGAAAATGTCCAGATAATTCTAAAACAATTGCTCTCAGGGCATCACAGACCAAAGGTCAAACTTGAGATATTAGTGGGGTACTTTTGAGCTTGGTTTAACAAATTTTAGCTGAAGATTGGAAGTGAAATAGGTCACTGCCAATGCTGTACATTGAGTTCTGAGAATAAAAAAAAATTTAAAGTTAAAATGTGCGTTGCCTTGAAAGAACAACTTAAAACTGATTCTGTTTCCTTGTCGAAGGTCATTACTGAAGATGAGACATGGCGATTTGGCCCAGCAACAAAGTTACAATCAAGCCAATATGAAGTCATAGTCGCTTTGTCGAAAAAAATGTCAAATCAAACACTAAGACAATGTTCATTTTATTTTTTGATGTGAAAGGGTTAGTTCATTCAGTTTGTTACACATGGCCAGACTGTTAATCAAGCTTTTTATTTGAAGGTTTTAAGAAGTTACACAACAATGTTTAAAAAATCCCGATTTGTGATAAATAGAGGTCTAGTTTTTACACTATGAGAACACATCTACATACAGCCAACTTGGCAAAAGAAATGGTATTGTTCTTCTATCACATGTGTCTTACTTACCTGCCCTGTTTTCAATGATTTTATTTTATTTCCACAAAAATAAAAAGATGTATTTAAGGACTCAGATTCCCCAACATTGATGATAACAAGAATAAGTGAGAATACAGCTGTTAACCATTTCTGAACAAGAGTACAAAAAGTGTTTTGACCAGTACTGATGGGACAAATGTATAAAGAATATTTTTAAGAATAATGACTCAAATCTTTTTATGAATTAAATATTATTAACATTATCAAGAAACTCCTCACTAGTCAAAGTTAAAACAAAGGTGCTTGATAATATCAATAATTAGACAGGCTTTGAGCCATTGTTATCATAAATATCCTTGTTTAGGAAATGTGTATGGATTAATAAATACAGCTTACATAATTTGTAATGGTTTTAGATTTGAAAATAGGCCGTGAAGTAAATAGCTGAGATGCCAACAGAAATAATAAATTTATAATTATTTGATTTTTGTCTTGTGCAATTTTCCAGAACTCTGATTATTTATTACTACATAAAATTCATTTTATTTCTATAAGACTTCAAAGAGAATAGGAGACAAAATTTTAAATAAATAAATAAATTTAGAACTATAATCACTTGTACATAAGATACATTTGCCTATAGTAGCACTTACTTTTATGATTGTTGAGAACGGCCGTTGTAGATGTGCCCTATTGTCAACTCAGACCGTAACTTGAGAATGGCACACACTTACCGAAATGGCCGTCATCAACAATAGTAAAAGTGCTACTACGGGCAACTGTAGCATACTCACATATGTCCAAGTGTTTTAAAAATGAGTAACTCACATTAAGATGGAAGCAATTAATATGAATAAATTTAGTAAATCTTTATTTGTATTTGTGTATATGTATATATGTGTATGTGTGTGTGTTTATATTTTGGTGGCCCATAGTGCCTTACGCAGGTAGAAGGGATTGCCAGCAATTAATGTAGACATTAAAAAAAAAGTGATCTTTATAATGAAGGTTTTAATACACAATAAGCTCTTACATGTTTAAAATAGGAACTGTTTTAGTAAAGATGAAAAATGCATATCTTTATGAGATTTGGACTAACTTGTAGTTTTGTACTTACTAAGACACACTTTCTATTGTCCTTGCTAGATAATATCCAGGATGGCTTATAAGAATTGTTGGTAAAGTGACAGGGAAAGATGTGAATTAGTTTGTGAGTAGTTTTCTAATTATGTGGTAAAACAGTGAATGTTTTTTCATTAGCATATTTTTTTAAACATACTAATTTTTTGTAGTTTGTTGAAGGATTTTTTTAGAGGAATACATTTCTAGGTTCATTTTTTGTGACTGTTTTATATCTGTTATATGTTCATAGCAGTCAATCAACGAACGTTATATACTCAGATGTAAACACCAAATAAGTCATTTCAGTTGACTTTGTATCACTGTAGAAAAATTCCTTCTCTGAGTATAAAGTTTGTTACAAACTGTAGAGATATATTGCACAAAGAGTTTTACTTGATTATTTGAGTATTGTGAAATGACATCCTGTTTTCAGGAATCTACATACAATCCTATTTTAATTTTTGGTTAAATCAGTCCCATAATAAACTTTGGTTGCAGTGGAAAAAAATTGTTAGGATCACTGCTCAGATTATTATTTTCTTTTTAATTACCTCAGTTCTTGAACCAAATATGTACTAACGTTTAAATTACACTAAGTCATAAATAGATAATACAACAGCTAAAGTTTTGCCAATCACCAAGGGCAATAAAATAAAAAAAGCCATGAAAATTGTATAAAAATACACTAAAAACTTGATCATTTGTTTTGCTAATCAATATAAATTAGAGATTGGAACCATATTGAAAATAAATTAGTTGATTATCGACGTAACAATATTGTTATGCAGAGACACATAGTTTCTTTACAACAAATATTAATTACAAAAAACCATGGTCATTGTGGAAAAACCACCTACAAATCTGAAATCAGGTTAAAAATACTAAATTCAGGCATTAGCGATCTTGTAAATAATCAAAATTTTGTTGTCTATTGTAAAAACTAAGATGCCTGCAAATATTGCAAGCTTCAATGTAATAACCTTCCCTGTTTGTCTATTTGCCCCAGCCTCTATTCAAACCTCATCTAAATTTTATTTTTATTATATCATTACTTTCATTGGTAAAAACCAGGTGAATTCTCATAGTTTAACATTTTGCTAATAAATATATATTATTAATGGGCAATGATGGCAAGAACTTTAATTTACAATTCAAAGTTCTATGTTTACAAAAGCTATGTTCTAATAGTATTATCTATGGCCTCTATAATTGTATTAAACAGGGCCGCACCCGGGATTTTGTCAACAGGGGGCCAAAAATAAATTGGGGCCGGGGTGGAGGTTTCGGTTTGTTCACCCCCCCTTAGAAAATATTGAATTTTTACCTATCTAAAACTAATGTTTTAAGCACATGCAGCATAAAAAAGACTCAAAATTTCTAAATTTGTGTTTTTTGTGACAGTAAAGTAGGCTGTTTATTATTTTTCGACAATTTTAATATTTCCCCATAATTATCAATTGTCAAGTCACTTCAATGCTTATTTTGTCATACCTTAAAATGCCAACTCAAAAACTGTATTTTACCACAAAGCGAAATGTTAAGATTTTTTAAAATTAATGATACATTTAAAAATTGCTAACATTTTAATGCTACTCAAACCCTAATAAGGTTCTTACAACCGAATACTTCAGACACAAATAAAAGCATTTATTTTATCCAAGGGAGGATTGTGCGTTTAGAATAAATATAGGCTATTACAGTCCATTCACTAGAGGAAATACTGACTCAGAGAATCCAATTTACAAGTAGGATAATTATTATTTTCTATTGTCTTTTGTATTACCATACACCTAAATTCCAGTTAAACATATGATATTTTTCTTGTCATTTTTCATTTCTTTATTAATTTTTTTTTTTCATCCTAAGGGGAGACCCCTGCCCCCTCCCTTGGGTGCGACACCGGTACTAAGTATCTGAGATGACATTGCTTATATGTTATAAGCTACAAAGCTATTGGGGGTGGGGGGGGAGGGGGTCTACAAGGCGAGACTATAAACCAGTGCTAAATGTGCAGGCTAAGGAACTATGATTCGGTACTAAATGTAGGTAATACACAATGGGTCGGAGCAAACAAGTATTCTTAAAAAACTTACTTCAGGGACACTATTACATAAGAAAACACCTTTAAGCCAAAGGATTAAAATCAATACTGTATTAAATTGTGAGCCTGAATAAATACAATATTTCTAGAATAAAATTGTAGATATATAAAACAATTTATTTCTAGATATAAATTCTCACCTAGTCTTTTCACTATTCTGTTGTATTACTTACTTTCCTACAGACCGACAACAAAATATTCATTTTATTACTATGCATGGTTTTAATACTATTACCCAGTTTTAATATTATCACCTATAAAACTTTGGAAAGTCTCATGAATTAAATTTCCAAGTTTGTTGGTAGAGATGTAAGGGACAACCATGGGAGCACATGGGCAGAGTTATATACATGAAATTGAGCTAATGTGTAATAGGATCATAAGAGATGCATCCGTTATACATCCAAGTAGAAAGAAATAAATGGAAATTTTGTGGAATTTTAAAAAAAATATACTTTTATATATTTACAATATCATAATATTAAACAGTGAAATTAGTATTTATTAAACTGAAGTAAAAATAATTGTGAAAATTGAATAACAAATATCAAAAAACTAAAAACCCACAATTCAGAATAAAAAATTCAGTCTTGAATAATTATTTTCACCACATAAAATTGTAACTGCAGCAACTAAATTACACATAGAATACAAAAATTTAGATCTGCTAAAGAAAGTCTAGGTCTGTTGAAACAAAAACATAGATACCACAAAAAAGGAATTTTATTATAAAACATTAACAATCTATTGCTTACATATCTCTACTACAGTTTAAATGAACGGAATAGAACACTCTCCAAAACTCTCTTGTAAGAGAACACAGCAAATCTAACATCGCTATTTGAAATGATTTCTATTAAAATTCAAAATATTTCCAACAACAAATTATTTTAACTTGTATCTTCTAACAGTAATATCAACTGAACATTGAGAAAATTTAATATTTAGAAGTAATTGAGAATGTCATTAAAGGTAAATATAAAAATACTAAGAATCAATAACTTCTGATATCAAGAACTAATTGATCAGAATGAAAACAAAATAGAAAGGAATTCCACAAGGATGGAAAGGCAGAGCTTTTAATATAAATGTATTTCCTTATACCTGAAATTTAAGTTTTATTTGCATAAACCAGTAAAACTTTATTTTACACTACCATCACTCAAAAGTTTTCCACAATGTTGAAAAATTATAGCAGCTAACAACCTGTACAGCAATGCTGACAACCTGAAAAACAAATTTGCCGTAGGTGAACACAAAGTTCAAACTAGATGCAAATGCGATTTTGACAACGGATTACTGGAAAATGTGGATTCAAGGTGACGAGGAACCAAAAATAATAAGTGCAAGCTAGTTCAGTGCAGCATTAACATAAAGGAAAAAACAAAGTAAAAATACACAATATGGGATTTTAGTACCTGATTAAGGGAACATGAGGATTCAAGGTGACAAAGAACAAAATATTATATTATTTCAGTGCACCATTCATATATAAGAAATGAAGCAATGGTATATGATGATTTCGGAAAATACACATCATAACTAAGAGAAGTCTTATGATGATTAGGTTCATTTAATACAGCAACAAAAATATTCAGATTTTGCAAAATGAGTAAAGAACAGTCTAGTAATCTGAGAATAAAAATTCAAAAACAATACTTTAAAATACTGAACAATATTATAATACTCTTTATTAAAGTTTCTGAATGCAATAAAAACCATAACAGCTATTAATTTCAACTGTATTGAACAATAAATATATTTAGAGAATTGAATTTGAATTAGATTGACAGAATAATAAGCATGCAACATTTAATGAACAACTTAAATGAATTTCAATTTCTTTATAGCTAACATTTGTAACATGATGGGCTAGATAGGAGACCGAAAGACTTATCTAGCGGCAATAGTGCAAAACTGCAATCTCTTGGAAATAAATAGACACTTACAAAAACATATCACACTATTAACTTATTTCAATCATACAATGAACTTTATCAAAAAAATAAAAGACTGAAGAAAGACTTCAATCTTTTCTTTATCTCTTTTTTGATTTATAATGATCAATGTATGATCAAAATATTCTAATATTATATGTGCTTCCTATTTTACATATAAGATTTTACTATATAAAATTCCTATACATATAAATATATATATATATATAATTACCTGATTAATATAACAAAGACGCAGTCTGTAATTTGATGGTGGCGATGTAGGTGTTGGTGATGCTGATGTAGGTGTTGATGATGCTATTGTAGGTGTTGGTCATTGATGCTGCTAGTATCTGATGCTGATGGTTTTATAGATGGCAGTGGCCTTGATAAGGAAAGTTACCTAAAAACAGGAATTAAAATATATATAAGTGATTCGACAATGGTCAAGTGACCGAAAGGCGCCTCATCACTCAAGGTAAAATCATTGCACTTAATGGTGGATAAAATTACTTACAATACAGTAGTAATATATTAACTTCATAAAGTCAGTGCAACGGAAAAACAATGGATAACATAAAATATCAAGAATATATATATATATATATATATATAATATTTGTTGATTCCATCTTCACGTGAGCTACTAGTTCCACACAATTTCACTTTAGTCTCTTTTGATATATCAAATCTATATACAAACATTCCCATTACAGAAACCATCAACATCCTCAAAAACATGCTTATAGACACAAATACACCACATACACACATTGACGAAATCATCCACCTCACAAAATTAATCACATCTCAAAATTACTTCACCTACAATAACACATTCTACAACCAAAAAGATGGCCTACCTATGGGCTCCCCCATAGCTAGCATCTTAGCAGAAACATTCATACACCATATTGAACAAAACCACATTTTACACAACAATAAATACTCAGATAACATAATTTTCTGGTACAGATACGACGATAACATAACATTATATAAAGGTAACACGTCGAGCACACATATTTCTAAAACACCTCAATTCCATACACCCAAAAGTAATATACGCCTTCGAAACAGAACAACAAAACTCTCTCAACTTCCTAGACCATCCAATTAAACACACAAACAAACACATAAATTCAACATATACCGAAAACCCACTAGTACCAATACGACCATTCACAGCTCCTTAATCCACCCTCACCAACATAAACTAGCTGTTTAACACACCATGATATATCGTCTGCTTAAAACATCGGTATACAAAGAAGAATTCTACCAGGAGTTAAACACCATAAGCATATAGCACAAACTAACGGATACAACCCAACAATAATTGACAAATTATACAACCGCCTAAAAAATAAACCTAATAACCCAAATACAAACACACAACACGACAATCCCATAAAATACTTATCAATACCATACAGATCATCCAAAACCCACAACCTAACCAACATACTACAGAAATACAACTACAAAATAGCTTACTGCACACACAACACTCTCAATAAACAATTTAAACTCAACAACAAAATCGACGTTATTTACGCCACTGGAGTTTACAAACTAACTTGCAGTTCGTGCTCCAGTTTTTACATAGGCCAGACAGGGAGGTCGTTCTACACACGTTACC
The DNA here is from genome assembly GCA_036971475.1 of Prosapia bicincta. Lineage (NCBI taxonomy): Eukaryota > Metazoa > Arthropoda > Insecta > Hemiptera > Cercopidae > Prosapia > Prosapia bicincta. The sequence goes on along the minus strand of JBAIZL010000006.1, from coordinate 97,328,893 downwards.
AAGAATATATAAAAGCACTAACAAACAATAACTACCAATCAAACTTCGCCAATCATCTCAACTCCACAAAACAAGACTACATAGACATAATTTCTAACCTTCAAATTCTTCGTAAACAACACAGAAATAACCAACTCTACACAACTGAACAATACGAAATATACAGACACTTCAAACTACACCCTGCACACATACTCAATACACAATTACATTACAACTCACACGCACTTTTTGACATCATAACTCCTAATACTCAAAAAATAAACCCACACCACCAGAATATCCTAGCCCCACCCTAACCTACGTAAACCTTAAGATCAGTTACGGCCTGAGTTGACAAATCTCCCGAAACGGTCGTCCTCAACAAATATAATTAACTGCTACTATAGGCAAGTTTATAAACATTTACATTTATATGAAATTTAATGTGAGTTGTATATATAAATATATAAACACACTCACATGTGCTTGTGTAGCACCCTGTCCCCCTAAAGGATAAATTGTATAGTCAGGTCATCAATTAGTAATTAATTTGTTGACAGTGGACAAGTGAATCCCAATATAGTTTGAATGTAATACTAAAATTAGGCATAATATTTCAAAAGGGGAATATACTGCATTGACAGCTTATACACAGTGGACAAGTGAATCCCAGTATAGTTTGAATGTAATACTAAAATTAGGCATAATATTTCAAAAGGGGAATATACTGCATTGACAGCTTATACACAGTGGGCAAGTGAATCCCAGTATAGTTTGAATGTAATACTAAAATTAGGCATAATATTTCAAAAGGGGAATATACTGCATTGACAGCTTATAACTAGTGATACCACATTATTGATAAATATATAAAATGTCTTTGTATTTATACTTCTTAATACAAGTAAGGCCTATGTCGACAAATACTTTAGCAGAGGCCCATTAGCCTAATCGTGAAGTTCCATGAACCACAATTTATTGTCCAACCCGCAATTCTTATTCTAGTAATAAGTGTATTTTTACGTTCTATCGTCGTTATAAGAAGTTACTTATAAGAAACAGGCTTTCCGGTCCAAAATGGTTAATTTTTCAATACACATATGCCTGTTAAAGTATACATGATTTAAAGTAATAACTATGACAGGTTGTTTCACTTGTGACACAAAATCCTGACAATTCCTGGTAAATCTTTTTATGCTAATTATATTTAATTTAAATTTTTTTTTACTTATTTATAACTGTGTTAATCATACATGGTTAGATAAACAAATGGTATAATTAAACGGAATTCACAGTATTGAAAACATAACTAATGTTAGACAATAAAATAAAATACAATATAATTTTATAACATGTAATCTATTAAAAAGGTTATCTCTTCTGACAATTTAATGAAAAAATTCTAAGTTTTCCCAGAACTAACCTAAATGTAACAAGTCCAGTAATAAGTAATTTAACATTAGCTAATAAAATATTAAGCTATATTGTCTACTTACAACAAACAGCTTCTACAGCAATCCCTAGGAAGTGTTTCTACACTCTACAAAGCTAAGAGTGTTTACAGTCTCTTTGTGGTTTTTACATCTTGTCAGCTTGTTTCACAAACCTTTTAAGGTTCTGAAACTGAAAAAAGTAAAACCAGGTTTATGTACAAAATTATTTCTTTATAATTGTTAAATCATCTTGAATTCACTGATTACAATTAATTAAATAGTTCATAACTAAGTGAATACTCAAAAGCTTACTTGCTGATGTATTCCGAAACAATCGTTTGTTTTACGAAGCTAAGCCTCTTAGCTAGGCCTAGTTTCTTAAAAGGAACGATTGTTTCAAAACGCATCAGCAAGTAAACTCTTAAGTATTCACTTGGTTACTAACTACTTAATTCTATTTTTTTATAGCTTCTGACTTTTATTTATATAGAATTTTATTATTAAAAAAATTTAAGATTATGCCATGTATTAGTAAATGTTTTTATATACAATAGCAATTGTAATCATGTATTAACATTCATTAGACATTAACATCTGGCCAGTCGTCATGGACAATAAAACCAATAATTTAATTTATGTAAAGCATATTAATAAAGGTGTCTAACCTCTTGCATTAACAGTGTAGATTTTATTATTGGCTCCGAGATAAGGCTGTAAATTTCTAGTAGTGTCAGTGACGATGGCTTAAGTCATTGAAATGTATAGTATATAGCTGTAAAGTATATTGTTTTGTGAGTTAGTATGCAGTTATTTATTCATTTATTTAAGACATCCATGTAAGAAATTTATTGAAAACAAAAACTATAATGAAACTATATATGTTGAACTTATACTCAATAGATTTTAAAAATTGTGAATTTATTAATTAAATAAAAATTTCTATTAAATTCTGACACCGTATTCTTCAGTACAACACCTTTTACTAGCAACAAAACCATATAACAAAAGATCACAATTGAAGGTTTCTTATTGGTTTCATGATTTACTGTGTCAAAACATCAAACATTACAAAACTCTCAATCATTTGAATTCATAGTTTTAAGTTTACATATAAAATCGGTAATAATCAATAAATTGTAAATAATAAAAATTAAAAAAATGTATTCAAAAAATATAATTTACCATTTTAAATTTTCTTTCTAGTGTTGGACTGTGACAGTGGGCTGTGTTTGTCTGTAGCCCTTCCCTACGCATTGAACTTGCATGGGAATGTTTCCAATTCGCGCCAACGGCTGCACTCTGCAAAATACAATATTAATTGAACAAAAAGTCTTTACTAAAATGGTAATAATTATTTCCTTTTTGCATTTAATTGATAATGGGAGAAAATTAGGTATTTATTTCCTTTAGCAGCATAATCCATCTTCGCATAAAGTTATACCAGGCGATACAGGAAGTTATCACAAATACAGAGAAAATAAAACTTAATGAGAAAACCCCATTCTAAGGGACCCAGAAAAATAAAAATTCAATGTTTTGCTTATATTTTCTTGAGGTAGAAACTAACAAAATACTTCAAACAGTAATTATAAAAGTGCTGGTAATGCCCACAAAATTACGAATTACAAATAAAATTTTCGTTTACCAAACCGCCATCAAGACCACATATAAAAACTTTATAGAATTTAAAAAACGCTTTTTTTTTTATAAAGTCGCAAAAGGACAAAACAAACATTTACAGATACTATTCTACTCTTAACCCACAAACCAGAAAAAATTGCATTGAACACTTACACGCCTTTCTTTTTTAACTTTGGCGTAATAACGATTTAACTTAACATGCAAATGCAGCATGAAGGTTAAGAATTCAAATACAATATATTTGTGTACTTATAATTACTATAATTAACTTTATTGTCAATTAAACTTTATAATATTTTGAAAAGCAAATTGTTTTTTTTACTGGACAGAGTGTATTAAACAATGTTGTATAAAACTCTAACCAAATCTATCCTGACTGAATTCTTCGTAGGTATATTTTAATATAGGTAGATAGTAAAGTTGAATAAAATTATAACCAAATGTATCCTGACTGGATACTTCATAGGTATATTTGAATGTAGGTATATAGTAATCTTGTATAAAAATATAACCAAAAATTAAATATTTAGATTTTAAGTTTAGTATTAAAATAAACTAACTATCATAGTGCAGTGCATGTAGCTACTGCGCAGCCGGTTCATGCTATTACAGAATAATATTAGAAATGTGCAAAAAAATATTACCTTTTCTTATTTTCCGAGAGAAAAAATATTCGTGTTCTAATGTTAGCAATGTTAAATCTGTCAGGAAAAATAATTTGCTGATCGGAGCGTCAGTAACCACCAAAGTCAGGTTATGTTATTTTTTAAATGTAAATATGTGTTTGCAGTAAAAAGAAACTTCAGATTCGTGTTCAGCAAGGTTAAATTGATCAAAAAGTCGCAAAAGGACAAAGCAAACATTTACAGATACTATTCAACTCATAACACACAAACCAGAAAAAAATACATTGAACACTTAAAAGGCTTTTTTTTAACTTTGGTAAAAAAAAAAAATTTCTTGTGGATATTGTCGTATTTGGTGGTGTTGGTGCTGAGCTACTGCATTTCAACCAATAGAAACACTACATTAACTGCAGCTGTGAAACACATTTTGGTAATTGTGAGAATTACCAGCCACCTATGATTAGCTTACATTATGGCCCATAAAGTCTAGTAATGTATGTAAAACCAATAGGAAGGAAATTATTGCTTATGTATAGTAAGTATTAAAATTACTTTATTCAACTTACTTTTATATTGTCGTGCAGTAAACTGGCTGACAAAGTCGATTACAAACGTTCTTGCATTGCAAGATGAAGTAAATGTATTTTGTAACAGGCATCATTTAACACCGCAAGGTTTCTTACCTATTACAAGGTTTATACGCTTAAAGAATCCAAATTTGGTCCATATATTGAGAAGGGATATCCTCCCAAATACTTGCAAATTTACGACGACTCTTTAAAGATACGAACGCCTAGAATATTAGTGGAAACAAATTTCACTATCTACAAACACTTCCAAACGTACGCCATTTTTTTTCAGTAAGAAAAGAAATAAGCGGCAACAATCTAGAATAATAAGTGGTGGGAGTAATGGCTGTGGGAATAACGTTGACGGCCAGTAAATATCATTCTAATACTAATGTATGCGTTTAAATATAATGAATAAGAATGACGGAACATCTACTTACAATACATTCTTTTGATAAAATAATATATAACTTCTTACAGAAGAAATATTTATATTAATTTTAGTTAAATTCTTGAATTAATAACTCTAGAAAAAGGTGAACACTAAAATACTGGGACATATGACACTTTGTAATATCTTATACTTGTATTTAATTAGGACAGTAGGTATGAGAGCTGTATTCATTGTTAAACTCAGGCCTAAACTCCATAAAAATGTTTCAAATTGATAGTATTCATAACAAAAAAAATGTTACCAGCCTGAAGGAGATAATAAATTAGTAGTCGAAACTGAGCTAATCGACTCATATATCAATTGACTTTTTTCTTAATATAAAAATTTGTAAGTGCATAAACAAAAAGTTATCAAAACTTTAAATGAAACCATAGTGCAATGTTATATTTTAAAAGACTCTGAATATATAATCAGAAGTTCTTTGCCGCAGTGATTTCATCGATCTTGTAGAACATACTGACAACACTTCGATAATCAATTTTTAAACATCAGCTGTGATATTAAACATTTGTGGATATAGGTTATAAAACATTATTTTTATTTCTTGTTATTCTAAATAAAATGTGAAAACATTAATGAATTTCTTTCTTTCTCTTATAAAAACATTGTTGTGGAACAACTATTGCCACTTCCAAGCCTAATTTCAAATTAAACACGTGTTTTGCAATATTTATAAAATAATTGTGAAGTTAGGCTGTAAACAGCCAAACTATTAAAAAATAACTAAAATATCAATTAGTAAAGAACGAAGAAAGTGGCGCAAATATACTTTATTTTAAAACAAAAAAGGTTTTTGAAATTCTATACAGAGCACAGTAGCGTAATTATGATAAATAAATAACAATAACCCTAGCTAAAATATTTAAACACTCTTGATGTACATATTTACATAATATTTGTAGCAAGGGTTATTGTTATTTATTTATCAAAAAGGTTTTTGCTGTGAGATTTTTTCCATTTGTCGTCTCCAGTACTGACAACAAATGGAGGTCTATTCATTTTGCATAATTCCTTATGGGTACTAATATTAAACTCTTTTCTTCTCTTACTTCAATAAGAGTGATTGTAATATGCAAAGTTAGGAATAAATTTGCCTTCCATCTGTACAAGATACCATATGGTCTACACTTGGAATAGGGTATGGTCAGTCAAACGCGTCAGTTTAGTTATGGTTATGAGTTGCATCGAGTGAAAAAAGGGAATAAGTGCATCTCCCTTGACTTTTCAGAAAGTGTTTTATAGTGTTTATTTACCAAAATGAACAATTAGTAATTTGTTAAAGACATTTTTGTAGATACAAATACAGGGTAACTCTTATCATTGTACCATTCTTGTACATATTATAGTACGGTAATTATAAATCTACAAAGGCATTTCCTCCTTCCACTCATTAATCGTAAAAATTTAATTTTGCCAAATTTTATGATTAATATTTTCTAAATAATTTCCAATCACAGGTTTTAATGTTAAAACATTGTGCTTGTGTATACTATATGTATTTTGTAAATAACACGGAGTAAATAAACGAATGTATTAAAAAAATCATAAATAATCCTCGTGAAAATCATGAACTTCTTTCCAGTCGTGGTCTTCGTCACTGTCATTCCGAGCTGTCTTCAATTTGCAAATGTTATTGTAAAAGTGCTTGAACTCATCTGGGATATACTGACTAATCTTCACATCATTATTTTTTTTGACATTAATAGATACTTGTCTGTCATAAGACTTTTCTGTTCGAAGTACAGCTTACTAGTTTTTACCTTTAACAACTTAAATGTTTCTGAATTAAAACCATCAATAAACTCATAAACTTCTACATACCCTTTAGCATTCGGTTTGTATTTAAGATGTCTATATTTACTTATGAGAAATTTTACCTTACTGTCTCGAAAACTGGATACGGTTTTTTTGAAAAATATAGGTCACCACTTTTTAAAGCCTATGATGTCTCCATTGGCTACTTGATACACAAGGAAGACATCACCAGTTTTCCTAGCTGTTGATATAACATCGTTATACTATTCTGGTAAGAAAATTCTATTATATCTTCAGACCACTCTTTTTATACTAGAAAAGTTTCTATTACAAGGTAAGAAACTATGTTCCCGTATTGGGTAATACTGCTCTATTACTTTAAAACAACTTAAAATAGTTTGTGGCATCAACAACCTTGTGAGAGTGTGGTTGCGATATTGGCCTCTGCAGGCATCACTAAAGTTATCTCTGTTGTCATGCTTTCCTCTTTTAAACCAGGGGTTTAATTGTTGGGAACGAGTGTGCTTTATTAGACATAGAATACAAGCTCAAAAATCTTTTCGGCAAACTCTTATGCGTTCTGTGCCTTTAATGGCAAAGTATGTAAAGGAAGACAACTTTGCCTTTGAACTATCATCTTTTGCAATATTTCTCACTATGCCATGTCTCTCTATGTTGCACATAAGATATGTATCTTCTTGGTTTTTTGTTCTATTACCATATAAAGACAAAATCAATTTATCTTTTTCTTCAACAGAAAATTATAAGATACATGCATCACGGCAGTTACAGTTTTGGCTGGAACTACATTGCCTTTATTGTTTATATATTCCTTACCATGAGTTCTAGCATACTTAATAATTTCATTTTTGTAAGAGGACTTGTAAGTAATAATTTATTGTAAGTAATTGGAATAATTAGAATTATTTTATTTCATTCTCTCATATTTCTTTTTGTGTTTTATCTTCGATTGACAAAGACCACTGCGTGGTTGAAATATATCATTGTTTAAGTGCTTTTATGTGTTTCTATTTCAAGACTACAGAGTGGACTCTTACCAAGGCAAGTCTGTCAGTCTCCTAGTCCAAAAAATCTATATATATATATATATATATATATATATATATATATATATATATAAATTACTTACAATAGTAATATATTAACTTCATATATATATAGATTTTTTGGACTAGGATACTGACAGACTTACCTTGGTAAGAATCCACTCTGTAATCTTGAAATAGAAACACATAAAAACACTTAATCAATGATATATTTCAACCACACAGTGGTCTTTGTCAATCAAAGAGAAAACACAAAAAGAAATATGAAAGAATGAAATAAAATAAATATTACATATATTACAAATATTTAACCTAGTTATTATATGTTATTGTAAACAATTATTCCACCATTAAGTGCAATTAATTTTTACCTTATGGTGAGGTACCTTTCAGTCACTTGAATCACTGAAATATAATAACTCTTTCTTCATATATATATATATATATATATATATATATATATATATATATATATATATATTTGTGATATTTAACATTATCCATTATTATTCCGTTGCACTAACTTTACAGTTATTATATGTTAATTGTAAACATTTGTTTTTTTTTCAAAAAACAGAGAAATAATTCAGTGATTCGACAATGGTCAAGTGACTGAAAGGTGCCTCATCACAAGGTAAAAACTGATTACACTTGATAGTGAAATGATTGTATACAAGTAGCTTGTTGTAATAATCTTGAATTCACTGATTAAACTATAAGTAAATAATGCTTTACTAAGTGAATATGTAAGGGCTTACTTGCTGACGCGTTTCCAAACAATCGTTCCTCTTACCAATGTAATGGCTTTGCTTCATAAAAGTTTCGAAACGTGTCAGCAATTAAGCCTTACCTATTCACTTATAAAGTAATTGTTTACAAATATATATAGGTTTTTCTTTCATATTTTGATGTCAGTAGCTCCAGTATTTAAGAAGATATAAGAATGAGTGTGTTAAAAAAAAATAAGAAGAAATAACCTCTAAACTACAAGAGACAGGTGCTGACTTCACAACATTTTCAAGTACTGTTTTTTTTTTCAAATCGTGGAATTCAGGTTTAAAAAGAAGTGTGATCTAAGAGTAAAATAATTTGCCTTTATGAAATAGAGTGCTCTTCCATAAGGATAGGTTTACCATGAGAAAACTGGATCATGTATAGGATGAAACAACTACGAAATTATCACTGCATGTCTTGAAAGGAAATTAGAAAAATGTTTAGTAAGTATTTTGTAAAACCCAGTCTATAAAATTGTAGCTGGGAGTCAACGGTATTGGATTTCAAACAAGGCCAAATAATTTTGTTAGAGAACCACAGCATTTGTACAATGTAATAGTTAGCTTGGTATTATTGACTATGCAAATAAAAAATTGTCACGAAGTTGGCATGAACCATCTGTTTCAGGGATGTGTAACAGGTTGTTTTGGAGAGTCAATGTGGAGGTGAGATCACCACATGCAGTACAAGGGAGCAAAGCATCACTTCTTATAATCAATATATTCAGGTCCCTATACAAAATAGCATGTATTACAAATTCAACAAGGTTTATTGTACTTACACAAGTAATAATCCCAATTGACATACACAATACATTGTATTATAAATGTAATATATATACAAAATAAATTAAAATCAGAGCAAACTTTATATATAAGGAGAATTATATCTTACACATAAAAACCATAAAAAGAGCATTTTAATAAGTGTTTAATACTCCTTTGGTAGTTACATAATAAGGAATTTGACTAAAATGAACAAGAGACTAAAAGTTTTATTTTAAACTTTCTATCCAACAATTAATGTATCTTCTGTAGGAAATTGATATTTTGGTATTTCTAAATTAAGAGGAGCAGGTCCCTTGCGGATACGTCCAGAAGCATCATAATGAGAACCATGGCAAGGGCAGTAGTATCCACCAAAGTCACCTAAAAAAAAAATATGAAAAATATAAGATTACTGTGGTTATATAAATTTGGTTTTACCTTTATTGTCACCCAGGAGATAATATTTATTTACAATAGAATGTTATTAAATATTCACAATAATAAGGACTTGGTAAATACAGTGCATTTTGTGCTAGGGACTCAGATTGAAATTTACGGCATGGCTGTGTAAATAATACAATAGGTACTCTATATTAGACAGTATGAAGATAAAAAGTTTTACATGAAAGGTGACTGTTAAGCTTTCACACCCAAGATACTAAGTGCAACTATTTCATCATCTACACCATTTTGAATTCTAAAAATCAAGTGAATAAAATATACTAACATCATTTACTTTAAATTTAGTTTGGTTTTCCAAATTAAATGCTTGGAGTCCTGGGACAATAATATATTATGATGTCACTTTTATTTACATGTAAAATACTAAAACAAATAAAAAACATACACAAGACTCACAAATTAATCATTTATTTACTCATAAATAAAATTTGAGTAAATAAATGATTAATTTGTGAGTCTTGTGTATATCTATTATTTTTTTGTAACATAATCTCACAAGCTGAGCTTGAAGAATAGTTGTATATATACAACACTTATTACTTTAGTATTTTTAAAAAGTTGGAAGAATAGGTTAATATTTATAATTTGATTTAGCAGTTTATAAAAATATTTGACATACAAAGAATTCGAGAGCAAAAAGCTTTTATCAGTTGGTTGACAACAGCCTTGTAGGGGGTTAGTGACCAAGTCACAACTCTGTATGTTATCTATTCAGTACCAGCTGCTGAAGTCATTAATGAAGGTTATAGTTTGCTTTTTTAAATTAAATTATTCTATTTATAGAGTTTTATTTGAATAATTATTTGTAATAATTCAAAACATTGAATAATAATTTGACATTGAGACAAATAGATGTAACAGTACCTCTTTGATGGAAGGTTCCAGGCGGGTCACATTTATCATCATAGAGGACATTTCCTATGCTTTAAATAAACATTTGTTACCAGTGATAAACCATAATAGATTTTTTATGGATATTACAATTATTATTATTATTTTATTATAAGGTGAAAGTAAAGTATGAAAATAATAAGTTGAGGACAAATTTGAAGTTTTCTTTCTGATGAAACATTATTGTTTCAACTAACTACAAAATATTACAACTAAGCTGTTTATTGTTCTGATGAGGGGGCACGGAGTAATTGCCCCAAAAAATAATGCAATTTTAAAGGAATTGTTAGCCTATTATTATGTCCTCTGTAATCCAAAGTGGTTTTCTTCTTCAATGTTAAAAAGCAAACATACAATTTTCTAGGCTATAAAAAGTTAGTAGATTTATTTACTATGATTTTTAGGCCAGCCACTGTGTCAGGCGTTACGGGCGAGACTATAAGAACGGGTACACCCTTGACTCACATAAGTCATTTTTAATCCTCAGAACTCTGAGGCCAATAGCCTTTCTCCTTAGCTCGACTGGATGGCAATTGTTGACGTTACACGCACTTTCTCTTGATTGGCGTGTATAATGTTTTTATATACTATGTGTTCTATATATGTGGTCTGTAGGTTCATTAAATTGTTGTGTGAGTTTTTATAAATGTGGTATTTATCTAGTGAGTTTAATTCTATTGGGTTATTATTTATTTCAAGTATGGTTAGGTTATTTTCGTAGTTTGTTATTTCATGTTTATGTGATATTAGGTGTGCTGCAACATTTGATACTTTTGTATTTTTATTTTTGAATGCTCTGTAATGTTCTTCAAATCTTATTTTAAATGATCTGGTCGTTTTCCCTATGTAAAATGCGTTGCAGTCGTTACAAGTAATTTTGTAAATTCCTGATGGGTTATGTTTTTCTGTATTTGTTTTGTGGTTTGTGTTATTAAGATATTTTATTATTTTGTTGTTTGGTTTGAATGTTGGAGTGTAGTATTCTTTGTTGTATATATTTTTTAATTTGTCTATTTTCTAGCTAGAAAATATGTAACTTTTATATTTACGTAGATTTTTATATTTTTATTATTTTTGTGTTCAGGTTGTAGTGTTGTGTTGAAGTTAGGTTTTTTGTAAATTTATTGTATATGTTTTTTATAAGGTGTTTGTTGTATCCATTTTCTATTGCTATTTTTTTAATGTTATCTAATTCTTCATTTAATTTTTGTTTGTTATCTTGTGTGTATTTTATTGGTTTATTTATCATGTTACTGTAAGTGTTAATTTTGTGTGTCCAGGGGTGCTTAGATTTGTAGTGTATTGTGGTGTTGGAAGTAGGTTTTTGGTGTACTGTAGTTTCTATTTTATTATTATTTATATTTAATGTAATGTCAAGATAGTTAATTGTTCTGTTTGTTTCTGTTTTGACAGTGAATTGTATGTTTTTGTTGTATATATTTACAAACAAATTGTCAAGTATAAAATATAACCTAAAATATAAATACACCTATAACAAAATAGAAAAAAATAACAAATATATACAACAAAGAATATTACACTCCAACATACAAACTAAACAACAAAAGAATAAAATATCTTAATAACACAAACCACAAAACAAATACAGAAAAACATAACCTAGCTGGAATCTACAAAATTACATGTAACAACTGCAACACATTTTACATAGGTAAAACAACCAGGGCATTTAAAATAATATTTGAAGAACATTACAGAGCATTCAAAACTAAAAATATACAAAAGCATAAAATTTAGCAGCACGTCCAGTATCACATAAACATGAAATAACAAGTTACAAAAATAACCTAACCATACTTGAAATAAATAATAGCCCAACAGAACTTAACTCACTAGAAAAATACCACATCTATAAAACATACACTACAATCTAATATGCCTATAGACAACATATGCAGACGACGTACTTTTCAAAAACATTATACATGCGGCTCAAGAAACATGTATGACGTCAACAAATACCAACATCATGGACCAAACAACCACACCAGAAAAGTAGAGAAAATTAATTCAGTGATTCGACAATGGTCAAGTGAACGAAAGGTGCCTCATCAAATAAGGTAAAATTATTGCACTTAGTCGTGGAAAACATGTAACACTGTTTTCTTGTATACACTTATCACTTTCACTTATGTACTTAAACAAGAATCTTACGTGGTATTTATGCGAGCTAACTTTCAATGGCTGGCCGTGCCATCGTCCTCGAGCATACTGAACAGGGTTGTTGTAGACTGCGAGCTGAGTGGATTTCCCGTTGACCTTGGTGTACCGCTATGTTCTATTTTTAGATTCACTGCACTGTGCAAGTTTTTAAAGTTTGTTTTGGGTTTAATATTATCTATTATTCAACCAAAAATACCCTTACCAATATACAATAGACAACCCAAAACCCCCCAAAATGAACGCCCTCATCAAAATACATAAAATCAACAATCCCATAAGACCCTTAATAAATTTTAAAAATGCACCTGCCTATAAAATATCACAAATAATAGCCAAAAACCTAAAACACAAACTTAAATTGGAAAATAAATACACCATAAAAAACTCAATTGAATTAACGGAAATACTAAAAACAATAAACATAACCAAAAACACCAAATTTATATCATTTGATATCACAAACATGCACTCTAATATACCAATTAACGAAACCATCCAAATAATAAAAAACAAGTTAATTGACCTTAAAACCTACCCCAAATACACAAAATGCCTAAAGACCATACTAAACCAAAACTATTTCATATTCAATAATGAGATATATAAACAAATAGATGGCTTAGCAATGGGAACACCACTTTCAAGTATAATATCAGAAATTTACCTCCAAAAACTTGACGAATTAATCACACAAACCATAAAAACACACGACCCCAACGGACATTGGGTACGTTATGTTGACGATGGATTATACATCTCACAAAATAAAGCAGTAAATAATAACATTATCCTAAATGAAATCAATAACTTACACCTTAACATACAATTCACCATGGAGGAAGAAATAAACAATAAAATAAACTATCTAGACCTAACATTGACCAGAAATACAAATAACATTGAATATTCTATTTATAGGAAACCCACACAAACCATTAATACAATACCAAACCACTCCAACCATCCCCCACAACATAAAATAGCCGCTTACAACTCACTTTTATACAGGATGCTAAAATTGCCTCTAAATAATGAAGAAAAAACCAAAGAAAATCAAATAATATATCATATAGCCCAAAAAATGGATACAATAAAAAAACTATAGATAAATTAGAATTTAAAATATTAAATAAATTAAAACAACCTCAAACAACAAAATGGGCTACATTCACATACACAGGATACAACATAAAAGGAATAACTAAAACACTAAAAAATAATAATATTAACATAGCCTACAAAAACACAGGAAACATAATCAACAAAATAAACCAACCAGAAAAAATATGTCCCACACTTAATAACGGAATATACAAAATCGAATGCCCAGACTGTAATACAATATACATAGGCCAAACAAAAAAGAAATTAAAAGACAGATATCAAGAACACCTCAATGCATACATCAAACCTGAAATTTATAACTCAAACTTAGCCACACACGCCATCAAAAACAAACACACATTCCCCACATTAAAAAACGTACACCTAATAAAAAAGGTTCAAAAAGGCCTCAAATGTCAATCTGGGAACAACTAGAAATTTATAAAAATAATATCATTACCGAACAAATACAAATAAAATCAAAAAACGATAAATTATTCAATCTAATAGACAATATTAACCCCAAAACAAACTTTAAAAGCTTGCACAGTGCAGTGAATCTAAAAATAGAATATAGCGGTACACCAAGGTCAACGGGAAATCCACTCAGCTCGCAGTCTACAACAACCCTGTTCAGTATGTCCGAGGATGATGGCACGGAAAGCCATTGAAAGTTAGCTCGCATAAATACCACGTAAGATTCTTGTTTAAGTACATAAGTGAAAGTGATAAGTGTATACAAGAAAACAGTGTTACATAACTACAAATATATATGTATGTGCGCGTGTGTGTGTGAGCTGATAGAAGAAATTGAAAAATGTAGGCAAAAAAAAATAAAATTAATTTTCACAAAAAATCAAATTATTCACTCTCCTAATAGTGGAACTTGAGTAGATAAAACACTAATGTATAAAATATTTGTATAATTCTTTACTTCTAATAATAGTTAATACATTTATTAAAAAAAGTGGCTTTGATTTAAAAAATTTAAAGTCAATTTAACTCAAATTAAATTAGGTGACCAAAAATTGTCACTTTAATTTAATAGAATTAAATTAATAGTCTAGAAAATTTTAACATACCATTATATACTGTACAGATTGTCTATTTTCAAGTAAAGACGTTTTAGAGAAACTTTCTGGAAGCCACATCATAGTAGTTATTAACTATCACAACATCTTATGTAACAGATTACAAAAAAATCAATTGAAATGAAATTCGAGATCAGAACTACTCACCAGAATTAGCAATAGGGACACATCCCAAATGAGTGCACACTCCAATCAAAACTAACCACTCGGATTTCTGAACTCGTTCCTTATCATGCTGAGGATCTCTTAATACATTTAGTGGTACAGCTTCTTCAGTTGCAATTTCTGCTGCAGTTCTGAAATTCACAAATATGTTTGTCATTTTAAATTTTCACAGAAAATATCTTAATATAGTAGATGCTATTTATTGTTTTTATATTTGTAAGAAGCATGGATGTTAACAATAACAGAATGATAACAATAAGCAACCTAGAATCTCAATGTACAGAAGTACTACATTGAACTCACTGTTTTACGGTTACAAATGTTTACTGACGGTAGGCCTAGCATTACAGTAACTCATTTCCATTCTATAACACTACAACTAATTCAGACACATGGAAATCTAGTAAATATTTACCAAATTTTGCATCCCTGGACAGTTTTATGTTACGTAGTAAAATTTTGTAACTAGGTCTTCTACTTATTACATTTTGCAGGCATACTTCACGTAAGATTATTTTATTTCATTATAGATTTTTTTAAACGCTAATTGAATCTAGCATAATTTTAAAAAATATGGAATTACGTAAATAACTTCATAAAGCACTTAAACACATAAAACCCCATTATAAAAAACTTTGATCTTATTTAGACTTTGAAATTTATTTATTTTCTCATCTGTATAAGATCGTCTGTAATCTTACAGTAAAGTATTGTTGATAAATGGTCCATATTCATAATGTTTGTTGAAGAATCAAAAGGCTTCAAGTTCTCTTCTGACTTTTCCTCAGATGTATCTTGCCTTTGATTTTCTTTAATAAAAAAAAAACACCTTTTCTAAAGCAATTTTTCACAGTTTTCAGAAACTTGATTCCAAGATTTTGCTACAAGATGAATAGCATCGAGTATAGAAGTTTTTCAGCAAATCTGAACTTTGCCAAATCCGAACAGGCTATAGTCTCAATTAGTTTAGATTTGAGGGGTTCCACTGTAGTCCTATCTTATGACTCTTCCTATTGATGATGAAAGTCTAGGATTGATCATGACATCATCAGATAGGTCCAATTACTGGTTCACATGATATAACTCTGTGTCCGGGGATGTGTGATATTTAATTTCTTCACAATGCAAAGGAGAATGTGAACTCCAGTAAAGTTATTATTTTTTTAAATGATTACCTGTTACGGTGTTTACTTTACCATGTTAGTGTGTGGGATGCCTGAAGTACATGTAGAGAGTTATTTTTTGTATGTACCTTAAGTTTTTCCTGTCTTGAAACAGACAATAGAAGTATTGACAATTTTTTTGTTACTTTATGGGCATGATAATTTACAACGCATTTGAAATTCTTTTAAAAATAAGCATTAAAAAAACATTTAAAATTTTTTAAATAAGTATTTAACTGATTTTCATCTTAGTTTTAATGAACAGATTTTGGCTTTAATTAGAACATTTCGATTTTTGTGTCACCAGGTCAGGTAAAAATACATTAATGTAATTTATGTCTTTGTTATTTTAAGAGCTATTTGTGTATACCTAAAAAAATATTTTGTAGAAAATTTTATTGATAAAATTTTAAAAAACTACAAATGGTAGGGTGTGGTTACCAAAGAAAAAAAAAAAATAGATTACTGAATGGGCCAAAATAGTGAAGTGTTAAGTAATAGAAGGACTGTTATAACATAACTGTTGTTCGAGTCAGCGCTCGAAGTTCAAGTTGCTTTGCTGCATAACAGCTGTACCGTGACGTATTGGTCATGTGATCTCTGACCCGCTAATCGATATCCGAAATTATTGATTTTTTCTCTGGATGAACGCTGCACCCCCACTCCCTTCTTATTTTCTAAGCTTTCTTCCGCGTCAAGACAAAGTAGAATCGTTCCGACCCTCGAACAGTGCATTTCTACGTTAAACCTCGTAGCCTATTTCCGCATGGCTGTGTTTCAGACAATTTAAAGTACCGCTTTCGTTCGTTAATGTGCTTATAGTGCGGACCGCGTTAATGAACTTTTAATGAACTTTTAATGAGCATTTTAATGAACATTTTAACTGTATATTTTCGCCGTGTTAGTAAAAGTGTCGCCCGATTTCGCCGGTTGCGCAATCTTAGTGCGTGTACTCACGGTAATAAACTAAGTGCTTGTAAGCTTAACTTTTACGTTTACTCATATTTCAATTGAGTTTTTTAGTTGCGTGATCGCCTTCAAGAATTCTACGCTGCCTGAGACGACCACAGTACTGTGGAGACTTCACCTCGATTCCAACATTGCATCACTTCTTACCTATGGTAAGTGCGTAGTTAAGGAATATGAACAATTTATAATTTATTTGTACTAAATTCAGTGTCGTTGCGTTTTTAGTGTTAAATGACTCTATTTTGCTTAAAACAGTGCTTAAACTTGCTATGTTAAATATTAACGTAAATTACGCAATCCAGAGTAACCTTGTTAACAATAGGGCTTACCGCACCTCGTGGTTTTAATTCTAACTTTTTGATCTGCGGATTAAACATTGGTCCTCGACCAAGCCGGATAGTTTGAATTTATTCCAGCTACAAACATTGGTCCTCCGGGCCGGATAGTTTGAATTTATTCCAGCTACAAACATTGGTCCCCACCGGACCGGATTATTGAATTATTTCAGTGACCTAGGGTTTTTCTTTCAATTTCACGATAATGTATTAGTGACCACGTGGTTCCTTTGTAACCAAATTAAACATTTGTTGAGTTATTTCGACGATAAAAATTTATAAATTTTTAAAATTTTTAAAGCTGTAACTAACGTAAGCATGTGCTTACCGCGACGTCACAATCAGGAAAACTTTAACGATAATTACCGGTGCCACATTGCGCAATAAGCCACGTGGCTCATAGTTGCATGATTACGAGCAAGGAAGTGTTTATGCTTGCTACGACTTACAAATTTTATACAGTCCACTTTATTATCGCGTTTGAACTTATAGTGAGGTTTTTTAATTTCAATTGTTTGTGGTTTTGAAATTTATTTAAAATGGAAATTAATACGGAGTATTATTTGTCTAAATTGAGAGATATTGTAGGCGAGCTGGAACAAGTAAAGAGTGTACTTCACGATAAAGAAATACCAGAAGGCCTCGCACGGGAAATTCGACGAATTCAATCTAACTTTATCGAAACGTATGAGATATTAGAGAAAACGTTCGCCAGTCAAGTTGCCGAACTTGCTGAAAGTGCATTTAAGATTAAAAAACAATTTCAGGACACGTATTTGCCAATGTTGGCTAAATACCCGAACATTATTAAGACCGAGGTGAAGGTAACCTCGCAGGTCAACCCCGGCGCAAATTCGCCTCACTTACCTAACCTTACAATGCCTAGCTTTTCAGGCAATAGTAACGAATGGAATGACTTTATTTCAATGTTTGACTCAATGGTCCATTGCAATAGCAATATTAATGCCATACAAAAATTTCAGTACTTAAAATCAGCGCTTAAAGGAGACGCTTTAGCCATTGTTACGGGACTCACAATATCCGAACATAATTATGATATTGCCTATCAAGCCTTACGCAATCGTTATGCTAACCCTCGTCGTTTAGCCGATCATTATTTTCAAATTATTAAAGACTTTAAGCCTATTAAGAACGCGTCTCAGAGCGAACTTAATCGTTTTTTAACCGCACATTCAAATGCTGTGTGCGCACTAAAGGCTGTCCAGTTAGACGACTTAGCGGACTTTTTACTTTTTCAAATGTCTGTTGGTAACTTAGATGCACAGACTCGACTTAACTTTGAAACCAGATTGGGAACAAATCAAATGCCCACGTACAGATTGCTAAATGATTTCGTCACTGAGCAGGCTAGAGCAATGGAGTTGCTCAATCAACCCTCTGCCGCGACTGCAGTTAACTCAGAATTAGATCAGCAACCACGAGCGATGGTCTCTGCGTTGAATGACTCAATTTCCAGTAGTGCCCCTAATTTAAATATTGACCATGTCGAAACTGACCTCAAAGCTGAACATAGTCCGACACCGCACCTCGAATACCCCGCTAGAATCATGACGCTCATATCGACTACCGCAGCCGCTACCAGTGACCACGCCGACCACGCAGATGAAGCCACACAGCTGAATGAAGGTCATCGCCGCAGTACAACGCACCACACCATCAGAACTCGACCGCAGACTCTACGATCACCAGTGATAAGCCAACGCGTCCAATTCAATCGAAAAGCACCCGCACCGCAACCATTACCGCGTGTTAGACAAAATTTATCCAGACCTCGCTTGTCTACCAGACCTACCAACCCGCCTCGTAACAGTCCGTCCGCCGCACAGTGCTTTTATTGTTCAGCCATTCACAATATCTTTTGTTGTCCAGAATTTCTCAAACAAAGAGTCCAGGAACGTCGCGAGTCTATACGACATATGCAGCGTTGTTTCAATTGTTTCGGCACCCATTACCAAAACAAATGCAAGTCGCTCAACACTTGTAAACATTGCAACGGTAATCATCACTCCTTGTTACATGACTCTAACTCAGCTTCGCCCCAGCGACCGTACACGCATCGGCACCCAAACTCAGCCAATAACGGTAACAAGTCAACTACCCATATAAAACCTCTAGCCACCTATAACACTAAAGTCGCTTCTGCCTTGTTAGGCACCGCTCAGGTCATTGCTAATGATCATTATGGCAATCCGCATATCCTTCGGGCAATCATTGACCCAGGCAGTCAAGTGTCTGTCATAACCAAACCCGCAGCCACCATGTTGGGCTTACCTACTAGGAAATCAAATGTTTCTCTTGTCGGGGTCGCTTCTCAAACCACACATATATCCGAATATGTGTCCCTACAAATCTCGTCTAGATATGCCTCAAATTTCAAACTCGATGTCGAAGCTGCAGTACTACCTCATATCGCTGACCCGCTTCCAGCTACCGCTTTAGCACCGTGCATACGCGCTCAATATCAGCATTTACAACTTGCTGACCCTCACTTTGACACTCCAGCCCAAATTGACTTAATTCTAGGATCTGACGTATTTAATCGCAGTCTTATTAACGAACCGCAGACCATAATCAAAGGTCAACCCGCTGCCCTCAACACCTTCTTCGGATGGATTATCTCAGGATCGCTTCCAGACCATCGATGTCGTCAACCTCACGCCTTCAATGTGAGATTAGCCGCTCGTTACACCGCTGCACGTCGACCCATGGAGAGGAAAGAGGTCATTCGCACCATTAACGCATCTCAACGCTACAAGGACATACGCAAGGTTACCCCCGCCAGTGGCTCATTTAGAAGAGTCAACCATATCACCGAGTCTCTTCGCCCTCTAGTCGACGCCTCCGACATGCTCATGGTGGGCGGGAGAGTTCATCAGCCTCCACGAAACCACCCCTTTTAGCAACCACCACCGCTCCAACAGTTCCAACCGCTGCTATCATTCTGGGGTCACCTCCTACTTACTTGCGCAACACCTCTCCAACTCTTGGACATTCAACCAGCTCTTGATTTCATTCCTATCGCTAACACTCTCTTATCTACTGATGCCTTCCTCGCCGCCTTACACCGCTTCACCGCTAGACGAGGTTTACCTTCAGAAATTTATTCCGACAACGGCACGAATTTTACTGGCGCTGCCAACCGACTTAACGATGTCTACAAGTTTCTGGACCGCTCTAGCTCACTTATTGAACGCAAACTAGCTGACCAACGCATCAGTTGGCATTTCAACCCTCCGGCTGCCCCTCATTTTGGAGGACTTTGGGAAGCCGCTGTTAAATCCGCTAAGTTGTTATTGCGACGCACTGTAGGCAACACCACTCTCACCGCTGAAGAGCTATCTACTCTGTTCATCCGGATAGAAGCCATTTTGAACAGTCGTCCTATTTTCGAAGTTTCGCCAGACCCCAGTGAAGGAGCGTCCTTTCTCACTCCGGGACACTTTCTGATTGGCCGTCCACTACTGTCACTTCCCGAAGAATGTTATACTGAGCCTCCGCTTAAATCTCGATGGTCTATGCTCCAACAGATGTCCAACCGCTTTTGGAAAATTTGGTCCACTCAGTATCTACACACTCAGATTCAACGACACAAGTGGAATAAGGACTCGACGCCACTCCAGGAAAATCAACTTGTCTTCATAACTGGAGAACACTCAAGCCCCCTTCATTGGCCTATGGGAAGGATCATCAGTCTGCATCCTGGAAAGGACCACGTCTCTAGAGTAGCCACCATCCAGACCGCTCACGGACAGCTGAGACGACCAGTCAACAAGCTCGTCGGCTTTCCGCTTCATCCTTAGTTTTCACCGCTTGTCTACAGCTTCTTTCTTCGGCGCTCTCGCCCCTGTTGTTTCTTTGTTTGTCTTAGTTTTCCTTTGCCACTTTCTTCTTCGGCACCCTCGGGTCCCGGTGCTTTATGGTTCTTCGCCCCCCACCCACCTGGCGGATTAAAAACATTCGTTTTGGTGGGCGGTATGTTCGAGTCAGCGCTCGAAGTTCAAGTTGCTTTGCTGCATAACAGCTGTACCGTGACGTATTGGTCATGTGATCTCTGACCCGCTAATCGATATCCGAAATTATTGATTTTTTCTCTGGATGAACGCTGCACCCCCACTCCCTTCTTATTTTCTAAGCTTTCTTCCGCGTCAAGACAAAGTAGAATCGTTCCGACCCTCGAACAGTGCATTTCTACGTTAAACCTCGTAGCCTATTTCCGCATGGCTGTGTTTCAGACAATTTAAAGTACCGCTTTCGTTCGTTAATGTGCTTATAGTGCGGACCGCGTTAATGAACTTTTAATGAACTTTTAATGAGCATTTTAATGAACATTTTAACTGTATATTTTCGCCGTGTTAGTAAAAGTGTCGCCCGATTTCGCCGGTTGCGCAATCTTAGTGCGTGTACTCACGGTAATAAACTAAGTGCTTGTAAGCTTAACTTTTACGTTTACTCATATTTCAATTGAGTTTTTTAGTTGCGTGATCGCCTTCAAGAATTCTACGCTGCCTGAGACGACCACAGTACTGTGGAGACTTCACCTCGATTCCAACATTGCATCACTTCTTACCTATGG
Source organism: Prosapia bicincta (assembly GCA_036971475.1). NCBI lineage: Eukaryota > Metazoa > Arthropoda > Insecta > Hemiptera > Cercopidae > Prosapia > Prosapia bicincta. The sequence continues at coordinate 97,306,867 of JBAIZL010000006.1, read as the reverse complement.
TAAGTGCGTAGTTAAGGAATATGAACAATTTATAATTTATTTGTACTAAATTCAGTGTCGTTGCGTTTTTAGTGTTAAATGACTCTATTTTGCTTAAAACAGTGCTTAAACTTGCTATGTTAAATATTAACGTAAATTACGCAATCCAGAGTAACCTTGTTAACAATAGGGCTTACCGCACCTCGTGGTTTTAATTCTAACTTTTTGATCTGCGGATTAAACATTGGTCCTCGACCAAGCCGGATAGTTTGAATTTATTCCAGCTACAAACATTGGTCCTCCGGGCCGGATAGTTTGAATTTATTCCAGCTACAAACAACTGTAAAATTACTTTTAGAGAAATATAAAAAAATCTTGTGACTTACCTGTGCCTAATGAACAAAGGCTTTCCCCTCCATTTGAAGGTGACAGACTTGCCTTCAGGAATATCAGACAGTTTTACTTCAATTTTGGCCAGGGCAAGAACATCAGCTGATGCACTTAAAGATGCTACAAACTGCCTTACAAGGGTTTTTGCAGTGTATGCTGTAGCTACTGCTCCACCTGAAGTTAAAAATTAATATTATGTATGTATTCATTAATTTAACACAACTTTTAACTAATTAATAAAATTATATTTAATTTAATAACATTTATAATACCTTCTTAACTGGGCTTCCATCAGTCGGTCCTTCGATTAACAGACCTCATATCAACAGGTCCTCAAAACAACCTACTTAATATTTCTTATAGGTGATTCATAACACAAAAATAACCCCAATAGAGCTCATGTACTCCTTAACAGTTATGGCATTAAAAAACCATACCATTATCATTACTTTATCTGCCTTTATCTTTATTATATATTAGTTGAATTTATTAAAGATGATTAGTTTAATTAACTATATTAAATCTGCAAAACTTAAGTTTAGGAAGTACTGTAACTTGCTTACATTCAATGCAAGTCAGAATTTACAGAGGGCTAATACCATTTATGTTCTAATTATATAAAAAATGTTTAAAAAACAAAGGTCTACGAATATGTTCAAGTATATGTAACTGAATTAATCACTTAATAGTTTATGACTATCCAAACTTTAAATTTGTTAAAACATACTGAGACAGAACGTTTTCGATTGCTATGTGCCGATCTTCATCAGTGTCTTCTGCTTGGAGATGTCGGGTCAAGCGGTGACGGTTTTAAAGGTAGGTTTTCGAAAGTATTAAAGCGTATGTGTGATTTTTATTTTGTTTGTTCGTTTAATATGTTTGTATTTTGTGTTTTTGTGTATCTGTAAATTTCATATTGTTCTAGTGTATTGAGATGTGGTTCTTTTTCGTTGATGTGTAGGATTTCTATGTTATGGCAATAGTCTGTGTATTTGTGTCCTGTTTCTTCTATGTGATATAAAATTCTGAGTTGGTGCTCTGTTTGTGTTCCTCGACTCTTTGTTTAGAGCTGCGACCTGTTTGTCCTATATAGAATTTGTTACATTTGTCGAAGTTTAGTTTGTATACGCCTGGTGCTTGTAGTTTACCTGTTATTTGAAATTTGTGGACTATTTTCCTAAATTATTTAAATTACTAAAAAAACCTATAATTCCTTTAAAAAAACTTACTGAGATAAACCAGTTTCATCTACACTGGGCATTCATCATTAGTGTCTTATTTGGCAATGAGGATGGATTATTGAGATGGGCTGCACTGGTTTTATAGGCAGGTGATGAATAATATACAGATTATTTCATAGTAACCTTATGAGTTACAAATATATAAAAAAATCTAATCAATTAGTAAGAATGAAACAAGTACTATATGAAAGAGCATCTCAAACAGGTTTTTTTATCATATGAGTTACTCGGCAGTTAGATGTCTGTTTTCTTGCTAGGCATAGACAGTAGAGAAAATAGCTATGGCAAACGTAAAATAATTTGTATGTTAGAATTTCACAGGTCAAATGATTTGCCTAGATATGTTATAAACATGCATAGTGCTTCAGCTACTCAATAATGATATCTTTTTCCAACACAATAGTCCTGCACCATTAACACAATGATGTTTAACACTTTGAAGCCTAGTCCTGTAATAGATACCCGTCTATATCTGCCTGAAGATTTTTAGGTAAAATATAAAAATCTTCTGATTTACAATAAAATATCATATTAATAGCATATCATACCTGTTTTTAAATAAAGGGAATAAAACAAGGTTTTAAGATATATATATATTTAGGTTAGTTTAAGTTGGTAAAGATATTTAGAATTTTTGGACTAGGAGACTGACAGACTTACCGTGGTAAGAGTCCACTCTGTAGTCTTGAAATAGAAACACATAAAAGCACTTAAACAATGATATATTTCAACCACACAGTGGTCTTTGTCAATCGAAGAGAAAACACAAAAAGAAATATGAGAGAATGAAATAAAATAATTGTAATCACAGATTGTGTAGAGTAGAAATCAGATGTCATAGATGCACAGATTAAAGATATATATATATATATATATATATATATATATATATATATATATATATATATATTGTTTCCATGAGCATATGAGTGATTATAGTTTATATAGGTCTGTCAGGGGAAAAGAGATAAGGCTATTAGGGGGAAAAAAAATATATATATATATATATATATATATATATATCAACCATTTTACCAACCAAAACTATATATATATATATATAGGAATTTTTTTGGATGCAATCTCTTGGAAATAAGCACATATAAAACACATATAAAACACTTAATACACTTTTATTTGAAATATTTCGATCAACATGATCTTCTTCAGTCAAGAAAGAGAAAACAAAACAAAAAAAAGCTATATATATATAGATTTTTTGGACTAGGAGACTGACAGACTTACCTTGGTAAGAGTCCACACTGTAGTCTTGAAATAGAAACACATAACAGCACTTAAACAATGACATATTTCAACCACACAGTGCAATATATCATTGTTTAAGTGCTTTTATGTGTTTCTATTTCAAGACTACAGTGTGGACTCTTACCAAGGTAAGTCTGTCAGTCTCCTAGTCCAAAAAATCTAAATAATCTTTACCAACCAAAACTAACCTAAATATATATATATATTGTAATAATTTCTTTTATTATATTTATATTATGAATGAATGATTTCTTTAAAATGTATTTTTCAATAATTTCTTTAATAATATTTCTCAATTATTTAGTTCAAGGTAGGTTAGTAACTTTTCTAATTTATTTTAAGATAAATAAATTTTCTAGAGCTTTCTTTTTTTTTAATAACATGTTTAATGTATCATTTAAAACCATTTCTTAGCAATTATAAGTTCTATTAATAAATTACGATTTTTTTTTTAAAGTTTTACAAATTTATTATTAGTGTCCTCCATTATAATGAGTCTTATTACTCTAAATTGTATTTCTCTTTTGGGCAGCAACAATTTTTATTTAATTTAGCCTAAATTGATTTTAATTTTGGTTTAGCACAAGCTCTCTTAATCTCGGGTTATCTGGTAGGTTTTAAATTTTGAATAATGAAATCTTATTTGGCACTCTAAAGTACAAGAACAAAAAAATCTAAGCTATAAATGTTATAAATTATGTTACAAATTAATTTATTTCTAAGTAAAATTGTTCCTTAATATTCTTTCTAAATGTTTTCTTTTATAGTTTAATTATATAATAAAAGACACTGGTTTCTTTTCTTTTATAAATGTCTGATTGCAAAATTTCAAAATGTAGTAATGGATCTAGCCTAGATACTTAAGTGTTTTAGATTGCAGATTCCACTTTTCAGCCTTTATCAAAATATTTAATAAGATCTTTTTAAATAAATAGTTTTAATTAATTTTCTTGAAAGTATTTTGTAGTGTTAATTGAATTCGAGACTAACACTCCTGCATTACGTTTAAATTCGTTAAATTTTATGGGCCAATTCTGAAGTACGTCTGTCTTGCTTGAGTAGGTGTGTGTGACTGAAACGACGCTAAGCCACGCTTTTAAAAATGGGTAAACCAACTATTTCCTTTTTTTTAATCGTTGTTACCGGCTTTACGGATGCAGTATTCACTGCCTTTGGTACATTTCATGTTCTTAATAACAAGATTTTAATTTCTTTGCAGGTCACTGCATTTAAATATCATATCTCCAGACTACGTTTAAATCTATCAGCTGTTCTATTCACCATGCTCGCGCACCTCCCTTAATACGCCATCCCGTTTTGGTCAACTTGTGCAATTCAAAATGTTTCACTTTCTTAACACTTAAAGGCATTACTTTTATTTACATAGTTTTAGTGTTCTTTTCAAACTGTTACACATTAAATTGCTTCTATTATGTTGTTTTTTTTTTATAGTGGTTATTGTTCTAAACTTGTGATTAAATGTTACGATTTTGCCAATTTAGGTTATGTTTACATTTGTCTCTTTTTTCATAATTGGTTATTTTATGCTTTGAATTTACTTACATATTTATATTATATTATACATAGTGGCTTTCTTACTTGCTATTCCAGAATGTTACAATATATATATATATATATATATATATATATATATATATATATATATATATGAATTGATTACTTACATAAAGATTGGATTATGGTCCTTTAAAAAATGTATAAAAAAGTCAAATAAATAAAATAGTTACACTGTACTTCATTAGGCATATTTTACATTTGAATGAAAATAAATATTACATGATATATATTATTTTAAAGCTAAAAAAAATGTTTTCCTTCTGAATCCGAATCTAAAATTTACATGAATCATTTTCAACATGGGTAATTTACATTTTCGATTAAACCGTGGCCTACATCAGTTTCCCTATCATTGCCACTGTCTAAAATAAAAACATCTCATATTTAATCACTTTCTAAAGAGTATTTAGCTATTATTTATATGAAGCGCAAAAGGTTAACATTAGATTTATTTCTTGAGCAACTACATTTTTAGCAGTGTCCTGGTTTGTAGCGTCTGCATTAATTTTCTTGCTAATTGTGTCATTGTTCTTATAATCATGGACACTTTCCATATAGCATCTACTTAGCCTGTCCACCATTGATCTTGTTTTGAAGACAAAAACATTATTTTTCAACTTTAAATTCAAATAAATTTAGTTCTAATTTCGAATTTGTTATTCAGAATAGTAAACCAATCACTAAACTATCAATACAGGTAAATCCTATAAAAAATATATTCACAAAAATATTTGTGTGAATGTAAGTGCAAATTAATAATAATAATGAAAAAATTAAATAAAAACATGATTTTTGCTGCAATATTTACAGTGATTTGAGAGAAACAAATTGCAATGGCTAATGTTGCACAAAGGCAAAGGGCAGGGTACACAAAAAAAACTTACTAAAGTGTTGACTTTTAAGAAAATAAATACAAAAAGGAAGCAAATTCGTAACTCTCCCAAACAAATAAATACCTCTGATTAATCTAATAGATGAGCCAAGACAAATAAAAGGTTAAAGAAAACAGACATAACTAGTACTGTAATGAACACATTACGTGAATATGATAAATAGCTATGGTTATTTATAACTAACTATAGTTTAAGTTTTAAAACCTACATTTAAATACCCAATCACATAACTTATGATTCAAATATTAACTTTAAACACAAACATTGGACATCAATATCAATATACAAAAATGTTTGGTTTTGTAACATTATTGGATTATAACCTACCTCCAATAATCAAATAAGTGAATGCTTTCCTTTCTTCAGCAGAATCTCTGTTGTTAGCCCTAGGATCCTTTAGCGCATTCCGTCTGTAGGGGGTAAAATCTGGTACATTGATATCAGTGTGTGCATACCTTACTTGAGATTTCCCTATAGAAAAAAATATTTAAGAGTAAAAACCCAAAATTATTTATAAAGAAAGAGTTTTTAATGTACATTTTGAAATTACAAAGACATAGCAAGCATTAATGGTTCAAAGAAGAAAACAGCGGTTAAAACAAATTTCATTATAAAGAGGGTTTACTGTAGTCAACAATAAAATAAACATGTAATGACTTAATAAAAGTGGGAAGAGACCTTGAGTTTTTTTTTAACCATAAGTCGTGTGTTTTTAAGTTAGGGTTTTTATATATTTTTATAACTTTTAATGTATCGTCTTCAAGCTATATTGTTTTCTCCCTGAATGCCTCATGTTTTACTATATCACCCAGTTAAATTTGTATTGTCATATCACCAACATGGTATAGTCAATAATTACCTATCATAACCTTTTTTCATATAACATGGTCATCATTAATGATAAAATGTAAAAAATTAAGTAAATATTGAAATGCCAACGCTGATTTTTTTAAATATTAATATGTTATTTAGAAACATTGTAAATGTGATTGTCATAAAAACATTGGTTAAAATGTGACACTAACCTGTATAGACTGACTGATACTTAATAAAACGGAGTACATAAAAACTAATGTGAGATTTATGTTCGGGACATAAAGATACATAAGAAACGCAAAAAAACACGAAAATAGCAGCAGTCGCACGTCTATATAATGACCATATTCTTAAACGTAACTAAGTACAAGTGTCAAAGTTTCTTATAATGAATGTTTGTGTATGGATTTCTAAAAAGATTACAATATAAGATTATCAATCTAATAAGAAAGGAATAAGCCAGAAATAGCCAATTATGTCTGTTTTAACCTTCTTATTTTTTTAGGTTGTGGTATAACCTAGCCTATATTTACTGACACAATCTAGGACTGAGAAGTAGAAGTTATGTATTTTGGCTTAGTTACCTCTTAAGAAACATAGATTTATATATTTTACAGTAATTTAAATCATAATCATATATCTTTTCTTCACAATAATAATGATAGTCATAAAATAATCTTTGAACTTCCCTTAATTAGGTAATTGCCGACATGTAAACTAGAACACTTTGAATATTTCTTTTGTCAAGCTAGTTATTTTTGTGAGAAAAATAGTAACTTTACCTGTAATTCCAGAAGTAGCACTTAAACTATTAGATGGTAATAATTTGTTCAAAGAATAACTGGTTGAAGCTACTGCAGTCGGTGGATATATTTCCGTAGTTCCTTGAACGACGGGATTAACCAAAGGTTTTACTTGTGACGCTACTGCTTGACTTGTAGCTTTTAAGTAGGGTGCAAAACTTCCAGATTTTGAAGCGATATTAATCATTGTTATGAATTTTGAAAAATGAAATAATATATCAAATAATTTCTCCCCCAACTCAGCTGTTGTCCTCTATGCAGAAAAAGAGAGAGGGCAGCCTTGAATGTATTTCGCGTTTTCGCCACTAGGTGAGAATAAATGCTCAAGAGACCAACTACTTTTTGTTCAGAGATTACTGAAACTAAAAAATGAAAATTCTAATATTAGACTACTTTTATGTTGATTAAAATATTAAATTCATTAATTAAAAATTTCCCCTATCAGTAGGAAGTATAATAAGTTTTTATATTCAACAATCCCAAAATCGGATGTTTGCAAATTGGTTGCATTGTTTTTCATAGTGCATACCTGTTTCCGGCAGTACAACAAATTTCTTTTTATGCAAGCGTTACAGAAATTAAGATTTTCGTATAAATAGCTAAGGGGCCCCTCTAAGGTAGAGTATGAGTGATTTTTACGTATTATTTGACTCTTAAAATTGTCAGTTACATTTAAATACTTCTATGAAGTGTGACTTTACTGATGTTTTATTGTAAGTGACGATCTTCATAGCCAATGCAGAAATAGATTGTTACATCGATGTTGCATGAATCGCGTCAAGATGGTTGCATGCGAATATTTTTGCTTAGGCCTATGAGTCAACCTTGAATTAAAACTGCGGTATTTTTGTGAACTGAGGTATGCTTATTATTAATGGAGATAAATATAAATTACGTTTGTGATATTCCTAATGTCATAAGATGAATTGTTTGATTACATCAATAAATTGCGTGTTGTAAATGATACTCAACATTTTGCTTTTATCTGGGCTATCAGCCCACACCTGTGCAATGCAAGCTGCATAGTATGTTGGAGAGCTTAATTTTTTGAAACAATTAATTAAAGAGAAAATACGTTTTGAAATCCATATATAATTTTTTTATATATGACTGGTTTTCATTTGTTATTATTAATAATTGTTTGAGATTTATTTGAAATGGAAGTCCTTGAGGCTAATGTTTACCAACAAGATTGAATAACCAGAGCTAAGAAATCACATTTAACCTAAGAATGTTTAAAGTGAAACAAGTTTTAATTTAATAAGTATAATTCATTCAATGAAACTATATAATTTAAACTTTGTGTTTTAAATAACAAAATGTTTTTAAAGTTAGAGGAGTAATATTTCAAAAAGCTAAACCACATAATCTACTTTTTATTGATCAGATTTGTAGTTATGAGAAAAAATAAACATTTGAAAACAGTTTTTAAATTTAAATTCTTAAAAACTAGTTATCACAGAATTAAATTGTAAGTAAGAAACACTTTTCTCTAATTACCTATGCTTACTGGACTCTTAACAATAGTTCAGACTTTCTTAGTCTGTAGTATTAATAATTTGTTGTGATCAAAGCTTTGTGTCTTGTTCTGGGGTAATTATCATTATATTACTAAAATTTATTTTAATGCATCAAATAGTTTTTATAAACACCTGACATAACAATAAAAAGTATTTTTATGACTGAAATATTTGATGAACATTTCTTGACTTAAAAAAAAATCATACATTCTAGTACAATATCTAATGGTTTAATAGACTTCACTTAAAATAGTGATTTATAAATCTCAAAATAAGTAGTAAACAAACATTACTTAAAAACTGGTAGCTAATTAAAAAAAAAGAAATATTTTAAAAAATATATATATCTTGTGTCATTAAAAGTATCTAGGGATGTATGAAAATTGGAGTATTATTTTATGTTAGTTTTTATAACCTAAATGTACTGTAATTTGATCAAATAAAGGCTACATGCAATACATTTTCTTAGTATGATGTTGGGCAGGATTGAAACATAGCAATATAAGCATTTCAATTGTTAATTTTTATTAAAGTGCTTGTTTGGGAAAAAACCAAGAAAAGTATACATTTCCTACAATTACTGGTCAAGAGAAATAATAAAAAGGAAATAGATTGTCTTGGTCAATCATGGCATCTGAAACTTAGGTTAGCTATTTAATATGTTGTTTCTTTAATATGAGTGTTGGAGCAATTTATAATTTTGTATAACAAAATCATAAATGAATACTTTGTACTTATATTGTTTTATAGCTATGTTGCTACTTTAAATTATATTTAGTTATTTTTCGTATATAGTAATTAAATTTCTGAAGTTCGTTTTCTCATTTAATATGTTACAATGTTATGATAGTTTTAAATTATTAAATAAAGTTGTCAAGATTTAAACCGAAAGTAAGTGCTAGTATAAGGAAATCTTTATAAGTTAAAATCTTTGCTGCAAGAATGACTTACTTTAGACTTCGATATAATGCTGTCATGATTTTGTTTTTTTACTGTTTGGTGTTTAGTATCAGAGTAGTATTTATGACTTATAAGTCGGTCATAGAATTTTGTTATGGTATTTGTGGGTTATAAAGTTTTAAGATGTATTGGATTAGATTTCATGGTAGTTCTCAGTTTTGTATTATTTGTTACAATTTTGTTTTAATTATTTCAGTATGTTAACAATTTGTATATTTATAATTGTGTACTGTGTTATTTATGATTTCCTCCAAGTGATAAAAATGCATGTTTACTGATACTGTTTAGCAAAGCCATATATATATATATATATATATATATATATATATATATATATATATATTGTGTATCAGTATGAGTATGCCTGACGATGATGACAAGGCCAGTCATTGAGAGTTAACTCGCATAAATACCAAGTAAGATTTTTGTTTAAGTACATATGGTGAAAGTGATGAGTGAATACAAAAAAACATTGTTGCAAAGCTACAAATATATATATATATATATATATATATATATATATATATATATATATATATATATATATATATAGTAAAATATTGTATTATGTTTTATTATGGAACTTCAAATTAATACAACTTTGCGTACATTGGTAAATTTAGCAAACTTTTTTTGAATTTTCCCCTACACTTTAAATAATTTGTTTTGTGTTTAAAATGTAATGTTGGGTAACACAGAGAAACAAGATCAAATTGTATTTGTATTTTGTCAAGGGTAATGTAAGGTTTTTAACATTTGCATATATTTTGCAGATGTATAAAATAGTAAAGATAGTTTTTGTATCCCATGTTACTACCATTAAGGGGAGTTATCAAAGGTCTTGTCGCTTTAGGGACATCCAACTACTAATTTAAAAAAAAAAACATTAAAATATCTCAAAAATTTTCCAAATAATATCTTTTGTCTGATTTGGAAATAATTGATGAACCAAAGACGGATCCACTCAGATTTTTTTTTGTTTTAGCATATATTACCTAAAGATATATTCCAAACAAATTCAAAAGATAACTGTGTCAGGAACCATTTTTAATAGAAAAATCGATACAGAGCATAGTAGCATAATTAAAATAATTAAACAACAATAACCCTTGCTACAAATATTTAAACAACCTTGATGTACAGTTTGCTAACCTTGATGTACATTGAAGGTTACAAGCAACTGATGATGATAACAGTGTTAGCGAAATGTACATCAAGGTTGTTTAAATATTGTAGCAAGGGTTATTGTTGTTTAATTACCATATATAATTGTTGAAATTAAAAAAAAAATAACAGCCTCAAAGTACCACGATTCAAAACAGAGGAGAATATTTTGTAAAATGTAGCTATATTACAATATAAGTACAAAGCATCCATTTATAATAGATTTTGTTATATAAAAATATAAATTCCTCCAACAGTTATATTGAAGTCTGAAATAGGTGTAATACGATTTATTTGTAAAAATGAATGGGAATCTGTTACATGACTTCATGGAACAATTTTGTAAATTTATTAAATACAAAACCTAGGACACTAATAAGTATTATAACTCTGACTACAGATATAATGTTCAATGTAAATTTTATAACTTTTGAAGTAAAATTAAAATTTAACTATTGCAGAAATTTATGTAAAAAAATATCAAGAGGAAATTTGATTTTACAGAATTTGATGGCTGTCTTGAGTTTATGACGAATTGTATGATTTATTTATATGCATATAGCAAAAAGAGCTCAATAAATATTTACATTACTTTACACACCAAATTACCATTTGGTAATTATTAAGATCAGCGGCTACTGCTCCGATCGGCAAATTTTTTTTCCCTTATCAATTTGACCTTGCTGAACACGAATCTGAAGTTATTTTTAACGGCAAACACATACAGTACAGTCTCACTAATCCGGACTTGATGGGACCGGACCCGGTCCGGATCAACGAAAGTCCGGATTAGACGGAAAAAGCCAAACAAATGCATACAATATGTGTTTTAGGTGGGAAAACATATTGAAATTGTAGTTTTAGTGAAATTGAGGCCTAAATATAGCTTACAGTACAGTATTTCATAGCTTATGTAGCAAAAAATCCTATAATTATAACAGAAAAGTCATGACATAAATAAATATCTAAGCACCTTTCTCGTTGAATAAAAGTATTCACATAAAGTTATTTACACTATACTGTATAAACGCACAAAAAACTCAAACAAAAATGAAACTGAAACAAAAACAAACTTTAAAAAACTTAGTGAAAAAAGTCCGTAATGTTCTTTTGTTTTAACGATGAATGACGTCGTTTCACAGTACGATCTCGTAGGCGTTTCAAGGTCAGTAGCTCCGCAGTTGACGTATCACTTTGTTTCTCAAAGTAAGTCATCAACCCCTCCAGCATTGCAGCCGCCTCATCATGAGTTAGGCTGACAGGTTCGTCTGTGTAGTCTTCCTCTTCCGAGCTGTCATTTTCTGCGTTTGCAGTGCACACCGCGACGATTTCGTCCTCGTTGAGCACTTGATGACCAATGTCATTATCACTGATAATCCACTCGGAAATATCAGTGTCTTTCAACTCGGCACAACCCTCCAATTGTTGAAAAATCTGAACAAATTCATTGTCGTCATTAGTAGGTTGACTGTCAGATTTTCCACTTTCCTGTGGCATTTCAGGCCACAATTTTTTCCAGCTTTTTTGTAGTGTAGACGGTTGAATTTCCTCCTACGATTCTGCAGCCATATAAATGACATCCTTTATAGTCACTTTTTTAAGATTTTCAATAAATTTTGTAGCTGGATCTGCTTCTTGTTGTTCCAAAAGCGATAAAATTAACTTTTTCCTATATCGCCGTTTTATCGCTTCGATCACGCCCTGATCCATCGGCTGAATGAGAGCCGTTACGTTAGGAGGAAGAAATTTAACAAAAATGTCACCATGACGCAATTCTTCTTCATTTGGGTGGCATGGGGCATTATCAATTAGTAAAACCGCTTTTCGAGGGAGTTTTTTCTCTTTTAAAAACTTTTCTGTTGTTGGAACAAAGTTTTCAAAAAACCAGTCCTTAAAAATTTGACTGTTCATCCACGCTGATTTTTGGAACTTGTATTGGGCCGGTAGAACACTTAAATTTACATTTTTAAAAACCCTAGGCTTTGCGGATTTCCCTATCACCAAAAGTGGAAATTTTAGATCGCCAGAAGCATTACTGCAGGGCAGCAAAGTCATACGTTCTTTCTTAACTTTATGGCCTTTTGCTACTGAATCTAATTTGGAAGCTAAAGTTTTTTTTGGGAACATTTTATAATTTAATCCAGTTTCGTCAGCGTTGAACACCTGACAAGGTTGTAAGTTTTCATCTCTGAGAAACTTGCCAAATTTGTCTTTGAATTTTTCACTTGCATCACTGTCACCTGACAAAATTTCACCACTTATTCCGAGTTGACGGATGCCGTGTCGTTCCTTCCACCGTGACAGCCATCCCACACTGGCAGTAAAATTAGGGTCTCCTTTTAACTTTTCATTCAGTTTCAGCGCGATCGTTTGCAAATTTACACCCGATAAAGGAACACCCTGTTCCCGTTGTTGGCAAAACCAAACATACAAAGCATCATCTAGGGTTTCATTTTTTGGTTTTTTTAAAGTGCTTCTGCCGCCTAAACTGTCTTTACTAACCATTTTTGCACAAAAATCTTCAATTTCCTGTCGCTTTTTTTTCCAATCGGAAACAGTTTGTTTTCCCACACCTAACTCTTTTGCAATTTTAATAAGCGATTCACCTCCATCAATACGAAACAAAGCTTGGAGTTTTTGTTCCATTGTCACTGTCACTGACTTACGTTTAGTCGCCATTTTCACTGAACACTGAACGAGACGTAAATAAAAAACACAGATCAATATCGCACTAGAATTAAATGACAACTGAGCAGATATCTTGCGAGAAGCAGGAAAAGTGGCATCTGTCCGACAAAACAACTGACCTGACGCCAGACGGATAGACTGTTTATCCGTTTAGTCAGCGGTCCTTTATCTTTTGTTTATCGCAAGATGTCTCTGATGTCACGTACGTTGTAGTGTTGGGTGATCTAATTTGTATATATTTTTTCAAAGAAGTTTTTTCTACTTTAGTAGGCAAAAGAAACAAACAAGTGGTACACCTATTTCATATTTTAATGAATAAATTATATTATTTGAGTATTAAAGTAGGAAAACCCCTTTGAAAAATAACAAATATAGACGTATAAAAATAAATATTTTTGTGGACAGCAGACTGATTGTGCACTGTAAAATACTATAACTAAACAAAACTTTTGGGCCGTCCGGATTAGCCGGAGGTCCGGATCATCGGAGACCGGATTAGCGAGACTGTACTGTATTAACCTAAGAAAACCAGGTCGGGTTAGGTTAGGTTAGGCTATTTATAATTTTTTAAAGAATGTATTTGCAGTAAAAAACCCTTCAGATTCGTGTTTAACATGGTCAAATTCATCAGGAAAAAAATTTTGCCAATCGGAGCGATAGTCACTGATCTTGATAATTACCTACCATTTCTTAATTTTTTTGTAACAAATCTATCCTGGAGTGGATATTTTGTATTTATATTTTAATATATTATGAATAGTTTACTGTTAGTTTATTACTTTTGATTTTGTTTGCTTTCCACCACATATGTTTCTTAAATACATTTTAAACTAGGAAAAAAATTATTTTAAAAGTCAAAATCATAAATAATTGAAAAAAATTGAACCTTGAGATAAATATAACTGTATATGAAGAATGTTTCCTTGTAAAAAAAATACTATTTTATACAAGAAAATAAAACTAGATACTGATTAGTTGAAATGTAAAATTTTGTTAACCGGACTTCACAAACACAGTACTGTATGAATTAAATGTTACATGAAAGAATCGCTGCATATTTTATCACCTATTAGAAGGGTATTTTAAAATGTAGCTACAAAGTATTCGAGTTACGCTAGATTTGTTAATAAAAAAGGAAATAAACTTTAGCAACACAAGGTAGTTTGATAACTTGCAATCATTAGAGAAGCTGCTCGTTGAAAGAGGAGTTTCTTCTTTTGAAATATTGTGGGTAAATTATATAGGAGTTCACAATCAAGATGTTTATCATTCCAGAAAACATAAAAAATGACAATTTTTCTGATAAATTTAACCTCATTTATAATTTAAAGTGTCTACAACCCCTTTTGTGAATTGGTACTACATTTTCTGGTTTTTTATTCAACACATTTTGAGATGGCTTTGACAAGTTAAGAGTAAAAATACCACTTTCTTGTTTTTAAATTTGAGCAACATAAAACTTTCAGAAGACACTCCAGCATTGACGAGACAAGAATGGTTTTTCAGCTAGAGGAGATGTTTCTCCTATACATTTTTGTTGTGAAGTTAGAAAATATTTGAATCTAACATTAGAAACAACTGGATTGGGCGAGGAGGTTCAATCAATTGACCACCTAGATCACCTCATCCGACACTATGGGACTATTATGTGTGGGACCATGTAGAATCTAACATTAGAAACAACTGGATTGGGCGAGGAGGTTCAATCAATTGACCACCTAGATCACCTCATCCGACACTATGGGACTATTATGTGTGGGACCATGTAGAATCTAACATTAGAAACAACTGGATTGGGCGAGGAGGTTCAATCAATTGACCACCTAGATCACCTCATCCGACACTATTGGACTATTATGTGTGGGACCATGTAGAATCTAACATTAGAAACAACTGGATTGGGCGAGGAGGTTCAATCAATTGACCATCTAGATCACCTCATCCGACACTATTGGACTATTATGTGTGGGACCATGTAGAATCTAACATTAGAAACAACTGGATTGGGCGAGGAGGTTCAATCAATTGACCATCTAGATCACCTCATCCGACACTATGGGACTATTATGTGTGGGACCATGTAGAATCTAACATTAGAAACAACTGGATTGGGCGAGGAGGTTCAATCAATTGACCATCTAGATCACCTCATCCGACACTATTGGACTATTATGTGTGGGACCATGTAGAATCTAACATTAGAAACAACTGGATTGGGCGAGGAGGTTCAATCAATTGACCATCTAGATCACCTCATCCGACACTATTGGACTATTATGTGTGGGACCATGTAGAATCTAACATTAGAAACAACTGGATTGGGCGAGGAGGTTCAATCAATTGACCATCTAGATCACCTCA
Organism: Prosapia bicincta; assembly: GCA_036971475.1. Classification (NCBI taxonomy): domain Eukaryota; kingdom Metazoa; phylum Arthropoda; class Insecta; order Hemiptera; family Cercopidae; genus Prosapia; species Prosapia bicincta. The sequence continues at coordinate 97,291,208 of JBAIZL010000006.1, read as the reverse complement.
TCCGACACTATGGGACTATTATGTGTGGGACCATGTAGAATCTAACATTAGAAACAACTGGATTGGGCGAGGAGGTTCAATCAATTGACCATCTAGATCACCTCATCCGACACTATTGGACTATTATGTGTGGGACCATGTAGAATCTAACATTAGAAACAACTGGATTGGGCGAGGAGGTTCAATCAATTGACCATCTAGATCACCTCATCCGACACTATGGGACTATTATGTGTGGGACCATGTAGAATCTAACATTAGAAACAACTGGATTGGGCGAGGAGGTTCAATCAATTGACCATCTAGATCACCTCATCTGACACTATGGGACTATTATGTGTGGGACCATATAGAATCGTTAACATACACTAAAAATAGTAAGACTAAAGAAGAATTGATGGCAAGAGTTTTAAATGCATTTGGCAGTCAAAAGAAAAAAAAAATAATGTTGATATGATAGGAAGTAGAATACTGTGTTAACAATGAAGACGGCATTTTGACCAATTGTTATAAAAGATAGATCTTTATTTTTTATTAATTTCATTTTATAAATTCTTTTATTTGAAGAAATTGTTGGACTTTAGAAGTATTATTACTCTTATTTCTAAGGTATGATGTAAGGGCATATTTTACATTGAGTTACGTATAGTACACGTTTAAAAGAAAATACCAAGGAGAGAACTGAAAAATGAAACATCATCTTTTGTAAAAAGTGTAGTGTAGCTGTGTGCAAGGATTGTTTCATCTCTTATCACATCAAGGAAAGATAAATTAAATCCTCAAGTTTATCAATTCATTTTGACAAAATAATTTGTAGTACTTTTTAAAAAAACGTAGTAAATAATAATTGCCATAAAAGACCTTTCTGAATATACTTTCATAATTAGTGTAATGTTACTTGATAGTCCCAGCTTCCTATTTTTAGGATGCCTCAGCATTTGTAACAGATAAGAGATATTTTTGTAAAATTATACATAAGGCTTCTAAAAATTTTCAAATTGTCGAATTTAGATGAAAATCAAGCTGTAGAGAGTATCAAATCTTTACAACATCAGAGGCTGTTCATCATTTCCGTGAGTTTTGGCAGTATATCGAAGGGCAAATCAATGTTAGTGGTTGTTACCCACTTCCTAATTATACTTGAGGATTTGGCAAATGTTAAAAGAATTAATTCTCCAAGACAAACGCACATTACAAAATATTTTGACAAACTTTAATTTTGCACTGCACATATCTATCCATAACTTATAGTATATGTACATATTGTATTAATGTAATTTTCTTGCTAATGTTGACAGCAGTAACTTTTAAGTGCTAATAATTATAACTTTTGTTGACACATGGGAGACGGACGGTTTTGAACTGCATAGTACTGAGGGCATAGTACTGAGAGGTGGTCGTGGTGGAGATAGTTCTGATCCACACAAGATGCCATTTCATTTACTCAGTCACTATGGAGCAGTGGGACTTGCAACGTCGAGTGTTTGTCTATGACAGTTTTGTGAAAAGTGGTGAGTCTATTATTGCTACGCAGCAATTGTTTTGTGCAAGGTTTAATGTCGGTCGACATGGAGCTGTTTCGAGCCGTAACACAATCCTCAGATGGGTGGAAAACTTCAGATCAACTGGAAGCATACTGGCTAAGAAGCATCCTGGTCCGAGACGCAGTGTAACAACACCAGAAAATGTTGAAAGAGTATGGAAAGCGGTAGTCAGAAGCACAGGACGGTCAGCTAGACGCCATGCTAGTGAGTTACGAATCAATCGTGAATCGGTTAGGCGAATTTCATATAAAGAATTAAAATTCCATCCCTACAAAATGCTCATTGTCCAACAACTTAAGGAAACTGATTTTGCTGTACGAGAAGACTTCACTTACAGAATGCAAGTGATTTTGGGATCGCATGAAAATGAAATTTTATTGATAAGCGATGAAGCTCATTTTCAAGGTGAATAATCAAAACATACATTACTGGGCTCCAGAGCATCCACACCTTATCCACCAGCGTCCTCTACACTCAGAAAAAGTAACAGTCTGGTGTGCTCTTGGCTCTGTTGGCATTATTGGACCTTATTTTTTTGAAGAGAGTGGGGCCACAGTTACTGTTAATTCGGTTTGTTACATTCATAGGCTTGAAACATTCTTGAAACCAGAACTAAGAAGATGACGAATCCATTTAAAACGGGTTTGGTTCTAGCAGGATGGGGCAACATCTCACACCGCAAACACTTCAATGACAATTCTTAGACGCATGTTTCCTGGCTAAATTATCTCATGTTTTGGCAATGTTCCTTGGCATCCCAGGTCTCCCGACTTGTCAGTATGTGACTGTTTTCTGTGAGGGTACCTTAAGAACTGTGTTTATAATCACAAACCACGAAATTTGGATGAGTTGAAGAATGCAATCGTTCAAGAAATTGCTGCCGTCCCTGCAGAGATTTTAGTCCGTGTGATGGAGGATTTTGAGAAGAGACTTGAGTCCTGCATTCGAAATGATGACATCACCTTGATGACATTATTTTTCACAAATAACTTTGTTAACTAAAATGGCAAATAATGAGCTGTGATTGTGTGTAAATAAACATGCATTACTTTTAAAGTTGGCTGAGTATTATTTCATTAAAAACCGTCTGTCTCCCATGTGTCACCCTATATTTTGTGTAAATAATCTTTTGTATAAAGGGTGTTTTTTTGAAAGATAAGGCCATTTTGTTAATATTTATAGGGGCATCATAGACAGGAGACTAAAGTTTTATGTGTGATAGAAGACATTATGTCTTTTATCATCTCACAGATGCCTGTCATTTTGTAAGGATATACGCTGCCAGAATTATTTTTTTATTAAAATTCAATATTTTTTTCAGAATTTGTATATAATTATTCCTTTTGAACATTTTAGTATTAAATTTCTTAGGCTTTAAATTTACTGTTTGTTTAAAATTATTAGGATTAAAGCAGTTTTTACATTGAAAAGGTTTATTAAAATGGATGTTAAAAAATCAATGGTTTAATGATTTTAATCTTTTAAAATATATATCTTAATTTTTATATATTTTATTAATACTGACTTTTTTTACTTAGGGCAAACATGTAATCCGAGGACATATGTAAATATTTAAAATTAAAACAAAATTAAAAAAGAACTAAACCACATGTTTTTGTCATAAACATTGAATGTCTTATTTAAGCTTATTTACTTGATCAAAAATAATAAATAATTGCTTCCCATCTTAAATATGAATTAATAAATACCATACTTTTGTAAACAAATAAACACAAATTTCACAATTTAATAAATAAATGTTTTTTTCTAATAGCAACAGTTGCATATGGTGATGTAAGAAGATGGAGTTCAGGAAATATTTTTAATTTTTCCACACAGTATTTAAATTAAGAATTTGACACATTCTTGAAATAGTTGTCCCTAATTATCATAATAACTAAGAACAACTATTAAACAATTTATTATAACATTGTTTATTTAATAAATAGAAAACAGTTACTTCTTTTTATATAAATATTGGGCTAAAGCCATCATTAATTAATTTTGTTCTTGTTGGGTTTTGTATTTGCAACTTTTAACTATTGTGTATCCAAATGAAGAAATTTCTTATGAAAGTGTGATTATTATTATTTTGTCAAGAGTTATCTTTTAGATCAAATTTGCTTCATAACTTGGCCTACTTTTTTTACTGAACACTATATGCTAGTGGAAATAGTGTAGCATGTGCCTGACATCAGTTAAGTGAAATGTAGGCCAAGGCAACTATAATGTTAAGTGCATGAAACCATCTAGCCTATTGTCTTTCATTAAAATGCATAATATCTAGAACTAATATTTTTTAAAACAATTTGATTTGAATCTTCTAAAAGTGACTAGATTCTAGTTTTATTCTGTTATTTTAATTTCTTTTCATTAAAAAACTTCCAAATCAAGCATTTAAGTAAAAAAAATAATATTTGTTTTTTGTTTGAATGCATTTAAAAAAAAAATAAGTGTAATTAACCAAAGTTGAGCATTCACTTAAATATACCAATGTAATAAACTTAATAAAATTGAAAATTGGTCCTTATAATTTGTTAAATTGTGATCTGATAACATTAAAAAAATGCAAAATAGTGTTTGAAAGTACAGTCAAGTAGCAAACAATATAATTATTGTTGTATATTTGTAACAATTTCTAGCCTATATCATCATCATGCAGTTTAAATTAAATGTAAACTTATATTACTCTTTTCAACTAAAAGCTCTATTCTGTGATACAAATCAAAAGGTTACCCAAACCAAAAAAGATATAAATCATATGGCTTTCCTTGTACTTTGAGAAATTGCTGATTTCCAGTCGAAGTGCAAACAGTTTCCCAGTTTATATATCCATGGCGTATCCATTAATTTCCAAGTTCTAAATTAAGTCACTGAACTGATATGAGGTCTTCAGTTTATACTATAATCAATATTCACACATCTAGCAAATATCAGAAGTTGAGCCATATGACTTATATCACATGTAATGGAAATAAATCAAACACCTTGCCTATTTTAATGAGCTACATCTGATTCCTTATCTCTTGAAATACACGGGGTATTCTTCCATGTGTGTATACTGACAGTGTGTCAAGAAAAAACAAAAGGAAGGATAGAATAAAAAAATGTCAGTTTTATTAGGGCACAATGCTTCTGCAACTACTGCTAGACTTTTCTGAACAAATTTACCATCTGAAAAAATTGTCCCTGCTCCTCAATCAGTCAGTGAAATCTCATAATTTAATTTAGTGACATTTTATTGTTTTACACCTCCACCTTCTACTAAAGTTTGTAGTTTTGGGGTTTTTACCACTATATAACACAAACATCATTACTTCCATGTTCTTGTTCAAAATAATTTCCTTACCAAGAATCTTTAAACTGCTTGCTTTGGAATAAATTCGCTAACAGCTTTGCACCGTTTAAAAAATATTTTATACTTTTGAAATGCAATGCACATTAACAAATTTCCACCACTACTGAATGACTAAGAACTTAAATCGGACGAGAAAAAAAAAACTAACAATTTAGTTATATATCTGACCTTTGGTGAAGAGAGGTGTTCCAACAATAGGTTTTTTACCACATAACCCTAACCACCGCCAATGTCTTGGAGCCGAGTTTCATAACAGTAAGTATTATTCCCATTGTTACAAGCTGTAAATTAAAAATAAGAAAATGTATCTGCTACTATCTACAGGGAGCGGCAGAAATACCTGACGATTTTCAATCGAGTACAGTCGAGCAGTTGTGTGGAGGGGGTGGTGGGTAGTGGCGCGTTGACAAGGCCATTCGACGCCATTTCAGTAGCCATGGAGCAGTGGTCCGGTGTACATCGTGGATTTGTCATTGAGACGTATTTTAAAAGTGGTGATTCGGTTATTGCTACACAACGTCAGTTTTGTAGGCATTTTAATGTGAGTCGTAGAGGACGCATCCCATCCCGAAACACAATCAAATCGTGGGTGGATAGTTTTAGAACAATTGGTTCATCTTTAAAACAAAGGCCTACAGGCCGTCCAAGGTCAGTGAGAACACCGGACAACATTGAGCAAGTGAGACAAGCTGTGCTAACAAGCCCGCATAAACCAGCGCGTACACAAGCTGCCGCTCTTCAAATGTCTGATCAGAGTAAGACGTATTTTGCACTACGACCTAAACTTTCATGCGTATAAAATTGCCATTGTCCAAAAACTTAAGCCTCATGACTACGCTAATCGCCAGGCATTTTCAGAGGAAATAATCAATTTGATGGATGACCAGAAAATTCTTCTAATGAGTGATGAGGCTCATTTTCACCTTGATGGCTATGTTAATAAACAGAACTTTTGATATTGGTCAAATGAGAACCCACAAGAGTTGCACGAATGCCCTTTACATAGTGCTAAAGTTACCGTGTGGTGCGCAGTAACTAAGAAATGTGTCTTCGGACCGTACTTTTTGAGGAAGGTGGGCGTACGGTTACAGTCAACCATGAACGTTATCTACGGATGCTAGACAGTTTTATGATACCAGAACTAAAGAGGAAACGTTTAGCTATTAAAAAGATTTGGTTCCAACAAGACGGAGCCACTTCTCACACAGCAAATGTCATCATGGATTATTTGAGGACTAAGTTCTGTAGCTGTGTTATCTCACGGAATGGTGACTTTGCTTGGCCCGCACGATCCCCTGACCTCAGTGTGTATAACTTTTTTCTTTGGGGTTACCTGAAATCAAAAGTCTACACAAACAAACCCCATACACTGGAGGATTTGAAGGAAGCCATAACTCAAGAAATCGCCTCCATAACAAACGAGATGTTGGGAAAAGTGTTTGACAGTTTCATTTCAAGACTGGAGGAATGCATGACAAGGAATGGACACCACTTAAGTGATGATATCTTTAAGTAATAATTGCGTTTTTCATTAATTGCCATCTTTTATAATGTGTAACAAATAATAAGCTTTAAAAAATATGTATAAGTACTGAAGCTATTTTTATTTAAAAACCGTCAGGTATTTCTGCCGCTCCCTGTATGCGCTGTTGTGTGTTAGATATTGCTACTTATTAACCTATAATTTAACCACAAATGTGTAATATGTTCGTTTTTTATTTAAAACATTTGAAAACTGAATACTTCTAAGAGTTACTTTTGGTCAGCTGGCCACTTTAAACTCTTAGTCCAAGGATTGTAATTTGGCTGTGTATTAAACCATAGCAAAAGTCACGCAAAACCCTCACCCGTAACTGTGAGAGAAAGCCTCCAAATAAAATGTAGGGTTCTTTAATAAAACAACTGTTTTGAAATTCCTCCGTACAGTAAGTTGCTGTAGTTTTTACTTAGTTCTTTAACGCTTTGATTAGCATTCACATACCCGTAAGTGAGATCACGCTACGGGCAACGGTCCATACCTGTTTATGTATGTTCTACTATTTTACTCAGATTAGCATTGCCGTATGTTTATGATTTGTTTTCCTGTGTATTGTGTTGTCCTTTATGTTAAATATCTGAACAACGAATAGTACTGAGAATATATAGTCACCATTATTTTGCGTCCAAAGTCTATGAGGTTTCCCTCCTGATTACAGATAATTTTGAAGTTTGTACAGTATTTTACAATGAATAGGTATTTTACAAAAAAATAAGAAAAAGATTAACAGATAATTTTTAGCAAAGAAATTAGTAAATGTAAGGTAAATTTTGCCCAAGAGCCATGTCAAGGCAGTCACATGTTACTAATCAAATGGTTTAAAAGAACCACATGAATTAACAAAATCAAGGTGATTATAGTAACCAGATTTCAAATGTAACACCTAGAATTAAATTTTACCAACCACCACACATGATGTCCCATTGAATCCTGGATCTTTTTCTTTTATAAGGTTTCATTGATTGCTAAGAGTTTTATTTTCTATTTGTCTTGTACACCTACTTACACAAATTAAGAATTCCTTGTGATACTCCAGTCAAAAGCAACACTTACAGTATAAATAGCTACAAAGAGCATAAATAATGCCTATATAATCCATCACAAACGTCAAATCCTATTACAATATAAACACTGATATTAACAGGAGTTTTATAAAAATATCTATTTTATTTTTATATATGAATCGTTTCTATTTACTTCTGATTTTATCATATTTTGGCCAGTAATTGAGGATGTTGACATCTTTTGAATTTACTCAGTATAAATGTTAAGAAACAATTCAGGACTAAAAGTTAACCCATTCATTTGCCTGTATATAGATACTTGGAGAGGTTGTGCAATATTTGTTTTTCTAAATATATGATATTGATATTTTTAATGTAAAAGAATATTGGATGTATTAAACCGAATTTTAAGATTATAATTACTTTATAATCTTTTCATTTTTAGGTCATATATTTTAAGGTATATTTTTCAGTCACATTATGGTAGAATAATTTTATGATGGTTTTCAAGGCATCTTCTGTTAAAAGTGCAACTTTTATTATTATTTCTTCCATTTTTAACTCATTAAAATTGTGCTTAAATCTTTTTAATGCAACTCAATAATAACAAATGAGTGCGTTCTTAAACTTACAAGTTTCTGACTAATGGTTTTAACCGTGCTTTGATCAGTAAAACATTGCAGGCATGTATCCAAAGGGGGGGGGGATGAGGCGATGGCCCCCCTACCCTCAAGAACTTTGGGTTAAAAATCGACAATATATTATTAAATTAGGACTTTTTTCGATAATTAAGTTATTACATATTCTCAAATATAAAATCCTAACTGTAATAAATATAATAATAATTTTATAATAAATAACATTGTAATGCTCTTTGAATAATTACAAAAATAGAATCACTTATCAAATACTAGTCTATGTTTATAAATACACTCGAATTTTAACTTAATTTACTTAAGTTAATTCGTCTTTTATTGTAAATAAAAAATAAAATTTTAATTTGAAAATGTGACGCGTTCCCTCGGTATACCCTCGTAAACGTCTAAAAGTTTTAACAACAGATAGCGCTAGTGAAGCTTAGTCTGGAACATATGATTTTCATTACGTAATTTTGCAAGCGTAATATTCGCAGTTGACTCCGGAATTGTTCGTGTTGGATGAATAACTACTTATATTAATTAATAAACAATTTTTATAATAATAGCTTATTATTCTCTAGCCATAAGTGTTATCGAAACTGGAATAATTATTTAATAAAAAGTCTAATTTGCTACGAATCTTAATCACGTTACCGATTTCTAACGCAAGTGTAGAAAGAACTTTTTTAGTTCTATGTTTTTACATACACGCACGCGCGCGCGAAAGAACTTTTTCAGTTCTATGTTTTTACATACACGCACGTGCGCGCGCACACACACATATTTTATATATATATATATATATATATATATATATATATATATATATATATATATAAATATCGCAATATGTATTCTTGTGTATTAATAAAGAACAAAAGTCAAAATACAAATACAAAAATTATAATTGAATTTACAATTCAAAGCTTTTCGTTGGCTAACAGTACCAACATCATCAGGAATATTAAACCAAATTAAATAGGTTTAATATTCCTGATGATGTTGGTACTGTTAGCCAACGAAAAGCTTTGAATTGTAAATTCAATTATAATTCTTGTATTTGTATTTTGACTTATGTTCTTTATATATATATATATATATATATATATATATATATATATATATATATATATATATATAATGCATCGATCGCCCCCCCCCCCCAAGCATGTCGCTGGATACGCGCCTGCATTGTGAATTGTATGTTGAGAGTTGTTATCCTTATTTTTAATTATTTGTTGGTATTAGTTCTTTTCCATTGGTGTTATGTTATTTACTTGTCTAGTATTTAATTTTATCCATTTTTTAAATTTTACTTTTCAGTAATATTTAAGGTTAAACAAACAAAAAAATATTTAAATTTGGTAAAATGTTACGCATGAACTATGTTTTCAGTAAGAAAACGTTCAATAAAGTGTAAAAAAAGTAAATAATCAATTGTGGGAATTTTAATTCCAACCATGTGGAACTTTTATTTTTGAAGGTTATTTCGATTAATCTAGGTTTCCAGACAGTATACTGAACTGAATGGTTACATGATTTGCATTTGTTCTCATAACCTCACATCATCAGATGCATTATTTACTGCTGTGAATTAACGATAGGTTTCATTCCCTATCACTATATAAATGTATAATAATTTATGTACATGTTATAATTTTACTCATAACTATAGAAGTAACAAATTTGATCATGTGTCTGGGAAAGGAAATAATGTTTCTTGTATTTATAATCATATAAACAATAGCGTATGAAATATAGGACAGCATTTAGTAGCACAATATAGAACGAAAAATAATTATAAATCTTGTCTATTTGTTTTAGACAAACTGTTACTCATAACTACTTCACCTCGGTTCGTCTTGTAAAACTTTTAGGAGAAATAGGGATTTGTGAAAGACTATTAGAGAGCTGGCAGAATTAAACATTGTAACCTCAAAACTGCCAAACAATTGAGAAAAATAAGAACGAGGATCAAATGACCTACGGACAGCTGATAACGTTATGTTAGTATGTTGGCATGATAATAGGGTCTGCACTGTAGCAATACACTGTGAGAATTTTTTTGTAGGAAAAACAAGCCGATGGTCAAGAGAAAAAAAAATCTAGTCCAGGTATCCTGATTAACGGTATTTGCTAAGTATAATAAGGGAATGAGGCGTGTCGGTCTATTAGATCAAGGCATTACTACTTATCGAACTAGAATAAGACAGTGAAAGTGATGGTAGTACATTTTTATTTATTTGTTTGATAGGTGTGTAGTAAATGCATGGTTACTTAATCGTAAATTACTACCTGCAGCTTCAGCTACTCAACAGCTTTTGCACTGCAGAAGAAACTCAGCTATTATTTTACTGAAGAGACATGGAAAACTATCATCCCAGAGACAAATAGCAAGACTTCTAGAGAATGTTCGCTGTGACATCAGTCACTGGCCCAGAACGTTGTGCAAACTGTACAGAAAAAAGCTAAATTCAAATACACGAAGTGTCAAGTGGGACTACATCCTAAGCGATTTCAACAGTTAAAAAGACTTTTAGGAAGTAACACATATTCATGTAATAACGTGTATATAAGTTTACACATTTGTATCATAAACTATACGTCCTGGAATAAGTTTCATTTCAGTTTTAAAATATTTGTAAACATTTGGTGACTAAATGTATGAATAAAATACATATTTTTAAGGAAACATATTTTTTCATATTCACTTATATAAATCTGTAATCATAAATTATTATTTAAAACACATAGATGGGTTATTGTGCATGCAAGTGGAATATTGCAAGTGATATACATTCGGAGCCTGAATGCCGTCTGATTTATCATAGTTAACAAAATATATGTTTGAGTACATTTTTGTGCAATTTCTAACGTTTCAATGTTCTCCTCTGTTGACGTGTTTCGGAGTAACTCCATTTTCAAAACTTAAATTGTACTCTTAAAGGGAGTACGATTCAAGTTTTGAAATGGAGTTACTCCAAAACGCGTCAACAGAGGAGAATATTAAAACATTAGGGATGGCAAAAAACTGTACTCAAATATATAGAAATTTTCCTAACAGAAATGACGATGATTATATTAATAATTTTGTTAACAAAATACGATGAAAAAACGTTTTTTTCAACATTTCCCCCATGATATATTGAAATTAGCAGTATAACATGAAAAAAACATTTGAAATTATGAACTTATTTTTAATGCACTAATGGGTTAATGTGTTTGCAGCTAGGCTAATACATTCCAAGAACACTCTGGAATGGATCCACAGCAGCAGTTTTGTCTAAAGTGGAACAGTTATGGTAGTAACCTTGTAACAGCCTTTGATCACCTATTCAAGTCGGAGAGTCTTACAGATGTCACACTATTTTGTGAAGGTATTTATTTAAAGTCTTGTTGTTATAAATAATTTTGAATTAATGATACAATTTATTGTCATCTAATCAAATTCAAAACTACAAAGGTCTTTTATTGCCAAGGAACATTTTACCTGTTCAAATGAACTTGAAACGTCAATATTTTAATTTCATGTAAATATACTCGTAGCAAAAGTTATCATCATTAAATAACTTCATATTACAAATGCATTTTTTTTTGAGGTTCGGAATGTCGCACAATATTATATTACATTACTACACAGCTATATTAAACTATATCTATAAATTATCTGCTTAGAATAGGTTTATTTATTAAGTGAATTGAATATCCTAATATAGCTTAGGTTTGCTAATATACCATAATGGTTTATAGCGAAGTAACTAAGGGTTTTTTGTTTGTGTATTATGTGTAATTTCCTACCTATATTACAAACAGCAACAAAGTATTTAGTTAGGGTACCTTTTGCTATTAAATAAAAATAACATGAGCCATCTAGGAGATGAATTGAATACTTATTATTTTATATTAAATAATCAGTTATCTGATGAACCGCAAAAGTTATTATCTGAATAAATAGTTAATTTTATGTAATATGTGTACTTGAAGATCACAATGAGACACAACTCAAGTCATTGTACTTTCAAGGGATGTCTAGTCTAGGAATTAATAAGAAAGTAACTAGTTGTTATACTCAGATGGTTTCCTTCCAGTCTGGTAGTGTCAGACTATAGTTGGTTTTGTGATAAAAGATGAAACCATTACAGTACGGAGATGGAATTATAGTAGAGTCTTGATAATTCGAGGTAGATGGGACTGAGGTCCTCTTGGAATTACCAAAAACTCGAATTGAAAGGAAATTCGCTTCTGTATATTAGAAAAAACTGGAGTTTTAGTAAACCCTAATACTGTAATTAGGAAGGGCAAAAATTAAAACGTTATTCTTGCTAAGGACATCCAGGGTCATGTGACTCTGATGGTCCAGCCACTGATGTAATAGATTGGTCCGATGTAATAAGCTGCTCCAGCCAAGGTCCAAAACTGTTTATTGGTTAATATTGTTCTTACGTTATTCTGGCCTCCCAGAGCAGACAACAGAGTTGCTCTTGATGGAATTGGTTAGGAGCATCATAGGAGAATATGTTCTTGGATCTCCTTTTCTGCTCTAGAGAGAGAAGATACACTTAAATTATATTTGAAAAGATAGGTCTCAGTCACAATATGTCCGATCCTTGATTGTGCTGCAAGGGCGGCTGTGGATCTGGGAACTCCTTGATACATCTCTAGGTCATTTGGTTCTTTTTGTATGGCATAGAGGTTTCTACCTTTGGTTTTTTCCTCTCCAACGGTGGATCCATTTCCCTCTGACTGATGCTTTTCTAGCTATCAGGCATTTCTTTAGGGGGTACTGTGGTAAGAAAACCAGGCTCATTTTTACTGCTCGCTTGGCGATTCTATCTGCTTTTTCATTGCCATCGATATCGCCGTGTGAGGGGATCCAATGGAACTGTATTTGTTATTAAAACCTTATTGATTACAATATTTACATATATTAGTGTTGCTTTATCATACATTGTTCGTCATGGTTGCTACATTTTTTGGAAAAAGTTGTGTCTTCTGCATTTGCTTATCAGATAGTTTTCGTATTATGATGTCGTGTAGACGTCTTAATAGAAGCCCATCTGTTTGGGTGGTATTTGTCTGTTGTTTAATATAGCATAGTGCAGTTTCCAAGGCAATTGTTCTTTCACCACAACTAATATTCCCTTCTTGTACTGTCTCAGTCATCTTCATCTTCATCATCTCTACCTTCAGTAGTTGTTTGTACCATTTCAATAATCGTAATATCTGTTATCTACAAATTGTTCTGAATTGTTCACTTCGGAATTCTCACTACCTTTTAAGTTTCTTTATAAGAAATGTCAAATCTGTTTCTATGCAAATCGCTTGTAGTAATCATCTTGAATGTACTGATTAAATTATAATTATGGTGTTTCTTCTTGTTAATCGATAACATAGTCAACAGTTTCATTATGACTCAGGATTTTATAGTTAAATTTTGAATAGTTCTCTATCCATCCAATCAGCAGTTTAGTTCTTATATGAAACTGGCAATGCTGATGTGGAAATTTGTTTAAATGTAGGCGGCTTAGTTGATTAATCCCGTGGCTTAGCTAACTCGAAGTTGGTCTCAAATTTAACAGAAGCTCAAAATATCGGATGTTCGAGACTATAATGTAAGTTAACCCTTAGCGCTCGGATTTTTGTAACATGCTTTGCTTCCCCACTTGTAATTAAATTGGAACAAATTCCTCACCTGCAGGTTGCATTATTGTTTATGGAAAACTTTGTTTTCTCTTACATGATTTTAGTAAACTAAGCTATTTTTATTTACTAATACTGTATGTACATGATTTTATTATCTTATTTGTAATTTGCAAAGTATGATATCTTTGAAAACAGTCTTCCGGATGAAGTCCTGGTTTTCTGCCGCATGTTTTGTAGTGAAAAACTGTTTCCCTTCTACCTCCTTTTATCTTCCTGTTACTGCAAACTACACAATCCTTATAAGTATTTTTATCATTGGAAAAGATTAAATGTAATTTCCAATTCAGTCTTTCTTCTTTGTCAGTATTTGACGGCCGACCCCTCTCATTATACGGGTTTTTCCTGATATCACCAATGGGTTCCCTCACCAAGTTTTGGGAAAACTATTTTTTTTAACAGGATTTTCTTTCATTTCTTTTTTTTGTTATTATAGATAATATAACTATTTACTACAGCTACATCTAATAGCCAGAAAAACATTGTCCTCCACCATTTATTTGTTCGTTTTGTAAAACTGCACGGTCCATTATATTGAATAGCTAAATCTATACCACCCATAAACTGGTTATATTTACAAATACCTGTTGGTTTAGTTATTTTGTTTATGAAACTGAACTACATTCTAATAAATCAGGATCAAGTAAAAGATCAGGAATTTCAAAATCACTAATTGCACGTGAAGCCACGGCAAACTACGAGTAAACAAATAACCGGCAAAACTGTAACCTACTTGCAGCTTACAACGTAGCGGCAAACTAGATTTTGTGATGACTCACATATTCCTTGGCATTTTCAACTTAGTTCACATTATTTTCAATAGAGCGTAGCACAAAACTGTAAAAGATTGAATGTCGTGGGCTTCGCCGCAGACGAGTTATAGGCATTTGAAAATCGTGTCGGGTAACCCCCGACATACGAGTAAACTGCAATATACGCTTGGCGGGGCTCCCCCGACAGTCGAGTGCTAAGGGTTAAAGTGGCAAGATAAACCAAATTTCACGATTATACAGAAATTAAAAATAATATGACTAATTTTCCAACAAAGAAATGAACTAAAATACTTTTTCCTATAATACAGTATAAATCATGACCTACTCTCATGAGAATTATGTTTCTTTTCGCTGTTCTCCTTTGCCTTTCTGGTTCAGTATACCACAGAATTGTTTGTTTTTTTACTAAAAAAAAAGCTTCTCTTCTATTACAAAACTGCACGGTAACAGTTTCCTGGGGAATGTTTAGCGGGGTTTTCTCTCAGTTTGACCTATTATGTCTTCATTTGTTTCATTTACAATTTCATTGACTTCTTCGTCCGGTTTATCATCTGGCAAAGAGACTCGTTCTCATCAGAATCATCAAAGAGCTGTCTAACAAAATTTTCGGCAGAAAGTATTTATTGATTTTCTTCTTTTTCGACAGCCAGTAGCATTTAGAAATTCTCTCCTTTTCAAATGGAACAACAGTAAAATGTAAAACTTAGATACTAAAAAGACATACAACGCTAAAATAATAATAACAATAAAAGTAATAATTTATCTCCACAAAGTCTTTTGTAATGTAAATAACTGCACAAGGAACTACTCACAAATAACTTACACGAAAGGGCGCTTGCGGACAAAACCTATGCAATCTGACCGCGATTGACAAAGATTAAATTCACACTAATGCTACTTGAAAAAAAATTAACAAAAATAGGTTGGGCCGTTTCCTAGAATGCAGGTTGTGGAGTAACGAGCTGGAAATAAACATCTGACAACTGAAAGAAATTTTCTTAACAAATAATGATACGTGTGGAGAAAAACTCCACATGCGCCCTATCGAGGGTTACTGAAGCCAACAGCAGATACATTACACATTCCCAAATAGTTCATTAATACAAATGTCTAGAAGTAATATCCCGGTTTCTATGTTGAAGTATTTTACAATTCACTGAAATAATATGAAATGTAACTACTGGCTAACAGTCAAGTTTTCATTCACAAAAACTTGAAAAAGTATATTCTTAAATGAGTTATTTTGGAACTAGACAATTTTAGCAATTAGTTAATTCAATAGCAAAATTTGTGTGAATCACAAACACCATTAAATAATATTAAAAAAAAATTCAAGTTGAATTTTGGCATCAATAAAATCTTCACGGAATTGACTTTTACCTATGAGTTATATATTTATAGTTGGTTTAAGAAAGTAAATCATTGAAAATCGATGAAATATGTTTAAAGATAAAAATATCTCAGTTAAAATCTTATTGCTTTTAAGTTAATTGTGTTTGGAGGCTAAGAGGTTCACAGAATGTATCATATGTCATATAAATAGAAATAAAATCTTACGTATGTGTACTGCGGTCTGTTTCTTATAGCTAAACCTGTAATACCAAAGAATATAACCTTTTTTAATTTACCACATATTTTTAGTTTAATTTACTGGCACATATTTCAGTAATTTTTTATATACTTTTAATATAATTTTTATTACCAGAAAAATTGTTAAAACATCTTATTTTGTGATTATTTTAAGTCATAAAATAAAATCAATTTGTTTTGTTAGTATTGGTATTGTATTTACTTGTTTATTTCTTTTATGATATGTTTTTGTAATAGCAAATCAGTTGTGAAGTACTTGAAAGTGTGTTACTTTTTGAAAAAGTAACAATTATAAAACTCTAGGAAATTACAAAGTATTCCTTAATATTAAAAAGTCAACTCGAATCAATTAGGTTTATTATGAATCCAGCATTAATTTAGCAAAAAAAATATCTATTATAATTTTTTCTCTTAACATTTATTAAATTTTGGTAAATATGAAAAATAGACTCAGCTGTTGTTTACCATTACTAGACAGAGAATAAACAACATTGAGTACACACACAAACACACACACACACACACACACACACACACACACACACACACACACACACTCACTCACAAACACACACATTCTTTGTAAAAATTGCCGCCTGTTAACCAAGCAGTTTTATTTGTAATTGACACAATAGTTACACATTTACATCAATATTAATTAAGTGCAAATGATTATATATATATTGTAACATTTTGAAGTAGTATATATATAAAAGGCACTTACAAAATAAGATAAATATATAAATAAGTTCAGTATGTAAAAAAATTACTAAAATATACCAGTAACGAAATGTAAACATAACCTAATTTCACTTGTGTAGAAAATGCACACGGCCACATTTTAGATCTAATCACAAGATTTTATATAAAAAGAAAAAAAACACACAAATCACTATTTATAAGAAAATGTATTAGAAGTAATTGATAGATAACAATTTAAATAGAACAATAGAACGATATAAATACACTTAAAACTTTCAAACAGCAAGCTAGTGAATGTTCTGTAGTAAACAAGATGGAGAACGAATTTGTAGAGTTGCGTGCGCATGACCGGCAAAAGATATTCGTTTTAAATATTTCTCGTGGAGATATAATCTAAAACAGTTTGGGAAATAAGATTTAAATGCAATTGTTTTGCAAAGAAATTTAAGTGCAGTTGTTAAGAAGAAGAAGTGTATCAGAGGCGGTGAACATGACATCCGTAAAGCTGTTACTTACAAGGAATAAACGAGAAAATAGCGGAAATTGAGGACTTCGCCATTTTATTGCTAAAAAAGGGAGCGTCAGTTGAGTTGGAACAGAACATTTGAACGAGGTAGACGTGTTCAGAATTGGCTGTAGAAATTTTATTTTTTTAACTGGTGCGGAAAGTGCAGTATCGTATTCAATCATAATTACAGAATAACATTAAGCCAAATCATTGAACTGATCGATTAAGAAGACATTATTCAGGAAATTATTTAATTAGAAACCAAATAACTTGTAAAAAATTTTAGCTTGTAAGAATTGTAACTTAGATATTTTTTTGAAAGTGCCAACTCAAATTTTATTATTCAAAATTTAGAAAACCCACCTATTAACCCGAGATAAAGAGAGCTCAAGCTCAAATTAAAGGAATTAAATCAAATTCAATTAATATTAAAGTTTATAACTAAACTTCTTGCTGCCTTAAACAAATTTTAGACTTAGGCTAATAAAGCTTAATTTTTGTAATTCTTTGTGGATGAAATAAGATTTTGTAATTAGTAAGTGACTTTATAAAAGAAAATAAGGAATGTCATATTAAGATATTAAAAAATTATTGTAACAAAAGCAGCATTGAATCGTTATTTCTTTTAACTTATAAATTTTTATTAAGACTTATAAAAGGGAATTTACCAAGTATTACAATATATATATATATATATATATATATATATATATATATATATATATATATATATATATATATATGAAGTTAATATATTAACTTCATAAAGTCAGTGCAACGGAAAAACAATGGATAATGTTAAATATCAAGAATATATATATATATATATATATATATATATATATATATATATATATATATAGTTTTGGTTGGTAAAGATTATTTATATAAAGAATATATATATATTCTTGATATTTTACGTTATCCATTGTTTTTCCGTTGCACTGACTTTATGAAGTTAATATATTACTATTGTAAGTAATTTTATCCACCATTAAGTGCAATAATTTTACCTTGAGTGATGAGGCACCTTTCGGTCACTTGACCATTGTCGAATCACTGATATTTTTCTGGTGTAGATGTTCGGTCCGTGATATTGGTATTTGTTGACGTTACACGCACTTTCTCTTGATCTGTGTGTATGATGTTTTTATATAGTATGTCTTCTGTATATGTTGTTTGTAGATTCATTACATTGTTGTGTATGTTTTTATAAATGTGGTATTTTTCTAGTGAGTTTAGTTCTATTGGGTTATTATTTATTTCAAGTATGGTTAGATTATTTTCGTAATTTGTTATTTCATGTTTATGTGATATTAGGTGTACTGCAACATTTGATACTTTTGAATTTTTGTTTTTGAATGCTCTATAATGTTTTTCAAATCTCATTTTAAATGATCTGGTTGTTTTCTCTATGTAAAATGCGTTACAGTTATTACATGTAATTTTGTAAATTCCTGATAGGTTATGTTTTTCTGAATTTGTTTTGTGGTTTGTGTTATTAAGATATTTTATTATTTTGTTGTTTGGTTTGTATGTTGGAGTGTAGTATTCTTTGTTGTATATAGTTGTTATTTTTTCTATTTTGTTATTGGTGTATTTATATTTTAGGTAGATTTTTTTATTTTTATTATTTTTGTGTTTCGGTTGTAGTGTTGTGTTGAGGTTAGGTTTTTTTGTGAATTTATTGTATATATTTTTTATAAGGTGTTTGTTGTATCCATTTTCTATTGCTATTTTTGTAATGTTATCCAATTCTTCATTTAATTTTTGTTTGTTATTCTGTGTGTATCTTATTGCTTTATTTATCATGTTACTGTAAGTGTTAATTTTGTGTGTCCAGGGGTGGTTAGATTTGTAGTGTATTGTGGTGTTGTTGGAAGTAGGTTTCCTGTATACTGTAGTTTCTATTTTATTATCATTTATATTTAAAGTGATGTCGAGATAGTTGATTGTTCTATTTGTTTCTGTTTCAACGGTGAATTGTATGTTTTCGTTGTATGTATTTAGTTTGTTTAATATTATGATGTGTTCGTTGTGAATGGTAGGTTGGTATATTACAAGTATATCGTCTACATACCTTGTCCATAGTGAAATATTGTGTGTGTTTAGTATAGCTTTAATTATTATTTGTTCAAAGTGTTGTAAATATATTTCTGACATGACAGATGATATGGGTGATCCCATGGGGAGTCCAGTTGTTTGTTTATAATATTTATTGTTAAATTGGAAGTAATTTTGGTTACATACGTGTTTGGTTAGCGTAATGATATTATCTATTATGTTTCTTTTTTCGTTATTGTGTATTAGTTTGCTTTTTATTATTTCTATGGTTTCTTCAATTGGTTTATTATAATTTGTTGTGTTTTTTCGTGAATAATAGGTGTGAGAGTATCAAAAGTTTTCATTATTTCCAAATTGGTTGTGTATAGTTGTAAGTTGATTTGGCTTTTTTATGGTAGGCAGATTTAATCTTTTGTGCGAATAATAAAACATAAAACAAACACAATAAACAGACAAAACAGAAAAATCGAAAATTTATCAAAACAACAACATAACCTAAAAAATAGCCTAGAACCAATCCACACATCAAAACAATAACATAACCTAAAAAATATCCTAGAACCAATCCACACTTCTAACAACAATAAATTCATAAACTTAACTAAAACACAGTTTACTGAAAAAGAAAAAATAATAATAACAAATTCCTTCAAATATAACCTACCCAATTTCAACAAAAAACAAGTAATAAAAAACCTAATAGTTGACACAGAATCTAACATCCACAAAATTACCCACCAAAATACTGAACACATAAGAAACAATATTAATAATAAAATTAACCTAATAAAAACGGAAAAAAACAAAAAAAACAGAACAATATATAAATAAAAAAGAAATTATAAAACTCAGAGAAAAACTAGAAAACAACGACTACTTAATATTAAAATCCGATAAAACAAATACACCAGTAATAATAGAAAATACCAAATACATCGATTCAATGACTAACTACATAAAAGAAAATAAATACGAATAAATCCCAGACCCAACTAGCAATTACCTTATTACAATAAAGAACTTAATAGTCACTCACCGAAATAAACTAAACTATAACAATAAATTAAAATACCACACAAGACTATACCCATTCAAACCATGTGCACCAATATTATCAGGCATACCTAAAATCCACAAACCCGACACACCATTTAGACCACTAATAAATTTCACAACAGCACCATCTTACATAATCGCAAAAATACTAGACAAAATAATAACATCTAAAATACATATCAACAACACATACAATATAAAAAATGGATACGAATTAATTAATAAAATAAAAACCATAAAAACAAACAGCAACACAAAAATAATAAGTTATGATATAACTAACATGTACCCCAGCATCCCAATAGAAGAAACCATAGAAATAATAAAAAGCAAACTAATACACAATAACGAAAAAAGAAACAATAGATAGTATCATTACGCTAACCAAACACCTATGTAACCAAAATTACTTCCAATTTAACAATAAATATTATAAACAAACAACTGGACTCCCCATGGGATCACCCATATCATCTGTCATGTCAGAAATATATTTACAACACTTTGAACAAATAATAATTAAAGCTATACTAAACACACACAATATTTCACTATGGACAAGGTATGTAGACGATATACTTGTAATATACCAACCTACCATTCACAACGAACACATCATAATATTAAACAAACTAAATACATACAACGAAAACATACAATTCACCGTTGAAACAGAAACAAATAGAACAATCAACTATCTCGACATCACTGTATTTTTTTCAATTATGCTAGGTTCAGTGTTTAAAAAAAAATTACAGTGGAATAAAATAAACTGACATGAAATATGCCCACTAATTTTAACAAGTAGAAAACTAAATTACAGAAATTCTACTACTATACATAAAACTGTCCGGAATAGCCTCAAAATTTGTTAAGTACAGTTTAATTATAGTGTTACAGAATTAGAATTACTTGATGTAATGATAGGCTTACATATCATTCAGAACAAACAGTTGTGGCAATAATACAGCGAGTTCAATGCAGTACGGCTGTAGACTACATCGTGATTCAGCGTTCGGTTATTGTTATCAAATATGCTTCTGACAAATATGATCACAATAAGCGGCGCCGACTGTATATATATATATATATATATATTGTAACATTAATAGAATGGGCTATATAATGTTCTTGAAGAATTGGAAAAATAAATTAGAAATAACTCACACAAAATTTAAAAAGAAATTCATTAAAAGATTGGTTAGGTTAAATGAAAACTAAATTGAGGTAAAAGCATAGAATTGTAAACAAGGTTTTTGAACTGGAAATGTATTAGGAAATGTGTTATATCAAAACCCCTAACACATAAATTAAAACAAGATAATCTAATAATAATTATATTCAAACAAAATTGTAAATATTAGTAACATAGGGCATAAGTAATTACTTGAAGGAGAAAGTGAAATACGATTGTAAACAATGAGATTGGAAGGTTATGTTTCTATGAATTCGGCTCAAAACACACACAATTCAAAATATTACAAGAGTAAAACACAAAGACACTTCACACACTAATAGTAGTAATTAAATAAACACTGGAAACTTTATTAAGGATCGGAAAATTGAAACAGTAAGTTTCAACCAAAGTTTAACCAAATTAAAACGCCATTGAAAACAAGCTCGTTCTTGTTGGTATAATCAGCTGTAAAACAGATGTGAAAGTAAAGAAATCGGTCAGGTGCAGTTCGACTCTAGTGAGAAGGAACGGAACTTCGTTAAATTATAATCCATATGTTTTTTTTTAAGAAGAAGGAGAAGCCGCCATATTTTTCTTTAACAATTCTAAAAGGTAAAACGAAGCGTTAGTTTAGTCAGAGATAGCGTGGGGACGCGACAAGATTGATCTGCCAGGACCAGTCAAAATTCTATTTATTAGGAACTTCGTCAAAATTATACAGATTTGTTAAGAAGATTGGCCAAACTAAATTAAGGAGAAGTGAATTTCAAAATATAATACAGTGGAAATATAATGTGAAGTAAACAAAAAAGAATTTAAGTGTGTAAAATGTCTAACTGGAGAGAACGGGAATTTTACGTAAGCGACCAGCAGAATTTTGATATTTATTAAGTTGAGTAATAGCGCTATAAAAATAACTTTAGTGGACTTTTAAGATAATAGAGAAGTTTAAATTTGTACATTAGAATATCTTGTAGTTAATTAATAGTAAGTAATAAGAAATAATCCAGTTCAAATAGTTTAGCCTTTTTTGCTTATTCAAAATTAAGGTATTTCCATCCGGAAAATATTTATTAAAGCTAATTTCAAAATTTAATATTGTTTGTTCAAAATTTATTTAATTAATCTAAGAATTAAAAAAATATAGCCCATGCTATAACCCCGAGATTGTAAGAGATCGTAAAATTAGCCAAGGGTATTAAAATTGTGTAACTATAAAATTAAAAGAAAAAAGAGTTAAACCTATTTTGTTAAAAATTGTTAAGTTGTAAAATTTTGTTTTGTGTATTGTTTTAAATGTTGAAAGAAGAAATGTTATAATAAAGAATTATGAATTGTTCCTGAGTAAGTTTTTGTGTTTTAACTAGAAATTTTATATATATTATAAAAGAAATATTTAATAGTAAAACATCGTTGTATTGCGTGTAAAGGAAAATAACATTACATTTGGCACACCAACGTGGGGTACGATTATTAGAAAAATAATAATAAAGAATTAATTATTCAGGAGTTTGTGTTTTTAATAAGAAATAAAATATTTTATAATAAGAAAAAAAATTTATTTAGAGGGATTTTGAATCAAAATTAATTTAGAACTTTTTATATGAAAAACATTTGAACTGGAAATAGATTTAGAAAAAAAAATTTTTTGGAAAATTAAACACTGAGTTGAATAGAATCAAGGCTAGGTTTATAGTATATATAAAAAATTATTTATGTTTGTATAATAAGTTTACTTGCAGCTAAAAAAGAAAAAATATAGGCGAGCTGGTAGTTGTAGGGGACCAGGAAAAAGGGACAATTTTGGAAATGAAAGAAATAAAAATGGAAGGCACAGATATGCCAATACCAAACATGGAGGTAGATGAAGCTAGGGGACTACCACTTGTAGAAATTGAACAGGAACGAAGGGGTAGTGAAAGTGGAAGTAGAAATAATGATGACTGGATAAAAAAATTGTTCGAAAGCAACCAAAACTTACTAAAAGAAATAAATAAAGGGAATGAGAAAATAAAAGAGGAGATGAAGGATATGAGAGAGGATCTAGATAGAAAATTAGATATAAATAATGAAAATATGAGAGAAATAAAAAAAGAATTAGAGGAAAATAGAGACGAAATAAGAGAGATGAAGGAGGATCTAAAAGTAATAAAAGATGAAATTAGGGAGGACAATAGGAAAATGATAGAGGATATGAGGCGACAGTGGAGGACAGAGAATAATACTGTAGTAGAGGATGTGAGAAGAGACTTAGAGGAGAAAGATAGAGGATTAGAGGAGGAGATTAAGGAAAATTTTGAGGAAACAAAAGAAATAATAGCTGATGTAATAGAAATAAATAAAAAAGAGATAGAGAAGGTAGAAAATATAAAAAAGAAAAACACAGAAGAGTTAGGAGAGTTAAAATTAAAGGTGATAGGAGAAAGAAAGATAACAGATGAGCGTTTAAGGAAAGTCGAAGATGTAACGGAGAAAATATTAGGAGAGCAGGGAAGATTAGGAGATAGAAATAAACTAGGAAATTTAGAAATATGGCAAATAAAAAATTTAACCATTCAAACCGCGACAAATAAGAAGATTGAAAAGCTTAATAAAATGAAAATGGTAATAGGAGAAATAGGAGGAGTTAAAGATCCGGCTCAAGGCTTAGTGGTACAAGGCTTAGTGGTACAAGGCTTATGGAGAAAATTTATCAGAGGTACGAATATGTTGATGGATGTGGAGGCACAACTCGAGTTTGGAAAATGGGAGATGGAATGTAAATATGAGAATAACAGAGGAAATAGAACTTATGAAGCAGATGAGAGATACAATGGAGATGTAAACGGTGTTAAGGCAAGGACAGGCGTGGGGACAAGAACAGAGTATGGTGCCCACAGTCAGTCGGAAAACTAAGACAATAGGAAACCCAGGAATAGAAATTAAATAGAGGAAACAAGTTTACAGGCATTAATAGACACAGGCAGTAATATGACATGTATCCAGCAGAACTGGAAAAGGAAAATAATAATAAAATAGGAAGGGAGATATTAAATATAGGTAAAGGAAGCAATATGAGTAAACTCTAGGTGACTATGTGTATAAGAAAACGTTAGCAGGAGATAAGTTTTAAGGGATGGTAACTATATCTACGATAATCTATTAGGAACTTCGTCGAATAATGAATAAAGATAAATATGAATCTATGTTAATAAATATTGAAGCATCGTTGTAATAAAAATATGGTAATTGTGTATTTAAACTTCGTCGTATTGTAAGGGAGAATCTGCGTTGATAAATAATGGAACTTCGTCATATATATTATATATTATAAAAGAAATATGAATCTATGATAATAAATATTAAAGCATCGTTGTAATAAAAATATGGTAATTGTGTATTTAAACTTCGTCGTATTGTAAGGGAGAATCTGCGTTGATAAATAAGTATTAAAACAAAATTTATATTCGTTGATATAGGGATAGTGTAATCGAAGGAACTATAGATATGATCAAATAGAGGATATGAAATTGCAACCTTTAAAAATATTAGATGTTAAACTTCATACAAAATAAACTGAAATGATATAAGAAAATAATTGAACTGGATGTGAGATTGGAAGGGGAGATAAAATACTAACTTAGAACTGAGAGTTAGATGAAGCTAAAAGCAAAATAAATATGAGATAAATAATAAACAAGGAATAAACAGAAATAAGGGAAAGAGAAATGTTATAACCAATTTGACCAAATCTAGACATACTATGACTCGGATAGGCTGGGATTTAAAGACATGGTATCAGAGAATATATATTATGTTAAATAAATATTGAATCAGACTTATGATTGGAAGGGTTCCAATTGTAATAAATGTAAAAAAAAATATAATTATGGAAGGAATTGTAAATACCAGAACATGATTTATTGTTACTATACGTTAGAATTGTTAAAGAATTGTTGATTGAATGTAGTTATAAGTATAGTGTATTGTTAGAAGATATGTTAAGTAATATGTAGCTTGAAGTGTTCAGCTCAGTATTTGATTGTTAAAGAATTAAGGTAAAATTGTGTCGTAAGAATTAAGTATAAATGGACAATTTAAAGTATAAATGTTAATTTAAATTTAATTTTAAAAAAAAATATGTATATTTAATCAAGCTTGTAAAATGTAAAGAATGTGTAATGTAGATATTATGAATATTTTTTTATTTAAATTAAATTAGGGGACATTGTAACATTAATAGAATGGGCTATATAATGTTCTTGAAGAATTGGAAAAATAAATTAGAAATAACTCACACAAAATTTAAAAAGAAATTCATTAAAAGATTGGTTAGGTTAAATGAAAACTAAATTGAGGTAAAAGCATAGAATTGTAAACAAGGTTTTTGAACTGGAAATGTATTAGGAAATGTGTTATATCAAAACCCCTAACACATAAATTAAAACAAGATAATCTAATAATAATTATATTCAAACAAAATTGTAAATATTAGTAACATAGGGCATAAGTAATTACTTGAAGGAGAAAGTGAAATACGATTGTAAACAATGAGATTGGAAGGTTATGTTTCTATGAATTCGGCTCAAAACACACACAATTCAAAATATTACAAGAGTAAAACACAAAGACACTTCACACACTAATAGTAGTAATTAAATAAACACTGGAAACTTTATTAAGGATCGGAAAATTGAAACAGTAAGTTTCAACCAAAGTTTAACCAAATTAAAACGCCATTGAAAACAAGCTCGTTCTTGTTGGTATAATCAGCTGTAAAACAGATGTGAAAGTAAAGAAATCGGTCAGGTGCAGTTCGACTCTAGTGAGAAGGAACGGAACTTCGTTAAATTATAATCCATATGTTTTTTTTTAAGAAGAAGGAGAAGCCGCCATATTTTTCTTTAACAATTCTAAAAGGTAAAACGAAGCGTTAGTTTAGTCAGAGATAGCGTGGGGACGCGACAAGATTGATCTGCCAGGACCAGTCAAAATTCTATTTATTAGGAACTTCGTCAAAATTATACAGATTTGTTAAGAAGATTGGCCAAACTAAATTAAGGAGAAGTGAATTTCAAAATATAATACAGTGGAAATATAATGTGAAGTAAATAAAAAAGAATTTAAGTGTGTAAAATGTCTAACTGGAGAGAACGGGAATTTTACGTAAGCGACCAGCAGAATTTTGATATTTATTAAGTTGAGTAATAGCGCTATAAAAATAACTTTAGTGGACTTTTAAGATAATAGAGAAGTTTAAATTTGTACATTAGAATATCTTGTAGTTAATTAATAGTAAGTAATAAGAAATAATCCAGTTCAAATAGTTTAGCCTTTTTTGCTTATTCAAAATTAAGGTATTTCCATCCGGAAAATATTTATTAAAGCTAATTTCAAAATTTAATATTGTTTGTTCAAAATTTATTTAATTAATCTAAGAATTAAAAAAATATAGCCCATGCTATAACCCCGAGATTGTAAGAGATCGTAAAATTAGCCAAGGGTATTAAAATTGTGTAACTATAAAATTAAAAGAAAAAAGAGTTAAACCTATTTTGTTAAAAATTGTTAAGTTGTAAAATTTTGTTTTGTGTATTGTTTTAAATGTTGAAAGAAGAAATGTTATAATAAAGAATTATGAATTGTTCCTGAGTAAGTTTTTGTGTTTTAACTAGAAATTTTATATATATTATAAAAGAAATATTTAATAGTAAAACATCGTTGTATTGCGTGTAAAGGAAAATAACATTACATTTGGCACACCAACGTGGGGTACGATTATTAGAAAAATAATAATAAAGAATTAATTATTCAGGAGTTTGTGTTTTTAATAAGAAATAAAATATTTTATAATAAGAAAAAAAATTTATTTAGAGGGATTTTGAATCAAAATTAATTTAGAACTTTTTATATGAAAAACATTTGAACTGGAAATAGATTTAGAAAAAAAAAATTTTTGGAAAATTAAACACTGAGTTGGATAGAATCAAGGCTAGGTTTATAGTATATATAAAAAATTATTTATGTTTGTATAATAAGTTTACTTGCAGCTAAAAAAGAAAAAATATAGGCGAGCTGGTAGTTGTAGGGGACCAGGAAAAAGGGACAATTTTGGAAATGAAAGAAATAAAAATGGAAGGCACAGATATGCCAATACCAAACATGGAGGTAGATGAAGCTAGGGGACTACCACTTGTAGAAATTGAACAGGAACGAAGGGGTAGTGAAAGTGGAAGTAGAAATAATGATGACTGGATAAAAAAATTGTTCGAAAGCAACCAAAACTTACTAAAAGAAATAAATAAAGGGAATGAGAAAATAAAAGAGGAGATGAAGGATATGAGAGAGGATCTAGATAGAAAATTAGATATAAATAATGAAAATATGAGAGAAATAAAAAAAGAATTAGAGGAAAATAGAGACGAAATAAGAGAGATGAAGGAGGATCTAAAAGTAATAAAAGATGAAATTAGGGAGGACAATAGGAAAATGATAGAGGATATGAGGCGACAGTGGAGGACAGAGAATAATACTGTAGTAGAGGATGTGAGAAGAGACTTAGAGGAGAAAGATAGAGGATTAGAGGAGGAGATTAAGGAAAATTTTGAGGAAACAAAAGAAATAATAGCTGATGTAATAGAAATAAATAAAAAAGAGATAGAGAAGGTAGAAAATATAAAAAAGAAAAACACAGAAGAGTTAGGAGAGTTAAAATTAAAGGTGATAGGAGAAAGAAAGATAACAGATGAGCGTTTAAGGAAAGTCGAAGATGTAACGGAGAAAATATTAGGAGAGCAGGGAAGATTAGGAGATAGAAATAAACTAGGAAATTTAGAAATATGGCAAATAAAAAATTTAACCATTCAAACCGCGACAAATAAGAAGATTGAAAAGCTTAATAAAATGAAAATGGTAATAGGAGAAATAGGAGGAGTTAAAGATCCGGCTCAAGGCTTAGTGGTACAAGGCTTAGTGGTACAAGGCTTATGGAGAAAATTTATCAGAGGTACGAATATGTTGATGGATGTGGAGGCACAACTCGAGTTTGGAAAATGGGAGATGGAATGTAAATATGAGAATAACAGAGGAAATAGAACTTATGAAGCAGATGAGAGATACAATGGAGATGTAAACGGTGTTAAGGCAAGGACAGGCGTGGGGACAAGAACAGAGTATGGTGCCCACAGTCAGTCGGAAAACTAAGACAATAGGAAACCCAGGAATAGAAATTAAATAGAGGAAACAAGTTTACAGGCATTAATAGACACAGGCAGTAATATGACATGTATCCAGCAGAACTGGAAAAGGAAAATAATAATAAAATAGGAAGGGAGATATTAAATATAGGTAAAGGAAGCAATATGAGTAAACTCTAGGTGACTATGTGTATAAGAAAACGTTAGCAGGAGATAAGTTTTAAGGGATGGTAACTATATCTACGATAATCTATTAGGAACTTCGTCGAATAATGAATAAAGATAAATATGAATCTATGTTAATAAATATTGAAGCATCGTTGTAATAAAAATATGGTAATTGTGTATTTAAACTTCGTCGTATTGTAAGGGAGAATCTGCGTTGATAAATAATGGAACTTCGTCATATATATTATATATTATAAAAGAAATATGAATCTATGATAATAAATATTAAAGCATCGTTGTAATAAAAATATGGTAATTGTGTATTTAAACTTCGTCGTATTGTAAGGGAGAATCTGCGTTGATAAATAAGTATTAAAACAAAATTTATATTCGTTGATATAGGGATAGTGTAATCGAAGGAACTATAGATATGATCAAATAGAGGATATGAAATTGCAACCTTTAAAAATATTAGATGTTAAACTTCATACAAAATAAACTGAAATGATATAAGAAAATAATTGAACTGGATGTGAGATTGGAAGGGGAGATAAAATACTAACTTAGAACTGAGAGTTAGATGAAGCTAAAAGCAAAATAAATATGAGATAAATAATAAACAAGGAATAAACAGAAATAAGGGAAAGAGAAATGTTATAACCAATTTGACCAAATCTAGACATACTATGACTCGGATAGGCTGGGATTTAAAGACATGGTATCAGAGAATATATATTATGTTAAATAAATATTGAATCAGACTTATGATTGGAAGGGTTCCAATTGTAATAAATGTAAAAAAAAATATAATTATGGAAGGAATTGTAAATACCAGAACATGATTTATTGTTACTATACGTTAGAATTGTTAAAGAATTGTTGATTGAATGTAGTTATAAGTATAGTGTATTGTTAGAAGATATGTTAAGTAATATGTAGCTTGAAGTGTTCAGCTCAGTATTTGATTGTTAAAGAATTAAGGTAAAATTGTGTCGTAAGAATTAAGTATAAATGGACAATTTAAAGTATAAATGTTAATTTAAATTTAATTTTAAAAAAAAATATGTATATTTAATCAAGCTTGTAAAATGTAAAGAATGTGTAATGTAGATATTATGAATATTTTTTTATTTAAATTAAATTAGGGGACATTGTAACATTAATAGAATGGGCTATATAATGTTCTTGAAGAATTGGAAAAATAAATTAGAAATAACTCACACAAAATTTAAAAAGAAATTCATTAAAAGATTGGTTAGGTTAAATGAAAACTAAATTGAGGTAAAAGCATAGAATTGTAAACAAGGTTTTTGAACTGGAAATGTATTAGGAAATGTGTTATATCAAAACCCCTAACACATAAATTAAAACAAGATAATCTAATAATAATTATATTCAAACAAAATTGTAAATATTAGTAACATAGGGCATAAGTAATTACTTGAAGGAGAAAGTGAAATACGATTGTAAACAATGAGATTGGAAGGTTATGTTTCTATGAATTCGGCTCAAAACACACACAATTCAAAATATTACAAGAGTAAAACACAAAGACACTTCACACACTAATAGTAGTAATTAAATAAACACTGGAAACTTTATTAAGGATCGGAAAATTGAAACAGTAAGTTTCAACCAAAGTTTAACCAAATTAAAACGCCATTGAAAACAAGCTCGTTCTTGTTGGTATAATCAGCTGTAAAACAGATGTGAAAGTAAAGAAATCGGTCAGGTGCAGTTCGACTCTAGTGAGAAGGAACGGAACTTCGTTAAATTATAATCCATATGTTTTTTTTTAAGAAGAAGGAGAAGCCGCCATATTTTTCTTTAACAATTCTAAAAGGTAAAACGAAGCGTTAGTTTAGTCAGAGATAGCGTGGGGACGCGACAAGATTGATCTGCCAGGACCAGTCAAAATTCTATTTATTAGGAACTTCGTCAAAATTATACAGATTTGTTAAGAAGATTGGCCAAACTAAATTAAGGAGAAGTGAATTTCAAAATATAATACAGTGGAAATATAATGTGAAGTAAATAAAAAAGAATTTAAGTGTGTAAAATGTCTAACTGGAGAGAACGGGAATTTTACGTAAGCGACCAGCAGAATTTTGATATTTATTAAGTTGAGTAATAGCGCTATAAAAATAACTTTAGTGGACTTTTAAGATAATAGAGAAGTTTAAATTTGTACATTAGAATATCTTGTAGTTAATTAATAGTAAGTAATAAGAAATAATCCAGTTCAAATAGTTTAGCCTTTTTTGCTTATTCAAAATTAAGGTATTTCCATCCGGAAAATATTTATTAAAGCTAATTTCAAAATTTAATATTGTTTGTTCAAAATTTATTTAATTAATCTAAGAATTAAAAAAATATAGCCCATGCTATAACCCCGAGATTGTAAGAGATCGTAAAATTAGCCAAGGGTATTAAAATTGTGTAACTATAAAATTAAAAGAAAAAAGAGTTAAACCTATTTTGTTAAAAATTGTTAAGTTGTAAAATTTTGTTTTGTGTATTGTTTTAAATGTTGAAAGAAGAAATGTTATAATAAAGAATTATGAATTGTTCCTGAGTAAGTTTTTGTGTTTTAACTAGAAATTTTATATATATTATAAAAGAAATATTTAATAGTAAAACATCGTTGTATTGCGTGTAAAGGAAAATAACATTACATTTGGCACACCAACGTGGGGTACGATTATTAGAAAAATAATAATAAAGAATTAATTATTCAGGAGTTTGTGTTTTTAATAAGAAATAAAATATTTTATAATAAGAAAAAAAATTTATTTAGAGGGATTTTGAATCAAAATTAATTTAGAACTTTTTATATGAAAAACATTTGAACTGGAAATAGATTTAGAAAAAAAAAATTTTTGGAAAATTAAACACTGAGTTGGATAGAATCAAGGCTAGGTTTATAGTATATATAAAAAATTATTTATGTTTGTATAATAAGTTTACTTGCAGCTAAAAAAGAAAAAATATAGGCGAGCTGGTAGTTGTAGGGGACCAGGAAAAAGGGACAATTTTGGAAATGAAAGAAATAAAAATGGAAGGCACAGATATGCCAATACCAAACATGGAGGTAGATGAAGCTAGGGGACTACCACTTGTAGAAATTGAACAGGAACGAAGGGGTAGTGAAAGTGGAAGTAGAAATAATGATGACTGGATAAAAAAATTGTTCGAAAGCAACCAAAACTTACTAAAAGAAATAAATAAAGGGAATGAGAAAATAACTAAATTATAGTGTTTTAATTTAAAAGAAAATTATATTTTTATTGTACACACACTAATTAATTGTTTTGATTCATTAGCTAAAAAAGTTTACTTTTAAACATAAAATAATTATAGAAAATTCTTTACAATGGCTGGAATTATAAACTAATTCTTTACAATGGCTGGAATTATAGAGAAATTCATTACAATGACTGGAATTATAGAGAAATTCTTAGAAAAATTGCTGTCGTCTTGATCGTTATTAAAACACTATGTTCTAGCTATGGTTTAGCTAATAAATAAATAGTCAATAAAAATGAATAAATATGTGCAAAATATCAAAAGATTTTCAGGATGCAATTAAAAATTGTATAGTACACACACACATACACACACACACACACACACACACACAAACACACACAAACACATACACACACAAACACACACAGTATAGGGACACATATACAAATATTGTCATAGTAGTTGAGAATATTAGTTTTGGTGAGTTTATGTTAATGTACTCACTAAACCAGTTGACCTCTAAATATGAAAGAAGGACATGAATCTAGGAAGGTCAAGCTGTGGAAGGTTTGGTGTGGTCTTAATTTCTAGGCTTGCACTATTAGAAATATGTAAATAGTTGGTTTTGAAGAAAAGCAGGTCTAGAAACTAGTTTCAGAAAATGAAAGATTGACTTTTTTTAAAAGTGGATTGTTACGTAAATTGTCATATGTCTATTCAAATTAATGAATATATGTAAAGATTACTTAGTTTATTCATAAATGTGTTACTATGTTTAATTTTTGAACAAACAGTTATTGTTTTCTGTAATTTATCACTTAAGAAATATTGAAATGTGGCATTTCAGAAATGTTCACATTTGAAACATTAGTGTGTAGATGGTAATTCACTATATTTATAAATAAAAAAAACAAATGAAAACCATTGGAAATTTATAGTTTTTATTTACATAAAACTTTATAGTTTATGGAAAATGGACGAATCAACGAAAATAAGTTTCGAAGCATATCTTTCAAAATCATTTTGTCTATTTTTCCATCTGTAACATAATTGCATAATTATAAAATGAAAACCAATTGTCTCTTATATTTTAATTCAGAAAAGAAACATTTATTAAGAGTGTAAAAAAATTGAGCTTTGAATTGTATGATTCAATAAATTATTCTTGTATTTGTATTTCTCTTATTTTTCAAGCCTGTTTCATTCCCTTTACAAAAATCTATAATTTGTTGTAAAAATGGAATTTACTATAAATCAAAAATGTTTATATTGGAATTTATAATAAAAGTATGTGCTCTCTAAAGGAAATCTCTGTTGGCTCTTGGCTTAAAGGCACCTTATGGACCTATATGATGAGTAAATGTTATCAATTATGATATGAACGTTATGTTAAGAGTAACCTTTCAACTTTTTATTAATACACTTTTTTAATACATTTTTGTATATACTGAATTATTTTAAATAAATTTAACCCATTGAATGTAGTCCATTATGCTGGCGAATCTTAATTAATCACTTTAACAATTAGTTGTTAGTTTATGACTATCCGAAATTTAAATTTTGTAAATTTGTAAAAACTTAATGAGACAACGTTTTTGATCACTATGTGGCGATCTTCATCAGTGTCTTCTGCTTGGAGATGTTGGGTTAGGTTAAAACCGTCACTGCTTAACCCAACATCTTCAAGCAGAAGACACTGATGAAGATCGCCACATAGCGATCAAAAACGTTCTGCCTCATTAAGTTTTTACAAAATTTCAAGTTCGGATAGTCATAAACTAATGTTAAAGTGATTAATTTAACCCATTCTGATGTGATTAGATAGATGCTGCAGAGACCAGCGGCTAAGAATTACTTCTTAGCATTAATTATGTTGTATTTTTTCTACAGAAATATTCTCACTTCTAAAGCACTAAATAACATTTTTTACAGGTAAAATTTTTTTATTTGTTATTTTGCACTTTAATTAGTTTATTATTTGTCAATTGATTATTATGTGTAATCATAATTAGTAAAAACAAATAAAAAGTTATTTGTGCTTTGAATCTTGCTTTAGATTCTAGGCTCCTACAATTATTGTTCATTTCGTATATACACAAGAATACACTACTGACTAACACGGACAAAATACTATACTGAGCTTCTGATTACAGTTGACATAAAAACTGTTGAAGCGTTCAATTATGATGTTTGGATGTCTGGCAGAAGTTATAACGGGTTATAAATATCTGTATTTATGCTGTAAGTTTCGAGAGTCGATAAATATACCTTAGAGAGCAAAGACATCTATTCTTGTGCGTGACATATTAGAAAATAAATTTTCTTGAAACAAACAATGACGACAATCATGATTAGTTTTTATACCCGATACTAATAAATTATGACTTTCTGACATAGACCGTAAACAGGAATGGGCTAGTATAATATGCTTTTTTCAATGTGTCTATTATTGAAATATCAGTTCAGGACTAAACTTTTCTCTTTATTTTCTTTTAATAGTCTTTTAGTTGCAAATAATTATAAACGAGCTGTTGTGAAATATGAGAAACTGTAAAATCATTATATTATACCTTAATTTTCTATATAAAGTTAATGCATATGAGCTTCAGTGTTGAGTTTTTTTTGTGTGTGGCGATGTTAATGATAATTTTAGTTGTGAAAAGCTTTAGATAAGTAAGCACTCATTGCAGCACCCATTGTAATTTTATAAAAAATTGTCAAAAATATAAATGTTTGTGTTTTTTATAGGTGTTACATTTAAAGCTCACAAACTCATCTTAGCGGCTTGCAGTAAGCACTTTCAGGACCTGTTTGAAGCAGCACCATTGTGCCCAAGTGTGTTTGTAATACTTGATGGCACGTCGTCAAACAACATGTCAGCTTTATTAGAATTTATGTACAAAGGAGAAGTACATGTCTCACATGAAAGTTTGTCAAGTTTCCTTAAAGCTGCTGAGTGCTTACAGGTATGTGTTACTGAACAGATGTAGTGAATTTTTTATTAATGATTAATTAATTATTCATGGTTTCCTATCTGTCTCCAGTAAACCCAATTTTCTCCGATCTTGGCTTGTAATGGCGATATACCTTAGAGAAATTTACATTTAAAACACACTTCTGTCCCAAACAATTTTTTTTCTGTTTAATATTCTTTTCATGGTACAATGTGTATTAAAAAAATTCATAGATTAGACCTAAAAAATTGTTGTTTTTTTGGGGGCTTTTTTTTGCACGAAATCCTATCGAAAACCAAGAGTCCCAAATGAGAGCCACTACAAAGGCTTACATAACAAAAACCCCAAAACTAGTCTTGACTAGTCACGCTAAACAGAATGCATATATATCGAAAATATACAGACATCATAAATATTATTGTAACAGACAAAATATGTCTACATTTGATTTCTAAACAGAGTACAGAATATTTACAGTAAACCACCGATTTGTCAGAGGAATAATAGTAACGTGCAAACAGTGTCCCAAATATGAGCAGTTGGGCCATTTTAACTACCCTGAGCGGAGCATATGTGGGACGCCGGTCCAGGATGAGAGACCGTACGGCGCATATGTGAGTCGGCTGGTCTATACCAATAGTTATTTTGTTAACATTACGGTAGCGAACGTGTTAAGGGGAAACAGTTGGCAGAGATTTACGTTGTTTGACTATCAACAATCTCAGACATTGAAAGATGCAAACTTACTTTTTTAAACTTTATGTCAGTGCTTGAAAATGAAAATGAAAGTTATTCAAGAAAATCAATGAAGGCAGCAAAAAACAAAGAATTAGAAGATGCAATTTCAATTGGTTTTTGCAACAACTTCTTATGGGAAACTCTATTTCGGGTTTGATTCTTTCTGAGAGTGGAAAAGCTCTGAAGCTTAGAAAAAAATTTAAAAAAACTATAAGAAACAGTTTTTTCTCCCACTTGCTAATAGTAAATAATTAAAGTTGACCCTTTTTCAAAAAAGGAAATCCCATTTTAGTTTATCCAAATGGGGTCTGTCTTGATTCATAATTACAGCTCTACTGTGATTAAAAAAATTAACAAACAACTAAGTTAATATTTAGCTATATTTTTAACAATTATTTTTTAATCACTATCCCTATTGTCATAGATTAGAAGATGAGGCAGGGTTGTGGATAAACGAGACTACTGTAGCTTACAAAGTTAACTCATGTCTTTCCCATTCTGTGTGTAATAAGATCATTTAGAGCACATAATTTCTGCTTCCTATTTTGGGTAAAAAAGCCTCTTTAAGTATTATACTAGTATATATCATTTGTAAGTATTTTCCATATTACCTTGCCTGTTTTTTTCAAGAATATTTAAGATTTTATTTTTTTAGAAGAGAATATGTTTAAAAAATTTTATTGTAATTGGATAATTTGTGGTTGAAAATATATTTTTAGAACATTTCTATATGTCTATATATGCTTTTAGGTGAAAGGGTTGTCCATTGAACATGAAAAGTTAGCAGCAGCCCAAGGCCATATGGCTAGTATGGAAAGTCGCTTAGATTCTCCGACAGGACGCTCTTCAAAGTCAATAAAGGCTAATGTTACACAAGGCAATGCAAGTGAAAACAACAAAGAAAGTAATAGCACCGTTGAAAATGTTGGGGAGTCAACATCTATGCATCCACCATCTACCTCATCCTATACACCAGTACTATCACCATACATGCATCATTACATGATGTCTGCTTATGAACAGAGAGTTCCGGCTTCAACTTCCTCTCAGTTGGTTGCATCTTCATCATCACCATATGACACTGCTCCAAGAAAACGTCACCATAGATCACCTAGTGATTCGTCAATCAGAGCATCAGTATTACGCGATGGAAGCAAACCTGAGAGAGATTCTCCTTTGTCTTACTCACATCCAAATACACCACCACCACACCAAGATTATCCTCGACATTCAACACCACCCAATACATTACGATACGATGTGGCTGGTGAAGGTAGTACAATATTGACTCCCTCAAATTCAACGGCTGCGGTTAATGCTGCCTCTTTTGACAGATCTGCTGCTGTGGAATCTGAGACGCCTCCTGATGTTTGGAATTCTTCTTCGAGTGGCCCTGAAGGTAAAACATCAAAATTAATATTAAAAAAATAATTATTCTAAAATATCAATGTTCAAGATTATTTTGTTTGGATCGTGAAAACATAGAATAGCTTTGTATTTAGATTAAGAATTTAAAAAATGAATGTTTGAAGTTTAAAGAATTTTCGATTTAGAATCACTTCTAATTTTTAGTTTATACATTAACTATCAAATTTTTGCCTGTTAAAATAACAGACACATAATAAACCCAAGCAAATTAAAGAACATTTGTTTTTATTATCAACTGTAAACACATAAAATGTCATTTTATTTTCTCTTTGATTATATTATCTCATTGATTTTTTAAAAACTATTTGGAAGACAGTATTCAGACACTTAGTTAATCTTGACGTCTCATATTTGTCACAGAATATATAGGTCATAATGATGTAACTTGTTATAATACATGGTATCTGTCTTGAGCAAATCTTGAAAATTTAAATTTCAGATTTAAGAAATTTTAAATGTATTCATACATATTAGTAATAGTAATGTTGATAAAGTTATGACTGATTCTAATAATGATAATTTGGAAATTAGTTGAATTATTAAAAATGGGTTTTCTAAACATTGGAAAATAAACTGTCAATCAAATTAAATATTTTCTGATTTAATTTAAATTAATTGTGAATATTTAGATTTAGCAGAAAGAGTTACCTGATAAATTCCCCAATTTATCTTCCAATAGTTTTTGAGATATTTAGTGCACTAAAAGAAGTAAGTCTAGTGCAGTGGGCAAAGTGTGACTCTTTGTGCTAGCCTGCGATGTGATTTTGAGTAACCTATACAATTACACATATGTCAAAATGTATTCTCTGCTTAGCTACAATATAATAACAATTTCCTTCTCATTGCGTTCTAAGTATGGTATTATAGTATGTACTAACTGAGTTTACACGCTAACTTGCATAGGCGCTGTGCTGTACTGTAGTAGATATCTGTAGATCAGTAGCAAAGTGTTGTGGAGTACAATTTGTGTTAATCGAAAAGTTGGGAACGAATTGGGCGCTACCAGGGTCAGTAGTTCGGACAGTCACAAGGTTGTCGTCATGTCTACGGCTCTGAGTCTGGCTTATGTTTCTACAGTTTTGCTTTGTTGATAGTGATTTTTTACAATTTTTATCAATACAATTGCAAGTAAAAAAAGTAAAGTTGATTCAGAGGGTGTTTTTAAAGATGAATGAACCTGGAAACACTTTTTCATACCTAATAGGGATAAACCTTTGTGCCTCATTTGCACATAAACTTTATCTGTATGCAATTAATTCGACCTTGCACGACTCTTCATGACAAGACATAACAACTCTACTTATGAAATTATGACCGAAGAATGGAACCAAAATAGATCTCTACTTATATTTATGGCATATTTATGATAGTGACAAAATCTAGTGTTGCAGGCATATTTGAGGAATCATTTCCTGATTACTAGTGATGGTGCACCAATTATGACAGTGCCAAAATCTAGTGTTGCAGTCATATTTAAGGAATCATTTCCTGATTACTAGTGATGGAGCACAAATTACGATAGTGACAATATTTCGTCTGGTAGGCATATTTAACACGTTCGCTGCGAAAGGCCTCTAGCATGAAGTTCATAAAGTGCTGAATTTTTTAAAAATTTATTCTGATGGTTTTGCTTTAGAAATAAAAGAATACGACAATCAAAAATAATTTTGACCCTTGAAAATAAAAAAAATTACTAGACTGCCACTTTGTCTTTGATCGGAGACGGCAGCAATTTGCGAGCGTGTCATGATTATCAGTATTTCATTTTTCATGTTATGCATCTAATTCACATTTGTAACTATAATAAATAATAATCACTGAAATAATAAATAAATATTATTTCGTGAAATAAAAATTACAAATTAGCTTTTAAAATATTTTATAAACATTTTTGCAATCCCGTATGAATCAGTTGGCCAATGAATGTCTTCAGTTCAGGCACAGACAACTTTTTTCCTGTTATTTATTCTTGACAATGGCGTGAGGTTTGGTTTACCATACACATCCCATGCATAACTATTAATGGCTTTCACAATATTCTCCAAAGATGTGTCTTCAAGAAGTAGTCTAAACCAGTCACATGGTTGATTTTCTCCCAGGAATGATACGATAAATTAATTTTCCTTTGTAAACAGAACGTTGCAAAGTCCTAATGTACTAGCTGTCCATTGAGGATTATTTATTTCTTCTTCCAAATAGAAATTAGACAGTTCCTTGCGATCGAAATTGGCATCTTCTTCAGCTGGATCCAGGTCACTGTCATGGCGGTAGTCGTCGCTTGCCATAGATTCCGCATACTTCCAGCCCTCATTTGTAGGGACCCTAGTATACTCTACTGCATCATTGGTATTAAATAAACAGTCCTTACAAGTCTCAGGCACACCTTCCATGTCGGGAATTATGTCACAGACAGCCAAGCTGGCAAGTATGTATTGCACTAAACTCTCACTAACACTAAAATAAACAGTCCTTACAAGTATCAGGCACACCTTCCATGTCGGGAATTATGTCACAGACAGCCAAGCTGGCAAGTATGTATTGCACTAAACTCTCACTAGTCCTTACAAGTCTCAGGCACACCTTCCAT
Organism: Prosapia bicincta; assembly: GCA_036971475.1. Classification (NCBI taxonomy): domain Eukaryota; kingdom Metazoa; phylum Arthropoda; class Insecta; order Hemiptera; family Cercopidae; genus Prosapia; species Prosapia bicincta. Next base: position 97,251,258 of record JBAIZL010000006.1, on the reverse strand, counting down.
GTCGGGAATTATGTCACAGACAGCCAAGCTGGCAAGTATGTATTGCACTAAACTCTCACTAACACTAAAATAAACAGTCCTTACAAGTCTCAGGCACACCTTCCATGTCGGGAATTATGTCACAGACAGCCAAGCTGGCAAGTATGTATAGCACTAAACTCTCACTAACACTAAAATAAACAGTCCTTACAAGTCTCAGGCACACCTTCCATGTCGGGAATTATGTCACAGACAGCCAAGCTGGCAAGTATGTATTGCACTAAACTCTCACTAACACTAAAATAAATAGTAATCTGAATCAAACTAAAACAAACATCCGACATATGCCATCTCGGCGTTGCAACACTCAACTAAGTCTCTTGTATAACACTTGGGTCTTGAATAACAACATATCCGAATAAAATGCTAACTGTCTCTGATTGGAGACGGCCGTATCCAACTGGCGATCTCTGAACTACTGTGTATTATTGTTATTTAATTACTATAATCTATTTAATGCTTAGAGTATCATGTAAGTTTTAATTACATCAGAAATTATTACAAAATAGATGTCAAACGGCTTAAAAAATACAAAAAAAAAAAAAAAATTAGTGAAAGAACATATAATGTAGATGGAGTAAATGTTTCAATATTAGAAATAAAATTGACGGAAATAGAAAAGTTCACTTAAGAAATTTCTATTAAGATGAATAATAATATTAAAGGCATATTTATTATATGATAAATTAGCTAAAGATTAGGTATAATAATAAATTTCATTATTTTGCAGATTAGTTACAGTACATGTTATTTGTTAGCTTGCAGAACATACAAATCTGAAAAATTTAAATCATGATTAAATATACTAAATGATTAGTTTTTAATTTAGTTGTGACTCATTTTTTTAAAACTGATTTATCTTCTTTGCATTTATAATTAGAGATAACACTTAGTTTAGATATGTATTGTAGCTCCGAGCTCTGCGCTTTTCATGGTGAGTGCCATGCACGCTGAAATCATGATCCGGATTTTTGACGGCCGGATTACTGGGGCTCTACTGTTTAAGGACCTTATCTAGTTCTGTACTGCCATGCTCCCAGAACACTATATCCACATAATGAATCCAAAATTTAGGCTTGAGAGAAGGATTGTTCAGAGCATTTACTCAAAAAATGTCATAAATATTGGCTATAACTGGAGAAAGAGAAGATCCCATTAAGTTGCCTGTCTGTTAAATAAGAACTAAATAAGTGTTTCTGAGTCAGTGTCTAGCAAGATCAATGATATAGGAAAAGAACTCTTCACTATTGGAAAGCCTATGAAGCACTTCATTGATATAGGCTGGGAAATAATGACTTGATTTATGAGTTAGCCATAATGTCACTTTCTTTAAAATGAATTCCTTGCATTTTTTGGACAAAATGTTCAGAGTTCTTAAAATAAGAATTGGCCTCTTTAACCAATGGATGCATTATTTTAGTCGAAGTATTTCTCCAGGCTCTGCAGAGGTGAATTAACGTGACTCACTATAAGTCTCATAGGAGTGCTAGGCTTGAGGATTTTATATCCATTTAAGGATTTAGGTTATTCATATAACTTAGGACATATGCTAGATTTCTCCAAGGAATTATCTTGGATTTGTTTGTTTAATCTTCTATTTGGTAGTATTTTTCGAAATAAGTTGGTTCATTCTTGACTACCTTGTAATTCCCATTGTTCAAGATCTAGATCTCCTGCATAATATCCATATACTCCGAAGTTTTAAAAACAATAGTGTTACCTTCATCACCTAGCAATATGGTAAAGCCCCCATTATTTTTTCCAGGCTCGGATTAGGTTTAAGCACCATGACATTACTTCAAATAATAGTAACCTATTAAAGAAATTCTGCTTCAGTTTTACCTATGGAGGCTGTCTTTGTTTTTACTTGTATTATTTATTTTATAGGAAGCCTAGTGGGAGCAATGAAGAAGTTGAACTATTTACATAGGACAAATTTCAGTATGACTGAGGTTGTAGCTAGAAAGTTCCTCACAACAAAGCTAGGGTCCTGAGTCTAAAGTTCAATTTCAGAGACTTCAGCAGCAAGATTATCAAATTTTTTCACCAGTCTCTTAGTTTTCAGATTTACATTATTTTTTGATCTCTACACGACTAGTGACTCGATCTGATGACACAAAATTTGATTTATAAGATTGTTAAGGTTAATGTGTAAAAGGAAAAATTGTCTGTCAGCAAAGTTATACTGGCATTCGGGAAGATATTTTCAGTTTTTCTTGTTTTGGTGTGATATTACAATTTAGTAATAGTAAGTGGTTGTTATGGCCATTGATTAGGAAACAAAGGTTACAGATGAGAGGAGCCTTCTTCAAATGCAACTTTTTATATTGTTTGATATGGTCTACCTATAGAGATTTATAATTAGGGATGGGCCGATTTCTAAAATTTTCGATTCCGATTCTAAAATTTTTCTTTCGATTCTCGATTCTTTAGTCGATTCTTGATTCTTTCAAGTTATATTAGCTTACATGCTAGGTATCTAATAATTAATTTAGTTAACATCTTGGTCATACGGCAAAACCATTTTAAAGTTCTGTTTTAATGTAATAGGCTACACAAAACTTTCAACCTTAATTTATCAATAGGAATTTTTAAAAGCATAAAAACATATCAGATTAAAGTAATGACTTATTTTAAAGTTAAAAATGTGAACTTTACACTATTTTACAAAGTTTGAAAAAATACCTAAGCCTATTTACATTGTCTCTCAAAACAAAACAAAAATTAAAAACAAACGAACAACATAAAGATTTAAAAAAATAAAAGAAATAGGGTAGTTAGAGAGACGAGCGATGATCTTCTTTGTTGTTGCTTCATAAATAATAATATTTTCGTTATCTCAAATCGGTATTTGCTTTAATCGTTTAATTCATTCAAAGAAACTAATACATAAATAAGACATATTTGGTAGTTAATTATTTTTCCAATAAATTACTCCATACACATATTTTAATAGTTAATAAAATAGGAATTGGAATCGACACTTTTATCAATGAAGAATCGAGTATCGACGATACCTCGATACCACCTAGAATCGACGATTCCTGGAATCGAGAATCGGAATCGGCCCATCGCTATTTATAATGTTAATATAATTCCTTTATAGATTGAAAAATATAATGCATAGTTATTATCCGGAGTAGATTTTTTCATTTTGTCAAAATGTAGTTTTGATGTTTCACCAGAATTTCATCTACCATTGACTAACATATACATAGCAACATTTGAAATCGTTGATATAGAACCGTGGTTATACATTAAGGTCAGGGGTCTCCAACCTTTTTTACTCAAGGGCCACATCAAAAACATTTGGAGGACAGGCAGGCCGGCAATATTTCAAGGCAGAAAGTATAGCCCCCCCCCACCATAAACCCATGACATTTTTTCTAATCAAGAGCTCAGTGGTGCTTTTTGAAATTTTTGGCTTAGTTTTTTACTGATTTACAACTAGTTTTACACTTATAGAGAAAAGAAGTGGCAAGTGAGAGACGAGTACTGTAGTCATATTTAATAGTAGAAATGCTTAAAAGGAAATATATTTAGTTACGACTCGAAGTAGTAGTACGACAGTAGTAGCCAAGCCCTGAGGAAGGTGACATCGTTGCCGAAACTAGTCTATTGTGAACTAGTGTGTTTGTTTATTAAAAATTAACTTTTGGTGAGATTTTGATTTAAATATTTTGACTTCTATGTATAGCAAATATTTTACCAAATGAAATTTTTTTCAGTATGATAGCTTTATGCGGGCCAGAAAAAATCTGTTCGCGGGCCATAGGTTGAAGACTCCGGCATTAGGTCATCGAAATATAGTAGCAAACTAGGCTTAACAAATATGTTGGTACCCTTAATTTCCCCTCAGTATGGAAGCTATTTTACTAGTAGAGCTTACTATCAGAATGGTGAACAAAAGGAAAGCAATATTTTCCTGTAGGTATGTGCTGATTAATATAAGTAGACAAGGCTATTTTTCTCTTTAGAAAGTAAACTTTATAATTCGGCCCTTCACCTATCCGGACTCTCCAGTAATCTGGCTTTTTCTTCAAGGATAGAAGATGTAAACATAATCAACATGTAAAAAAACCTGTATAAATTTCACTGCATGTCGATATCACGACTGAGGACCTACCGCCGTCCAGTTCTAGTTGTGTAGCTCATGATATATAAATGATTTTGAGCCGTATGCCATTGCAGTAGCTATTTACAGTGACTGTTACTGAAATGCAAATGAACTCAGTTTCAGACCAGTAGGCCCTAGATTCATTCTCGTTTTATCATTTCAATTACAGTACAGGATTATTTTGCAATGTTTTCTTTATTTTTGGGCAATATACTTGAATATTGTTCAATGTACATTGTGTTTTTAATGGACCCACTAGTAGTCCGGTATTTTCAGTAATCTGGCATAATCCTAACCCTATATCTGCCAGATTAGTGAGGGTTTACTGTACATTTTTTCAGCCATGAAGGAATATGTATCAACAATAATATATATTAATTAGTGATCTGTCGATTCCAAAATTTTACCGAATCCGATACCGATAAGAAGAAATGAATTCCTGATTCTTGATTCTAAATACCACAACAATTACCAACCCAATAGAAAAAGGAAAATGTTATTTTGTTTGATATTTTAAAAGAGAAAACTGTTACAAAAAGTTGTTCTAGTTCCAGCATGGCGTTACTACCGCCCGATTTGTAAACGCAATATTATGTTAGAGCAGGGACAAATATTTACCTCCCATTGTATAAACGCCGACTGCGCTGGAATCTAGGTATTTAAAATCGACTTTTGTGATCGATTTCCGATTCCAATTCTAATTTCCAGAATAGGTGGAATCGAGAATCTACCCATCACTAATATTAATGTAATAAAAATAACATAGAATCATAATATACAAATAAATATTGCAAAACTATAAACAAAAACACTATAAATTCATATCACAAATACGTATTTCAATATACCAATACATAAAACCATCTAAATGATAAAAAATAGATAACTCACTTAGATAACAACCTCAAATATACAAATCAAATCCAATCTTTTAAAGCTCGAAAATGAGAGCACTGTAATTAATAAGCTCTCAAAAGTTGATGCAGTTATATTAAGTAAGTTTCTCAATTAAAATATAAATAACACACACACACACATTCACCCATGCATGCACACACACACATGCTCGCACACACCCCCACACTCGCACGCACACGCACACACACACACACACACACACACACACACAGACACATGCACGCACGCACACACACCCACACACGCACGTGTGCGCACACACACATGCACCCACACACACACACACACACACATACACACATACACACTTATGTAAATACACATTTGTTTTTTTTATTGTAGATTTACGAGTGAAACTGGAAACGCCAGCAACTGAAATGATAAAGCAAGAATGGGGTTATAATGAAGGGAGCACACCAATGGAAAGCACTCCTGATATTGCGATGCCTAGTGTATGGCAGCCTAACTGTGGAACAAGTACAAAGCTATCTACTGCACACAAAGGTGCAGACACAGCTATAACACCTGACGGTAAGAAATAGCCTTCATCTCTTTTATACAAATATTGTTTCTTGTGTATAAGTCAGTTTAATTTAGTCCGGAAGTACGTAGGTGATTGTCTAACTCTAATTTATATTCGTTTGTCTAAATTTAACCATTCAATGTTTAAAAAGTTAATGTAGTAAAAATATAAGCACTTAATTTAACAGATTCAATTAGTCAAAAAGAGAGTGTTTGGTGGCTTTTGTAATTTTTGAACCATGTGTTTAACACGTTTGTTATCGCAAGGTTAACAAAATAACTATTGGTGTAGACCAGCTGACTCATATATGCGCCATACAGTCTCTCTTCCTGGATCAACGTTCCACATATGCGCTGGTCAAGGTAGTTAAAATGAACTGACGACTCATATTTGAGACACGGTTTGATTATTACTTTTATTTCTCTTACAAATCAGTGGTTTACATTAATGACGATATATCTGCTTGTAGCCATGTCTGACGTTAATCTGGGACATTTGGTATCTCAGTTTTCAAGGTCAATGACATCAAAATGACACTTTTGTTTATTCCTTTGTGCTACTGAGGTAGTTTGAACGATCACATTTTACTAGGTTTACTCTAGTTGACATTTATCACAAAAGATGTAAACGTGTCACAAGTGATAGGTATGTTGGTAAATATTCTCTACTATGTATGGAACTCAAATGTGAACATATTTTGTCTCTGTTACAACAATATTTATATTGTCTGTATTTTATAAGCCTATATAAGCAATCTGTCTATCATGGCTAGCCAAGACGAGTTAGTTGAGCGTTTGGTGATATAAGCTTTTGTACTGGCTCTTATGTGGGACGCTAGGTCTGTGGTAGGATTTTCGTCCTATAGACCTACCGGTTCATGTATGCATCCATCCTAGAAAACACTAGAAGCAAGCAAAAACAAAAATATATATTCAACAAACATACTTCTAGGGTTTTAATGTAGTATAATAACTTATTACAACATCATTCCACTTTTGGTCTGTAACGAAGGTCGGATCCACATTAACTTGGTCTGTGTGGAAAGATCAAATATGTGCCGCTCGGTAGAAAGCCTGTTAACACAATTCTGATTAAGTGACTTGCATTACTAGTGACCCTGGGGGTACTGATGATTACAGTAACTGAATTGTGTTTGTACATCATGTATATATTCTTACTTATAAACAATTATATATTATAAAAGTGCAATTTATATTTGTATATTTATTATTTTAAATCTTTATTAATTTATTACTTGTGAATTTATTATTATTTTTAATCATTAGTAAAAATAAATAGTAAAATACTAATTAAATAGGATTCAAAGCATAGCGTTTGGTTTTAGGCCCCCCCCCCTAACATTCACACTACTGATTGTTCATTTCACATTTGTACAAAAACATTATACTAAAATAGCTACAGAAAAAATTTATATATAGATTTTTTTATTAATTTAGAATATACTATACTCGCTCTCACTATCTAATAAAAATTGCTCCAGTACAATACATGATTGGAATACACAACTGAACGATAATGTGATGAAGACAGAACTTAAAATTCAATCTGTTTAAAACCAAATGCCAGTTGATCATTTGGTTGTAAGATGCAATAAAAATCCTACTTAATTTGTCATGTCATTCCAAAAAGGCATTAGGACAGCCATAAATATCTTTTTTTTATAATGACAGTTTTGAGAGGCAAAAACATTCCTTCAAAGCATTAGAAATGTGTTGCATGAGCTTTGGCTAAAGCATCGAGGTTATAACTTGATTACAGGGGCCAACTAGACTAAGCATTCAACAAACAACTAGACATACTAATCATCATTGGGTTAAAGTTAAAGGAGATTGGCTGACATTTTTTCAACTATATAGGAAATGTATACGAGGTGTGTTCAAAAAATACCCGGAATTTTTGTTTTTTGGGAAAAAATTTTATTTATTCATCTACATCGATATTGTCCCCTTCAAAGTAGTCCCCCACTAGATATTATGCACTTATGCCAGCGCTTTTTCCAATTCTCAAAACACTTCTGGAACTCGATCTTTGGGATAGCATTGAGCTCTTTCAGCGATACACTTTTAATGTCATCTATGCTTGTGAAACGAAGACCCTTTAAGGTTTTTTTTATTTTTGGAAAAAGTCACAAGGGGGTCGTCTGGCGAATATGGAGGTTGGGGCATCATTACAATGTTATTGTTCACCAAAAAATCAACAAGCAACGATGTGTGAGCCGGTGCATTATCGTGATGCAAAAGCCATGAATTGTTTTGCCACAAATCCGGACGTTTTCTTCGCACTGCTTCACGCAAACGGCGTTGAACTTGTAGATAGTACACTTTATTGATCATTTGACCTTGTGGCAAGAATTCATGATGCACTATGCCATTAAAATCAAAGAACATAGGAAGCATAACCTTGATGTTTGACCGCACTTGCTGAGCCTTTTTCGGTCTTGCAGAGCCAGAATGCTTCCACTGGGACGATTGAGCCTTCGTTTCGACATCATATCCGTAAACCAATGTTTCATCGCCTATTATAATATGTTTCAGTAATTCTGCATCGTCGCTGACTTCATTTATTGATTCCTGAGCAACTTCCATTCGCCGCTGTTTTTGTTCAAAATGCAACAATTTTGGGACAAATTTTGCTGCCACACGTTTCATACCCAAAATGTTCGCAAAAATGTCATGGCATGAGCCAATCGATATGCCAACATCATCAGCAACTTCTCTGATTGTGAATCGGCGATTCGGTTTTGGTTGTATTTGTTTATTTATCTAGTAAATAGTACATACACTGGGTAGACATGTACCAAATTTCATTAAGATCAATTTATCAATTGTTGTAATTTATTTCTTGAAAATAAAAATATTGACTAGGCAAATAATGAAATTTTGTCGGAGCTGTGTTTATTTGACTTTTTTTCTAGTTTAATATTTTTATCATTGTCTAGAATTTTTCTCCCACAGTTTTCAAACAATATACACCCTTTCCACACACACACACACACACAGCAGATCATCGTTGACTAAACATATGAATTCATCAACTTGCGTTTTACTGCAAACAAACTCATGTTACTCTTGTAAGATGAGTGATATAACTATTGAGTTAGAGCGATGGTTTAACACCTCCATTTAATGAATTTAACCTGTATCCTACCTGCAGCTAATTACAGATATGCCTGCTAGCAGTGACTAAGGTTTTTATTTACCAGTGACAAACTCTATAATCTCATTGAAAAAATGAACAACAAATATATATTTTTTGAAATTTTCAAAATGTTTAGTCTTACAGAAATAGATTGTCTTGCACAGAAAATAATTTAGTTTAGAAAAATATCTATTCGAATTTATAAATTGATTATTTCATTCAAATATAATTGGTTATGTTTTAGGAAAGAAACTGCAGTGTCCATTTTGCGAGCGATTGTATGGGTATGAAACAAATCTACGAGCACATATCCGACAACGACATCAAGGTATCCGTGTGCCATGTCCGTTTTGTACGCGTACTTTCACACGGAATAATACTGTTCGACGACATATTGCACGCGAACACAAAACTGAACTCAGCTTAAAAGCGTTCCAACAAAATCAGGTTCAGAATTTCCAACAAACTCAGGCTCAGAATTTCGAACAAACTCAGGTTCAGAATCATAACCAATAGCTTGGCTTCGATTCACTCGGCCATCAACACAAATACCTCAATGATCTTCTTTTCTAATACAATATTTAAAAATAGTTATATTTAAATTTATATATACAGATACATAAGAGTTATTATAAAAGTTATATTACCATTGTTAAGAAATAGTTAAGCAAACGATTTTACTCAAGTGTCTTAAATGGTTTGGAGTGTGGTCTATAAAGGCTTTGTTTGCACAAGCTCTTTTAGCACATACTTGGAATATTTTGAGGATTGATTCAGCTGTGTAACTGTGCCTCCGGTGTGCATTGGTATGTAGTTACAAAGAAATTTATTTATAGGTGACCGATGCACATCAGCAACATAGTGACTTCGAAAATCCTCGGCAAACCGGACACTTGATTCCCCTACTACTCACTACTGTTAGATAAACTAGTCATTTAATGTGCAACTGATCACGATTTTTTATTTTCAATTTTATTTTTGTGTATTATGTACGTACAACTCAGGAATTTCTAACCTATTTTCCTCCTCCCCCTTGGCCTGACGACCATTCCGAGCATTGTGCTCGGAGAAAAGTATTGTGCCAAACCGAGCATAACACTTCTCCAGCTACAGTAAATGTCCGGCTCTTCTAGGGGGAGGTAGCACAATACATGGCGTTTACTACTCGCTCCTAGTCAGTCATCCTCCTAGCAATTAGTCTCTTAGTTTATGTTTATAAGATCAACAGTATTTGATCATTTATTTTCTTCATACACTGTTCCATTTTCCTTCAGATCTGATTCTGCATAGTATTCTATTTAAGCATATATTATATATTATATATTTTCTTTACTAAACGGTAACTGAACTCAGGATAAAATATAGTATATTACAGAAAAATAATCGTTAGCAAATATTTATGGAGCTGTTAAATGGTTGAAAGTAACAGCTCTTGTCATTCTCAGGTAGATACAGTGTACAAATCATTATACCACATAGTAATATAGCTACTTTATGTTAATGTTAATAAGAAATATTATCAGGTTTTAAATAAATGGTTGGAACTTGTGTGCCATCATATTCTCATATACTGTTGTTATATTGTTACTGTTGTATATTATTTTTTGTTAAAACTTTTATTAAGATAATTTTTTATTTTATTTATTGACATAACAGATTTTAAATGATGGTTGAAAATCTTACATTCTTACTAATTAGACATAGGTTTTTCATGAAGTACATTTTAAAGTAACAAATATTTTTACAATGTGTTTTAAAATTTATAAATGCTCAACTTTTTTACCAATAGTGGTTAAAAAACAAATTTCAAGTTTAAATTTCTTAAATTCACAATAATATTTCAACCACTATCACCAGACAAAAATAAACTAATTTAAGATACCGGTGCTTCGGGCAGTTTAAACCCGCTCCCAAGATATAAAAAAAAAAAAAAATTTAAGATACATGTAATTATAAGTACATGTAACATAAGTCACTTTTTTATACAATATTTGTATAGTTGTATGTAGTACTAGTTAAGCATGTTACATTAACCCATTGGCCTACTTTGTAGTTTGCTGATTTCTTATTCTTTCTAGTTTTTTTCCAGAATTCTTTGTAGTACAAATAATAAACTTAATGCTAATTTGTTTATCTGGCAACACTTCACAGTTTGGATGGTAAGTAATAACATTTAGGCCGTAGAACAAAATGACCGAGTGTTGACAGCTTATACAAGCAGTAGTACAGTATGCGGCCTTCGCAAGATACTTACGCACTAGTGAAATCATATGTATAATAGTCTTTGTAAGATTTATTTAAGTGTAACTGACAGTTTTTTGGTAAATTATTTTTTGATAACAGATGAGGATAGTTTTGTTCATGATATAAGTTGGCAGGCCGAGGTGGAATACTTAAGTGAAAGGTTTTTGTATTTATAACAGATGTAAATTAGCTTATGTTTATTATGTATTTTGGGGCTGGCAACATTATAATTCATTTAGCCATATGGTTTTTTTAGGCATTAGCTAAAAACTTTTACTTGAAATTTATATTCTAAAGAATTTTATTCACAAGGGGTAAACAATCGGCTAAAGTTGATTATATATCTTCTTGTAAGCTAAAATGTCACGACAACAATTATTTTTATAATGAACCATTTGAATTAGAGGATAACAAAATTTGAATACTAAAAAACCATTAGTTTAAACTTTAACAATTATTTATGTTTACAATTGTGAACAATAACAATTTCATTTTACTTTAGAATGTTTTTAACAACCCAAACTAAGGTTTATAACAATCTGACTTTAAATAAAAAAAGTTTAATAAATTATTAAATTTTCTATGCATTGGAGTGCCTGGAGAAAGTAGTAGGCCAATGGATTAAATTTGAAGATAGGTATTTATTTAGATAGTTTATTTTCCTCTGATAAAGACAATATATAGTTCTTGTGTTTACATAGGGTAAATAAAAGGTATCTAAACTCAACACCTAAATTTTTGTTTTGTTTCACCAATTGTGTTGAGGGAACTTTTAGAATGTTACTTTCGTAAGTAAAATAAAATTAATACATTAAACTATAAGAAAGCATGTGGGTTAATTTTAAATTTTAAATGGTAAGACATGAGTATTTATGGTAACAGCAATTTCAAGTTTTGAAATTTGGTTTCTCTTTTGACTTTTTTACATAAAAATTTTAAAACATGCAATACTACAAATTAACATTAAAGTATAGTTTTTAAAACTAAATTAAAAACGTTTAAATTATTTAAGCCAATTTAAATTACGAAAAGATTTATCTTGCTGAATAATCAAACTGGATTTTAAAAGGTAATGTTTTATTGCATTTTACAATTTTTATTAAAAAAGTGTGATTGGTTTGCCGTGGTGTCCTTTTTAAAGAGTAAATAATACATTGATTTAATTTACATGAATATTTTTCAGAAGTATTTGTTGCTTTTATTTGACTCATGAATAAGTAATCTATGTCAAAAAGTAATAATAGAATGTTATGTTTTTTAAAATTAATTTGTATAATGTAAGACATTTTAAGAAGTAAGATATTCATCTATCGTTAAAACTGCGAGTCATTTGATATATCATAACAAACGGGTAAATATAAATAGATTTATTACATGCAAGTTCTAGCCATTTTTGTTGAAGATTCCTCAGTACAATCCCACAAGTGTCTTTATTTAACCGAGTTTCTGCACTTGTTGTTAACTGAATGTTTTTCTTTATTTACAGTGAAATTTATCTATTAAATAGTTTTAATAAATATCATATAATGGGAGTTTTACTGATTTCTCCAGCCGTGTATTCTTATAAAAATAAAAGTTTCTTTTAACAATCCCATTGGTTTTAAAAATTGGTTTCTATATTGGTTTTGGGAATGAGGATTTTTTTAAAAATTAATGTAACTAACCTAAGTTTTAAAATTTAAGACAAATATGATTTACTAATGGAGAAGAAAAGTAAGGTGAAAGATATAACTGTCAAAAAGCAGATTTTAGTCTTTTACATCATCACATAATTAAATAAGATATTTTGATGTTTTAAGCTACGTTTCACTAAAAAAAATATTTTGTAAAAACGGGTAACCAACAAGTACAGTGTTTTTTCTTCGTCTGATTTGTGTTAGCTGAGTGTTTTGTGGTGTAAACGTTTAATATAATCTGAAAGAGGTACTCTCATTCAGCATTTCTTTTGAAGCTTCTATAATAATTAGTGTATTATGTATTATATTTATTCTTAGCCTTTTCATCCGCTTCCTTCATTGTTCTCCCATTCCAACATTCCAGCTTGGAAAACTCAAATCATGTTTACTGCCAAAATATACCTTACTCAGGTAAATATATCAGGGATTCTATTTTCTTTTGTATTATATTTCTCACTGCCAACTAAGCAAATAAAATTAGGCGCATATCCATGCGTTGTGAACGAAAGTACAAAACTGCCTCATAACCCTTCACTTCATTTCCTTATAGCCATTGCTTATATTAGTATTAAAATTAGTGTTTAATGTAATAGTCTTAAGTATTGGAAGTGTGTATGAGCTTTTGATAACGAACACACAAAGCACTTTATAATTAGCATAGTACAAATGAACCTACCTCAATTTTTACTGTATTATTGATAGATTTTTGTTAGTATTTATACTTACCTTCTTATTGAGGTAAGTTTTTTGTGCGCAATAGATTTTTTTAAGTTTTCAAACAATTTTACAAGCCTGAATTGATTCTCTGAAAATATATTCAGATTCAATATATTTATATTATTGTTGACCAACCGTTTGCTACCTCAATTATAAAAGTTCACGTTTATAGCCGTATCTATTATTGTAGCTGTACAATAATATTATTATATTATAGTTGTTATGTGTGTGCGTATCTATGGGGTCCAAGTTTTGCTGACGAGAGTCCCTCTTTCTCGTAAATGTAATTTAATTTTCATATAAAATTTCTACTGGTGTACTTATATGGTTGAAGGTACAGCATCGAGAATCAAATACTATGTATTATGTTTTTAATTGGGCATAATGCAATACTCGCCTGTTTTTCTTCTTTATAATACTGTTTGTAAATAATTTTATACTCATCATTGTTAAAATAATAGTTCTAAGGATGATATAACATGTACAATTTGTTTTTTTATTAACACTTGTAAATAGCATATTTTCACAATTTTATGATTTGTAGAATATTGGAATTTTTTTAAATGTTTAATTTTATACCCTTGAAATCAACATGTTTAACAAAGTTTATTAAAAATTCATTTCTTTTTGGGTTGTAAGCATGGTGTCATCTTGCAATGGCCTAGCCATTTTCTAAAGTTATTGATTGATTCATTAACAGATATTCTATGTTTAATAGATTTTCAGTAGTGGCCCTCAACCATTGACTTACTTAACAATTACTGGTTTTTTTTGGGGGGGGGGGAGGGTTGTACAGAATTTTTGATTGTGCAAAATTATTGATAGTTTTTTTGTAACAGGTTTAGGATTAACAATTTTTTTACGATTACATTGACAAATTTTAATCCAACTTGATTATAATGAGCCTACTTAATTATCCTTGGACAATATTGACGTAAATATAATAATAAATGTAAACTGTTGGATTTGAATTTTAATAAAAGTGAAAATTTAGTCGTTAAATAGCTAGCTCACTACTAAGTAATTTTTAAAATAACTAAAAGATCAAATCCTGTTTTTATGCTGTTATTTAATAATTTAGTTTTCCAGTCTTTTTAAATAAATCGAAAAATACATATTTTATGATAAGAAATAAAAAATTGATGTCAAAGTCTAACTGTATAAGTTACAAAGCTGTAAGGTTTTGTCTTATTGTACGTTTGGGCCAAATTTTACTGTATTAAGAGGTTTACCTCATTATTTTACAATTCAATATTTTGATAATTGCTCAATCTTTCTTCACCAACATTGAATAAAGTATTTCTACTTAGAAAAGTTGACAAATATTTTTGTCTTTATTTTAAATTTTGGTCATAAAATCAAAGTTGGTGATTTGGAATCCCCCTTCCAAATATTTATAAAATTGCTGTTTCTCAATTCGGCCTTTTCTTTTATTTAGTATTTGTGTCCTTCACAATAACAATACTATATAAATAAAAACCCCTTTAATATATAAGTCAAATGTTCTTTTGTTTTCTCTCTTAAACATTCATTTCAGTGAGTTTTGAGCCCTTTTCAGCTGTTTCAAACAGTTGTCTGTTTTGATATGTCTGTAAAGGGCTGCAAACGTCTCCCTCGTCTCCTGTTTAAGGGAGGAAACGAGAGTACTTGACTCCCATGTCTACAGTGTTTTGTTTTATAGTTTTCCGATTTATGTTGCTGACTTACTATTTTTTCTCCAGATCTTCATTTATTTAAGTATTTTGTATACAAGTCGTATAAGTATTATTAGGTTTAAATGATTATATAGATCAGCAGGTATATGTTAAATCAGTGTTACCTTTTACATAATACATTGTTGCTGCTTTAAGACTAATCTTACATTTCTTTAATATACATGTTTTAGGCACATTTTAAAGCTTTTCATATAGTAAACAGGAGTTTGATCAATAATAAAAATTAGCTCTGAAACGTATTTTGCATTTGTACTTTGCCTTTAAGGAAATTTCTGCAATACGTTTTTAAAGTAGACGTTTGTTATCCAGCGTAACTAAAGTATGGATAAGGCTCCAGTTTATTATATAACGTTTTGTGGTATTGGGTTTTTATTAACTAAAATCGTTTAGTTTATTACTCATGGTTAGAGGTGTTGATTTCAAGTAGGGTTTTGTTATCATTTTGCAAACCGTTATATATGATGGTATTTTATTGATTAATGATGATTCAATTGCTATTTATTTCTTCAATAAACTTTTGTAACTTTGCTGACAATTCCTTCTACCATTGAGAAGACTGATTATAACACGGTCGTTGGAGTTGTGAACAAATGTACAAATGTGTGTACATATTTATATATATGTATATATAAATAATATTCACAGACAGTTAAATGTTTCCAGTATTTTATAAATCCTTTATTTATCATACAGTTATAGATTTTTTTACATTTTTTAATTACTATGCAGATTTAAACATATTTACATATTTGTTTTTTATAGCTAATAATGTACAGACATTTTTATATAATAAATAATATACTTTTCAATAGTAGGCTATATTTTCCTAAGGTATATAAACACAATTTGTTATGTTGAAATAGTGTCTTTTATAATTATTATTGAGATGAAAGTCTGGGGCTATAATTTGGAGCTTAAGAAACATGCTGAATTTGTTTTTATATATATTTTGATTCATGTTACTTAGCTGTTAATATCTGGAAAAACAAAGACTTTAGAGCTTAAAATATGGGAACCAGTTTTGTTGGTTCGAGAACTGTTTTTAATTTGAAAATCTTTTAAACAAGAAATAAGAATTACAATATTACTTTTCCCTTTTGGTCTCCATTAAAATAACTATTTGTTGAATCACAGTAGATATCTTTCCATTGTTGATATTTGGTTAGTTCATCGTAAAATCAACAACTATAAATTTTCCAATTTGTTGTAGTTTCTTAATAATTTTTACTTGAGCACTTTTCAGGATCAAACTTTTCCAGTTATATTGAGGTCTGCTCTACAGACTGCCAGATCTTGCCTCAGAGTATCAGTGAAACAAATCTAAAGGAGGACTCTTTAACTGTTCAAGAATATTTTTGAGGCATGATCTTTTAAACAGCCGATCTAATTTTGTTTGCTTTTTCAGAGAACTTTAATGGTGCAACTTTTTGGATTATTGCTAAGGCAGTTTTTTTGAATCAGATATTCATCCCTGCTACAATATTATCTAACAATTCATCACTATCCATAGCAAGAATAACACAGAAATCATAGTCATTTCCTCTGTTTTCACGTATTAGTGAGTAAACTAGATTAGAATTTTTGTAAAAGTTTCCAATGATAGTAAAATAATTCTAGAACCTCGTGTGGAATATTTTGGTTTGCAATAGTCTCCTTTCTTTATATCTATAATTACTTTCTAGTACACTATATGTGAAAAGCATCTTTTTTGTGTAATGTTCGTTAAACTTTCTTATATTTTGCCTTTTCAGCAATTAATCTTCTCTAATGCTAAAGTGTCCTCTTTTTTTCTCTCTTTACTAATGTTTCTATTTTCTAATTTTTTAGTTAAACTGTTCTTCAAAAAATACAATCATTCTTCAAACAAAATATTCTACATAAACAATATCAAAATAATTCACATTAATAACTAAAGATGATGTATCTAAGCAAATGGATAATTTATGTTCCTTCAAAGTATAATTTCATCATTTATAACTTCATTTAGAAATTCAGCTTCATAAATTCTTGAAATTAATAATTTCTATTCATAAGAACAAAACTGATAATAACAGAACAATTTTCAATGGGTTTTATAGAAAGAACCCATAATGTAGAAGTGCAAAATATATCTTGAAAATTTGTAATAAATATCCAAGTTTTGGGTTTAGACATAAAATTTTGTGTTCTTTAGGTTAATTGTTAATCATTGTGGTGATTTGCCATATAAATACTAATGTATATATAAAAATTTAAGTTTAGCATGTTTTTTTCAATCTCTAACCTAGATGTCATGTAGGGGAGGGAGGTGGGGAATAAATGCCTTTGGGTATGGGTATACCAGTAGAGTTGGACAGGCGCTGGTTGATGCACTTGTACTGTTGTTAACACTTGTACTATATGCATATTATGCTATTCATGCACATCTTAGTCAACATTTTCTTTTAGCTTTCTCTATTTGATAGCCACAGTGTATCGGAGAGTTGTATAATGAGTGTTATTTTTATTTATTTGTTGGTGGAATTAATGATAAAAAATATGGCGTGAAAAAGAGAGAGGAAAAAAGGAAAAAATTATAAAAAAAACTTAAATAATATAAAATTATTAAAAAAATTCCATGTTTTTAAATGTGAACTCAGTACAAGAATTGTTGTATAATGTAGTATGCAAGAAGTAATGAATGTCGGTAAATGTGTGAGCGTGTGTTGTGTATAGTACTATAGGAAGAGTACACTCCATCTGTGACTTGAACAATTTTAATAACATTGCATTTGATGGCCATTAAATTATTCCTCATTTACAAGCTGATAAAAATTATTAAAGAAATTTTTAATCAGGTCAGATTATTGTTTGTGAGGGGTAATTATTACTGTTACCTTTTGATATGAATTGTTCATTTTTTATTACTGGAATTTTACACTAGGGATTAATAAATAAAAGAACGAATGCCAAAAAGGAACATTTAATTAAAACAAATTGTTTTGAAATAAAAGACAAATAGGCCATTCTCTAAAAAATATTTTTTGTTAAAAACTTCTGAATAAATGTTAACAAGTTTCGACTTACAACATTTAAAAACATAGTTTATAATTAAAAGGAAATTAAATGAGAATTAGTTTAGTCAATTTTTTTGAATTTAAAATGACTTCCATGGACTAACAGTTTCTCTGTGATATTTTACACTGCTTAGTTGTAAAATAGAAGGGTGTATTGTCTGTTTTGCCATAGATTTTTTTTGTTAGACCCCAATTTAACTATAAATTGGACTGTAATGCCAGACCATATCTAGAGATATTTGAGAAATTGACTATTTAGTATCATGAGGTAAGATTTTGTCCTTTGCTACAGACGTCATTTTAATGTTAAACTAAATTCAAGTGGTTCCAGCTCTTGTCAAATTTTATTCTAAACAAATGTATTAAAAATTTATAGGATCTTTCAAGACAAAAGATGTAAGAATGGAGTGTGCTCACAAACATTGACACATAATTATAAACCGGCTAAGCCGTGATATAATGTCGCTCAAACTTGATCAAAACTCTGCCAAGGTGTTTTACACCTTTGTGACAGATGGGGTGAGATCCCTCCACCCCGCAATGGGCCCGTCCACTCAGTGTGTTTTTCCTTCTACCTCGACCTGGTCTAACAGTTTAATTATTTTATAAGGCACTTTGTATCCAAAACATTACTTTGTTTTATTTTACTATATTTGTTGTTGTTTTCAGTATGTGCAAATTTATTTTGCATACCTTTATTAAGTTTTATCTGAAACTAAATATTTTAATGAAGTCTATTATTTTTATATTGTATTTCAAATGAACACACTGTAAATATTATTAAATTGTGTGTTTTATAGGATGAAACATGCTTTAAGAAAATTATCAGTACAAAATGTGTTATTAATGTCTAAAAACTACCAAAAACTTTGATATGGTATTTTTAAATGTGTAGACTTTGTAAATTTGAATCATATACACATTGAATAAATGGTAGTTTATTGCATAAATGTGATGTTTGTATTTTGGACTAATATGTATATGTGTAGTATTTCTGTTTATTGTTGATCTTTATCGTGTTTGTGGGTTTTAAAACCAAATTCAGGGAACACCAATTCAACTCACATATATTATTAATTCTACTTTATTGTTGTTATTTTGTAATTTAAAAATTGCTGTTTGTACCTGATTAGAAATGTCAGGGCTGTTTGGTGTACCTGCTTGTCACCCACAAACAAGATGGAGGTTATGTGCTGCATGTTTCATCTAAAGTGTGTTCCGAAGTACTTAGTTTGAGTCACTATAGCAACAGATTAATTCATTATTGATTATTTTATTATTAATTTTATGGGTTTATTAAAAGTATATTTTCAAAGTGGGCATTTTGTTTTGTTGTCAAGTTTTAGCAAGATGATTGTTTGTCATGTTTTGAGTTGCAGGTTTATAGCATATATTTATATAATATTAAGATTTTTTTCTTTTTAAAAAAGTAATTATAAATTGGTAATGTTTTATTTGAATTTATAGATTAATTATTATAAACTAATTGTGTTTCAGGCAGCAATTTATACATGTTATAGTTGTAAGGGTTACCAAAATAAGGCACTATGTAGTTTTTTTGTTCTTTTGCAAGCGATCAAATTTTTAAATTACACAAGTAATTTATTGTAAGGAAATAACTTTAACAAAGTTTCTAGTAATGGTTGCATAAATATTAGTATTGCCAATCCCTGGTCATATAATTATACAGTCTCGAAGCACAAGTAGTAAGAATACTAAAACACCGATACACAAATGTGTTGTGTCTTATAATGCTTCATGTAATTCGCATATATTAATTAATTTCTTATAAAATATCTCTTAACAAAGTTTTTAAATTAATTTTGATTTGTAAATATTGAAATTTTTATAAACACTCATAGTATGTAGAACAAAATTTTAATTGGTCAAGTCAATACTTTTGTATAAATTTCAGCTGCTCGGTTTTATTTTTGTTACCAACACGGACAACATCTTAGTTACGTGATAAATCTGATATATTCCATGTCTGTAATAGAGTATTAAACTAGTGTTAAATTCTTACAAGTCCAAAAATTGTTTCATGTACAATTTGAAATGATTAATCTCTATGTAGTATATAGGATTTGAAGAGATTAAGTAATCCTTTTTTTTATAAATGGACACAGTCAAATGACTCATAGACTCATGTTGCTAAATAAGTCCTAACTAGATTAAAACTTATGTGAAAATAAATATACTTTTTAATTAATCACTTAAACAATAGTTTATGACTATCTGAACTTTGAATTTAGTACATTTGTTAAAACTTACTGAGACAGAACATTTTCGATTGCTATGTTGCGATCTTCATCGGTGTCTTTTGCTTGGAGATGTCGGGTCAAGTGGTGACGGTTTAAAAGGCAGGTTTTCGATAGTATCAAAGAGTATGTGAGATTTATGTTGTGTTGTTCATTTAATGTGTTTGTACTTTGTGTTATTCTATGTCTGAACAATTTCATATTGTGTGTTGAGATGTCCTTTTTTGTTGATGTGTAGGATTTCTAGGTTATGGTAAATGTCTGTGTATTTACCATAACCTAGAAATCCTACACATCAACAAAAAAGGATCATATCTCAACACACAAGAATATGAAGTTTACAGACATACAAAAACACAAAGTACAAACATATTAAACAAACAAACACAATACAAATCACACATACTCTTTGATACTATCGAAAACCTGCCTTTAAAACCGTCACAGCTTGTACCGACATCTCCAAACAGAAGACACTGATGAAGATCGCCACATAGCAATCGAAAACATTCTGTCTCAGTAAGTTTTAACAAATTTACAAAATTTAAAGTTCGGATAAACTATTGTTTTAAGTAATTAATTTAAGTAACGTAATGGACTAAAAAATTCAAGAACTTTTTAATTATCTTGCATATTTTTGAAAAAATAAAATTAATGGATAAAGGAAATATAGTAAAAGTATGAATTTAGCTTTTGTTATCATCATGATGTCGTTCATGTATACATATTTATGCAATCATAATTACATCAGAGGTCTTAATTAATAAATTATTTTTTAAATATTGAAGAAATTTTCACTCTAGAGCTATGTTGCTCTATAATTATGTTTAGGTTATTCAAATTCAATTTTTTATTCTGCCTTTTTGGTGACTTCGTAACAGGTTTAGTTTGGAACTTATAAAATTGAGTAAACAATATCTGTTTACAACTGTGAATTGTATTAAAAAGATAGAAAATAATCTGAAATTTTAGTATCATTCAGGGGCTAAAAAGTTTCTAGAGAACATATTCAAAAATATTAAAAATATTTACATATAATAATATATAAACAAATATACTTGCAAAGTTCTCAAGATGAACTAAAAAAATCGCAGGATAAATGTATTTTAAATCTTTCTAAAAATAATACGGAAGGCAATTGTAATTTATAATGTATAAAAAATGAAACAACATCGATGAATAATAATTTTTTCAATAAATGTTTTATTTTCAATGAATAAGATTTTTTAAATGTGTATGCTATTTGGCTTTTGACTTTTCTTTAGCACTTCAAAAATATAATATACTGATATTTCCTTAGACCATTTGTTGCTGAAAATTTTCATTTTATTCAAAAGTCTAGCAGATTACGCTGTTTCCGATCTTGAAAATGTTTATCCCCTTATATTCTTTTTTTAGCTGTGTTATAAACATTATATTTGGGAAACGTGTGTATCAGCTTTTATAAAATTTCCAAGTATATTTTTCATTATAAAGAATGTGTAAGCTTTTTTCATTCTGACGACATATTAGTTTTCTTTTTCTTTGTCTTGATTTTTACCATTTTCTCTTATAAAGAGGCGAAATATTTGCATATTTATTATTATTGTCTTCAAATAACAATGTTTAAAATCAATGTTAAAAATCGTAATAATTATTAAAAATGGGAGTTGATGATTAGATACTTGTTTGGACTTTTTACTATTTGAAGGTCTGATGGAATTCCAAGGGATGCAACTTTTACCTACTATTCCATGTAGTAATATGTAGACAAATGTAGGATTCATAAAAGTCAAATACCTTGCCCAACACTGCTGACTGGTGTAGAACACAGTCCAGAAGTCGTGTATGACAATGTTATTATGGCAGTCCGTAATGCTTATAATTATTTTTATGATTAATTTTCACTATGGTAGTCCTTCAGAATTAACTTTCACTAGGTGCAGTTCCTATGCCAAAACATTTACATCTTTTTAGTTAACTTTTTTCCCATTATTACCTCAACCAAGTAGTAAAGGTTGATAAAAATAGAAACAGTAATATTTCAATTAGAAAGGGCGTCATCATTTATTAGACACAAAGTCTACATACACACAGAGTGCGAATTGGTTTCACTGTATCTGACTTATTGTTTGCCAGTTACATCAATGATTTTGGCAAGTAGATCATATAAGGCATCTATCATGTGAAATAAACATAATAGCAACAATTATACAAAGCATATTCAATAGGAAGAAGTTTTATTCCCTTAGATTTTTTAAAATGTATCAATGGCTCTCAAGGTTAAATTCACTACAGAATTGATCGAATGGAATTTAAAAGAACAGAACAAATTTATGGGAAAATATTGCAGTTATAAAATATGTTAATTAATTTTGAAATATTCCAAGATTCAACTGCATGTATTCCTTTCCATTTACAAAAATCTTAATTGTTTAAGTAAAGTATACATTATTGCCAACTTAACTCTAAATGCTTAAGTAATAAAGAAATTAATGCTTAATAAGCAGGAAAATTATTAATATTCTAATATTACAAGATTGTAACATAAATAATTATATCCACTAAGTAAAAACGTTTTTTTTTAATATGTAGAGCGTTTTTATGTATTTAAGATTTATGAACAAAGATTGTTTTTTTTAGTATTTTGAGCTGTCAAATATATTTAATAATAATTTTAAAGGATTAATTAGCACATGTACACTCATCTGAAAAATAATTATTCATTGAAGAGCAAACATTTTTATAAAAAAGTGGAAAATTCTTTTGAATTATTTAGGAAATAAATATACAAAATTGTTGAATTAATAGGGATAAAATCATTAAAAATTTCTGTAAATTTTAACCTTTAAATCGTGTTTAGATTTTGATGATGAAAATATATACTGAAAATTTATTCTGTACACTTACAAACATCTATTAAAAATATTTTATTGTGCTCCTGTATTAAAGTTTACTGAAATATACTAAAATATATTTCAGGTTTATTTCTCTTGCTGATATTTGATTTACTCAATTTTAATAAGTGATTGAATGTGATATGCATTTGGAGGTAATCTCTAGTTGTGACTATTTATAGCCAAAACCAGAAGTATTATCCAGGTGATAGGTTAACATTGCTAAATAAGTTGGTGATTTTTTTAGTTAGTCATTGAAAATGAGGTTTCTAAATGTATTTGGTCAAAAAGCTGTGAATTGTACCTGCTTTTTACTTTTACATAGTTTAAGCTCAGCAGATTTTAGTTTATTTGTTTGAAGCATTGAGGGGAAAAATAAAATTACAAAGATTATCAATGAATAAATCATGCCAACAAAATAGTACAATTCATGAGGCCTTTCAATTTAAAAATTAGCCAATATTTTTAATACATTGTTTTGAAATTATTTTTTTAGTTGAATTGTTTTCAAAGTTATAAATGTTCTCTTTTAACATGAACATGTCAGGTTAATTAAGTGTAACAAGATTAACCATTACCAATATTATATATGTGGATAATAGTAAATTTATTATTAATAATATGTTAGCCGTCATGGAAGTCTCGAGCAACATGCCATAACTTTATCTGCCCTATCAGACAATCACGACTCGCTACCAATTTAAAACTTGAGGTGATGCATTTCCTTCTACTATTACATTAAAAAAATAACTAAAAATAAGCACTTTACAACAAAATCATTGTTATGAAGTATGTCAACAACATTTTTACGACATGTTAAAAAAATAAATTATTTAAAATGGTTGTAATTAAGAAGGAAAATTATTCCTGTAAAATAGTAACCAAGGAAAATGTTTTAAAATAATGTTAAGTATGATAAAAATTCAACATTTTAAATTGTGTTTTAATAGAAATTAACAGAAGTTATTTAAAATATCTTAGACTACATATATTTCCAAACAGTTAATTATAAATAAATTAAAATTTGGGTCTATGTCCACAGTCGTTGAAATAATTTCTAAAGTAATTTTCATTTGCCTTAAAATTTGATCATCTATTGTATATTAATTAAATACATTAAACCCCAACAACCATAACAAAATTAATTTAGCTATAAATCAACCCCAATTGGAGTATCAGGTGACAATCTGCAGAGGTACTACTTTTCAGTAATAGAAATCTAGATAAGGTGTGGATTTATAGATAATAAATTAACCTTATTGTAGCTATTGGCTTTTATTGTGTTTAATAATATTCTGTTGCTCAAGAAAATTATTAATCCATATTATGATGCTGTAAAGAAAATGCTTCAATTGTTCTGAAGGCATAAGTCTCAAATTTAATTATAAAAAGTTATTTTTTTAAAATATATTACCCAGGAAATACAGCTTATATGGTTTGTCTTTAAAACATCAAAATATTAATAACTTATGCCAACCTCAGTGTCTGCATTGTTTTATTACAAAGTGTGAGTAGGTTACTGGATTTTCTCGATGCAGATGTTTTAAAAATTCCAAATTTATCTAAAATTGTCTCATTTATTACAATAAATTACATTTCAATTTTTTTTCAGTGATGACATTAAATCTAGATTACAATCATAAAAACAATCTAATTTAGACTTCGTGTTACAGTTGGTCTAAAATTCCATGACAGCTAACATGTTAAAAGAATATTGTATACATTTGGTAAAAAAGTGTATCTTTAAAGGCACTGTCTTTAGATTTGGCTAAAGATAAATTTCCTTAAAAGTATAAGTGTTAGAATCATAAAAACTTTTTTTTTTTACTTTTTCTAAAGTGATGCTGAAAACAGTATATATAGCAATACTAGGTTTTTTTAACATACAAATATATTTTGTATGATAATGATTTTGTGTGATAATTTATATAATATAAATGGTTTTATATAAAATCAAGAGGCTTCAAATTATATTATGATTCTCCAAATTGTTATGTTAAACTTAATTTGTGCAACTATTTTCAAAATATGCAGTGGCACGAGTTATTCATTTTAATTAGATTTTCCCAGTTGCAAGTGAGTTAGTTTATGCTTTCAAAGGACGTTTGATAAAGATGTAAATATTTTTAAAACACTAACATGAGATTCAATAAACAATCTAATTTTCTATTCTGTCATTTTGCTGTAAATTGTGACATTTTGCATAGCTTTATTATAGTTTTGACCTTATTTTATGAATTATGTTCAACAGTTCAAATATGATCATAATCTTTAGAACTTTGCATTCTTTTTCTTTATGCTAATAGTTTGAAAAAGTCCTTCCCGTGTTCTTAGTTTTGCCTATACAGTCAGTTGTCAATAGTCTAGATAGTAAGTTAATTTATTTTATTTATTTTAGATTTCCAGTACATACCAACTTATGCGTTATAACTTATCTAGTCTTGAGTTTCATGTATACAGTAAAATATTTCATGTTTTATTGTAGAAACCACATTCTTTCTGTCTGTAGAACTTACATACTGTGCTGGTGATGGGATTTGAAATTAAAATATAAAGTAGTCTATTTATAGTTTGGGCTTTTTCATATTTTCTTAGCAAAGGGCAAGTACTTTACTACAAACCCAATTTCAAAAACTGTACCTCTTCTGTTTCCTTGACCCACTATTTTTGTGAATCAAACGTCTATTTTATTTAGTTATACACCCTGCTAACTTGTTCACTCTAACTGCATTGTAATTATTTTTTTTGACATAGCTGCAGTTTGTGTTGCATGTTCTTCATTAACTAGTGCAATATTTTCCAATTTTTGACCAAATATGGTAATTGATACATTTGCTGTGTTCGATTTGCTGAGCTCTAATGGTAGCTCTGTTCAGAATGTTAGGCATCATATTATTGCTAGGAAATTTTTAAAACCATTAATTTCGGACTTAATTTTTCATTCGTAATAAAAATATTTTTTTATGGTATTCCAAGGTCTTGAATAGAAAATAGAAATTCAAGGTTTTATAGGATGTCCAGGATTTGCAGTTGACTAAATAGGTAGCTTATTTGTTTTAGAAAATGCTACAATTCTGTTAAAGAAAGGGTTCTGATAACTTCAAGGTAACACAATTTTTAAAATATTATTAAAAAATTTCTTTCTTATAAATTTCCAAGTTGTAATTAGCAGAAAATGCTATAAACAGTTAATTGGGTTTTTCATGTTATAATAAATTCACCTTTATATCATCATTAAGTGATGCGTGCAACTGTCGGATAAATAATTGTGTTATTAGTTGCATTGTGATGGAATCCCATTTAGTACTTGAAAATTTCTTGTATTCCAGTTGCATAGTGGATTAAGTATTGGAAATAATTCTGGGTCATTTCCTCAATCAATTGTTTCTTACTGAAGTGAATTTTTTATGATAGACTTGCCTAAGTGGTTTAAGGACTTAGGTCACATCATTAACTAAAATTTATAATCATTTACCAATAACCAAGTAGTTGTAATAAATTGTTCAGATTTATTTTGTAATTTGATGCTGAAAATTAGATTGATTATTGCTATTTAATATTATATTGTAAAATATTTATGATGAAATTTTTAAATATACATTCAGATATTATATTATTTGTTCCTTAAATGCTAATGACATTTTTATTTAGTTTTTAATGGTTTGGGGTTTATATAACAGAAAATATAGATACAAATCTCTGGAAGAACTTGCGTTATAAATTGTATAAAGCTTTTAATATTTTTGTTTTTAGATTATGTTGAGATTAAATTTATTTTGTTATTAAAAGAAAAAAATAGGGTGATATAATTTAGCAATGTTGTGAACATTAATGTAATATTTTATAAATGAAATTAATTGCATATATTTGATATATCCTTTTTATTAGATGTAAGAGTTAAGTTAAGAGCGCTTGTGAACCTGTAGTCAATCCAAATGAATTTGTATGTGATACTTTATTATGGGATATTTTTGTTTGCCAGATTAAATCTGCAGCAGTATATATTAAGATTCAAAATTTAAAAAGAAGGTAAAAACCAAAAGTAAAATTGGTATTTATTGCTTTAAAAGCTGACCGTAGGTTAAGTAATCTGGTTTATGAAGTAAGCTAGTACAAATTGGTTTAATGTGTATATATAATCAATATATAAAATATCAGTGTGGTTTTCATATTTTTAGTCAGTATTTTAAGAGGCTATACGAGGAATAACAGAACATTGGGTAAAAGTCATACATTGTGTGGAGTGTTGAAATTTTTGGATTGTTGTAAAATGTTAAACAATAACTGTTTTTTATGTTCTGTATGTAAATTTTTAGGAAGTTTTGGGAGTTTAAAATATTTGTAATTGTTGTTAGTAATTTTAGAGAAAATTCAAAAAAAAAATTGTATGATTGTTCCATGTTGTGTTATTTGTATCCATATTTAGAGAAATGATTATGTCCCATTAAGTATGTATTTAAAATCGATTAGGGGCAGGATTTTAGGGAGAACATGTATAAGTTGTTGCCATTAGTTTAAGGATTGAAATTTAAACAAAATTTGTAATTATTAAGTTTTAATTTTGTCTAGTAGATTAATTGGTCCATGTTAAATATGTATAAGCAATGTTTGATTTGTTAGAAGCTAGCAGGGAGTCGCTACTTAATAAGTGTATACCGGAGTTCACGGTAGGATTAAATAAATGCCTTACATTATATTGGTGAAATTATAATAACATTGAATGAATTTACACCATACAAAGTAAATTTAAATAATAAAACAAAATAGCATATTTAGATGAAATAATGGTTTGCAAGAAATATGGAAAAATTACAGATACTAATAAATTAAATTTGTTGCTTAATCGTTTTTATTTATCTACAACTGTAATCAGCTTTTCTATTTTACCTAAACCCTGTCACCTTGTTTATTACCTTTTACATTTTCTGCTAAAATTTACATGTATCTACCTTAACAAGTTCATGTGGGTTAAAACTTACATGTATCTACCTTAACAAGTTCATGTGGGTTAAAATTTACATGTATCTACCTTAACAAGTTCATGTGGGTTAAAATTTACATGTATCTACCTTAACAAGTTCATGTGGGTTAAAACTTACATGTATCTACCTTACAAGTTCATGTGGGTTAAAACTTACATGTATCTACCTTACAAGTTCATGTGGGTTAAAATTTACATGTATCTACCTTAACAAGTTCATGTGGGTTAAAATTTACATGTATCTACCTTACAAGTTCATGTGGGTTAAAATTTACACGTATCTACCTTACAAGTTCATGTGGGTTAAAATTTACACGTATCTACCTTACAAGTTCATGTGGGTTAAAACTTACATGTATCTACCTTAACAAGTTCATGTGGGTTAAAATTTACATGTATCTACCTTAACAAGTTCATGTGGGTTAAAATTTACATGTATCTACCTTAACAAGTTCATGTGGGTTAAAACTTACATGTATCTACCTTAACAAGTTCATGTGGGTTAAAATTTACATGTATCTACCTTAACAAGTTCATGTGGGTTAAAATTTACACGTATCTACCTTACAAGTTCATGTGGGTTAAAACTTACATGTATCTACCTTAACAAGTTCATGTGGGTTAAAATTTACATGTATCTACCTTAACAAGTTCATGTGGGTTAAAATTTACATGTATCTACCTTAACAAGTTCATGTGGGTTAAAATTTACATGTATCTACCTTAACAAGTTCATGTGGGTTAAAACTTACATGTATCTACCTTACAAGTTCATGTGGGTTAAAATTTACATGTATCTACCTTAACAAGTTCATGTGGGTTAAAATTTACATGTATCTACCTTACAAGTTCATGTGGGTTAAAATTTACATGTATCTACCTTACAAGTTCATGTGGGTTAAAATTTACATGTATCTACCTTAACAAGTTCATGTGGGTTAAAATTTACATGTATCTACCTTAACAAGTTCATGTGGGTTAAAACTTACATGTATCTACCTTAACAAGTTCATGTGGGTTAAAATTTACATGTATCTACCTTAACAAGTTCATGTGGGTTAAAATTTACACGTATCTACCTTACAAGTTCATGTGGGTTAAAACTTACATGTATCTACCTTAACAAGTTCATGTGGGTTAAAATTTACATGTATCTACCTTAACAAGTTCATGTGGGTTAAAATTTACATGTATCTACCTTAACAAGTTCATGTGGGTTAAAATTTACATGTATCTACCTTAACAAGTTCATGTGGGTTAAAACTTACATGTATCTACCTTACAAGTTCATGTGGGTTAAAATTTACATGTATCTACCTTAACAAGTTCATGTGGGTTAAAATTTACATGTATCTACCTTACAAGTTCATGTGGGTTAAAATTTACATGTATCTACCTTACAAGTTCATGTGGGTTAAAATTTACACGTATCTACCTTACAAGTTCATGTGGGTTAAAACTTACATGTATCTACCTTAACAAGTTCATGTGGGTTAAAATTTACATGTATCTACCTTAACAAGTTCATGTGGGTTAAAATTTACATGTATCTACCTTAACAAGTTCATGTGGGTTAAAACTTACATGTATCTACCTTACAAGTTCATGTGGGTTAAAACTTACATGTATCTACCTTACAAGTTCATGTGGGTTAAAATTTACATGCATCTACCTTAACAAGTTCATGTGGGTTAAAATTTACATGCATCTATCTTAACAAGTTCATGTGGGTTAAAATTTACATGTATCTACCTAAACAAGTTCATGTGGGTTAAAATTTACATGTATCTACCTTAACAAGTTCATGTGGGTTAAAATTTATATGTATCTACCTTAACAAGTTCATGTGGGTTAAAATTTATTAAGGACCCCACATATGAAAATGTTTCTTTTGAAAATATTATAGCTTTATAGGTTTTAATTGATATCAAATAAGATTTTCTACTAAAATTAGATTTGTGTGGCATTTTGGAATGTAACTCGACAGTCAGATCTATGGCGTGGTAAAAGTTTGGCTATGCCATCTGGAAATCAATGGTCTTCTGTTCTTGATGTATGACTGAACTTTTCGAACGTGAATTATTTAGAACATTAGTTTACTCTATTTTTAGAAATAACTTCTTAGAAAAATATTATTTCGTGTTCAACAAAATTTAGTCTGAACCGTGGACAGTTTCTAAACCTGGGGTCTCCAAATTACAGTCAGCGGGCCAAATTTGCCCTATCCATTATCAATCCAGTCTGCACAGCTAATGGCTTATTTTTTCTGTGATAAGTTGGATACAAAAATGAATTATGACTTTTATTTACTTGCTAGGAAAAGCTTACTGACGAGTATAATACACACGAATTTTTAATTAAATATAACAACAAATAATAGAAAGTAATCCTGCTAACAGTTATATGTCCACTTGTAAAAAGTACTAATTTTTATGTAATTGTCATTTTACACTAAGTTTTTATAAAATCTCAATTCCATTTACAATGACAAGTCTGTGAAAAAAGTATCAAAATTTATTTTTAAAGTTTTCTTTGGAAAAATTTACAGAAAACATTCTCAAGCTAAATATTTCACCTGTTTAAAATTTTATGAAATTTTTTTTATTTAATTGTGATTAGAAGAGTATTATTTTTTACAGGAACGAATTGATATTAGTGTTTAAATCAGGGAGAGGCTGGTTTCTCCTTGTAATTTAAAATCCAGTTTGTTAATATGTTAGTTAGATCGACATGAAATGCTGTCTGGCAAGCTACCACAAAAATTTCCAGAAATGTACTTCACTCTTTGAAAGGTAATACATTTATTCTAATAAAATGAGGCATACTGAAAACATCTATAATCATAGAGGAAATAAATTGAAAAATAGTTTTGCTTGTTTGTAAAAATTGCTTTATTTAACTGTTGGGGTTACACTTAAAAGGTATAGGTCGGTTGTGACTCAACTGCTGATGTAATGTTTTTATTAGGGATGGGCCGATTCCGATTCTCGATTCCAGGAATCGTCGATTCTAGGTGGTATCGAGGAATCGTCGATACTCGATTCTTCATCATAAAAGTGTCGATTCCGATTCCACACGATTCCGAATATTTATAAAAATACGTGTCGGACCAACTGGCCCAACATAGTTTTTTCCTACCGTAAATGAAATGTAAATAAACTCCGTCGGACCAATTTACCCCACATTGTTTTTGATTTAATTAAATTTTATTATCTGTGCAACACTGTTTTGATATTTTTTGTGTTTTGTGTTAGCAAGAAACAACAAAACCATAATCTCATGTCCCGGCTACCCAAATAATAAATAGACTGGTGATAAAAGTGTTTTTGCGCCTATCACTAAGACACGTAAACGTGTCACATGTGATTGATTTGTGAGTTTATCAATATTTTGAATATAGAACTAAAGTGTAATATATTCTCTCTCTGATAAGTAATGCTACAGGTCCAGTAAATACTATCCAAGATTCATATTAAGTAAAAGTTTTAACACCAAATAATTTACTTGTTAAGGAATTTACGTTATAATTTACTTCCTAGTAAGGATGTATCAATGTTTGTACTTAACTTTCACAAAGTCCGTTTTTAAGGATTATTTTACAACTAAATATTTAGTCAATATTTCCGACTTACTTTTAAGGTTTTATGAAATTTTAAAAACAGTAGTGAAAATCATTACAATACGTTATAACAAATATGTGTGTCGGCCCGTAACTACGGACAAAAAGCTCTTAGAATAACATCATGTTTTTAATCCCGTCGGAGTTTATCTATCAAACAAAAACCATAGTAAATACATCTGTAAGTAGTGTGAAGCTTGTTGTTAAATACTGTGCCTTAATTTTTCCAAATAAGCAACACCAGCTGAGTAGTACTAATACACATAAAGCGTTAAGAGGCCCGACGGTATTCGGTTCAGGGTACTGGCCGTCGCGTCAATTCGATGACGGTTAACAGAAACTGACGGTGGAAAACCACATAATATATCAAATATGAAAAAGCACTTGAACAACATTCATTTTGCCCAAATTTATCAACAAAAACATCTATACTTGAAGAAACTTTATCCTCAGACAAAGGACCTACAAGTGATAGTCGGTTAAAAATCAACTGGGATTGAGTAATAAATACAAAATAGGCCTGAATCAGTTGCGCTTGTTCCAGACACCTGCAGAAAAAAAAGGTCCCACCAGATGTGGAGAAGGTATGCCCCACTAATCCAGAATGTTGGGGAAGAAGGCACCCCAGGGGAATTGACAGTAGAAGAAGAAGTAAACAATTATCTGGGGGAACCATTAGCCAGTCCAGATTGTGATGTTGGGAAGTATTTGGCAGTACAAAGTGCCAAATACCATTATTTAAATGCAATGGCAATAAAATACCTGTCTGCCCACTCGCGACAGTGTTTTCTGAAAAACCTTTCTCAACTTCAGGAGCTATATGTGACTAGCGATGAAACTAGCTTGACCCACAACGTGTTCAAATGCTTGTGTTTTTGAACAGAAATGTACATTACCTGCCAGACTTTTAAATATTAAAAACTATCCTATTTGTATTAATTTTTTACTTTTTATGTTGTTCGTTTGTTTTTAATTTTTGTTTTGTTTGGGAGACAATGTAAACAGGCTTAGGAATTTTTTCAAACATCATACAATAAGTAAAGATCACATTTTTAACTTTAAAATAAGTCATTACTTTATTCTGATATGTTTTTATGTTTAAAAAAATTCCTATTGATAAATCAAGGTTGAAGGTTTTGTGTAGCCTATTACATTAAAACAGAACTTTTAAAGGGTTTTGCCATATGACCAAGATGTTAACTAAATTAATTATTAGAGAACTAGAATGTAAGCTAATATAACTTGAAAGAATCGAGAATCGACTAAAGAATCGAGAATCGAACGGAAAATTTTAGAATCGGAATCGAAAATTTTAGGAATCGACCCATCCCTAGTTTTTATAATCATACATTTTAACTTGCTCTACTTATACATATCACAACAGCTAAAAGTTATTTTACCAAAATTTTGTTTGTTTTCAAAATAAAAGTAATAGGTAAGGACCAGTTATTACCTAGTAAAACCTTATCAAATACATATTGTTTTGGTATAACTTTGAAAAATAATGTAGTTGCTGTGAATTAAACAAAATTAGGCAATACTGCACATTGGGGAATCTTTGCAAAGTTTTATTTAATCATCAAACTGACTTGATTGTAAGATATTTTAGTATTGAGCAAAATGTAGCTTAACACATATCTAAGTCCACTTTCAATGCTTTACTCCAACACCAATATGACAGGTCAAGACGGTTGGAAGAGGTATTTCTTGTATATCTTCATTATTTATCTTATTGTCTTTTGTGTTTTTGTCTGAAAAATATAATAACATAGTAATACCAGGTTACCAAAATTTGTGTTTAACATAGGTAATATACCAACTAGGAAAAAATATATAATTTAATAAAAATGTATCAAAATTCTAAGTAAGGAAAATGTTTTTGATTGAACTACAAGTTCTGACAAAATGGTCTTCATCATGGCCAGTGTCTATAACAACTATTTCTGTCTTCCTGGAATTCAGTGAAAGCTGAAGCAGGAAAATATTTCCAGCTTACAAGCTGGACCGTTAAATAGCTGTTTAATAAATATTGTATAACCAAAGCTATGTAGCAAGTTCAAGTATCTCATGTAGGTAGTGATGTACATAAGGTAAAGGCCATATGTTGATGTTAACACTAGTTTAGTTCATCTCAACATATACTAGTTAAGTATAAGCAACTAGCTGTTGCTGGTAATCTTTGATTTGGTGCATACTTCTTATAATTTCAATGTTGATACAATCTCTACGGTGTATCCTATTGTTTCCAGTTGAGAGAAATGTGAGTTTGCCAAAAAAGCAAACTGAATATGGTTACAATATAATTAATTTATTTTTAAATATTAAATAATGCATATATTTTCTTACTAATGAAAGTATGGATTTTTAATTAATTAAAGTCCTTCAAAAATTTAAAAATTTGTATATGTGTATTGTCATTTTAAAGAGTATAGGACATCCTATCATAGGTAATTAGGTTTTATTTATTTGCAAACTTCTGCTTTTTGTCTTATATAAGTTCATTAAGTGTTTAATGGAAAATAATTAAATAATATTATTAAAGATACTATTTCAGGAGTTGATATTTTCATGCTATTTATTTCAATGTGTCGATTTTCAAACTAAATTATTTATTTTTCTCGACCTGAAAACAGTAGTGTTTGGAAAATGGAAGAATATGATATAGGGATCATGACCAGTAAACTTAATTAGCCCTCGGTATAGAGAACAACCATCACTATGTCTGGTCAGATATTTTTGTTTATATAATACTATATATGGTTAAATAAAACTCTCATAAACGAGAATATTGCATTATATTTTTCTCCACACATTGAAGCTTTTTGCTGATTCTTAGTATCAGCATTATCATTACTTTTAAGTACCTTTAGCTCTATGATTACATCTGAGTCCAGAATGTAGTCACAGAAATATAAAGTACTTAAACAGTAATTATAATGCTGATACTACCAATCAGTGATGAGCTTCAATGTGTAGAGAAAAATAAAGTGCAATATTCTTGTTTATGAGAGTTTTATTTAACCATATATAAATCAAAAGTAAATTTATATGCTTAGTAGAGTTGCAAATTAAAATTCACCGTACCATCGAATCAGCAGTCATTCCGTGGATTTTGCTGTCACACCTTCTGCAAAGGTATGTAGTACCTGTTGAGTAAAACATTGTGGGACATCTGTGTGACCAAAAGTTTTAGAAAAACCGTTCAAGATGTCTTGAAAGTGACTCTATAACTGTTTTTATAATAGTTACTTCAAATATAATCAATATATAGTAAACCTCTTTAAAACACACCCTATTAAACCAGTTTACTTATAACTGATTGTTTTGAATATAAATCACGCCATTTATCAGTCATTTTAACAGCCACTCTGATGTGGTGCTTAAACAGGTGCTGACAGGATGATGTTTCTGCAGCTAATTGGTTGTCGTTTTAAAGTCATTCTTAAACTTATGGTCTAAAAAAACATCAACAATGCTCATGCAAATACTGATGTAAATTAGTTGTAGACACTTGATTAGATAAATAATCTTTCTAGACTGATTAAAACGACCATCTTTTTATTCTTGAATAATATTTCTTAAATAAATATACACCCTGCCCTACCCAAAATGTCACTAGTTTGAAACATGGCTTCTCTTCCTTAAACAGCTTCAAAATGCTTTCAATATTAATTTGAGAACATTGTAACTGAAATTTGAAAAATTTAACACTGCCATTGAATTTTACATTTCAGTAACCACAGTGGATAAGTTAACTGATTTTGTGATAACTTTTTGCTTTACAATGAACTTTCATTAAAACAAACAACTCTCAGCCCCAATTATTCTGGTATGTTCTATTGTGTGTGAAGTAAATAATATATCATTATATACATATTACTACTATATAGTAATATATTTTGAGTTTTACTATATTTTTTTTATATTAGTATATTTAACACACATACCTTTTTTGCTTTTTTTCTTCAAGGCATATTGCAATAACTAAAAAATAATAAGAAAATAATAATTATTGTACAAGGAATATTGATATATATATATATATATATATATATATATATATATATATATATATATATATACACACATATATATAAATAAATATATATATATATATATATATATATATATATATATATACATATACATATATATAAATAAATAAATATATATATATATATATATATATATATATATGAAGTTAATAAATTACTATTGTAAGTAATTTTATCCACCATTAAGTGCAATAATTTTACCACTTAATGGTGGATAAAATTACTTACAATAGTAATTTATTAACTTCATAAAGTCAGTGCAACGGAAAAACAATGGATAACGTAAAATATCAAGAATATATATATATATATATATATATATATATCGCAATATGTATTCTTGTGTATTAATAAAGAACGTAGTCAAAATACAAATACAAGAATTATAATTGAATTTACAATTCAAAGCTTTTCGTTGGCTAACAGTACCAACATCATCAGGAATTGTTTTCAATCGCTCCTGGGATCTTCATCAGTGTCTAAATGATCTGCTAGGAGTTGTTGATGGGTTAAGCGGTGGCGGTTTTAAAATCAGGTTTTAGATTGTGTCAAAGAGTATATGTGATTTGTATTGAGTCTGTTTATTTAATATGATTGTTGTTTTGTGGGTTTGTAAATTTCATACTCAGGCGTTATCATAACATCTCGACACACTAGAACAGTATGCAATTGAGCAGACCCAATACAAATAAAATACACTGTTTGACACAATAAAAAATCTGCCTTTAAAACCGTCACTGCGAACCCAACAACAACTCCAAGGGGAACATTTAGACACTGATGAAGATTGAGACTTGCGATTAAAAACGTTATGTCTCAGTAAGTTTAAAAAAAAACTAAAGTTCAGATATTTGTGAACTAATCTTAAGTTAACAATATTTTAAAATAATAAACAAATACTAAGAATGGAACATTTTTGTACTAGATTTTGTGATTCAAAAGCCATCAAATTATTTCTTGTGAGAAGTATTGTTTGTTAACTAATCAGGAAAGGACCAGGCACAACGAGATTCAAAATGACAAATTGTATCAAAAGATTTTCTTTATATTTATGTCAAAACCACAGTGAAATGTTTACCTTTCAGTTTGGGGAAAGCCTATATATAATTGGTGTAATTATGATCAGTTTATCCGCATATAATTGTATTGCAGTCTAATATATGTACTTAATAGGTTTAGGTTCTTCATACTTATGAAATTAGTCAGTCACTTATGCAATGGACAATTTTCCAAATGGTGTAATTAATATGTAAATATACAAAGTAAGAGGAAAAAATCATTTAGGGGGAACCTATAAATTGTTTTAAAAATATTTTCTTAGGTTTAGGCTACTTACACGGACATTAGGTGAGAGCTTTGCTTGCAATGGATTGTTTTTACTCCAAGTGTAATCTAAGGACTTGAGATTCCAACACATACTATGCAATGGGAGATTTATTTTTGCTAGTAATGTTTTTGAAACTGTAATTTCTTTTGGGGTTTCATCAATAACCTAGAACAAAGAATGGGAGATTTATTTTTGCTAGTAATGTTTTTGAAACGGTAATTTCTTTTGGGGTTTCATCAATAACCTAGAACAAAGAAATAAAGTGGTTAAATTGAAAAATTTAATATATTGCTTAATTAACACACACAATCGACTTGACATACTCAAAGACTTAATAAATAAATAATCTTTACAGTTAGAATTCAGATTTTAAAAATGGATTTATTGTATTTCTCTCTTACTGAAGAGTTATTTCTTAAAATGTTTTATGATTCTTCGTTGAATTTTATAGATTTCACACTTTAATTCGTCATATTTTATTATAACTGTAATTATACTGTTATGATGTTCAGCATAAAGTCCTCAAAAAAATTAAAGAAGGAAGTAAAATTATAAGAAGCTTAACTTATTTATTGCTGCCTTTAACCATGATTCTACATCAAATGCTGCAGTGTCTTATATTATGTAAACACGTTTATCTTTTGAAATTTATTAGATATGTAGGGTAAGTCAATAAGGACTTTAAAACTTTGAAAATTCATATAAATTTATTAAATTGAGCCACAGAATTGGTAGATGGCTTATTTTCTATGAAAACACTTCTTGTTTTACTCAAGCAGTGTTTCAGAAAAAAAGCACTTTAAAATCATATAGAAATTTATTGACATGAAATATGTTATTATAAATCGCATTTATGTTTGATGTGACCACCATTGGTGATTTGGCAAACATCCCACTAGAAATCAATTTCTTGCTATACTCGTTCTAGCAAATCGGGCATAAGTTCTGCCTGTGCAGCGAGGAACATCAGATGAGCAAGGTGGCCTTGCAATTGACCTGAAAACATAACCCACTGAACAGGGAAGCAACCATTTAAAAAATCTAGTACTTCTTTGAGGAAATGAAACACTCCCCTGTCTTGCTGGTGTTAGAAAGGTACATGCTATTCACCTTCATCCAAATGAAGAATCAAAAAGTTCTCCAACATACAAAGACACAAAATATCATTGACATCTCTATCCATGAAGAAAAAAGGCTTGTGCCCTTTAAATTGACTGATTCCACTAAAAATCCCCTTTCAGGCTGTCAAAAAACGTATTCAAAGGTTTGTTTTGGGCTTTTGCTTCCCCAGACTCTGCAGTTGTGTTTGTGTGGGGGGGGGGGGTTACTTTACCACTGAAACATAGACTAATTGCTGAAGATTAATAAGTTCACCAATCCTTCATCTTGCTCTGTCTGATCTAACATATCAGCATAGATTCTTTGAGAAATTTTATCTAATACACAGACACACACACGCGCACACATACACACATTGTAACCCCCCTCGGTATTTGTAAAGTGGGCTCGAGGTGGGAATTGACTTTTTTTAAAAACTTTAATTAACTTTATCCACTTGTACTTACAGAGACTCGCCGGGTCAATTGTTTGTATATACAATTGTGTCTAACTACGACTAATTCAGGTAGGCTGGCTGTCTGTTTAATAGTTCTATCAAAGGTTATATTAAATTCTTGTTTATGTTTATAAAATCGATTTAATTTTCAAAACAATTTTATATTCAAAGTATTGCATATTTTCACAAATTAAAATATCTAAGTTTATAGCTCTTAAAAAAGCTTTTAAGACAGAGCTAGGTTTATGCACGCTATCATATATTTACTGCTTTGATAGAAACTAAAATATTTTTAAAAAATTAAATTTAAAACATACATTTGACAATCACTTACACTCATGTGGCTTTGTTAAAACGAATAATATTAATTACCCCTGTTCATTTTTAAATTTTGAAACAAACTAAACGTAAAAAAGAAACTAATAACCTTTCCTGTTTTTAATTAGTTTAGAACATTACATCATTAAAGTTTTATAAAAATTTGTACGATTGCTAGCCCATCTTGCTCCTCCCTCTGAGACGTGTTGTGAGAGAGTGCTTTGTCAATTTCCTACAGAAACTTAACATGTGAATTCGAAAATGCCCCCATCATTGTGCACTCAGACACTTTGTGAGAATTTCCTGCTGGCTCTGTCGATGGAACATCTTTTAAAAAAACAAAAAATTTTTTAAGCAAAGCTTATTTTAGATTTACTAAGCAACAAATATGTCATATAACATACATATTGCAATTGGAATTTATTTGCTATGTTACATATATATATGTGTGTTGTATCACAATATTTCACGTTGTCCATTATTTTTCCATTGCACTGACTTTATGAAGGTATTGTTATTACCTAAGGTAAAATTATTAACATTTGTTGATTCCATCTTCGCGTGAGCTACTAGTAATCACTAAACACTTTCAAATGTTTCAAAAGTCAGTGCAACGGAAAAACAATGGATAACGTAAAATATCAAGAATATATATATATATATATATATATATATATATATATATATATATATATATATATATATATATATATAAATAATATATATTACCAACCAAAACTAACCTAAAAATATATAAATAAGAGTAATACAAATTTATTGAATTATACAATTCACAGCTTTCGTTGGCAAACAGTACCAACATCATCAGGAATATTCATGAAGTTTTGAATTGTATAATTCAATAAATTATTCTCGTATTTGTATTTCTCTTATTTTTTTCATTGATAAGCAAGAATACATATTATATATATATATATATATATATATATATATATATATATATATATATAAACATTAATAAAAATGATTTATCAGTATGTATTTCCAGAATTAACTGATTTTGATTTTTCTTCAATTTTATTTACTGCAATAGAGTGTTAAGGTTGTAGGCTATGAGATATAATTCAAATAATTGGTAAATGTATTTTAGAATAGAGAGATATTTTTAGACAGACTAAAGACTTACAAGTTCTGTATTGGAGGACAGCTTTTCTTTTTGCTTCCCTTTTGCTTTTGGTTTTACCTTTTTCTTATCTGGAGGTACTGTCTAAATAAAATAAACATTGAATACAATAATTGTAGAATCACTATACTAACCTAATTTTATAATATGTTTTTAAGGGGTGAAAGAATACAAAGGGTATTTTATTATATGTTTTATGTATATGAAGAGTTTCAGGGTGTAAGGGTTGAAAGTATAAGAGAAACTTTATTAATAACATAAAGGTAAAAAACCAACATTTTGTAAATAGCATTGTCCAACTTGGCACCCACCATGTACTTTATCAGCATCTATGTTAATATTTTAGTGTATTATGTAATTTTACGAGTTTAAACATTTAAAATTTTTATTTTTTATGAAAAACAATACATTTTGGTTCAATTATTAGATGGTCCTGACATGTTCCTTGTGGAGTTGTTTTTTTACCTTTTTTAGCTTCTACTTGTATTATCCTTCACTTTCATTTATGCAGTTCTGCTGTATTATTAGTGGTAGTGTAAGCAATAATTGTGCAAATTTTACAAACCCATGTGACTGAATTTGGTAATAAGTGTAGTCAGTTATCTGAACTTGAACCATAGATATTGTGTATCAA
This sequence comes from Prosapia bicincta, assembly GCA_036971475.1. NCBI lineage: Eukaryota > Metazoa > Arthropoda > Insecta > Hemiptera > Cercopidae > Prosapia > Prosapia bicincta. The sequence goes on along the minus strand of JBAIZL010000006.1, from coordinate 97,210,348 downwards.
AAATCCTTTGCTTCTGTTGATATTGGAACTTTGGGTTTTGAAATTATCATGAAGAAGTAGAAGTAAGAATTATAATCTTCAAAATGATGCTGCTTTGAAATCATCCTATTCTATTTCTTTGCTTGGTGAATAGGAATTAATAGGTACCTTAATATTCATAATTTTACATTCAGGATATATTCGTGCTTTGGTACAACATATGTATGTGAGAGCTTTTAATCTATGAAAATTAAAAAAATAAAAACTGATCCTGCCTAATAGACTCATATCCTGATGATGCATTAAGAGCAGCCTGTTCAGGGGCGTAGCTAGGGGGGGCCCCTTTAAACCAATTAGTTTTAGCAGAAAAATAATATATAAAATAAATTTATTCTACTGCACCAATACTAGGAAGCAAAATTAATATTGACTATTATATTTGTGAAGCGACACTACGTTCCATGGCTTTGTACCTGCACTGCGAGCAAAGCTAGCATCTGAGTGTGAACACATTGTATTTGCTGATGTTTGTAGTGCTGCTACCTGCCACTTGACCTTGAGATTGGCACTTGTTGCTCCACTTTGTATTTATAATTATACAAAGAACAATATAAACAATTAAATACTGTAACTACAGCTTTCATAAAAATAGAGTGATTTATTTATATTTTATTATTTTTTACTTTGAGTAAAATTGAAGTTTGTTCTTTGAGTAAAAGTTATTGATTGTTGTGATTCGATTACTAAATAGCTCAATTTTACAAAATTTATTTTATAGCCTAGTATGTTTTAGCAAAACAGCTTCCAAATTGTATAATTTTAAGTGCCAAAATAGCATAAAATGTTTTAGAGATAAAAAGTCCAAAACTTCAACAGTTCGGCTACATTTACAATATTGTTTATAAAAATCACACAAAGTACAAACATATTAAACAAACAAACACAATACAAATCACACATACTCTTTGATACTATCGAAAACCTGCCTTTAAAACCGTCACCACTTGACCCGACATTTTCAAGCAGAAGACACTGATGAAGATCGCCACATAGCGATCGAAAACAATCTATCTCAGTAAGTCTTAACAAATTTACAAAATTTAGAGTTTTGATAGTCATAAACTATTGTTAAAGGGATTAATATACTAATATAATAATAATATATATGCTATAGTAATTATTATTATATATCGAAATCTTGTTGATGTTCATGACGAGCTGGTTGTTAATTTTTATTACACTTTTGCTATTACTTACGACCAGACTTTTTGTAACTAAAAGTTGTTAAATTGTTAACTTACACTTGGAGGAAATGTTTTCGTATTACGACGGAGACTGAAGAAGTCGTAAGACGAAAACGTTTCCTCCAAGTGTAAGTTAACAATTTAACAACTTTTAGTTAACAAAAAGTCTGGTCACAAGTAATAGCAAAAGTGTAATATTATTATATTATCTATGATTATTGTGACACCTGCTTGCATATCTGTGAGTCAGATTGGCCTCTATATACAAAAGGGTTGACAGCTTTATTCTAAAACTTGGTCTTACCTTCATATGGAAGAGTCTGACTGTAATAATAGTTCTAAAAACATTTCTAAGCAAATCCAGATCTACATATTCAACAGGTACTTCAATACAGGGTTCAGGAAACTGTATGATGTTCCCCCAGTCCATGCTTCCAGATTGGAATGGGCAGGTACCAGGAATTGTTTGATCTTCAGCTACCATGCGATCAAATATGTTTTCAGATTCACTGACTCTTTGCGAAAGAACTTTTTTCGCCTTTTTAGTACTTTTTGAATTCTTTATTTTACCAGAACTCTTGGAGCTTTTACCAGCTGTATTTTTTACATCTTTATTACCTTTTGCATCTCTTTTAGTTTTAAATTTTTTTGATTGGTTTGTATTCCCTATAACCACTGGTTTATCAGTTATGACATCCTCTTGAATTGAATCTTCCTTTGGTTCCCATGTTTTAAGCTTGGAATCTAATAGTGGACATTCCAGTTCCAAGCGAAATGTATGTTTAACTTTCTATGAAAATAAACATGTTATTTAATGTTTTATTACTAATAGTACAGTACAAACATTTAAAAAGTAATACCTACCTTTGTTGTAAAATTACTTGATTAAATTTTAAGTAAGAGTCAAAACTAAGGTTTAGAGACTACATGATATTGAAATCTTGTTGCTGTTCATGACGAGCTGGTTGTTAATTACTTATTACACTTTTGATATTATTTGCAACTAGACTTTTTGCTAAACAATGTTAAAATGTGTAAGTTAACAATTTAACAACTTTTAGTTAGCAAAACATCTGGTCGCAAGTAATATCAAAAGTGTAATAAGTGACTATATAATAAAAACATACACAAAACTCACAAATTAATAATTTATTTACTCATATGCGTTTCAATGACCAAGTCACCATCATCAGTGAGTGTTACTACTACAAACTCTAACTTACAACAGTTGTAAGTTAAAGTTTGTAGTAGTAACACTCACTGATGATGATGACAAGGTCATTGAAACGCATATGAGTAAATAAATTATTAATTTGTGAGTTTTGTGTATGTTTTTATTTGTTTTTAACATAACCCCAGAAGCTAAGCTCAAAGAGTATTTGTTTTGACTATATGATATTATTACTTTTCAACTTGTCATTCAAAATATTATCTTATCAGCTCTAGTCATTTGTAAATAATTTACATAAACCTTCACATGAAAATGTTCATGACAGTTTCTATAAAATAAATTCATATTTTGCCATAAATTTATCCTATTAATAAATGATACTTATCTAAGTGAATACGTAAGGGCTTACTTGCTGATGCGTTTAGAAACAATCGTATTTACTTAGTAAAGTATCATTTAATTATAGTTTAAAAGTGAATTCAAGATGGTTACAAGAAGCAAATTTAATAAATTTATATTTTAAAATGTATTCTAAATGTTACATTTTATATACAGGCATCTACCATCAGGACTATAATTACAACATTTGTTGATTCCATCTTCACGTGAGCTACTAGTAATCACTAAACACTTTTATATGTTTTAACTTGCCTATAGTAGCACTTACTTTGCTTGTTGAGGACGGCCGTTTTGGGAGATGTGTCCCTTCGTCAACTCAGACCATAATTGATCTCAAGGTTTACGTAGGTTAGGGTGGGGGTGGGATATTTTGGTGGTGTGGGTGTATTTTGTGTGTATTAGGAGTTATGATGTCAAAAAGTATGTGTGAGTTGTAATGTAATTGTGTATTGAGTATGTGTGTAAGGTGTAGTTTGAAGTGCCTGTATATTTCGTATTGTTCGGTTGTGTAGCGTTGGTTATTTCTGTGTTGTTTATGAAGAATTTGTAGGTTAGATGTTATGTCTATGTAGTCATGTTTTGTGGAGTTGAGATAATCGGCGAAGTTTGATTGGTAGTTATTGTTTTTTAGTGCTTTTATATGTTCTTGGTAACGTGTGTAGAGTGACCTCCCTGTCTAGCCTATGTAAAAACTGGGGCACGAACTGCAAGTTAGTTTGTAAACTCTAATGGCGTTGTAAATGTCGTTGATTTTGTTGTTGGGTTTAACAAACAAACAATTTAAACCCTCAACAAACAATTTAAAAAAATGACAAAAAATGAAAAAATATGACAAAATACAAATACAAGAATAATTTATTGATTATAAAATTCAAAGATTTTCATTGGCAAACAGTACCAACATCATCAGGAATAATAAAGAATATCAAACATACAAGTGTTGGTTAGATCTAACAAACAGTGTTGCCAAATCTATTGCAATATTGTCAAATTTATTAATTTGCTGTCTTAAAATTACATTTATTGAATAAAGTGTCAAATTTTGTATTTGTTCATTTATCAATTTGTTATTACTGTTATATTTCTAAAGCTTCCAAATTTAGATTTATAATTATATTTCATATAAATTTACATATTATAATAAATTTTGGTCAACATTGCAAGAGCTAATATTGTGATATGTTTGCTATAAACAACCAAAAGTTTGTTAATGTAATGCAATTTATTCTTTTCTTATTTGTTCTTAATTTTTTATTGTATATCAGCTTAGTTATAGAATACCTTTTTATTAAATTTTTCAGGTGCTGGTTTTGGTACGCCAATGATTCGAATTCCAAATACTTGCAATGCCCCAGAGAATTCAAATTCATGAGTATCTCTTAATTCCTTGTCGTTTTCTGTTAATTGTATTCCATCCAAAAACAGAAGATGGGGACTAGAACTAGCTATTATAGATTTATAGTCTGTACACACCTGGAGCAAAGGTTTAAACTTGACTATCATACATTTAAGTCCCATAGATTATCACATGAACATGCACACACTCAACATAAACACAAACACACACACACACACACACACACACTTATCTCAATCAAGAATTATATTTGGATGCTTTTTGAAACTTGACTTTCTTTATCTTAACATGTTAATGTTCCTATAGTTTTTGAGTAAATAATATTTTCTATATCATCTTCATAAATAAGAGTTTGTGTAAAACTTGTTAGTGCTATTGTAGCATAGCATTACTATTGTCTATTAATACTTACAACTTTTTTTAAAAAATGTTTTAACTTGCCTATAGTAGCACTTACTTTTTTTGTTGAGGACGGCCGTTTCGGGAGATGTGTCCCTTTGTCAACTCAGACCGTAACTCAGTTACGGTAACACAGAGTTACGGTCTGAGTTGACAAAGGGACACATCTCCCGAAACGGCCGTCCTCAACAAAAAAAGTAAGTGCTACTATAGGCAAGTTAAAACATTTTTTAAAAAAAGTTGTAAGTGATTTCTAGTAGCTCACGCGAAGATGGAATCAACAAATGTTGTCTATTAATAATCTACTTAAGCACTGTAGCATTAAGCTACTGTAGCTCTGTAGTCCTATCTGTCTTTGGGAAATAAAAATTTAATTTTCCTATACTGGAAGATTACTTTCTCTTTAGAAAATATTTTTAAATGTAAGATTTTGTTGTGGTTTGAAATATGATTATTCTATCCATCAGTTGAACCAACTATTAAAAGTGAAAAATGTGATGAAACTGTCAGGCGTTTTTACCAAACTTTATTTATTTAATTCACTATAATTTTGCATTGCATAGCAACCTCTGTATAGCAAAAGTAGCAAGAGTATTATCCAATATACTGTGATGGTGAGAATATGTTATAAAATAAGGACAAATTCATTTATCTCTCATCATCAGATGAAAAAACCAGTAAAAAATTAAAACACATTTCTACTTTTTTGCAAAACATTGAAAGTAATCTCTTTAACTGTTAAAGTAAGTTATTATAGTATGTTCGTTGATTATAATCGTTCAAGTATCTATCATATAAAAACAATATTTGTACAATGTATTAAAGATTTTTTCTAGTTCTACACTTACAGAACATGGATTTCCTTGAAGTACCAAAGATATGATGGAATTAACTTGAGTTAATATCATTATAATTGTTTCCAAATTGTCAATATTGTTATCTTCAAGATCAAGGTAACACAGATTTGTTAGGCGTGACAAATATTGTAAAGAGTCTGTAAAAATAACATGTATATATATAGTTATAAACTAGCTATAGTTATTCTATAGATATAGATATAGAATAACTATAGGCCTGTATATTTTTAACTTGATGCTTGAAAATAAGGATACGTAATTAGTCCTCGAAAGTCAACTCAGGACTTGTATACAAAGTATGATTCTTGTAAGTACACAGATAGTGTATGTGATATATATATATATATATATATATATATATATATATATATATATATATATATATATACAAAGAACTAAGTCAAAATACAAATACAAGAATTATAATTGAATTGTATTTGAATTTTGACTTAGTTCTTTATTAATACACAAGAATACATATTGCAATATATATATATATATATATATATATTGATATTTAAGTTGTCCATTATTTTTCCGTTGCACTGACTTTATGAAGTTATATATTACTATTGTAAATACTTTTATCCACCATTAAGTGCAACAATTTTACCTTGTGTGATGAGGCACCTTTCGGTCACTTGACCATT
>JBAIZL010000006.1:97156792-97199292 GCA_036971475.1 Prosapia bicincta | reverse complement strand
GTTGTATTCAAAATTAAATGTTTGCAATAAAATTTTATATTATTATTTAACTAATTAAAGACAAGCTGAACTTATAATATAAGCAAACTTATGGAAAAATGTACTAAGACGTTTGGATCGCACTAAGGGGTCTTTATCAGTGATACGTGGATATTAAGATAAATGATATAATATTAGGATCAAAAGTGATCTTTCGTTTTATGTCAGTAAGTTTCTTTGCAACTTCACAAGAATTTATTCTATATAAATAGCACGTAAAGAAATGATTTCTGAACAGATCGACTGAAATTTGAACAAATAAAAAAATTAACATCTAAACACAGTGGTCTAGGTTAGGGAATAATATTCCTAATTGAATTTACTGTCATTTAACATGTGAAAGAGAAGTAAGAAAATAAAAGATAAAAATGTTTTTGCATTATAATAAATAAAGTTTCTGTTTACATGTGTTATCTTTATATGTATAATAATTATAATTTAAGTCAAATAAAATTCGATTGTAATTTTTAAAAAATGCAAGTTTTAAGCAGTTTTCCGCTCATTATTAAGTTTCCGACCCCATATACCAACGTAAAAAATGTTAGTCTGTAATGGCATGTATAGCGGGAACCGGGCGCGCAGTAACTACAGCGCACTGCACTACGCCAAAGTCAGTTTATTTTTATACTAAACTTAAAACCTAAATATTTAACTTTTGGTTATATTATTAAACAAAATTACTATTTACCTACATTAAAATATACCTATGAAGTATCCAGTCAGGATAGATTTAGTTGTAATTTTCTGCTTCGGCAATAAGTCTAAATATTTACCAAAATGACAACCAAATCTATCCTGACTGGATAATTCATAGGTATATTTTAATATAGGTAGATAGTAATGTTGAATAAAATTATAACCAAATCTATCCTGACTGGATACTTCGTAGGTATATTTTAATATAGGTAGATCGTAATGTTGAATAAAATTATAACCAAATCCATCCTGCCTGGATACTTCTTAGGTATATTTTAATATAGGTAGATAGTAATGTTGAATAAAATTATAACCAAATCTATCCTGCCTGGATACTTCGTAGGTATATTTTAATATAGGTAGATAGTAATGTTGAATAAAATTATAACCAAATCTATCCTGACTGGATACTTCGTAGGTATATTTTAATATAGGTAGATAGTAATGTTGAATAAAATTATAACCAAATCCATCCTGCCTGGATACTTCTTAGGTATATTTTAATATAGGTAGATAGTAATGTTGAATAAAATTATAACCAAATCCATCCTGCCTGGATACTTCTTAGGTATATTTTAATATAGTAATGTATAAAACAAAAACTAGACGTAGTGCAGTGCGCTGTAGCTACTGCGCGCCCGGTTCACGCTATAGGCATACATCCATTATAGAATAATATTTAAAATGTGAAAAAAGTAGCTTTACGTATTTTCCGTGGGAAAAAAAGTTGATATTCGTGTTCTACGTATCGAAAAAAATAATTTAAAACAAAAGAAATTGAAAAATACCAATGTTATTAGGACTATATTTTTACCAAAATAACAATATACAATCCTGTTTTAATCTTTCACTAGTAATATTGTTCTAAATTTGTCTCCTTGTCCTAAAATGCAAAAACATCTCTGCTTTAGATAATGATTGTACAACTAATAAAATCTATAAATAAATAAATCTTCTTAAACTGCAAAAACATTTTATTCATTTCCAGATGAACATTTCGATCCCAAAGTAACAATGATCAGAGAATATTACTAGAAGGCTAAAGCTTAGCCCAGTAATTTCCTCTAGAGATGTTTGCTTTGCAATCGAATCGAAATGTGCATAAAGACATAAATAAAATGGTTTTGAGGTTTAAATTCAGATGTTTTATTTATTTATAATATTTATTAGTTGTACAAGCACTAGTTAAAAATTACACAACTAATACAAAGGTTAAGCAAATCCCACCAATAAATAAATGTCAAAATAATGAAAATAACAAAAATCAAATTTAACAGTTAAAACATAAGAAAAAACAATTAAAAATCAATAAATTTTAAAAGAGAAATGTGTTTTATAAATACCAGTAGTGCCAATTAATTTGTTATTTTGTTTGATCTACTTTAACTATCAACATTAGTAAAATGAACGTTTTGTTCTAGAAATAATAGTATAATTTCTTCTGAATAATAACAATATAAACTTCTCTAAAAAATAATTAATCACTGTTTTGGTATCACTTGGCAAAAAACCAATACTTACAGATATTTTTCAGCAAACGCATGTTGCACTAGGTCAGTGCATTAATAGACGCCTCTGCTGAAAAATATCAGTAAGTAGTTTTTTTTTGCCAAGTGGTACCAAAAGTGTAATTTATAAGAAAAATCTCAAGATGTACAACACAAAAACTGCAGGTTATAATCATTTATTATTGCAACCATAAATTTTTAGTCTTATAATTTAAAATTTTATATTTCAATTAATACAATCAGTTATAAAAATAATTTTTTTACAGATTAAACCTGTAATAATTGCAATGAAAATATTGGAAAGAACCCCAATACCACAAAAATAACAAATAAAACAAGTTACTTAAGATTAAACCCTTAAGTACATTTCGATGACCATGTCATCATCATCAGAGGGTCTTAATACAAAATTACAATCTAGCAAACAAGAAGTTACAAACTAGAATGATCCTCTGATGATGATGACATGGCCATCGAAATGTACATAAGGGTTTAATCTTAAGTAACTTTTTTTATTTGTTATTTATGATTATTTTTGTGTTGTGGTTTTCTCCAATATTTTCATTGTAATATATTGTACCACTGTGCTCTTGATATTGTGTACTGTAATAATTGGTGGAAAATACTGTGTAGTACGTATAAAATTTATTATAAATAATCCATTTGATAATAAAATGAAAGTTGTTAGTAAAATGTTAATAACGTGGAAATAAAAAAAGAATAATACACAATATTAAATTGTGACTCTCGGGGGAGTGAATACTTTCACAGCCACTTATACTGAAATTTTGAATTGAGAAAAACATGTAATTTTGCGTCTATGAAGGTTTTCATTTTGAATACTTTGGAATAAAAATACAAAACTTGTTATTATTGCTATATTGAATTATTTGTATTGATTTATCAAGATTTAAATAAATTAATATATCTAATAACTGTAACTGTATGAAGCAACTGTGGCGTAATGTTTATTTTTAAATAAATAAAACCTCTAAACCACAAATAACTTTTATTTAAACCTTAGGTTTTATTTATTTAAATATATCTAATAACTGATCAAAACTACTCAGTAATAACAATTTCCCTTAACAATGTTTATTAAATAATGTAATACAGTATAAACAACGTGTTAAAACAGTTGTACATAATGAGTAACATAAAATCAGCTGATAAATTAAACCATATGTTATTTAATTCACTTTGAGATTACTCATAGCGTAACCTGACGGAAACTATGCGGTTGCAAAATTGTGTGTTTATGTCTATCCAATACGTTTTTGTAGGCGTCGCTAAAAAAGTTTTCACCTCAAAAATAAGACCCCTCCCCCCACTTATTAGGAAAGTCACTACGCTGAGAGAATTGCTTTCAGTTTTAGAAATTTATATTTTGTTCACTGTAAACGATTCCTAATGTGTAGTCCATTTTCGAGCAACTGGGGAAAGTGTAACATTTTTATTCCATGTTTTTAAAACCACTGGCAACCCTCATTTAATCAAGTACACATTATTACTATCTTTAAAATAAAATTATAGGTTTACTTAATAAAAAATGCTATTTTTAAAAGTTGTTCAAACATAACAAACGATCAAAAAACTTAAACATGATATCGAAACAACCAGTTGCACATTAAATAGAAATAAAAGTAAGGGAATAAAATAAAATTTCCACATTATTGCAATGGTTTTTGCCCATATTTCAACATTAAATCCAGAGTTAATTAATTCAACACTATTTTGATGACTTAAAAAATAAACCCCATCTGGACGATCCGGGTAAATTAAGCAATTAAGTGATTTCCCATTACGTGAGCGGATCATTTGTTTTGATAAGCCTTAATGTATGCCAGAGTAGATGACGGATAATGTTTCACTCACAGATGAGCTTTGGCAGGTGCAATATATCCGAGCATAGATTAAACAACGTACTATAGGGAATATCGCACTACAAATCAAATTCAAGTAACGGAATTGTGCTTTGGTGATTTTACTTGTTGGAAAGTATTTCCGAGTAAGAAAGCCTACCTATGTAGAAACTAATGAGCGCGTGTGTATGTATGTATGTTTGTGTGTGTGTGTGTATGTGTGTGTGTGTGTGTGTGTGTGTATGTGTGTGTGTGTATGTGTGCGTGTGTGTGCGTGTGTGCGCGTGCGCGTGTTTGTGAGTGTGAGTGTATGTTCTTGTTGTTTCTTGCAAGGCTTTTATAAGGCTTTTCAAATAATAAGCATATAGCCTACATGTACTAAAATTTAAAGGTCATTGAGTACCTGTAATTTTGGAAGTATTTAAATTTATAAAAAACTTAATTCACACATTTATAAATTTCTGGCTAATTTAGCTAAGGATAAAATGCAAGTGCATTTTACTTTCATAATTTTGCTTTGGAGTATAAGTAAGCTCCCTCTATCCCTCTCGGAATGTCAGTAGGGCACTGCTCTAAAAGGGATTTTTCGTTGCACTACTGATCTCTGCACACGTTAAAAGTGTACTTGCACGGGGATAGATAATTAAAGTTAAGAACAGTACGGCTGTCTGATTGTGTTCTCTATCCTGTTGTGTAGAAGCTTGATCTATAGTAAACTACATGATTTATATCTTCAATTCAAGTAAAGACAAATTGCAATATTTTAGCCCACAAACTTACTCTAGAAAACAGCTACAGTTAAATATGAATAAAAAATAACACAGTTGTTTGAAAGTAATTGATACACTTGTGGAAGAAGTACCAATTTAGACCGTAAGGTAGCAGCACTTGGACAGTTATAATGGAACTAAACTTTAAATAAGACTGTGTAATTTAAATAAGACTAAATGAACTGGACTATATACATATATAATATTAATTTGCCCTAATATCAATACATGCATTATCATATATAGGTCCTTTTTTTATTTTTAACTTTAATTGACAAGTGAATGTTAAACACACGTATACAATTACATACATGTAATTGTGGATAGAGATCAGTTTTTGTTCAATCAACTATTTATTAAAAAACCCAAGAAATATTAAATTACCTACATTATTGTTTTCCTAAAGATGCACTAAAAGATTTTGACTTTACTTTAAGTTGTTTTTAACAGTTTGTTTACAGTTTGTAAATAGGATACATATAGAACCTTATGACAGATTACAGTAAAAAAACAAACTTTGCATTACGTTACCCTGTACTGTAATTACTGTCACGGCACTGTAATTCTGTAATTACTGTCACGGCACTGTAATTCTGTAATTACTGTCCCGGCACTGTAATTCTGTAATTACTGTCCCGGCACTGTAATTATAACATGCAACTAATGAAAAAGTAATTGTAACTCTCTATTGGAATAAATATTGAGTCTTAGGTGAAATGTCTAGAATTACTGTAGTTGTTGGATATACTTAGAGTACAATAAAGAGGGCCCGGAGAACTGAGGGCTTTACTAGCGAGGCGGTACGGTGTTAGGTTAACAAATATACTGTAGGTACAAAGTATTTTCTGTAACTTTGATTTTCTAATAACATTTTGCCTAAAGGCACAGAATTAATTATAACGCTCCGTGTCAAGTTCCTTTATATTTTAGAATTTATGTTGTGTTTATTTAAAACCCTTTTTTATGTGTACGATAACATACTCAAGTAGCTATTTAAACAAAATGTTTACTTTTTAAACGTATTGTTTTAATATATTTAATTTTTTTACGCTAAAAATGTTCTTCCTTTCAATTTCTTCTACTAGTTCACGCTCTCCCTGTATATAACTTGATCAAATTGCCAATCGTTAATAAAATACTTGTTATTCATCCTGTCAAGTTCAAATAAATTTTTCTTCTTGTAGAGGGTGACAATTGATGTTAATACAGTTTCTTCAAATATCTTTTCATTAAGGTAAAAGACAAAATAGTGAACTCAAAATCTCACCAAAAATTAGTTTTATACATTTCAATAAATGTTAACCCTAAATTCTTTACAAATCATATAACTTGTTTCCCCATATTTTAAAGTTTAAAAACTAAATTATTAAAGTTACAATTTGTAGTTAAAGTCACAATTATTCTAATTTAAAGTAAACATGAAAACCTGTAGTTGTGAAAGAGGAAATAATGAGATTCCATGTATTGAGACCCTATAAATCTTTTAATGGAAACTTAGTTTATAATTACCAAAGATTTCGAAATCTTAAAGTTGACTTGTACGATAACTTGACAATATGTTAGTAGTAGCCAAGCACTGAAGAAGGCGACATCGTTGCCGAAACTAGTTTGTTGTGTGTGTGTTTATTAAAAACGAATTTTTGGTGAGATTTAGAGTTCACTATTTTGACTTTTACCTTTGTGAATAGTTCTCACTAGCCAAGCTCTAATTAACTAAATATCATTTCATTAATTAAATTTAATAAATTAATTTGAGTTTTATGTGGGAGAAAAACTTTTCACAAATGATGCTCGTTATGTAATATAGTTATTCCGTCCCATTTAACTTAAAATAAGTTATAACATGTGATTTCATAAAACAGCTGATTTTATGTTATAGGTTATGTGGTAGAACAGCTGTTTCAATGCATAGGTTATGTTACTTTATTTATATTGTAATTATTTAATACAAAGTAAGTATAGTAAGATAAACGTTCTTTGTTGACCTAAGTAGGAATTGGCTTTAGATAATAAATGTTGTTTGTATTACTTGTTATAAATAGATTTGGACATTTTAATTAAAAGAAATTTATGATATTAATATATTAAATACATATTAAAATGTTGGTTTTTGTATCAAAAATAAGTATGGGAAGTTGATGTTTTCTTGTTGCTCCTAGCGCTATAATTTAACTATCCTCGAGTACTCTAATGAGTCAGAACTTTCCACGCACTTTAGGTTCTATGAGTACATAAAGAGTTCTGTGAAACGCTATGACAACGCTAGGAATGGTAGAACTTAGAATATCTGTAGGCCTACGATTTCAACGTCACAGCCAAGCCATGCAAGCAAAGAAATCTAACATAGTTCGACGAAACTACAAATAAAATTTATTACTTTATTTCATAAATTAAATTATCTCCATTTTAACCTATATTTTAAAATCTTTTTCAATAGAATATTACATCGGCACGAATCTCTTCAGGGAGAAATATGTTTAACCATTTTAAAGAAACACATTACTTGTAGGCCTATATCATAAAAGCGTATGAAAAATGCACAAAAGTTAGGTTAAACTAAAAGAAGTTATAGTTTTATGAAAAAAATAAAAGAAGTTTTAGCCAACTATGAACATTTATTATTCTGTGTGATAATGAAATGAAAATACATCATTATTACCTAAAGAGAAAGGAAAAATAAACAAGTTTTAAATTAAAACATTTAGTTCGACTATTATAATAACAGTAAAGCGTAATTTTAGCCAAAGAATAATAAATTTGTTTTAAGAACAATAATTTGGGGTTCGGTGTCAAAAGAGACGAAATACAAGCAAGTACACTCACGTATGTTTAACCAAATCAATCTGAAAGAAAGCCTTATTTACCACTGTGCTGATAAAAGGTGCTATAAATACGTAAAGGTATTGGAATTGCAATCTTAATTTCAACTTATACCTTGTCCAAATAGAGGAGGCAGCTAAAAGGCTACGCACGCACACTGGCAGTACCGGCACCTGCTTGCAACAATGGCACGATAATACAGTCCATTTCGATAATTAGACGTTTTCATATTTCAATTAAACCTAACACTGTGTAATAATTTTCATAACGTAGAGTTTTTAGTATATATGTAAATATCAAGAATAACTGAAGGCAAATGTAGATGTTTACTTAACAACTTGTTGGTTTAGTTCTTTCATTAAAAGCCATATAAATTGTTTGAGTTATAGAAGAAGCAAAACTCTGACAACTATTGCAGTTATGTGTTTTATAAATAACAAAGAAATTCAATAAATGCGTGAAATGTGAACATTTTCTTAAACATTTCATGTTTAAAAATCCTAATATATTATAAGTAAAAGTCAATAAATGAAATAAATTATCTATACTATTATATCTAATGGTATATGTCTGTGTGTGTTACTCAATCACGTAAAAACTGCTGGACCCTTTGAGCTGAAATTTTACATGGACATTTTAATGGTCCCTGGTTAACACATAGGCCTATTTTAATTTAGAAATTCCATCAAGGCCGCTCAAATGGCCTTGAAAACTCCCTTCACACCCAATTATCTACACTCCTAATGGAGTATATAATTATACTTGGCTTAATCACCTGATAGTAGATGCGTTAATAATCCCCTGTAAGTCACTTTTAAAAACAATTCAACAGATGATAGTAAATGTTTGTTGTTATTCATCTTTCAAGGTTAGTTATACTTTACAAATGTCTTGTTACAAGCAGAAGCTTTTCTTTCTCTTGGTTTCGCAAGACAATAATTGGTAAGTTTATAAACTATAGTTTGATATATTTATTGGGATTTAATTTCAGTTAATTAAATTCATTACAAATACAAATACAAATTAAATCAATACAAATATACACCAACCACGTACGAAGGGCGGGTTCTCTGTTAGTATTCTATAAATATCTGTATGTAGGGCTATTAACATTTATTAATCCCAATAGGCTGTATTTATAAAGCTCGTTACGAGTGAAGGGCCACATCCTGCCAGCGTGAGTGGGTGGGAAGAGGATCTCAAACCTTTCTGTTTGGACAAGACATGGTAATTGTACAATAAATGATACAACATGTACCTCCTGTAATGCGATTCCTAGAAAGGCCGATGTATAAGAGTTCGGGAGGCGGGTCAACCAGCAGTTGGCTTATGTCTAAAAAGCAGTTGCAGAAGAGTTCCAAGTAGTGCAGCCCCCTAGGAAGATAATTTCCTGGGAAATCTTCTAAACAGTTACCACTTAGAATTAAAGCTTTAAGCCCCGCTAAATGGGCCAGGCTTTTGTCCATAGCCGTAATCTGAAAGTAAAAACGCTTGATAGAGTAAAAGTATTATTTTCTGCCGACGTAGTTTATTTCGGTAATGTAACGTTTGTAATTGCCAGGAACGCTTCTAATTTAGGGCTTTGTAGTTTTATTTGTCTGCATTTGTGCATCTTTTCATTTTAGGTATTTTAGTTTCTGGAAAACCAATTCCATTTCCAGTTGTTGGTTATTTTACTTCAATTTATTTCTGGATTTTTGGCCAGACCCAGTAGGTGAAAACTTGTTTGGTTTGTTGCTCCTCCACTGCCATGAAAGCACAGAAGACATGTAGTTTCTGTGCTAGTTGCTTTGTTTATGTCTTTTAGTGCCTACAGCTGGCAATTTTACTAATAAATGGGACGGAAGAAAGAATGTGACGTCATAGCCATTTGAGTGACTCGTTCCCAAAGCAACTATCGGCGTAGTGACAATGAATGAATCTATGCTATCGTAGTTGTACAATAATGGCGTTGAAAGGGTACTATGGCAGAAAGGCTATGACGTCCCCGCATTCTATTACCTAAGGGGTGAAGTTACCAGCTGTTGACACTTGTTTCTTTCAACGGGTCCCAGGATTTTAAAAACATTTCGTTTAATTCTTACATAACTGTAACTGTAATCTAAGGGCTGCAGTTTTGAATATAATAAATAAACCAACCGTTTACCAAAAGCGTTTTACTCGTAAAATCTCCGTTTATATTCCCTCATTGTTTTTTTTTTTTTAAATTCTATACGAGCTCATACACAGTTCTACATTTATGTGAATTATTAATACGGTATAAATAAAAAGTTGAAATTATAATTAGACGTTGCAAGTTACCTCTGTGTCCACAAAGTTTCTTGTTTTTAAATCAATAATTTGAATTTTTGATGTATTGTTTTCGTAAGATGAAAATATTTCAATTTCGGACTTTTAATTAATATAACAGTATTTGATTCCATCTACAACTTGAGATACTTGTTTTCATTTAAACACTTGAACATATATTACTGTATCACTTGCCTATAGTAGCACTTATTTTCTTTGTTTAATGAAGATGACAGTTTGTCAAGTCTGACCGTAACTGACCTCTTGGTTGTTTTAGGTTATGGTGTCGGCTTTTAAGGTTATGATGTTGAAAGTGTATGTTAATTAAGATGTTACCAAAACCCCATAACCCCAACGCACTATGTCCGTTCTGTAGAAGTGATATTACAATCAAGCACAACCTGCTTGATTGTAATGTGTTGAGCGATTTGTATATACGTTACGATCTTCGTGGTAGTTTAAAGGTGGTTTTAAGGGACGATGTCACGGCTATCGACCGTGTCATCGCTTTCTTACGCCACCTGAATCTATTTAATAATATTTAAATTATGTATAATTTTCGTTTCTTTAGTTTTAGTTACAATTAGTATTAAACATTTATTTTATTTTGTTTAGTTTGGTTAGTTTTATTTATGTAACATTTATTTTAAAATAAAACTTTAGTTAGGCAATGATAACCTTGATAGGACAAAAAAAAACCTAAAACGCTCTGACAACCACCTAATACCGCTATCCTGTTCCACTCCAACCTTTTCCCACCTAAACAACCAAGAGGTCATTATTAATATACTCATCTTCATTTTTGTTGGGAATATTTCTATATGTTTGAGAACATTTTTCTGCCATTCCTAACTTTTCAATAATCTCTTTCGTTGACGCGTTTCGGATTAACTCCATTTTCAAAACTTCAATAGTACTACCCGAGAGTACTATTGAAGTTTTGAAAATAGAGTTAATCCGAAAAGCGTCAACAAAAGAGAATATTGAAAAGTTAGGAATGGCAGAAAAATGTACTTAAACGTATAGCAAGAGGTCAGTTATGGACTGGAACACATTGCCCGTAACGGCCGTCTTCATTAAATAACATTAATACTAGTTAAGTATTTAAGTAATAAGGCTCGTGTGTACTTATAGGCAAGTGCCATTTACTAAAATATGTTCAAGTTTTAACTTGTTAATATTTAAAAAATAAATCTGTTATTTATTCGCCTTAATACATCAAATGTAGGCTACATAAGATAAAGCTTGCACAAACACTTCCGTTCTACAAATACGGAAAAGTAAAATTGAAATGCGATCCAGCTGGATCTTTGATCAGCCAAGTCTATTTTATCCTTTTATATTTCCACTTTGACTAACAACTCTTTGTTTTCACATCGCTGTATCATGCGCCTATTACCTAACTCGATATCTTAGCGTTTATCTGGAAAACGTAGATGCAATAATAAAAATCTATCGTAAATTCAAATTGATTAATGAAATATTTCCTGTGATTTAACTTCCTTACAGAGAAGGAATTACTTGTGTTGGTATCGGAAATAGTTAATTCTTTAGTTTGGAGTATGGCAACATCTTTTAGGAGTCGGAAAATGTGTCCAATTTAAGCATTGATTATTTGTTAGGCATACAACATTATCACAAATTGATTAATGAAATATTTCCTGTGATTTAACTTCCTTACAGAGAAGGAATTACTTGTGTTGGTATCGGAAATAGTTAATTCTTTAGTTTGGAGTATGGCAACATCTTTTAGGAGTCGGAAAATGTGTCCAATTTAAGCATTGATTATTTGTTAGGCATACAACATTATCACAAATTGATTAATGAAATATTTCCTGTGATTTAACTTCCTTACAGAGAAGGAATTACTTGTGTTGGTATCGGAAATAGTTAATTCTTTAGTTTGGAGTATGGCAACATCTTTTAGGAGTCGGAAAATGTGTCCAATTTAAGCATTGATTATTTGTTAGGCATACAACATTATCACAAATTGATTAATGAAATATTTCCTGTGATTTAACTTCCTTACAGAGAAGGAATTACTTGTGTTGGTATCGGAAATAGTTAATTCTTTAGTTTGGAGTATGGCAACATCTTTTAGGAGTCGGAAAATGTGTCCAATTTAAGCATTGATTATTTGTTAGGCATACAACATTATCACAAATTGATTAATGAAATATTTCCTGTGATTTAACTTCCTTACAGAGAAGGAATTACTTGTGTTGGTATCGGAAATAGTTAATTCTTTAGTTTGGAGTATGGCAACATCTTTTAGGAGTCGGAAAATGTGTCCAATTTAAGCATTGATTATTTGTTAGGCATACAACATTATCACAAATTGGTTAATGAAATATTTCCTGTGATTTAACTTCCTTACAGAGAAGGAATTACTTGTGTTGGTATCGGAAATAGTTAATTCTTTAGTTTGGAGTATGGCAACATCTTTTAGGAGTCGGAAAATGTGTCCAATTTAAGCATTGATTATTTGTTAGGCATACAACATTATCACAAATTGATTAATGAAATATTTCCTGTGATTTAACTTCCTTACAGAGAAGGAATTACTTGTGTTGGTATCGGAAATAGTTAATTCTTTAGTTTGGAGTATGGCAACATCTTTTAGGAGTCGGAAAATGTGTCCAATTTAAGCATTGATTATTTGTTAGGCATACAACATTATCACAAATTGATTAATGAAATATTTCCTGTGATTTAACTTCCTTACAGAGAAGGAATTACTTGTGTTGGTATCGGAAATAGTTAATTCTTTAGTTTGGAGTATGGCAACATCTTTTAGGAGTCGGAAAATGTGTCCAATTTAAGCATTGATTATTTGTTAGGCATACAACATTATCACAAATTGGTTAATGAAATATTTCCTGTGATTTAACTTCCTTACAGAGAAGGAATTACTTGTGTTGGTATCGGAAATAGTTAATTCTTTAGTTTGGAGTATGGCAACATCTTTTAGGAGTCGGAAAATGTGTCCAATTTAAGCATTGATTATTTGTTAGGCATACAACATTATCACAAATTGATTAATGAAATATTTCCTGTGATTTAACTTCCTTACAGAGAAGGAATTACTTGTGTTGGTATCGGAAATAGTTAATTCTTTAGTTTGGAGTATGGCAACATCTTTTAGGAGTCGGAAAATGTGTCCAATTTAAGCATTGATTATTTGTTAGGCATACAACATTATCACAAATTGATTAATGAAATATTTCCTGTGATTTAACTTCCTTACAGAGAAGGAATTACTTGTGTTGGTATCGGAAATAGTTAATTCTTTAGTTTGGAGTATGGCAACATCTTTTAGGAGTCGGAAAATGTGTCCAATTTAAGCATTGATTATTTGTCAGGCATACAACATTATCACAAATTGATTAATGAAATATTTCCTGTGATTTAACTTCCTTACAGAGAAGGAATTACTTGTGTTGGTATCGGAAATAGTTAATTCTTTAGTTTGGAGTATGGCAACATCTTTTAGGAGTCGGAAAATGTGTCCAATTTAAGCATTGATTATTTGTTAGGCATACAACATTATCACAAATTGATTAATGAAATATTTCCTGTGATTTAACTTCCTTACAGAGAAGGAATTACTTGTGTTGGTATCGGAAATAGTTAATTCTTTAGTTTGGAGTATGGCAACATCTTTTAGGAGTCGGAAAATGTGTCCAATTTAAGCATTGATTATTTGTTAGGCATACAACATTATCACAAATTGATTAATGAAATATTTCCTGTGATTTAACTTCCTTACAGAGAAGGAATTACTTGTGTTGGTATCGGAAATAGTTAATTCTTTAGTTTGGAGTATGGCAACATCTTTTAGGAGTCGGAAAATGTGTCCAATTTAAGCATTGATTATTTGTTAGGCATACAACATTATCACAAATTGATTAATGAAATATTTCCTGTGATTTAACTTCCTTACAGAGAAGGAATTACTTGTGTTGGTATCGGAAATAGTTAATTCTTTAGTTTGGAGTATGGCAACATCTTTTAGGAGTCGGAAAATGTGTCCAATTTAAGCATTGATTATTTGTTAGGCATACAACATTATCACAAATTGATTAATGAAATATTTCCTGTGATTTAACTTCCTTACAGAGAAGGAATTACTTGTGTTGGTATCGGAAATAGTTAATTCTTTAGTTTGGAGTATGCCAACATCTTTTAGGAGTCGGAAAATGTGTCCAATTTAAGCATTGATTATTTTTCAGGCATACAACATTATCACAAATTGATTAATGAAATATTTCCTGTGATTTAACTTCCTTACAGAGAAGGAATTACTTGTGTTGGTATCGGAAATAGTTAATTCTTTAGTTTGGAGTATGCCAACATCTTTTAGGAGTCGGAAAATGTGTCCAATTTAAGCATTGATTATTTGTTAGGCATACAACATTATCACAAATTGATTAATGAAATATTTCCTGTGATTTAACTTCCTTACAGAGAAGGAATTACTTGTGTTGGTATCGGAAATAGTTAATTCTTTAGTTTGGAGTATGGCAACATCTTTTAGGAGTCGGAAAATGTGTCCAATTTAAGCATTGATTATTTGTTAGGCATACAACATTATAACAAATTGATTAATGAAATATTTCCTGTGATTTAACTTCCTTACAGAGAAGGAATTACTTGTGTTGCTATCGGAAATAGTTAATTCTTTAGTTTGGAGTATGGCAACATCTTTTAGGAGTCGGAAAATGTTTCCAATTTAAGCATTGATTATTTGTTAGACATACAACATTATCACAAATTGACAATAAAACAATATGAACAAAAATGTTTTAAAGTCAATTCCTACATTTTAAAGCAAAAATTTATTTTAGTAACTTTTTATTAAACAATTAGAATTAATATACATAAAGTTTCATAGCCTTTGCGTTCAAACAGTTGTTCTACTACATAACCTATAAAATAAAATCAGATTTTTTACCAAATCATATGTTCACTTATTTTAAGACAAATGGGACGAAATAACTAAATTGCATACCTTGACTCTTTTGTGAAAGGTTTTTCTCCCATTAAAAACTAAAGTTAAATCATTAATAAATTTAATTAATGAATTAATATTTGAAAAACTGTATTAACATCAAGTGTCATCATTTACAAAAAAATGCATTTGAACTTGAGTGGATGGATAGAAATTATTCTAATATCGATTGAAAATTCGAACATGATATATAGAGGTGTGATTCACTAAGATATGCAGAAACTTTGGGAGCTCATTCTACATTTAAAAATAATGAATCAAAGTTATATAAACATGGGTCCGGAAATGCTTCGTTAGCGAGCTACGGCTAGCGAAAGATTTCGTCCGGATTTCAGCTCACCGTGTAAAACGAGGTCTTCCTGAAATTCTGGTAAGGTAGATTATGGGGCGAATTCAATTGTTTCTTATAGTTTCTGACCTGATAAGTTGAATGAAACAGGTCCAGAACTGTAAGTAGAGTAGTTTGGGAGAAAACCAGTGTTAAATGCAAAAAATGGAATGAAAAAACACATTTTTTCATCTTTGCGGAACAATAACTTTGTTATTTCACCTCAAAATTGTTTATAGAACTTGCAGAAACAAAACCGTGTAAATAAAGAACACCGAAAGCGAATATTGTGATTAAATGAATTTTTATTCATAACAGCACAAAGTAAAATTAACCGGAAAACATTTATCTAATTATATTTAAAAAGTACTTAACAAAGTGAACACGTAATGGCGAACGTAAAACATTCGTTCCTTTTACAAAGCTAACCCTGCAATACTTGAGTTGAGGGTTAGATTCGTAAAAGGAACGAATGTTTTGAAACGCGTCAGCAAGTAAGCAGTTACGTATTCACTTAGTTAAGTACTTTTTAAATATAGTTTAATCAATGAATTGAAGATGATTACATCAAGCAACTTCATTTATCTAAACCTATTTAACCAAATTACAGTAAATTTTCAAAAGTGTCTCCGCCGACTTTAAAGGATTTTTCTGTTATTTTAAGGATGGTTCTTGTTGCTTTCCGTAGTTCAACAGGGCTTTCCTTTAACTGCATAAAAGCTTCATTAATACGTCTATGTAGCGCCTCACGGGAATTAACTTTGAGCTCTAAAACGTTCTCCTTCATCCTTCCCCATGTACAATAATCCAACGTATGGTCTGGTGACCTGGATTGTCAGTCTATAGGACCTCCACGACCGATCCATTTATTTGGAAACTGTTGATTAATGTAGGGGGAAACAATATTTGAAAAATGTGGCGATGCGCCATCTGTTGGCGTCATGTTGCAAGAGGAACATCTCCAAGCAATGTCGGTAGTTCTTCTTGAAGAATCTGTAAGTATGTCTGACCTGTTAAGCTCTCTTGGAAAATAAACCGTCCAGTCAGCTGATCATGAATAATACCACACCATACGTTAAAGCTAAAAACGCTGTTGAAAGTTATGTTCAGTTGTTGCATGAGGGTTTTGTTCTGCCCATGAATGTTGGTTTCGTTAATTGTTGATACCATCACGAATGAACTGTGACTCATCGGTAATTAAAATATATTTAAAGAGATAACGATGAGTGTTTAATCAAACGGAGTTCTCCAAGCAATGGACATTGTCTCCTGGATGTAAATGCTGTATTTTTGTTTATGGTAGGGATAGAGCTTGTCACACGGACTGTAACTCAATTATTACGAACAAAACAACACGCACATGGACTGAAACTCAGTTGCTACCTCTTAGAGTTATTCGAATTCTACAATTCAAATCACATCATTGTTGAACAGCTGCTTATTGTACTGCCAACTTATGAAATAAAAATTTCCCGCAAAACACCATTCTGTGTTTTTAAATGAAGCCGTACAGTATGTCAGCAGCACCTGAATGCACTAAATGCTAAAATCAATCTACTCTATGAAATAACTTTTCATTTAAGAATGGAAATTTACAATTTCTTAGTAAAAATTTCATTTGTTTAATGGGTAATTAACAAAGTTATTGTCAGTAAAATGTAAAAGGCGTGTTGAGCTGTTATAAATGAAAATTTATTTAATAAAACATCTATTCGCTTTCTGTATTCTTTATTTACACGGTTTTGTTCAGAATAAAATTTTCTGCAAGTTTTATTAAACATTTTGATTTGTTTCTTGGTGAAATAACAAAGTTATTGTTGCTAAAAATGAAAAATTGTTTTTTCACTCCATTTTTAGCATTTAACAAAGTTTTCTCAGAAACTACTTAACTTACAGTAATGAATTCGCCCTATATCTACCTTACCTAATTTCAGGAAGACCTCGTTTTACATGGTGAGCTGAAACCCGTGTGAAATCTTCCGCTAGCCGTAGCTCGCTAACGAAGCATTTCCGGACCCATGTTTTTTTAACTTTTTTTCATAACTTTTACTTACGTTTGATACCGCCAACCTTAAGACGGGCAGGTGTTTCAAAACGTCCCTCAAGTCCACCTTCCCAGTAGGATTGTTTGAAAGAGATTCCTTGATCACAGCAAGGACATCCTCGCACAGATCGTTCCGCCTTTGGAACTCACACAAGCTCTCTACTTCCTGCGCTAGATCGTACAGGACCACCGCCAGCTTGTCTTCCTGCACTGCGAGCTCCTGCAGTTGCACGGAGTTCAAGTGGTAAAGGAAAATGCCCAGAGTGGATTCTCGAAACCTTTCTTCAACCGCGCCTCTTAACGTCA
Source organism: Prosapia bicincta (assembly GCA_036971475.1). Taxonomy (NCBI): domain Eukaryota; kingdom Metazoa; phylum Arthropoda; class Insecta; order Hemiptera; family Cercopidae; genus Prosapia; species Prosapia bicincta. The sequence continues at coordinate 97,181,619 of JBAIZL010000006.1, read as the reverse complement.
GTGGATCAGCTGATTTGCATTTTTTGCTTAAAGCTTGGAATCGTTCTTCCAAGGGCGTCCATTTCACGTGTTCTATGATTCTAGGAAGCCACTCAGATCTGTCCAATCTGTCCATAATATTCTTAAGATTTTTCAGAATTTTGATAATATTTCTCAAATTTTAGGCCAGTATTACTATAATTTATTATTTACATCTTAATTTTGAGTTGTAATAATTATTTAGGATGTTTCCTAATATCAACAATAATTTTTTATCATTTCCATGGTAATAAAAGTATTTATTTTATGATTGTTAGACTATCTACGACGAGAATGTAAAAATTAAGCTTTTAAAAATAAACTTTAAAATAAAGTTTTCTATAAAATAATGATTTGTCATAATACAAATTTACTGCAAAATTAGTTTCGTTCCTATCTCTACAAAAATAACTGTCTCTGGGACCTTAAATTCATGACTGTTAAATATCTGTAACAAAAAACTGTTAAATTGGAATTATTTCCAATGAAAACCAGTTTAAGTATATTTTCTCAAAATTTGTAAATTTTATCTAAATGAAGACTTTAGCAGTGTGGATATGTTACATAAATCATCTATAAATTATCTACATAAATTTTAATATATACATATATATATATATATATATATATATATATATATATATATATATATATATATGTATATATGTATATGTGCATTATGTAATATGATTTATTATATATACGAAACATGTATAATATATACAGACATGAGATACGAGACACACACACAGATACACACACACGCGCACGCACGCACGCACGCACGTACGCACACACACACACACACACACACACACACACACACACACACACACACACACACACACACACACACACACACACACACACAGACTTCCTAGCTACATTACTTAGCCTACAATATTGTTCAAGAAAGTAACATTTAAAATTGAATTATATTTTCTTTAAACATATAAAATTTTAAACACGCTCGTAACCGTCGGTATGCTCTTTAAACTAAAATGTTTGCCAATTTGTTGTATATCAAAAACTAATCTTACAGTTACAATGCCCCTTCTTCGACACGTGCCTTTTTACATCTTCCAATGCAGAAACGTTACCGGTACAAGTTTTACGGATTTATCTCTTCATCGTGTACCTGTTGGCAACGTCTATCCGCAAGACAATTAGGCATTGGACGTTCGCCTCACATAATTGTCCGCAAGACATCCGTCGTCCAAGGAGGTTCAATAATTCAAGATACTACCTGACATTGAGGTGGTCACTGCCTTTTGAATCATTTAAACAAAAACTTTTGCGGTCCCTAGGGATCGGATCTGGGAGAAGTCCTTTCCGTACCTCCTCGGATACATAATTAACCAAGGAGTTCCTCGTAGTTTGCAGTTCCGATCCCACCATCGCTAATAAGAAATTGACCCATTTATAAGCAGGAAGGTTTCATCAAACAGTGGCAAAAGTTTACTACTCCTCTTACGGTTTTTTCTTTCTTGCATAAGTTATTAAGAAATCTATTCTAAACAGGAATAAAGTGATTTTAAATATCGCAAACCACGAATAACGATTACAGCGTTTCTACATACAAACATAACCTTACTTTTTAGAGCAATTTCGTTTATCGAGAGATTCTCCTACATAAATTAAAAAAAAAATAAATAAAAAAATAAATTACAAGTTTTCTTCGGCATGGTATACGATTATTACTTAACAAGGATGAGTCAATTTTTAAAAATTAAGATATAATAGAATTGTGGTAGTTTGAAGTCGATACAAGGTGGACATGTATTTTATCATGAAATAAAATAACATATGTGACTTAACAGGGAATTGTTAGTGCAGCAAGGAGAACGAGAACTTTTCATCCAACTTTGCCACTTAAAATACTGTTCTAGAAACTGAAGCACACGGAGAATTTAAAGAAAACGAAAATATTGAACGATATTGAAGAAATATAATTTAGAATAGCTCCAAATGAATTATGAAAAATAATCCTCCACGGGTCGTGGTCGGTGCGCTATTATACGTTTTAATGTAACTAATTATAATAGAAAGATATTTAAATTGTTTAGCTGTTTCGGTCGTCGTTATTTCTATCTGTTACCCCGGGAAGACGGCGGAATGTAATCCCTGTCACCAGGGAGACGCCAAGAACCCGTTCTGTTCCACTCTCACTATCAGAATCCCACTTTTCCTAACTGGGTTGGATTCATTTAGAAAGGGACCGGAAAATACACGATTAGCACAAACAGCTGTTTATTATAGGTTCGCTGAATAGTGCCGGTCTCTCGCGGCGACCCTTAGAACTATTAACTATTTTTCATTTACTGAGATCGAAGTTTGGCGTTAATATAAAAAAAAACGTTACAAATCTATTGTTTTTATTACGTCTTCCCACACCATCCAACTGGGACACTTAAAATACTGTTTATAAATTATTATTTTTACGTCTTCCCACTCCATCCAACTGGGACACTAAAAAATACTGTTTATAAATTATTATTTTTACGTCTTCCCACTCCATCCAACTGGGACACTTGAAATACTGTTTATAAATTATTATTTTTACGTCTTCCCACTCCATCCAACTGGGACACTTAAAATACTGTTTATAAATTATTATTTTTACGTCTTCCCACTCTATCCAACTGGGGCACTTAAAATACTGTTTATAAATTATTATTTTTACGTCTTCCCACTCCATCCAACTGGGACACTTAAAATACTGTTTATAAATTATTATTTTTACGTCTTCCCACTCTATCCAACTGGGGCACTTAAAATACTGTTTATAAATTATTATTTTTACGTCTTCCCACTCCATCCAACTGGGACACTTAAAATACTGTTTATAAATTATTATTTTTACGTCTTCCCACTCCATCCAACTGGGACACTTAAAATACTGTTTATAAATTATTATTTTTACGTCTTCCCACTCCATCCAACTGGGACACTTAAAATACTGTTTATAAATTATTATGTTTACGTCTTCCCACTCCATCCAACTGGGACACTTAAAATACTGTTTATAAATTATTATTTTTACGTCTTCCCACTCCATCCAACTGGGACACTTAAAATACTGTTTATAAATTATTATTTTTACGTCTTCCCACTCCATCCAACTGGGACACTTAAAATACTGTTTATAAATTATTATGTTTACGTCTTCCCACTCCATCCAACTGGGACACTTAAAATACTGTTTATAAATTATTATGTTTACGTCTTCCCACTCCATCCAACTGGGACACTTAAAATACTGTTTATAAATTATTATTTTTACGTCTTCCCACTCCATCCAACTGGGACACTTAAAATACTGTTTATAAATTATTATTTTTACGTCTTCCCACTCCATCCAACTGGGACACTTAAAATACTGTTTATAAATTATTATTTTTACGTCTTCCTACTCCATCCAACTGGGACACTTAAAATACTGTTTATAAATTATTATGTTTACGTCTTCCCACTCCATCCAACTGGGGCACTTAAAATACTGTTTATAAATTATTATGTTTACGTCTTCCCACTCCATCCAACTGGGACACTTAAAATACTGTTTATAAATTATTATGTTTACGTCTTCCCACTCCATCCAACTGGGACACTTAAAATACTGTTTATAAATTATTATGTTTACGTCTTCCCACTCCATCCAACTGGGACACTTAAAATACTGTTTATAAATTATTATTTTTACGTCTTCCCACTCCATCCAACTGGGACACTTAAAATACTGTTTATAAATTATTATTTTTACGTCTTCCTACTCCATCCAACTGGGACACTTAAAATACTGTTTATAAATTATTATGTTTACGTCTTCCCACTCCATCCAACTGGGGCACTTAAAATACTGTTTATAAATTATTATGTTTACGTCTTCCCACTCCATCCAACTGGGACACTTAAAATACTGTTTATAAATTATTATGTTTACGTCTTCCCACTCCATCCAACTGGGACACTTAAAATACTGTTTATAAATTATTATTTTTACGTCTTCCCACTCCATCCAACTGGGACACTTAAAATACTGTTTATAAATTATTATTTTTACGTCTTCCTACTCCATCCAACTGGGACACTTAAAATACTGTTTATAAATTATTATGTTTACGTCTTCCCACTCCATCCAACTGGGACACTTAAAATACTGTTTATAAATTATTATGTTTACGTCTTCCCACTCCATCCAACTGGGACACTTAAAATACTGTTTATAAATTATTATTTTTACGTCTTCCCACTCCATCCAACTGGGACACTTAAAATACTGTTTATAAATTATTATTTTTACGTCTTCCTACTCCATCCAACTGGGACACTTAAAATACTGTTTATAAATTATTATGTTTACGTCTTCCCACTCCATCCAACTGGGGCACTTAAAATACTGTTTATAAATTATTATGTTTACGTCTTCCCACTCCATCCAACTGGGGCACTTTATATACTGTTCTAGAAACTATATTATATTTTTACCACGTCCGATTTTTCCATAAGCACAGACCACTGTGCACAGTTTTTTCTCCCCGCGTCCGCCAACAGTCCGCAACAGGACGTCGTCCTTCCCGGTTTACTGAAGTATAACGTGAATATTTTTGTGTACATTTTCCTATACACTATAACAAAGGAAATACTTCACAAAATATTCTTGGTCACGTTACTTTCTTACGCTACGGTGTAACGTATGAATACGTTACAAATTGCAGTACGTTAACAAAGCGTTTTCAATACGCTGATTTAATGTAATAAATCAGTGGGGATACGAATATAAACGACACAATGAAAACAGAGCGAAGATCACGTGGGAGCAGGCGGTTGTAAGCATCATCTCGCCTTGTTAATGAATCCAGCTTCTGTTTAACAGTAATTGTATCCATTGAAGGCGCACAATGCGACCTAATTAATATTAAAACGGATTTTAATAACAAGAACATTGTACGTAAAACAAACAGCGTCACCGTCCGCGATGAATACACCGGGTTGGAGTTTAGTCGTTTTAAGCAAGCCTTTATCTAATCAGACAAAGGGTACTTCCACGAAGGGGGCGTAGTAACAAGCGAGTTAATTATCGCTACTCAATTAATCGGGCTCAGGTGAAGCCGTAAAAAGGTAAGGGCTTGTTTTAATGAAGGCGAAAGTGTGGCGGAAGTCAGACGAACTGAATCTTTTTCTTAATATACTCATCTTCACTTCTGTTAAAAATATTTGTATACATTTGAATACATTTTTCTGATTTTCTAATATTAAAATGTTTTCTTTTGTTGACGCGTTTCGGAATAACTCCATTAGAGGAATAGTTGTTCATCCAGGTTATTTGATTGCTACTAGTATTTAGGCGGGGGAAAGTATTTTAGTTGTATTGGTTAATGTAATTCCTTTCACCAAATTCCATTAACTGAAAATAGCAAAAAGTACACTGCATTTAGTATTCCATTTGGTCTATAATTATACTAGAATACCTTCGGTTCTCTACGTTGGTGGCAGAATTTTGAGTGAATATTTAAACATATTTTTGTGATATAAAATATAATTTCATGATAAATTTTGATGATGACATAATTATTTATACCAAAGCCTTGAAAGAACATATTGAACATGTGACAAAAATAGTAGACTTAGTAAAAATATTTAGTTAATTAGAGTTTAGCGAGAGAACTATTCACACAGGTAAGTAACAAAATAGTGAACTCAAAATCTTCCCAAAAATTAGTTTTTAATAAACAAACACTTGAGCACTGCTAAGCAGTGAGTAGTATCCAAATACTGAGGAAGACGACATCGTTGCTAAAACTAGTCTGTTGTGTTTATTTAAAACTAATTTTTGGTGAGATTTTGAGTTAAATTTTTTTACTTTTACCTCTGTAAGAAAAAATAATTCAACTGTTAAATTATCAAAATCAATCTTTGCCTAAGCCTTTTAGGAGATTAAATATGTCAAAATGTAATTTGAGGGAAGTAATTCTGTTATAGAATTTCCAAACCATAAGAACGCAAAAGATGTTCCTCCTTTTATTGCTATGGTATCTTTTTTTAGACCTTTTATAGAAGATTTGACCCTCGCAATGAGTTACGCAAGGACAGAGTTAAATCTGTATGGAGTAAAGAAGGTGAACATAGTTTTATAAAATTAGAAAGTTGTATAATAAATCCACCTTGTTTAAATATAGCTAATTGTGATGAACTATTTTACTTAATGACACAGTGAATGTGCTATAGGTTGATATAATGTAAAAAAGTGAAAATGACAAACACAAACAGCCATTTATTCAAAAGAGTTTAAAGGATCAGAAAGAAATTAATTTTATGAAAAAAAACTTTATCAATTATTAAGTATACATTTTTATAAATATGTTTCTGTGTGTTTTTTAAAAGTTTAATCAGATAGTCAAGCTTTGTCATTGTCAAGGCGTTTAGAAAATTGAAAAAAATTGGACGATGGTTATAACGCATAACAAGTTTACCATTAAAAATATTTCATGTTAAGGGTAAATACAACTCTGTAGCTGATGCCTTAAGCAAAATACATATAGTAGTGATATAGAGTGGAAATTATAGAGGTTGAATAAAAAGATGAAACTTTAAATACCAATAGGAATAGTAAACAAAATAGATGGGTCACTAAAAAGCACCTAAATATAAATTTAATGTCATAAATACCCAATAACAAAGGAATGAACTGAAAATAAGTAAAGTAACGAGTTTTAATGTTTAAAAATAAGAAAATCCTAAATTGCAAATCTTTATCAAATCTGTTAATAAATATGCTTTTTGAATATTATTAGAATCCCACAATGGGAGTCCATTTGAGACAATATGGAGCTCCCAGGATAATGAAATAAATATTTTTATAGACCGAATTTAAAAATAATTATTTTGGATAAAGTTGATAATTGTGAAATTTGCTTAAAGTCAAAAACAAATTTTAAGCAGCTTATGAGACTTCAATGATAGAAAACAAGTATTGGAAGTAGGTTGCACACGATATTGTAAAGGATAATATGTGAGTATATTCAAAGAATAAGTGGGTTAAAATGGGATGTACTAGTGAAGGGTGTACATGTAAATAGTTAGAGACCAACGTCCCGTTTTCAATGGGGGAGTCCCGTTTTTTAGACATATTTCTTGTTGTTCCGACTATCCTCCTGGGAGTGCTTATTTGTCCCGTTTTGCCAGAATAATTGACATAAGATTTTAAATTTATTTTTTAAAAAATTCGTACTATTAGCTCACACTCTTTTTATATATCTTGTACAAATTTTCAAACGCTAATAAACTATATTTTTATTCATCAAATTTCGTTCAAATACATTTTATTTAACTTGTAATTAATGACAACTGATGTTGAAACAGTTTTCTTCAAACATTTATTCAATAATTAAATTATAAAATTTTGTGGGGTCTAGGTCGGATTCGAAGTGAGTATCTTCATGTTTAAAGTCTAGCGCTTTTAGCACTGAGCCAACTTTCCTATATAACATAGCTAGAAGTTTATTTCTCAAAGAAGTATATCAATTTTTCTTTTGCTCCCATCTGGTTGTCATCTAAACCTCCATTGTACAACCTTAAATTGTTGCCATGGTTACCACACAATATCATAAATAATATTTTAAGGATTAAAAATGAATGAAAAGAATAAAATTTTAAAAAAAAGAAACAAACTGGATTAACGGTATCGAACCTTGCTTCATAAACGGACAATGCGAAAAGAAACTACAACATAATGCAAGTGACAAAAAAAAAGAAAGCGTTTAAATAGTAACAAACAAAAATAAAAGTACAAAAACATCGTTACATAGAAAGGAAAATGGAAAATTGCAAGGAAATTGCCTTTCTATTTTGCTACTTAGTATTGTTATTCTGACATATGTATATACATATTTATATTAGTTGTAAATATAAAATAAAAATAAACTAAAATTAAAGTTTTCTTTGTTAACTGAAATAGGATTCCACTATATATATATATATATATATATATATATATATATATATATATATATATATATATATATATATATATATATTTTAACTTAACTTTTGTTATAATTAAATTATATTTTAATATTATTCATTTGCCTAACCTATTTAATGTTCCACCTTCAGGTTTATAAAGAATTAACAATCTTATCAATTTTTAAACATCACTTGCATTTATTCTCTTTAATTCACTCTACACATTATTCCAAATTTATTATTAATATTTTGCAGTGACAGGATTGATATCTTAACTAATATTACAATGATAAAAGGTGGACTTCGGAGGCTTTAGATTTCTAATAAATAACATAACAAAAAAAACAGTATTTAAACATTATTGCTCTCGGGTCGCTATTACGGGAACTTTGCATTTTAAATTAGAAATGGTGTAACTAGAATCATTTTTATAAATTTTGATGAAATTAAATTTTTTTCTGAACTAAAAGATAGATGTCTGTTGGCTACACTTATATTCAAATAATACTTATTGTTCTGAAGAGTCCCTGGAATCTTGGCCTTTATTTATCTTCTGCACTTACACTTGACACACAAAAAAACTTACTTTTATAGTTCTAAAAAAAACTTTTACGTCGCACTTTTCTAAATTTTACTTATAAAAAAAACTCTTTACTTAATTTAACAAAATTCTCCCTTTACAACACTTCCATCCATGTCCCCACCAACCTGTCTTCCTCTGATACTCTCCTCAAACTTCCCTTTAAAACTCCCGATCATTTAGTTTTTATTAAAAATCCCTCATCTCTCCCACTACCAATGTTCCTTGTATGTTCCCACAGTTCGTCTACTCTAACGGTACACGATTAATTTTCCCATGGCTATATCGGCCGCTGGATTTCCCTGTCTTAACAAGCTTTGGACCCTCTATTATCAATTTGCCGGCACACAGCTTATAGCTTTCCTGAAAATTATAATGGATGGTACCTGCTTTGTCGACACTATTTGTGTCTTTCCTGGCTTAATCCTACAGAAAATTATTTTAGCAACTAACTGAAATTTTTCTAAAGCCTCATACTTTATGTTATAATTTATATATAAGAATCAATATTATCTATTTGTTCAGGCACAGTAAGTCAATAAAATTATCTGTTTGAACGTAGTACAATTTGTATATGAGTAGTCTTAATGTAGGAACAGAATAAGTTAGAAGTGTGCTAAGTTAGTTTTGATAATGCCGATACTGCTAATCGGCGAAAAGCTTAAACTTTATAATAAAATAAAAAAAAGGTTTTATTCTTGTATGAAGTGTATATATATATATATATATATATATATATATATATATATATATATCACTTTCACTATATGTACTTAAACAAGAATCTTACTTGGTATTTATGCGAGTTAACTTTCAAAGACTGATCTTGTCTCCATCATCGGGCATACTGAGCGGGGGTTGTAGTAGCTGCAAGCTGCGTGGAATTCCCGTTGTCACAAGGTGTGGTGTACCGTTATGTTCTATTTTCAGCTTCACTGCACTGTGCGAGTCTTTTAAGTTTGTTTTGGGGTTGATTTTGTCTATTAGGTTGAATAATTTATCGTTTTTTAAATTTTATTTGTATTTGATCGTTTATGATATTATTTTTATGTTTATAAATTAGTAGTTGTTCCTAGATTGTCATTTTGAGGCCTTTTTGTACTTTTTTTTATTAGGTGCACGTTGTATAATGGGGGGAATGTATGTTTGTTTTTGATGGCGTGTGTAGCTAAGTTTGAGTTATAAATTTCAGGTTTGATGTATGCATTGAGGTGTTCTTGATATCTGTGTTTTAATTCTTTTTTGTTTAGCCTGTGTATATTTTATTACAGTATGGGCATTAGATTTTGTATATTCCGTTATTAAGTGTGGGAAATATTGTTTCTGGTTGGTTAATTGTATTGATTATGTTTTCTGTGTTTTTATAAGCTATGTTAATATTATTATTTTTTAGTGTTTTAGTTATTCCTTTTATGTTGTATCCTGTGTACGTGAATGTTGCGCATTTTGTTGTTGTTTGTAGTTCGATTTTAGGTTGTTTTAATTTATTTAATATTTTAAATTCTAATTTATCTATAGATTTTATTGTATCCATTTTTTTGGGCTATTTGATATATTATTTGTTTTCTTTGGTTTTTTTCTTCATTATTTAGAGACAGTTTTAGCATTCTGTATAAGAGTGAGTTGTAAGCAGCCATTTTATGTTGTGGGGGATGGTTGGAGTGGTTTGGTATTGTATTATGGTTTGTGTGGGTCTTCTATAAATTGAGTATTCAATGTTACTTGTATTTCTGGTTATTGTTAGGTCTAGATAGTTTATTTCTTCTTCCATGGTGAATTTTATGTTAGGGTGCAAGTTGTTGATTTCATTTAGGAAGATATTATTATTTATTGCTTTATTTTGTGAAATGTATAATCCATCGTATGCAATGTCCGTTGGGGTCGTGTGTTTTTATGGTTTGTGTGATTAATTCGTCCGGTTTTTGGAGGTAAATTTCTGATATAATTGAGAGTGGTGATCCCATTTCTAAGCCATCTTTTTGTATCATGAAATAAGATATAAATTATAAATAAACATCATCAGGGATGAATAATACAATATTGGTACTGTTTACCAATGAAACGCTTTAAATATAAATTAATAAATAATTCTTGTATTTGAATAACCTTAATTTTTTAAGATTATTATGCAAAAAAACATATTTTATATATACAGTTGACTCGCTCTTCAACTGTTGTTGGGTTCACCTCGTCAATGCTAGATGAGATTCTAGCGAAACGTCGGAACTGCGATTTTACGCACTGCAGAATGAACGGATGTACTCCAGATAATAACTATTCATCATCATATATATATATATATAATCTTTAATGAAACATGTAAATTTTTTAAACTAATTTTTATCGTCCTCAAGCATGTAAAGAGTGTAAAAGCAAGGTGCAAACACATAGCACTAGCGTTGGAGGATTATTGATTACTCAGATCGAGTTTTGTGAGCGACTGTACTACGGCGGTTCATTAGAAGGATCGGTGCTGTGGCAGAAGCTAGCTAATAAGGCTCGTTATCTTTGCAACGGAACCAGTTAAAACTTCTTAAAACCCGATGTTTTTGCTAAGGACGGATGGTATTGTAATGAGGCGTCGCGTAGAGCCGTGGTCTCTGTAAGAGCGTCCCCGCAGCGGTCCGCACAGTATCGCGATTGTTTCGTCGATCATTTTTGTGACATTTATTTTCAATATTTAAAACCCAGTGCAACAAGATTCCACAGATAGGTGGCGCATTTTGCTCCTTTAGAACTCTGAATTAGTTGGAAATTTATTTTCACAAAAAAAGTGGTTGACCAATAACGGAAACAAAAATCAATGCTTGTACGGTTCTTACACACAAACTTAATATAATAAGTCTTTATACAGTTAAATTCGAATTTTTCAATGCTGTAATTAATTTGAAAAATGAACGAAAAAATGATAAGAAAACTCCAGCCACGAGTGTGTTTCAACTTCCACAAGAAAATCGATTAAAACTAGCTGTTTTTGTATTGTATTCCCGTATCTTGAGGATTTTCCAAAATTGTTTTTAATGATATCACTTGGTAAAAAGCCACTACTTATTGATATTTTTCAGCAGACGCGTTTCTCACTAGACCTGTGCATTGTTGAATGGTGTGAGTCACGGACAAGGCTGTTGCTCTGTGTGTTGTAGTGTTCTGTGGTGTGCCATCGTTTGTAGAGTAGTTGTTAATTATAAGCTCGAATATAGGTTTTAATTGTGAGTTTGTTTTGTCGTTTAGAATGTTTTTGTGGGGTTTCTGTATTTCAAAGTTTTCTGCGTGTTTAGATTAAACAATACTAAACTAAAGCAATAAACTAAACACGATAATAAACTTTGAAATATAAAAACACCACAAAAACCATCAACAACACATTCTAAACAACACTCTGTGAGTAAAATATTGTAATCAAACACATAATTACCAACAATGCCATACCACAGAACACCAAAACACCACAGACTCACAACAATACAACAGATCTGAGCAACAGTCTTGTGTGTGAGTTACAGCACTGAACAATGCATTGATCTAGTGCGAAACGCATCTGCTGAAAAATAACAGTAGGTAGTGGTTTTACTGGCAATTGATATCAATAAATTAGAACAGTTTAGTTTAGTAATAAATATATTTGCTTATTAAAATTTGTTCTTTAATTAAAGTTTTAAAAATAATTGTAAATAAAGCAGACTACTAAATTAAATATGTATTATAATCTTACAATGGCATTCCTATAAAATAACAAAGGCCTGGTATAGCAACTGCCTTGATATTATTCAATGCTTTAAACAATTTATGAGTTTTCACTCACTACTTCCGGAACTCGTTTATTTTGGCGTTATAATAAAAATCCAGGCTGAGCCATAAGTTACTTAACCAAATTTATTTTTACAAATAATTATTTTATCAAGAATAAGATAGTAATCTCATAACGTATAATTAGCCTACAATCAACACAACCTTTCATCTTAGCCTAACATAACCTCTCAATGCTATTATTTATCCAGGCAGCTACTACTTTAGTCAATCGAGTGGTAGAATAATGCCAGAGTCAGTTCAAAGCCCACATTCAATAAAAAAAAATAATTATAATTAAATACAGTATGCATAATTAACGTTACGTAATCTAACGTAACCTGACCTAACCCAAGATAACTCAACCTAGTCTCTATTGTAGTACAATGAATGTGTCGTTTAATGTAGTCGGGAGTAGTTGTACGGAAGTTAAAACAGTAGAGTCTGATAAGGGTAAACCGTGCTTGACTTCAACAAATGTCTTTTGCACTACTTTAACCCAATATCTTAATGGGACATGTAAAAGTTAATAATGTAATAAGTAATAATAAAATGAAGTAAAACATTATTAATACATATAATAATAAAATAAATAATAATAATACATTACATAATATATGTAATTATTATTTTGTTTCTTTAATATTTGAAAAAATCTTTAAATGGAAAAATAAAATACTCTTGCGTTGTTACTGTATTAATTCATTAGTTTTGAAACAATTTCTGAGTTTACAGTATCATTACGTATGATCAAAAGGTGTATCCAGAGGGCGCTGTTAAAATAATAAAGTGCTTTTCTGCAAGGAACACGGCAATACTTTCGCAATAATTATTTTTATATGAGCTCACCTTTTTACAGCGCCGCCGAAGCACATATGAGTTCACTTTGGCTCTACGTACAGAAGAAAAACCTTCATATTTACAGAGAGCTTTTTTTATACGGTTAGAAAGGGAATTTTAATTCCGGAATGAATTAGTTAGGTGGTGGATTACTGTAGTCCTGGATTTCAGAAGGCAGTGTTTTTTTAGAGACCTTGGAGTACATATATGTTGTTAATTATTTAGTTTGTTGTCGTATCTTTTAGTTTTAGGTGACAAAACGTGGTTCATCATGGCTTAGCTGTCACGTACAGTAACAAATAGGCTACATACTTAGCGATTAAAAGAGATGAGTAAAATGAAAATAATAAATACGTTTTTAGAATTAGTAAGACTACATAGACCATCGAAAAGCTATAATTGTTTTTTCTAATGCGTTTTCTTTTCAAATAGAAAATTGTTTTCCGAATAGCGTCAACGAAGGATAATATTTTAATGTTAGAAAAGGCTAAAATTGTACTCGAATGTACACAAATATTCCTTACAGAAGGGAAGATGAGTATAATAAGAATTGCTAAAGAGAATTTCTAAAAGAAAACCTCACTTTTTTATTAGTTAAAAGCTTTTTAAAATTATTTACTAAACGTTTTTGTAATTAGTTATATTAATCTAAATTCTAAATCCTTCCCGTCTAGTATTTTCACTATCTTCTCTGAAATGAAATTAAAAAGTTTCTCAAACTTTGGTGGATTTGTGGTTTTTTTGTACATCGTGAGGGTTTCAAATACTTTTATAATGTAGCCACTCCTTACTTAACTAAAACTAATGGACTGCATATATATATATATATATATAAATATATATATATATATTCTTGATATTTTACGTTATCCATTGTTTTTCCGTTGCACTGATCTTATGCAGTTAATATTTTACTATTGTAAGTAATTTTATCCACCATTAAGTGCAATGATTTTACCTTGTGTGATGAGGCACCTTTCGGTCACTTGACCATTGTCGAATCACTGATTACTTTTTCTCAATTTTTCTGGTGTGGATGTTCGGTCCGTGGTGTTGGTAATTGTTGACGTCATACACGTTTCCTCTTGAGTCTCGTATATAATGTTTTTGAATAGTATGTCTTCTGTATATGTTGTTTGTAGATTCATTAAATTGTTGTGTATGTTTTCATAAATGTGGTATTTTTCTAGTGAGTTTAGTTCTATTGGGTTATTATTTATTTCAAGTATGGTTAGGTTATTTTCGTAATTTGTTATTTCATGTTTATGTGATATTAGGTGTGCTGCAACATTTGATACTTTTGAATTTTTGTTTTTGAATGCTCTGTAATGTTCTTCAAATCTTATTTTAAATGATCTGGTTGTTTTCCTTATGTAAAATGCGTTACAGTTGTTACATGTAATTTTATAAACACCTGATATGTTATGTTTTTCTGAATTTGTTTTGTGGTTTCAGGCGCCTCATCACACAAGGTAAAATCATTGCACTTAATGGTGGATAAAATTACTTACAATAGTAATATATTAACGTCATATATATATATATATATATATATATATATATGTGTGTATACATACATATAATGACTTGACTAAATCTGTCCATTGGACGTTGTATGATACTAGAATAAACGGTTTTGACTGTTAGATCCGTTTGCTTCAACGATCAGCTTAGGTTTGTCTTCGTATTTCTATACGATAACTAATATTATGCTAAACTAAATGATGGGTGACAAAAGGAAAAGTTTATTGATAGGCGTTTCCGGTGCTGGTACTTGATTATCAAGTAGTTAACCTAACATCACTTGAATGTTGGAGCTAGTTGGTTGAAATATGTAAAGGCCAAACTTAATCTTTAAATTAAACGTTATTTGTAACTAGATTAAAAGGTTTTGGTAGATCAGTTTGCTTCAATGATTAGGTTAGGTTCTTCTTCCATGGCGCTACAGTCCGGTTGTAGACCTTGGCATCCTGAATGAGCCTTCATCACTTAGCTCGATCCTGTACTGGTGGTTTCCATTCCTTCACATTCAGCAGGGTTCTAGCATTCAGGCAATCCATCCATCCAAGTCTAGTAAGTCCCTTTGCTTTCATTTTGTAGATAGTTCCATCCAATAGGCTTCTGGGCACACCACTCTCCCCCATCCGGGCCGCTGCCCTGCCCAGCGCAGTCTTCTTATTCCTATTACTTTGCCCACATTGGGTTCTCTAGCAGCTCGTAAAGCTCACAATTTCTTCTCCATTGCCCACCAACATTCACAAGGACCAAAAATCCTCCTGAGGAGATTAGGTTAGTTAATCCTCATATTTTTGTTCGAAACTGAATTGCATAATGTAAATAAATAAAACCTCTATACCACAAATGACTTTTTTCTTTTATTTAAAACCTTATGTACATTTCGATTGCATAGCAATCATCCTCAGAGGTAATTTAAAATAAAAATACTAATTTTATAATACTAATTGTATTAAAATACTAATACAATATTTTTATTGTAAATTACCTTTGAGGATGATTGCTATGCAATCGAAATGTACAAAGGTTTTAAATAAAAGAAAAAAGTCATTTGTGGTATAGAGGTTACATTTATTTATGTTAAACATTACGCCACGGTTGTTTTATACAGTTATAACTAAATTGCATGTTAAAATAAATGATTCATGAAAAAGTTACTATTTGTGGTCGGAGGATTCAAAGAAGTACTTGGGGTTGTATTTTGCTCAACTATTTGGCCTAAAGAAAATTTTTTATAGTTGTTGTTTATTGTTTTAGACGATTTAAGTTTAAAAAAGCACTGATATAATAATTCATAAGTTGTCTATAGAAACCTGTGTTTGCATGCGAAATATTAGTTAGGCCGATGATTTTATAGTAAACGTGTATGCATTAGTGCGAGCATGTGTAGGTGTGTGGTAATTCTAAAGTCTACCTGATCTGTACAGCATTGCTCCGTGGTGCAACACAGAATTGCTAGCTAATGTTAGTTTTGCCTGTTTGTAATGATATAAATATTCTCTTATTGTAAATAATGTGTTTCAAGTTTGGGCTGTTAACTAGGGACTAGTTAAACGTTGCGGAAACAATATCCGATATGTTTCCGAGTGACATGGAGTCTCATTAAAGCCAAAAAGAGCGATTTGGTGGTCTGGTTGGTATTTTAGTAGTTGCTAAATTATTGTTGACACTGATCGAAGCCAGCTTTTTGTACAATTATACCACACAGAATACGATGTTCTAATCGGGTTTTCGATGAGAATGGGAAATTCCAGGACCCGTATTACTCCAGCTACTACCACTGTTCAGCTACGATCAGGACAGAACTTCTTAAATCCTCTAGAATACAATATATTCTCTACTTTTAAATGTTTAATATTGTTGTGAAGAAAGATTTTTCTGATAACTTGCGCCTTATCTATTGCATGTCTATTCCTTTTTTTTTTTTATCTTTTCAGGGAAACTGTACAATTCTATATGGTGTTTGTTCTGAGGAAAAGATTTGTTCATATAGTGTATAGGAGTTGTTTTTAGAATAAGGTCGTAGTGTAGTGTTGTAGAAGAAATAAGTTGTAGAGTTGTAGTTTATAGAATTTCCGGTTCTACGAATATATGTTTTAAAACGCGTTTAGATTCAACTCCTCTATCACTTATCCCTATGCAACAACTCTTACTACAATGCTTACTAGAACTTGGGGAGTTTTGGGATCTCCTTTTTGAGAAATTCCACATATTAAAGCTTTTCGAAAAAATCATAAATAAAATTTTTGTCCCAATAGTGGCGTAGTTCTTTTAGAAGAAAGAATTTCATAAGTAAGGCTCTGTTAAAGGAAGGATTGAGATTTGTCAACGTTTCTATCGCTGAAGTGGAAACAGATCAAGTTGTGAAACTGCCTTTGTGACCCGGTGGTCTCCATCTTTTCAAAGGGTTTGAAACTATTGTTTTATAGCCGGGTCTGATTGCTTTGTCTAGCTATTTGGGGGGGGGGGATAGACAACTCGTAATGGTAGACGTAGGGCTAAACAGTGTTTCTAAACAATAAATAAAAACTCCAATTTATTTGAATTTAAAATCACCCATAAGTATTTACCTACTTCTCCTAATGAGAACACTGTGGGCGGACACAATAGTTCAACAGTTCCTAAAAACCAATCTGAATTGCAGTGGTTGCAACCTTTAGCAGATCCCGAAGAGTGTTGTCTGTGAAGCTGTTGCGGTAAATTGACTTTATATATTTCGTTGTTGAAAATGTGATGGGCACTCAAAAAGAAAACATGTAGGTCTATGTGCTTCCAAACATTGAAACTATTTTCCTACTGAAGGCACGTAGTTTGAGATATTTCTCTTCGGGCACTTGGTTCCAGTTTCCGACCTTGTCTGAAAAAATTGGTCACTTTGCAAGTCACAGAGCTCTTACGGGGGGTAGAAGCCGTGTTCAACCCGTACCTAATATAAACCTTTATTTTATGTTTACATTTATTAATAAATCATTAATTTAATGTTTATAAAATTCGTCTGGGGCCGCATAAAACCAGGTCGTGGGCCGCTAGTTAGCCACCCTTGTTGCAAACAATATATAGTAGATTTTAGGTCTATATGTACTATTATGTACATATAATATGCATAGACAAACTATGCACTGGCGGAAAGTACTATTATGACAAGTAAAATCAAAACTGAAAAATACAATAGTTGCCAGAAAATTAAAAGATATCTACGAGAATTCCCACTTAAAAACAGGCATAAAAACAGAAAGTTAAAAAACCAAACTTGTTCGGCTACAACAAAAGTAACTTTAAAAAAATACCAAAGAAGGAATAGGTTTGTCCACAAAAAATAAAACTTTTAAATAAACATTTTTTCAATAACACGTAATGTATTTCCTTTTACAACTAAGGACGAACATATATGAGAGAAAAAGGGTTTTCTTGACCACGAAATAAAAATGTTTAGCGCTTCTTTGACCACCTACTATAAACCTTTCACATAAGTAAACAATGTATATACGTCCTACTTTGGCATTTAAGTTAATACATAAATTTACACACATAAACACATTCATGGGTCAAAGAGAGTGTATCGTGGTCCATTCTTCCAAAAGGAAAATCTTTTTTGAAGCATTTCTAGAAATGGTCTTTTCAATTCTCCAAAGTTGGTAAGAATTCAACATATTAATGTTACTCAAAGAAATAACATAGAGTGACTGTGGTATAATTTTTAATTATAAATAAATAAAACCTTTTAAGCCACAACCACGTTTTACGGTAATCTATCTATGTCGATGTAAAGCAACCATATTCAGAGGAAATTGCTACAACGGTAAATAAATAACTTCTTTTGTTACTACAGGACATAAATAAACAGTTTTGGGGCTTCTGAGGTTTTATTTATTTATAATTAGTCAAAATAGTTACGAAAATATAATTGTTACACCGTGCATTGTTGCTCGTATACACTTCAACGCAAATAGTCTTACTGTAATACTGCAATTATTATATAAGATCTGAATGTATAATGCCTGATAAATAAAAAAAGTAACTTATATTTCAGGGAAGGTCCTGATCCCCTAACTCTCCCCTTACTTACGTCACAGGATGGATTTATTTATATTAGCAAAATTCATATAACCTATAAAGTTAAACATAAGTAAGTGTGTATTTAATGTCGAAGAAATTTGCTTTACATTTTGCTCTTGCATGTAAATAATGACAAATTTACAGAAAATTCTGTTGAAACACTGCTATAAATTACTGAAGCCAATGTAAAATGTACGCCTCTGCTTCCGCTCATGTTACGGAGTAGAAGAACCGCACGGCGCAACTGAGCAAAGTTTCTGAAAGAGCGGATGAAATATCCCTAATTGTTACAGGCAGGGATATTTTGTTTCTAGTAATGGGAAAGTTTGCAGTTCCTACTCCCATCTGAACGTTAGCCTAATGCATAATAAAGATGCGGCAAACAAACTCGTACACAGTAGTTGCTTGAGTCTTTCATTTTACAACGGATATTATAAAAACTCTTTGGTTGTTTTAATTATTAACGGGGAAAATAAACTTTATTTACCATTTTAGTTTCTGGTGAAGTGTCTTTAAAAAAAAGCGCCCATTAGAAATTAGAAAAGTAAAAAAAAAATTTGTAAAATCAATTCCTACTTAGGTCAACTAAAAAAAAATAATTTTATTTACTTTTTATTAAATAATTACAATTGATGTTTCAAAGTAACATTTATAAGTTTGTAAATGTAAACTTAAAAAGTAACATTCAATTAATAAGCAAACAAGTAACCTACTGTATGTATTAAAACAGCTGTTCCACCACATAACGAATAAAATAAAATCAGCTGTTTTATGAAATCATATGTTATCACTTATTTTAAGCCAAAGAAACGAATTAATTATATTGCATACCTTGCCTTTTTTGAAAAGTTTTTGTCATTTTTTAATTGAAAAGAAATTAAAAACAAAAGAAATACTAAAAGATGAACAAAAGTCAGCCAACCAGTGACCGCTTGAAGACATAAAATTGTCCAACAGCATAATACTCCCCTAACAACAAAAATGCCTTAAAACACGAGAGAGCTCCTTCATCCAGGACCGTACTCAAATTTTGTAAAATGTAAAACGACTAAACGCTCGGTAGGACTCATCCCTTCTTTCTCTGACTCAGAAGATAGCTGTACTTTGATTTAAAGTAAAATAGGAATGGGTCTGTAGCATGGTAGGGATGCGGTGTTGTCAGTTCGAACGCCGTAACTCTCAACCCGCCATCGTCAGTGGCAGAACGAAGCAAGCTACAGCACTTAGTAAATTACTCCACTACAGCTACGATGAAACTGAGCGACGAACGAAAGTTTGACGTCAAGGCTCACCCACGCAGCAAGATGTGAACTTCCTATTCGCCCAGATGGCGGCATCTCCCACTGCCCTCACCTACGTAGAATCCTATTCTTTTTTAAATCAAACTATAACTGTTACTCTTAGCTAAGGTAAACATATTTTTACTCGTCGAAATCGGGTCAACTTACTTGGATGTACATAGTAAAATGTAAGAAACGCTTAGCCCCAAGAGCAATACATTCATTAGCATTGTATTATATCATATATTATAATACATATATACTTAAAGGGTCCATTTATGTTCTTCAAAAAAAATTTCAAAAAGTTAACAATATATGTTGTAACATGTTAAATATTTGAAAATAATAGAGCATGCTGCATAAGAATTTGTTTTAGCTAAGGTAAAATCGGCAGAAATTAAAAAATTTTTATCTGAAACACTCATTAAACAGTGTTTGGGTAGAGATACATGAAAAAAAAAAACTGGTAACTAATCAGAGCCCTCAGATTTGAAAGTATAAGGGGGATTCTGTTGACCAAACTTGACATCTTGCGCCTCAATCTGTTCTGATCTTGCCTTCACCGTAGACGCGCAGCTGGGTTGCAGTCTTAGTCAGATGGCTTGTTTAAACTTTTTCTAACCTATTATTCATTATTTAATAAGAAGTGAAAAGTTGTTTCGTAAAATTTAATATGTAGCTTGTATTTAAGTTTTCAAAATTTAATTATGTTAAAAGCGTAAAACCGTATAATGTTTCGATTTTGTAAATAAGCAATGTTCAAATGATTGCCAAGATATAATGTAAATAATTATTTTTTTAAAGTAATTTAATAACATCGGTAAATATACGAAGGTTACCAGTATACATCTAACCAACCTTGTCTATAACTATATAAACACAACTGTGGCGTAATGTTTATCATAAATAAATAAAATCTATACTACAAATGACTTTTTTCTTTAGTTTAAAACCTTATGTACATTTCGATTGCATAGCGATCATCCTCAGAGGTAATTTACAATAAGTACTTATTGTATTTCATTGTAAAATACTTATTGTATTTTTATTGTAAATTACCTCTGAGAATGATTGCTATGCAATCGAAATGTACATAAGGTTTTGAATAAAACAAAAAGTCATTTGTGGTATAGAGGTTTTATTTATTTATGACTAACGTTGTCTATTTATAATTAATTTTTTTTTATTAATACAATATTGTTCAAGGGGTTTTAAGGGCATTTCTTAAACGAATATTGTTTAATTAAATTTTTTTTTTTGAAAGTTTAAACGAGAACTCTAATGTAAGCTACCTTTCATTAGACAGCAAGTCTGCCTTAGTCAAATCGTTAGATGCAATTGCTAATATAAACAATTGACCCTGTAAGTTTTTTAAAGTATAAATACTAATGTGTTGCATGTGAATGAAGGGTTTTTTTTAAAATCAACTATAGACATTACGAAAAATGTGGGGTTAGGGGGTTACGCTTGTTTATAGGCTTATTTATTTATTAAAGTTTAAATTAATTAAATCGCAATCTACTAGTAGTGTATCATCGCATTGCCGATACAAAATGTACTTGAAATCAGGGATAAATATATTACATTACGGGACTCTGGGACACTACTTTAAAAATTTGGGGACTGTCCCGATTTCTCCGGGACGCGTGGAGACCGTATCTATAACTATCGAACATTTCTTACGAAAGTGCATGCATTGGCGCTGTAAAGGGAATACGCGTCGTTTCGTATTAGCATAACCTGCTCAAATTACAAAGCCGTTTATCTTTGGAGTGTTGGTAACGCGGCGGTGGAATCAATAAATAATGAACGGGTCAGGCAATCTGATAATCGCCGAACAATACCGACCAACTAATAACTGAATTATTGAGTCGGGCTGTCTTACATTTATTGCCGGCTTTATGAATTATTCATGGAGTTTTGGAAATTATTTCCAGATAACACTATCTCGCGTGTGTTTAAACACCTGATTAAATCATAATTTTTGTATGAACATAGGTCGAAACGACCTGCTATCACGGTAGCAGAAGAAAGCATGCGAGTCGCAGCAAATGCTTTACAGCGCCGTGCATTCACCTGTTTACAACTACTTTGCAAATGTACGTTGCCCTAAACTGTAAGGTTAAGTTACAATTTTCAAAGGCTTGGGAACTTTATAAACTGATACAAAGGCCAACATTCGTGATGCCAGAATACTAATCCAAATAAGTGTGGTAAAACTTTGTCTAAAATTACTCTAGGGTTCGAAAAAGTCTACATTTATAGTTATTGATCTCGAAAAACAAAAGACGAAGCCTAAATAAAATTATGCTTTTTAAAAACTAAATTTGTAACTATTTAGGAGAGTTGTAAATTTGGAATTTAAGAAATCTATGCACCTTGAAAACTGAATATAAGAAAACTGATATTGAAAATACATTAAGTGAATACGGGGATACTATAAAACATCATTTATAATTATAAACTCAAATGTGTAAATAAGTTGAGAATGATGGTGCGGGTTATTCTAAGGATATAAAAATGCCAAAGCAATGTGGCACTAAACTAATGTTTTTGGAATATTCGAGGATGGATAGAAAGAGAGAGAGAGAGAGGGAGAGAGAGAGAGAAAGAGAGAGAGAGAGAGAGAGAGAGAGGGAGAGAGAGAGAGAGAGGAAGAGACAGAGATTAAATTGAATTAAAAATTTGCCCAATTTTTACAAAACAAAAACATTTTTTTAAAAAAGGTTTAAGAATAAAAAAGCTGGAGGCAGCCACTTGATTGCAGACTTAGTTCTGTTAATATTTATTTATCTTGGTGCCCTATACAAAAACCAGAGAACCAACGAGGGGTTTCAGAGTTAAACAAACTCGAGCTTTGTAATTACCTCATAAGTATTACAAAGCTTCCTTTTAATATTTTATAGGCAAACAAATAATTTCAATGTTGATCATAAACAAATTACCTTACAGTAATTGAACTTCTAGAAAACGTACTGATTCATCGCGCTTTCAATCGCATTATCATAAGGCAATCAGTATCGGTGTCTGTTTTGGCCGCTAGGAAGCGCTGTTGGCCGAAGGAGGCGGCAAGGGCTTGAAGGTAGATATGATCTATAATGTAGTTAGTGGATATGTGTAGATTGTGTGTGAGAGAGAGAGAGAGAGAGAGAGAGAGAGGAGAGAGAGAGAGAGAGAGAGGAAGCGCTGTTGGCCGAAGGAGGCGGCAAGGGCTTGAAGGTAGATATGATCTATAATGTAGTTAGTGGATATGTGTAGATTGTGTGTGAGAGAGAGAGAGAGAGAGAGAGAGAGAGAGAGAGAGAGAGAGAGAGAGAGAGAGAGGAAGCGCTGTTGGCCGAAGGAGGCGGCAAAGGCTTGAAGGTAGATATGATCTATAATGTAGTTAGTGGATATGTGTAGATTGTGTGTGAGAGAGAGAGAGAGAGAGAGAGAGAGAGAGAGAGAGAGAGAGAGAGAGAGAGGAAGCGCTGTTGGCCGAAGGAGGCGGCAAGGGCTTGAAGGTAGATATGATCTATAATGTAGTTAGTGGATATGTGTAGATTGTGTGTGAGAGAGAGAGAGAGAGAGAGAGAGAGAGAGAGAGAGAGGAGAGAGAGAGAGAGAGAGAGAGAGAGAGAGAGAGAGAGAGAGAGAGAGAGGAAGCGCTGTTGAGCTAGGCGGCAAAGGCTTGAAGGTAGATATGATCTATAATGTAGTTAGTGGATATGTGTAGATTGCGAGAGAGAGAGAGAGAGAGAGAGAGAGAGAGAGAGAGAGAGAGAGAGAGAGAGGAAGCGCTGTTGGCCGAAGGAGGCGGCAAGGGCTTGAAGGTAGATATGATCTATAATGTAGTTAGTGGATATGTGTAGATTGCGAGAGAGAGAGAGAGAGAGAGAGAGAGAGAGAGAGAGAGAGAGAGAGAGAGGAAGCGCTGTTGGCCGAAGGAGGTGGCAAGGGCTTGAAGGTAGATATGATCTATAATGTAGTTAGTGGATATGTGTAGCTTGCGAGAGAGAGAGAGAGAGAGAAAGCGCTGTTGGCCGAAGGAGGCGGCAAGGGCTTGAAGGTAGATATGATCTATAATGTAGTTAGTGGATATGTGTAGATTGCGAGAGAGAGAGAGAGAGAGAGAGAGAGAGAGAGAGAGAGAGAGAGGAAGCGCTGTTGGCCGAAGGAGGCGGCAAGGGCTTGAAGGTAGATTATGATCTATAATGTAGTTAGTGGATATGTGTAGATTGCGAGAGAGAGAGAGAGAGAGAGAGAGAGAGAGGAAGCGCTGTTGGCCGAAGGAGGCGGCAAGGGCTTGAAGGTAGATATGATCTATAATGTAGTTAGTGGATATGTGTAGCTTGCGAGAGAGAGAGAGAGAGAGAGAGAGAGAGAGAGAGAGAGAGAGAGAGAGAGAGAGAGAGAGAGAGAGAGAGAGAGAGAGGAAGCGCTGTTGAGCTAGGCGGCAAAGGCTTGAAGGTAGATATGATCTATAATGTAGTTAGTGGATATGTGTAGATTGCGAGAGAGAGAGAGAGAGAGAGAGAGAGAGAGAGAGAGAGAGAGAGGAAGCGCTGTTGCGAAGGAGGCGGCAAGGGCTTGAAGGTAGATATGATCTATAATGTAGTTAGTGGATATGTGTAGCTTGCGAGAGAGAGAGAGAGAGAGAGTGAGAGAGAGAGAGAGAGAGAGAGAGAGAGGAAGCGCTGTTGGCCGAAGGAGGCGGCAAGGGCTTGAAGGTAGATATGATCTATAATGTAGTTAGTGGATATGTGTAGCTTGCGAGAGAGAGAGAGAGAGAGAGAGAGAGAGAGAGA
>JBAIZL010000006.1:97134714-97154714 GCA_036971475.1 Prosapia bicincta | reverse complement strand
TTATGTTGGATATGGCCTACATTATGCCACGCGTTATTTATATCATGTATGTACGGATAAGTCGTATAAGTACTGATGAAAACGGTAAGTTATAAAACCAACCATTATATATACATTTATAAAAACCACCCCCACACCCATAGTGCGCACAATATATAGTTTATTTAAAATAATTTAAATTATGACATGCAGTATTATTAAAACAATTCCTTCGAATATATAACAAAAATATTGATGTCTGACAAGAATAACATATGGTGTAAAAATTTATAACCATAAAATAACGAGAAATATGCAGCTGCAGTAGTTTCCTATTGTTATTTCAACCGCACTCTATTCATATTCGTACGTTTCTAGTGTAGTGTACCATGCGTGACGTTTAACCGTGTCTCTGACCTTGAGATAGCTTGGCTGGACTGGGCTGCAGTGCGGGGTCAAAACACTACAGAAAACATCAGTGTCGTGTTTAAAATGTAAACAGCTCTAATTAACTAAATGATAATGCTGTAATAGTTTGATGTAGACATGATCTTTAAATGTGTTGCTCTGCTTCTGCAAAGAAAGAGACGCGATTACGAAAGAGACAGTATGTGTTTTGTAAAATGTTTTCAGTTAGGCTAGTAGTCAAATGCTTGAGCAGAACAAGGGACACTGTATGTGGCTTTTTAGTGTGAGTTTTAGCACTGAAATTTAAATTTGCTAAACTATATATGATCTTGCTACAATAATTTCAATATCTTGTTACAGTATAACATGTGAAAAAACATTTTTTCCTAAAGTAAAATTATTACTTAAATCATCACAGAAATTTTTTTTTGATTTCTTTTTATTTTATTAGTACAATTAATATAAAAATGTACATACATATGTCGGAATAACAATATTAAGTGACAAAATAGAAAGAGAAATCCCTTGAAATTTTCCACTTTCCTTCTACGTATGGTATGGACTATTATTTTCATTTGCTACTATTTATTTCCTTAATTTGTTTCGTAGCTTGCATTTTGTTGTACTTTCTTTTCTCTTTCCTTCCACATTGTCCGTTTGCGAAGCAACGTTCGATAACGTTAATCCAGTTTCATTGTTTATTTTATTCTTTTCATTCATTTTTAATCCTAAAGCATTATTTATAATATTGTGTGGTAACCATGGCAACAATTTAAGGTTATAAAATGTAGGTTTTTCATATAGATCTTTGAGAAGTACATTTATAGATTTGGAAAGTTGGCTCAGTGCCAAAAAGCGCTAGACTTCGAACATGAAAATACTCAGTTCAAATCCGACCTAGACCCTCAAATTTTCATAATTTGATTAATAAATAAATATTTGAAAAAACATTACTAACATTGATTGTCATCTACTGTACGTAGAAAAAAATTATTTGAACTTTATTGGATGAATAAAAATGTATTTTATTGTAAGATATATATTAGGAGAGTTTGAGCTAATAGAAAAATACTATTCCATTAAAAATGTATTGTTAGTTGAAGATATTCTTAATAAGTAACTGTAATATATACATATACATATACATATATATATATATATATATATATATATATATATATATATATATATATATATATATAAAGAACAAAAGTCTAAATACAAATACAAGAATTATAATTGTTAATTCAATTATAATTCTTGTATTTGTATTTAGGCTTTTGTTCTTTATTAATACACAAGAAAACATACTGCGATATATATATATATATATATATATATATATATATATATATATATATATATATATTAATAAATTAAAAATATTTCAAAAACAAGACTACTTTTAATGAATATATTTATTCAAAGGTTTTCGCCGATTAAATATTATCAGCATCTTCAGGAAAAAAAAAATTATCTAATAAAATACTTTTACAAAATTAAATCATATGTACTACAAAGAATCATATGTTTATAAGTATTGCACTTTATGGTAATTTTTCTATAACATCAATGACTTTATAAATAGTTTGGTGCCTTGATCTCACTTGAGTTTGTTCATCAATTAATTTGTCTTTAACTTTATGCTTATAAATTTCCAATGTTTCAAATATATTCATTTTTAATCCTTTATTTAATTCTTTTATTAATTTCATATTTTCTATTTCCGGAAACTCATGTCCATTATTAATACAATGCGTAGCTAAATTGGATTTGGTTTGGTTTGATATAAGCGTTTAAATGTTCTTTGTATCTTTCTTTTAATTTCTTTTTTGTTTGTCCTACATATAATTTATTACAAGTTTGACATTTTTATTATATACTCCATTTCTTTCGTGCATATTATTTTGATTTTTGTTATTGTTTATTAAATTTTTAATTTTATTATCGGTTTTATATGTAATTTGTAAATTTGTTTCTTTAAATAATCTTGTAATTTTATTTATTTC
This sequence comes from Prosapia bicincta, assembly GCA_036971475.1. Taxonomy (NCBI): domain Eukaryota; kingdom Metazoa; phylum Arthropoda; class Insecta; order Hemiptera; family Cercopidae; genus Prosapia; species Prosapia bicincta. The sequence continues at coordinate 97,152,318 of JBAIZL010000006.1, read as the reverse complement.
ATTACCAGTGAATGTAAAAGTTGTCCAAATATTTTCTCTCTTATTAGGTACAAAATTATTTTCGAGTTTCTGTTTTCTTATTATATTATTATTTAATTTATCTATAGTTTTTCTTTTATATCCATTTTCTAAACCAATTTGATATATTATATTTTCCTCCTTTATTTGATCATTTAAGTTCATTGGTATTTTGTGCATTCTATGTAGTAAATTATAAAGCGCTGCCATTTTTTGGTTGTATGGATGGTTTGAATAATTAGGTATTATTTGATTTGTCTGCGTTGGTTTTCTATATATATATTATATTCAAATGATTCTTTATTTCTAGTAATTGTAATATCTAAATAATTTAGTTTATTTTTTGATTCAAATTCATGAGTAAATTTTATATTTTTGTGTATATTATTTATACATTTTAATATTTTGTCAATATTTGAACCATTATTATTTGATATGTATAATCCATCATCTACATATCTAAACCAGTGTCCATTTTGATCAAATGTTTTAATAATCTTATCTATATCAATGTCTATATTTTGTAAAAATATTTCCGATAATATGCTGGACATTGGAGAGCCCATTGTTAATCCATCCTTTTGTTTATATATTTTATTATTATATAAAAAATAATTTTGATTTAATATGATTTTTAATGTATTTATTATTTCTTGTGTTAATGTGTTATCTTTTTCAAATGTGTCTATATTATTTTTTATTATTTCAAGTGTTTTCATTATAGGTATGTTGTTATACATGTTAGTAACATCAAATGATATTAATTTTGTATTATTTTCAATTTTGATATCTTTTAATTTTTCAATAAGTTCAATCGAGTTTTTTATATTATGAGTATTATTTAATTTTACCTTATCTTTAAGTAATAAAGCCAAATATTTTGAAAATTTATAAGAAGGAGCAGTTGTAAAATTAATTAATGGCCTAATTGGTTTATCTTCTTTGTGCAACTTAATTAGTCCATTTAATCTTGGAATTTTGGGATTCTCATTTATGTAATTATTAGTATATTTTTGATTAAATTATTTAGATGATGTTTTTATTATATTTTTTATTTCATTTTGATATTTGTCTGTGGGATCTTTATTTAATATATATATATATATATATATATATATATATATATATATATATATATATATATTGTTTCTTTGTCTTATAACTTGACTAAGATTATAAGAAAAGTAGTATTACTCATACTGAAACAATTATTTGATTCCATCTTCACTTGGCTACTAATTTCGTCTGAGTTGACGATGACACACATATGCCAAAACGTCCTTGTTCAATAATCAAAAAAGTATGTGCTAATATAGGCAAATGTATTATATTATATTCAAGTGTTTTAGTGTTAAATAATTGTTTTGAAAAAATATAATTGTACTTTGAATATTATTTGATAAATTACTAAACCTAAACCTATGAACATGAAATAAATCTTAATTTATTAACAACTATTTGTTTAATATCATAATATTAAAGTTTAAGGAATAACGATGGCAATTGTTATATAATAGATTATTATGTATTTACTTTTCTTTTAGCTAATACTTAATGTTATCTATTTAATAATAATAGAATTGAGAATAAGTAGTTGAAAGTTACATTATCTTTCAATATTAATTTTAATAATTTTAAAAAAGTTTATTATTTTTGAATGTGAACTTTATTTGTATTCATACACAGGATAATTATTTAAGGCTCTAAATTATTTCATTATTACTTCTACAAGTAAACATGACATAGACGTGACAAAAACTATTGCGCAACATAAAATAAAATGTCATTGATGAAGTTATTGAAAAGAGATACAAAATTAGATCGAAGTGAAGGTAAAGTAAAGTTGACAAAGTGAACATGACAAATACATCTTATATATTAACAAAGCCATGACTGAGAAGCTGTTCCACTTTAGGAATACAAAAGAAAAGAAAACAAACAACAAGCAAATAACTGTACCGTATAACATCTCCGATGAAGACACTAGTAATAAGATATAATAACAACAGCAGTTGTGAAAGTAAAACGCCCTGGGTGAGACTTTCGATTACAAATGGTGCCGGAAGTAAAGATTGGATACTCCGTATCATCCGCCGCCGCCATTACTATTTTCCCAATTGGACTCACAGGGGAAATCATGTACTTCCGCTTATCCCTAAGCCCTCGATGCGAGTAAGAAATATTTTCGGCAGACAAGCAGGACTTAAGATAGATGGATCTGGGATACTTATTAAAGGAAGAAAGCGTTATTAATAACTTAACTGATCTCTATAATTTGTTTATACTTTCGTTTTCTCATGCATGAAAGGATTTTAAATAAATAACTCATACAAAGGAGAAACAATTTTTATTTAATTATGATTAGAATATAAAAAATCTACAACAAATATAATGAACTTGTTTTTTAGTTTATAGTATATACAGACATAATGTAAAGATTTTTTACATTCAATTTATAAAATGGATGGCATAAATAAATATATCTGTTCTTCTACTTACATGAAAACACAGTGTAGAAGGAAACGTGTAGAAAATATTTGTTTTCAGTTTGGAATTTCGAGAAAAACTCTGAAAAAATATCTAAATTTCGATTGAAATAAACTTCAATATCTATGCTTAGTAAAAAGTTGAATGTGATTTCTATTACTTTCTGTTAAAAAGTACGAAAATCAACAGAAATAAATTGGGTATACATTATTATCTAATCAAAGTTTTAATATAATGTTGAATCTAGTATTATTTGATTTGTATTGTAAATAGTTATTTATTTCGTGATTTTTATTTTTATCGGGCAAACTTTGTATTTGCATCAAACAGTATATTAAAATCTCTCAGAGAAAAACGCTGGTATTTGGTAGAGAACTCCATGCAGTGTCCCAATCTTACGTCAGTTTTGCAGTTGAAGAGTTACAGATGGCTTTAAGGGAAAAGTAACACATAGAAACACACTGAAACAATAACGATAATTATATATATATATATATATATATATATATATATATATATATATATATATATATATATATTTAATAAATTTAAAATATTTCAAACACAAGAATACTTTTAATGAATATATTTATTCAAAGCTTTTCGCCGATAAAAAAGTATCAGCATCTTCAGGAAAAATAATTATCTAATAAAATGATTAGATATTCCTATTTAGGATGATTTTTATTAGATAATTATTTTTCCTGAAGATGCTGATACTTTTTTATCGGCGAAAAGCTTTGAATAAATATATTCATTAAAAGTATTCTTGTGTTTGAAATATTTTAAATTTATTAACTATATATACAAGAAAACATATCACCATATTTAATATATATATATATATATATATATATATATATATATATAAGATTATATAAGATATAAGATATATATATATATATAGATTATTTAAGACAAGGTTGTAATACTTTTGGCAAGGTGGTGCACCTTCACGGTTATATTGCTTACAGTGTACTACAGATTACTTGAACACCATCAAGTGACTTCAACAGAAGAGTAGGAAGAGATAACTTAGAAGAACAGATTTGCGAAAAGGGTTTCGAAGAGGCGCTTTGAGGAGTAAATTAGAGCAAACACATTATACAATAGTAGGTGGAAAAGGAGGTGAGTATATCAATCGGAAAAGCGTAAATATTTAGGAAAGTTAATATCTAATGGTGGAAATGATGACCAAGATAAAAAAATTTTATTAAAAAAGGAAAATATTCACTCACACTACTGTAAAAAGATAGGATCTTTAGAAATATCAAATAATACGGTATTTTGCAAATTTAAAAAAAGCAGATTTAAAACTGGGGTTTCGAAAGAAAGATTGAAGAAAAATACTGCGCAAGTAATATTTTAGCTAAAGTGAAAGTGTGCCATTGTGGAGAGGATGTAAGGAATAATATGCAGCCCTGGCAACTCTCACTTACAAATATAGACAATTAATTAGTTTTAGTTAAGTGCGAAGAGGTCGAAAAAGGCCGAATACATTACAACCTCAGAAGGGAATCAAAGAATAGTAAAAATGGGGAAGAGAAAAGAAAAAATATGCTAAATATGTTAAGGACACCGAGAAAAATCAATGAAATAAAGTTGTTCTTAACACAAGTATAGAAATACAAAAAAAATAAACAATTAGTTTTAGCCAAATGAGAAGACGTCGATAAGGCTCAGAACCTCAGGAGAAATTGTTCTGGAAATCAAAGAATAGAATTAAAAGTGAAGTATAAGGAAAAGATGTGGTGAAAATGTAAGAGACCAAGAAAAATAAGCAAGATGAAATTGTGCGATGAGAAAAAGTTACGGAAAAACGTTGCTTTTCCAGAACAAAACAGCCGTGAAACATTCATTGTTATTTATATATTTCTGTAACAATCCAAAACGACACAGGCTTTACAAATAAACGATTCACTTTATTACTAAAGAAAAATATCAAGTCAATACTTTCTAATACCAGAAAGGTTCAGTAATGAAAGGTTAATAAATACACACACCCCCCCCCCCACACACACACACCCACACACACACCCACACACACACACCCACACACACACACACACACACACACACACACACACACACACACACACACACACACACACACACACACACACACACACACACACACACACACACACACACACACACACACACACACACACACACACACACACACACACACACATACATACGCACACACACACATACACACACAACACACACACACACACACACACACACACACACACACACACACACACACACACACACACACACACACACACACACACACACACACACACACACACACATACACACACACACACACACACACACACACACACACACACACACACACTCACACACACACACACACACACACACACACACACACACACACACACACACACACACACACACACACACACAAACACACACACACACACACACACACACACACACATATATATATATATATATATATATATATATATATATATTATAACCTAAGTTTTTTAAAATAAAATTTGTTTACCTTTAGGTTATATATTTAAATTACCTACCTTTCTATAGTCACACCTTCAGGTTTCTAATTATGTAACACTCATATCAAATTTAACATCACGCATTTATTCCTGACATTTAATTACTACACAGTATACCGATTTACCTTAATACTATGGTCGTTATTATGGATCGTTTATAAATTAGAAAGTGGTGAAAAAACTAGATAATTATTTTATACCAATGAATTTAAAATTGTTATGAATTTATTAAGTTTATAAAGCTCTGTTGGCTAATTTTATTGTAAGAAGAAAGTACTTATTGTTTGAGTTCTGGAATCTTGACCGCTGATAGCTGCTTCGCTGCACTTTTCACATAACTAACTTACTTTCCTAACCCTTTACTAAATCATTTACGTCGCACTTTTAAATTAGACACATAAAAAAACTTACAACTGCCTTAATTCAATTAAACAAAATTTAACCCTTAATAACATTGCTGACTCTTTGTCCCCCTCAATACGTCTGCCCTCTTCTGAAGTTCCTCCAAGACTCCTCTTCCGATCACTTACTTTTCCAACTTCGCATCATCTCTCCCCCCTTACTTATTTTAGTTAATTTGGTGATCCCCGCACCTTATACAAATAGCTTCCTATAACGGTTCAGTGTTATTATACCCAGGTATTTTTGTCGTTGGAAACTCCTATCTTAAAATACTTGGATCCTTCTTTTGTTAAAGGCTCCCACAGCCCTTTTATGACTACACTTGAAATAGAACAATGGTTAAGTACTTTGGCCGTATTCTAGTAACTATTCTTGTCGCTCTTCGCTTAATATTTCTACGCCTCATACGTTTATGCTATAATACAAACACACACACACACACACACACACATGTATATATATATATATATATATATATATATATTTAGATAGACTTAACACAATACTTATTACAATGAAAATATTGGAAACAACCCCAATACCCCCAAAATAATAAAAAAATAATTGATATTACAAGTTAACTAAGATTAAACCCATATGAACATTTCGATGACCATACGATTATCATCAGAGGGTCTTATTACAAAAATATAATCTAGTAAACAATGAGTTACAAACTAGACTGAATATTGGGATTATTTCCAATATTTTCATTTTAATACATTGTATCACTGGGCTCTTGATGTACATGATTTATTAATTTAAAAAAACAGATAGGAATATAACTATTTTTATGGGTGTAATCGCTCCGATACTTGACTACGAGTTATACATTAAAGCGGGTGTAATCGCTCCGATACTTGACTACGAGTTATACATTAAAGCGGGTGTAATCGCTCCGATACTTGACTACGAGTTATACATTAAAGCGGGTGTAATCGCTCCGATACTTGACTACGGGTTATACATTAAAGCGGGTGTAATCGCTCCGATACTTGATTACGAGTTATACATTAAAGCGGGTGTAATCGCTCCGATACTTGATTACGAGTTATACATTAAAGCGGGTGTAATCGCTCCGATACTTGATTACGAGTTATACATTAAAGCGGGTGTAATCGCTCCGATACTTGACTACGAGTTATACATTAAAGCGGGTGTAATCGCTCCGATACTTGACTACGAGTTATACATTAAAGCGGGTGTAATCGCTCCGATACTTGATTACGAGTTATACATTAAAGCGGGTGTAATCGCTCCGATACTTGATTACGAGTTATACATTAAAGCGGGTGTAATCGCTCCGATACTTGATTACGAGTTATACATTAAAGCGGGTATAATCGCTCCGATACTTGATTACGAGTTATACATTAAAGCGGGTATAATCGCTCCGATACTTGACTACGAGTTATACATTAAAGCGGGTGTAATCGCTCCGATACTTGATTACGAGTTATACATTAAAGCGGGTATAATCGCTCCGATACTTGATTACGAGTTATACATTAAAGCGGGTATAATCGCTCCGATACTTGACTACGAGTTATACATTAAAGCGGGTATAATCGCTCAGATACTTGATTACGAGTTATACATTAAAGCGGGTATAATCGCTCCGATACTTGACTACGAGTTATACATTAAAGCGGGTGTAATCGCTCCGATACTTGATTACGAGTTATACATTAAAGCGGGTATAATCGCTCCGATACTTGACTACGAGTTATACATTAAAGCGGGTGTAATCGCTCCGATACTTGATTACGAGTTATACATTAAAGCGGGTATAATCGCTCCGATACTTGATTACGAGTTATACATTAAAGCGGGTATAATCGCTCCGATACTTGACTACGAGTTATACATTAAAGCGGGTGTAATCGCTCCGATACTTGATTACGAGTTATACATTAAAGCGGGTATAATCGCTCCGATACTTGACTACGAGTTATACATTAAAGCGGGTATAATCGCTCCGATACTTGACTACGAGTTATACATTAAAGCGGGCGTAATCGCTCCGATACTTGACTACGAGTTATACATTAAAGCGGGTGTAATCGCTCCGATACTTGACTACGAGTTATACATTAAAGCGGGCGTAATCGCTCTGATACTTGACTACGAGTTATACATTAAAGCGGGTGTAATCGCTCCGATACTTGACTACGAGTTATACATTAAAGCGGGCGTAATCGCTCTGATACTTGACTACGAGTTATACATTAAAGCGGGTGTAATCGCTCCAATACTTGATTACGAGTTATACATTAAAGCGGGTGTAATCGCTCCGATACTTGACTACGAGTTATACATTAAAGCGGGTATAATCGCTCCGATACTTGACTACGAGTTATACATTAAAGCGGGTGTAATCGCTCCGATACTTGATTACGAGTTATACATTAAAGCGGGTATAATCGCTCCTATACTTGACTACGAGTTATACATTAAAGCGGGTGTAATCGCTCCGATACTTGATTACGAGTTATACATTAAAGCGGGCGTAATCGCTCCGATACTTGATTACGAGTTATACATTAAAGCGGGTATAATCGCTCCGATACTTGACTACGAGTTATACATTAAAGCGGGTGTAATCGCTCCGATACTTGACTACGAGTTATACATTAAAGCGGGCGTAATCGCTCCGATACTTGATTACGAGTTATACATTAAAGCGGGTATAATCGCTCCGATACTTGACTACGAGTTATACATTAAAGCGGGTGTAATCGCTCCGATACTTGATTACGAGTTATACATTAAAGCGGGTGTAATCGCTCCGATACTTGATTACGAGTTATACATTAAAGCAGGTATAATCGCTCCGATACTTGACTACGAGTTATACATTAAAGCGGGTGTAATCGCTCCGATACTTGATTACGAGTTATACATTAAAGCGGGTGTAATCGCTCCGATACTTGATTACGAGTTATACATTAAAGCGGGTATAATCGCTCCGATACTTGACTACGAGTTATACATTAAAGCGGGTGTAATCGCTCCGATACTTGATTACGAGTTATACATTAAAGCGGGTGTAATCGCTCCGATACTTGATTACGAGTTATACATTAAAGCGGGTGTAATCGCTCCGATACTTGATTACGAGTTATACATTAAAGCGGGTATAATCGCTCCGATACTTGACTACGAGTTATACATTAAAGCGGGTGTAATCGCTCCGATACTTGATTACGAGTTATACATTAAAGCGGGTGTAATCGCTCCGATACTTGATTACGAGTTATACATTAAAGCGGGTATAATCGCTCCGATACTTGACTACGAGTTATACATTAAAGCGGGTGTAATCGCTCCGATACTTGATTACGAGTTATACATTAAAGCGGGTGTAATCGCTCCGATACTTGATTACGAGTTATACATTAAAGCGGGTGTAATCGCTTCGATACTTGATTACGAGTTATACATTAAAGCGGGTATAATCGCTCCGATACTTGACTACGAGTTATACATTAAAGCGGGCGTAATCGCTCCGATACTTGATTACGAGTTATACATTAAAGCGGGTGTAATCGCTCCGATACTTGATTACGAGTTATACATTAAAGCGGGTATAATCGCTCCGATACTTGACTACGAGTTATACATTAAAGCGGGTGTAATCGCTCCGATACTTGATTACGAGTTATACATTAAAGCGGGTGTAATCGCTCCGATACTTGATTACGAGTTATACATTAAAGCGGGTATAATCGCTCCGATACTTGACTACGAGTTATACATTAAAGCGGGTGTAATCGCTCCGATACTTGATTACGAGTTATACATTAAAGCGGGTATAATCGCTCCGATACTTGACTACGAGTTATACATTAAAGCGGGTGTAATCGCTCCGATACTTGACTACGAGTTATACATTAAAGCGGGCGTAATCGCTCCGATACTTGACTACGAGTTATACATTAAAGCGGGTGTAATCGCTCCGATACTTGATTACGAGTTATACATTAAAGCCAACTATAAACAAATCAAATCAAATAAAGCCAACTACTCCTAATCAATATTCTATACAAGTTTGGGGTGGATTTGTCAATACAAATAAAGAATAGTAGAAGGATACACCTTATTGTCCAGCTCAGTGGGGTTGGCTTGACAACTCTAACACTGGCTGACAGAGAATTAGGCTCGCCTCCCCACTCTGTCAAGCAGATTAGAGACCCTTCATTTTACGTTGTTTGTTTCATTACATTTGAAAACTACAAGTAAGAGTAAACTGCATTTTATAAATAAGCGTTCTTACATAAAAATGAGTGAAAATGGAAATATATGGCGCTGGAAAATATTTGTTTAAGATAGAAGCAACGAATATGAGAAGTCTGTTAAAACTATATCCTGTCCTTACATCGAAAACGGAAATGGAATACATAACCTCATATCCTGAATACAGCGTGTTTATTATACCCTGATATCTTACTTACCTCCCTCCAGACAGACTTCTGTATATAAATGATTAACCAATTACTTTTCTTCCATAATAACATTTGTTTCAATTCCTAAAACTCTTCAAAGCAACATTTAAACAATTGCTCCATATTTAGGTTTTGCAATAAACAGTCCCTAGAGAGTCTGTGCAAGATTTATGAAAACGTTGACGGGAGGCTCGATTTTCCTACATTCGTCCAATTTGAAAGAATAACAAGTAATATAAGTTTTTTATAGGCTAATGGCAGATCACAGACAATTTTGCTTTTTTAAAACACTCAACGTTTCTAATTTATTTCCGAAATTCCTTTCCAAGAGCTCCAGTTTTAATTAAATAATTACAATACATAACCTAGTATTTATAAAATACATAACATATACAAAACATATTGAAATCAACAATTATAAAACTTTTAATAAATATCCATTTAAAAGTCAATTTTTCTTATCGCATAAAACAGACAAATCACAGATACATACACTAACACATCTGCTATTAACAATAGAGTCAACATTTTAAATTTTTTTAAAAACACACAATCATTCTAATATATATACATTACCTCGAGTGACCAAAAAACCTACAAAATGGTAAATTTCCCTATAATTTCATTATTAAAGATTCATATGGAGATGGAAAATCTTTTAATTCCATCGCTTTATTCAAAGCATTTTCCCCTTGTTTTTCTTATATACCACATTTCCGCAAAGTTCCTCTTTTTCCAATTCCTTTCTTATGTAAAACATCTATATTATCCCAGTCCATTTGATGTTTAATGTTAAACTTTTCAATATGTTCAAAAATGACATTATACAAACGTTATATTATATTGATGACTTTATTACATGTTGACTCTATTATTAATAGTAGATGTGTTAGTGTATGTATCTGTGATTTGTCTGTTTTATTGTAAGAAACAAATTTACTTGTAAATGGATATTTATTACGGGTTTTATTATTGTTGATTTTAATATATTTTATATATGTTATGTATTTTATAAATATTAGGTTATGTATTGTAATTGTTTAATTAAAATTTAAGCTCTTGAAAAGGAATTTCGGAAAGAAATTCGAAACGTTGAGTGTTTTTTTAAAAAAGCAAAATTGTCTGTGATCTCTCATTAGCCTATATAAAAAATTTAATAGTTAATAATAGACATTAAATAAATATATTAGTTTAGTAGTATAAAATAAAATTAAAGTAATTTCCTAATAAAGTCAACAAAAACAGATTTTATTTTATGGGTTTCGCTTCTAACGGGATGCAATTTTAACAATAAATTAAACTCAAACGATGATGAATGTCTAGTTTATTAGTTTAATATTATGCAAGCAACGTTCGGTCACATTTTAGATGGGCCTTTTCAAGCCTTTAAATCTAACAACATAAAATAACTTTCTCAAATTGATCAAATGATATTTTGAATAGCGCCACTTCCTGTGATATATTGATTGATACTGACTATTTATTGCAACTTGCTGTGGCTCGTATCAGTATTAGTATGACGTGAAAGTGTAAGCACTGATTACTATTGGCTAACTGAAGATAGTTTGCATTTTTTGGTTTCATCCAGTGCTTATATGTTTGAAATTGTGTTTAAAGTTGTTCATCTTGCAATTTTATTGTGAATGTAATGTTTAAATTAAAACGATTATTGTTTTATGTTTGTAGTTTTGTAAGCTTGAAAAGGGCCACTTAAAATGTGATCGAAACGTCGCTTGTATAATTTTAAAATAATAAACTCGGCATTGATCATAGTTTGAGTTCAATTTACATTTTATTTTAGTTATTTTTTATTAATATATATATAATTATTAATTTATTATTATTATATATTTTTTAATTAATATAAACATGTATATACATACGTCAGAATCACAATATTAAGTGGCAAAATAAAAATAATAACTAATAATTACAATTAATTATTTAAATTTAATTAATATTTGAAAATACTGTAATAAGATGTTAATCTTAAGATGTCATCCACTACAAGTTAAAACAAAATGTATTGAACGTGAGTGGATGAATTAAAAGTATTTTATTAACGATTGAAAATTTGTACAAGATGTATAAATACGCATAGGGAGAGCGTAAACTAATAGAAGGAATTGGACAAATGGTTAGAATTTAACGTGAAAAAGAAACCCTCGCGTCTTCATTCAAGCAAAACGTTTGTATACATTATTTACAATTCCATAGCACTGGACTCGGTAAGATAACAGTTTTGTTGTTTTTCAAAAAGCTAGGTAAAAACGTTATAAATGTAGAATTCTACATTAATATATATTAATCACATTAGACAACAATAGTTGCAATGTGTTACCTCTAAATCGCTCTGACATTAATAACGCATTGCCTTGAGCACTTGCTGCATAAGCGGATATATTGTCTTTTTTACCACGAGATCAATGTAATGTCCCTTTGTCCAGTTTTATCTTGCCCTTTACACCAGTAAAACATTATATATAATTACAGGATATTAACAGATATAAAAGGATAGTTATAGGTAAGAAAACAACGAATTTACTTGAATCTCCAATTAAAATTGATTTATTGATCTTAAAGTTTAAAAACAAACAGTTTAAACGTGTTTTTTCACGTCTTACCAACAATATTTGTTTTTCGATCAATGCCTTTGTAATTACATTCTCGCGCATTTTATTGTTAATTTTATGATTCCAGGCAAATCTTTAATCAAGTATTATTTTATTCAATTCCTTCTATTAGTCCACGCACTCCGCAAATATATATATATATATATATATATATATATATATATATATATATATATATATATATATATATATAGTTCAAATTTTAATTCGTCAATAACATACTTTTTATTCATACATTAAAGTTCAAATATATTTGTTTAAACCTGTAGTGAATGACACTTGAAGTTATTATTTAGTTTTTACTACGATTCAACAATTAAAATTAATTAAGAATAATAATAATTTGAGGTTTTTTTTGCCATTTAAAATACAGATTCTGTCGTATGTAATTACAGAGCTTTAATAATTGTAAATATTTAATAAAAAGAAACTAAAATAAAAGTTTCTTGTTGTTCTCAAGTAGAAATCGACTTAATTTTTCTACTGCTTGTTAAATTATTGTTAATAAGCTTACTGAAACTTAAGTACATAAACGCTTGGTAATTTTGTAATGCATTTGTAATAAACGTAAGTAGAGTAAACAAGACTCTAAGCTTGATACAGCTTAACCAAAGTAAGCTGTAAATGTTCGCTTGTATATAAGTTGGAGGTAAACTTTTAGGAAATAAACACAATTTTCTAATTCTTGGATTGTTTTGTCCATTACGTTTGGTGAAACCCAATTATTACTTTTACCACTTTAAAAGTGATAACAATTGTTTAGGTAATAAACACAATTGTGTTATAGAAAATAAACACAATTGTTAAGATAAAACACATTTTAGACTTACTGTAAAGTTTTACACTACGTAGTAGTATTTTCGAAACTTTACAAATATTGGTATGATATGATACATATTTGATTTATTAATTTCCAAATTAATTTTTTTCTACTGGAATTCTATAAATGGTTTGGGAGCTTTGTGCGTACCTCGTCAAAATCACCACATTTATTTCACCTGTAGATGATAAAAGAAATGTTGACAAATATCATTACACCCTAACTGCTGCATTACACAGGGTCTCAGCGGCGAAACAGATCACGAACTGCCCTTGAAACTACCTCAAAGTATCAATAACACGCTCTGGAGCTGGGATTTGGCCCGCTTAAGTGAAGGCAGCTGCTTGAGCTGGCTTTCAATATGCAATTAAAGAGTATGTATCAAATAGATTTATAGAAATTGAATAGTTGCCTAATGTAAGGTGTGATTTAAATGGATAAAATAAAAAATCCCTTTAAAACCTAATAATTATAATTATATTCGATATTGATGGTTTAAAATCCTTACCTTTTACGTTTAATTTTATCATTACCAGAATAATTCGAGTAGTTTTACTCCAGAGCATAGATAGGGTTATAACCGTTGAAAATTTAGAACATTAAAGACAATTATAACATTTTAAAAATAATACAATTATAAAAAATATTTTTACATTAGGAAAATGTAAAAATATAAATACATTGTAAAAAACCTATAATATATATGTACATATATATATATATATATATATATATATATATATATATAAATTTGTATAAAGCAATATATATATATATATATTTATATATTATGTTTTCATAAAGTAAAAAATGCGCTACGAGTGACGCTAAACACGGTGAACAAGTTGCAACTTTTGACCTTGTAATTAAACCCTGCCGAAAGCGCCTCCCTTGTTTTCTTTTTTTAACTGTAACTTCTCTTTCAACGCAGCCTAGAGTGAAGAGGACTCTCAGACATTTCGTCTTACTTTGCCCTCTCCACACATCCCACCCCCTCACACTTGACTCTAAAGAAGGTCACACAGCTTAGAGTTTCGTATTGAACTTTGCACAAAATTTGTTTTTTATCAAACTTTGCACAAAGGCCTGAATCTGTTTAGAATTTAAAAATATATTTAGTTCAGACTTGGCAATAAATATACTAGTTCAGACTTGGCAATAAATATATTAGTTCAGACCTGGCAATAAATATATTAGTTCAGACTTGGCAATAAATATATTTAGTTCAGACTTGGCAATAAATATATTGAGTTCAGACTTGGCAATAAATATATTGAGTTCAGACTTGGCAATAAATATATTGAGTTCAGACTTGGCAATAAATATATTTAGTTCAGACTTGGCAATAAATATATTAGTTCAGACCTGGCAATACATATATTAGTTCAGACTTGGCAATAAATATATCAGTTCAGACTTGGCAATAAATATATTAGTTCAGACTTGGAAATAAATATATATAGTTCAGACTTGGCAATAAATATATTGAGTTCAGACTTGGCAATAAATATGTTTAGTTCAGACTTGGCAATAAATATATTAGTTCAGACTTGGCAATAAATATATTTAGTTCAGACTTGGCAATAAATATATTAGTTCAGACTTGGCAATAAATATATCAGTTCAGACTTGGCAATAAATATATTAGTTCAGACTTGGCAATAAATATATTTAGTTCAGACTTGGCAATAAATATATTAGTTCAGACTTGGCAATAAATATATTAGTTCAGACTTGGCAATAAATATATTAGTTCAGACTTGCCAATAAATATATTTAGTTCAGACTTGGCAATAAATATATTAGTTCAGATTTGGCAATAAATATATTAGTTCAGACTTGGCAATAAATATATTGAGTTCAGACTTGGCAATAAATATATTTATTTCAGACTTGGCAATAAATATATTAGTTCAGACTTGGCAATAATTATATTTAGTTCAGACTTGGCAATAAATATATTGAGCTCAGACCTGGCAATAAATATATTAGTTCAGACTTAACAATAAATATATTTTACTAACATAAATAACAAACATACGTTTATTTAATTTGTGTAAAATAATATGTAATTTATGTCGGTGAACAATGGAATATTTAAGAAACAATTTGATAATGGTTAGAAAGTTATAAGTGTCTGAAACAAAAATCTCTAAAACGTTAAAAGTTTTCAATATTACCATTTTAAACTTTTTATATTTTTCATCATTAAAATTTAGAATAAAAATAATTTAGCGTCTTTTAAAATATTGAAAGCTGCACACTTTTAATTCCCTCTACGCACTATAAATAATCTTAGTTAAGTTTTGTCACACACCGGCGTAGGAAACCTAACAGCTAAAATATTCCCCAAAATAGAATTTCGAATGTCACTCCCTTTAAAAGGTATTTTTACAAATAACCCTCCTCAGATCGTGGACAGTGTGCTCACTTACAATATATATGTATATAAATTAAAAAGATTTATCTTGTACCGTGGTCAATAATGAATAAGTTTACCCTCAAGTATCGTTTGCTGGCTTCCTTGGTGCGACGTTCTTGCAGCTATCGTCTTGACCGGCTTTCCGTGCCTGCTGCCTTTACAACACTTTCTATTCGACTCTATCTATCAGGCTGTTCTTAACTTCATTTTTAGTTTAGAATAGATCCGGAAAATGAGGTTAGTGGAAATCAGCTGATTATAAACGGGGACTGTATTGTGCTGCCCCAGCGCGGCGATTATTGAGACTAATAAATATCAGCAACTCATTTACTTTTATTGGCTGTTTGGTGGTAGTACAAAAAAAGTTACAGTATTTAGTTTAAACTAATGCTTAATGAGTAAATATACGAGACGATTCCCCAAGCCTCTAACTAAAATGTAAATGTTTCATGTTGACGTAAGTAGGAATTGACTTAATTTTTTTTTTGGTTTTATTACTTGTTTATGTATATAAAATAATAATGAATTTAATACGATTACAATAATAATAGTTAATGATTATATTGTACGTTAAAATAAATAAAACAAAAAAAAGATGTATAACCAACATAAGTTTGGAAAACATATATCTTTCTCTCCGTTTTGATGTATTGATTCAGTAAACCTTTCCTAAATATGGAAAATACGGGCTATCTTAGAGTTAATAAAGATATAATCAAGAAATACGTCAGCTTGTTTGGCTTTAAGAATTTATTTCTACTTTTATTATTTTATTTTGTATAAAATGTCATTTCACTTCTTTTTAATTTTTTTTAAATTCAGGTAAATATATTTGTTTCCACCAATTTTCTTGTAAATCACAACATATAAAAAAAAAATTTTTGAAGAAATTTAATCAAAGGACAAATATTGTGGCTTAATAGCGAAATGGGTTCTATAACAAATGATCATTTATCCTCATAAGATTTAACTTTTGTAGTCTACCATCAACATTAAGACTTAACGTACACAAAATGTGTATTTAGTTGAATTAAATGCTGAGAATTGAATGTATATCTAATAGATATATTGTCGCTATAACCGTTAGCTCGAGTCGTTGTAAATTTTCACAATATAAATAAATTAAGGTACGAGCTGTAACTAATTAAACAGTACTAAAACTGAGTCAGCTGTAGTTGCCTTCTCGATCAGCTGTGCCGACTTTTGATTGTTGCCGCGTATTCGTGTTGACGTATTTAATTTGAGGTTAATGTTTACTGACGTTGTGATATCTACTCATAGAAAACCTTTATCGTAGACGATTATTTTCACTTATTTGGACTGGACTTGCGGGGGGGGGCAGGTTTGCCACTTCATTACATTTTCACAAGAAATTTCACTAAATTACGCCTATTAATGCTGTGATTATTAGTGTTTTTGAAAAGCAGTGTCATGACACAGCGAAAGGTCTTTTCAGGGCGCCCAACTATTTGTCTGTACAAATTAAAACAACGGAAGAGCAGCAAGTCTTACGAAAAGGAGCCTAAACCGAACATTTTTAAAACTGAATTAAAGCAATACAACGGTGAGAAGAATGCACAAAACATTGCTGGTTTTCCCTAGAAGATACAAACAGTGCAACCCTTTGACCTGTATAAACAAAACCGCTAGAGTTCAGTACTGTGCTTCGGTCTTAACAATGTGCTGTGGAAAGCCCGAGTTTCTGAGTGACTTATGTTTTTAATGGCATGTGCATGTCACGTGATTTAGCTTCTTTTGACTTCAATGTGTTCAGAAAACATTGTAAATAGGATAAAATCTTACAACAATTTCAGTACTGTTT
>JBAIZL010000006.1:97099714-97127214 GCA_036971475.1 Prosapia bicincta | reverse complement strand
AATTTGTATAAGATATATAAAAAGATCTCTCTCTCTCTCTCTCTCTCTCTCTCTATATATATATATATATATATATATATACATATATATATATATATATATATCGCAATATGTATTCTTGTGTATTAATAAATACACAATATATATGTATATATATATATATATATATATATATATATATATATATATATATATATATATATATATATAGGACAAGTGTGAATTAATAATACCATTTGAACGACAAATTTTTAGAGAGGTTTAGCATTTGAAATGAAGTAACAATCACCGAAATTTAAAATTTTGTTTCAAGTATTTAATTAAAATTATTACTAATTGTGAATGTTTAATAGAATGACGGATAAACGACAGTGCTACTAATCTATCGGTATTGGGTTCGATTCAAAATAGCGAGGTAAATTTGTCTGTCTCCAAGTGGACTTAGCCTCAAGTATTGAGTACAAAAAAGAGTCAATGGTAGTGTAATAATGGGCGATTGGAGCTTTGTATGGGTCCCTCTCCTTTCTTATACACTGCAAGTGGTACAAAGGCAACGTCGTTTTAACCTTGTCTCCCTTAAACCTAATACAAGTTTAAAACCTGATCGATTTTAGTGTAATTGTTATTTTATTTTCTTAAAAGATATTTTCTCTCACATGAATAATAATTTCTACATAGTTTGATAAGTTTTTCACAAAATTATTTAATAATTTGGTTAATTATTTAATTATTATTACGTAATTTATTAATTTGTTTTATGACACCTTTTAATATTGGCAAGAGAAATTTTTATTTTTCGAATATTCATTTAGCAAGGTCTATAAATAGTTATTGTGAGGCAGTATTCATTTATTATTACAAACTGTTACGAATGATATATTTGTCAAGTGATTTTAGTACATACAAATTTAATAATTATAATTAAAATGAAATTAAATCAATTTAGAATGTTTATATATTTTGAGAAAACTACAGCTTTTTTTCTTACATAAAATGGTTAGTGGGTAACTGGGGAAAGAGTAGGATAGTCGCACTTGAAGCAAATAAACCTAAGCTGAGGTTCAATAACTTTCAAGGACTTTATAGATAAATAAAACGTTATCTTTTTATTATAATTTTGTCTTTATTGAATTATCGTTGACTAAAACATAGGTTTTTACAGTTTCAGACAAAGGCTTACACGCAGACTCACGATAGGACGATATCTTCTTCCAGGCATCTTTCGCTGAGACGTTAGTCCGGCATCCTCTCTGGCTGCTCTCAGGTCTAGTCTGCTCCAGCTTTACTAAACCCGCAACATAGCGATGCTAATATTGTTTACTGCGGTGGATGTCCTCCATTAGGCGATGAAAGTGAAATGGGAACAATACACGAACACAATGCTTTGACTGAAGTTACAAAACTTCCTGCATAAACTTTATTCCCATAACTCTTTCCTTTGTCAAATTTACGGTCTCGGCAACGCTACAGGTAATGTCTGTATCACAACGGTTGAACGATTGGGCTTATCGCTCATACAAGGAAATTGGTGTGTAAAGTAAACTAATGTAAAGTAACAATGCCATAATTTATAACGGTTAAAATGATTAACTGTTATTATTCTTGCTTGTTGTATTGTGTCACTTTCAGAAGAAATAAATTTAACAGTTCAACAGTTTTTACATTCAAACCCGATCACAAAACTTGAGAGTAAACATATGTTTATTGTTGTGTTTAATTTGCCTAACGTTTGAAATCTATTTTAGGAAGTGTATAATAGACATAACCTCATGCATATTCTACATTCGTTCAGATTTAAAGTTTTGTACATTAAAATATGAATTTATGAATTTTCAAACATTTTAATAGATTTATTTTCAAAAAGATGCATTTTAAATAAAAACAATATTTACAAATTTAATATTTAACTATTGGTAACTCATACGTTTTGTGGCGCATTAAAAAACGTTAATTAACTTAAATAAGAATGCTATAGGCCTATGTTTAAAATTACAAGTAACTATCTTTGAAATATACGTTAAAGAACTCTATGTCTGTTTTGATTTGTTTTGACAGGTTTTCGTAGTCAGGCACGTGCGGCCTCTCTGGCGTTCTTTTTTTCAGACCAATGTTTACGCCGTTTTTTGAATTCATTGTAATTCTTGAAACTAGTTCCAGTGTAAAGTCTGTAGGGGTTAGCCAGTACCTGCGCACCAGGCAGATTACGAAAGATTTTAGTTGGAGCATAGCGTACTGTTGGCCTGTAACAAATATTCAGAATGGGGTATGAAAATGAGCTACTTGTATTAGTTTAATATATTGAAAAAGAAAAAAAATCATGATCTCTTTATGTGTTGAGGGAATCAAACACTGTCTTGAATTTTTTACAAAATATTATTTCTTCAAAAAAATGTTTTTATATTATTATATTAAATAATGTATGCTAAAACTATGCGATGTTGAAATGTGTAGAACTTAAGGTATAATCGGCCTGGTCAAAGGTCAAACATAAACAAAACTTACAGTCTGATAATAATTTAAAAATAGTGTTTGTGGTAGCCTAAATTATAAAACCTTTGATATATTTAAATTGAATAAGAAATAACTAGAAGAAAGTTAGTTAAAATAAATCTAGAGGTTATTATAAATGTAAAATCATAACAATAAAAAAATAAATAATGAACAAATAATAAAATAAAATAGACACTAAACCGAATAAATCAAAACCTTAGGGCCAGTGAATAATGCAATAGATAAATAAACTAATAAATAATAAACAATAAAAATTAATCACTGATTTTACAACTAAAAAATATCTGAGAGAAATTTGGATTAACTAAAAAATAAATAATAAAAAAGAACTAATTATCATAGTATCTTCATTAACATTGTATATTGAAGCGTCAGATGATAAAAGGATAAGGAGAGAAAAACAACCTGGATAAAAAAATAGAATAAAGTTAGAGGACTAATAAAAAAATACCTAAAACTAATACTTATCAGATATAAGTTTTGTTAAGATTAAAGTTGAAGAAATAAACAGTGTCCTACGCATAGAAAAAATTCAGTTAATGAGAAAAACTAAATAAAAATAAATGAGTAATAGTGGAGAAGAACGTAAAGCGAGTAAAGGTAAATCGGGCGAGGGGACACTCAGGGTTTTTAGGTATCAAGTCGAAATGGTAAAAAGTAAAATCATGCTTGGCTAGTGGTGTAGAACCACGGGCGAGAAGGACAACTACCATGGATTTCAGTCTATCTAATATATCCTTAGCTAATGTAGCAGTTTTGCAGTAGAATAGGTGTAAATTGTTTTTCTTAAACGGTTGTAAAATAAATTTATTTGAAATGTGCAAACATATCGTCAACAAAATGCTAAGCCTGTCGATCGTCAACAATGGAAAACGGATCCAGGAAGACAGATGCTCAGATTTAAAACATATGGGCAAGCACTGTACAATTATATAAAGTAAATCTAAAACGTTTTAATAAACTAAAACATATAATTATAAAATAAAGGGATTTTATTTAAATTTTACTGAGACATGACTTCAAATTCGCCTATTAAAGGCTAACACTCATACAAGAAGATAATAATTCGTATACGGTATTAATGGCATATAAATAATGTTATTAAATGAATACATGTAATATAAAATTGTATACAAATTAATTCAGTAGCTTATCGAATATTAAAGTCAAACAATGGACATAAAAAAGTAATTTATAAATAAATTGATGGTTTTGCCAACAGAATTAGACTTTATCAGGTAACAAAAATGCAAGATATATTAGATAAAAGTGAATAAACGCTGTAAGTATTTATTGTAAAATATTACTAAATTATAACAATTTGTCAAAAAATATTGTCAGAACTTGAGATAACTTTGATAAAAATTTAGTTATTAAATGCTAACTCAATTAATTTTAAATAAATGCGACGTAGGGTATTTAAAATATACAATATACAATCATGTCAACTTTATTAAAAACCAAGTGTATCATTACAATCTTTTAAATTGTAATATAAAAGTATCCTAATTGTAATATTTAGAACTAATATTTATTGGAAAATTAAATCGTATAGTAGTATACAATTATTTCTGTCAGAAAGAAGAAATTCACACCACGGAGATGCTAATAGAGAAATGGAGAGGAGGATAAGAGCACTGGGCTAATACCGGCATTAGGTGGCTAATAGTGGAACTGGAGAGCTAATAACGACACTGGAAGGGTGATACGGCACTGGGAGGCTAATAGTGGCCCAGGGAGGCTAATAACGACACTGATAGGCTAATAATGACATTGGGAAGCTAATAGAGACACTGGAGGACTAATAACGACACTGGGAAGTGAATAGTGGCACTGGCGGGCTAATAACGTCACTGGGAAAGTGATACGGCAGTGGGAGGCTAATACGAGCACTATAATCTTAATAACGGCACTGGAAAGCTAATAGTTACACTAGGGGGGGTCTAATAAAGACATTGGATCTTATTAACGACACTGGGAAGCTAATAGTGGCACTGTGAGGCTAATAACGACACTGAGAAGCTAATAGTAGCACTGGAGGGCTAATAACAACACTGGGAAGCTAATAGTGGCACTGTAAGGCTAATAACGACTGTGGGAAGCTAATAGTGGCAGTGGAGGTCTAATAACCACACTGGTAAGCTAATAGTGGTACTGGAGGGCTAATAACGACACTGGGAAGCTAATAGTGGCACTGGAGGGGTAATAACGACACTGGGAAGCTAATAGTGGTACTGTGAGACTAATAACGACATTGGACTTTATTAACGACATTGGGAAGGTAATAGTAGCACTGGAGGGCTAATAAAGATACTGGGAAGGTGATACGAAACTGGGAGGCTAATATTAGCACTGTGAGGCTAATAACGACATTGGACTTTATTAACGACATTGGGAAGGTAATAGTAGCACTGGAGGGCTAATAAAGACACTGGGAAGGTGATACGAAACTGGGAGGCTAATAACGACACTGGGAAGGTAATAGTGGCAGTGGAGGGCTAATAACGTAACTGGGAAGCAAATAGGGGCAATTGAGGGCTAATAACGACACTTGGAAGTTAATAGTTGCACTGGAGGGCTAATAACGTACTGGAAAGCTAATAGTGGCACTGGAGGGCTAATAACGACACTGGGAAGCTAATAGTGGCACTGGAGGGCTAATAACGACACTGGGAAGCTAATAGTGGCACTGAAGGGCAAATAACGACAATGGGAAGTTAATAGTGGCACTGTGAGTCTAATAACGACACTGGGAAGCTAATAGTGGCACTGGGGGGCTAATAACGACACTGGGAAGCTAATAGTAGCACTGTGAGGCTAATAACGACACTGGGAAGCTAATAGTAGCACTAGAGGGTTAATAACGACACTGGGAAGCTAATAGTGGGACTGGAGGGCTAATAACGACACTAGGAAGTTAATAGTGGAACTGGAGGGCTAATAACGACACTGAGAAGCTAATAGTTACACTAAGGGGGGCTAATAACGACATTGGATCTTAATAACGACATTGGGAAGCTAATAGTGGCACTGGACTGCTAATAACGACACTGGGAAGTTAATAGTGGCACTGGAGGGCTAATAACGACACTGGGAAGGTAATACTGGCACTGGTGGGCTAATAACGACACTGAGAAGTTAATCGTGACACTAAGGGGGGCTAATAACGACATTGGATCTTAATAACGACATTGGGAAGCTAATAGTGGCACTGGACTGCTAATAACGACACTGGGAAGTTAATAGTGGCACTGGAGGGCTAATAACGACACTGGGAAGGTAATACTGGCACTGGTGGGCTAATAACGACACTGGGAAGCTAATAGTGGCACTGGACTGCTAATAACGACACTGGGAAGTTAATAGTGGCACTGGAGGGCTAATAACGACACTGGGAAGGTAATACTGGCACTGGTGGGCTAATAACGACACTGAGAAGTTAATCGTGACACTAAGGGGGGCTAATAACGACATTGGATCTTAATAACGACATTGGGAAGCTAATAGTGGCACTGGACTGCTAATAACGACACTGGGAAGTTAATAGTGGCACTGGAGGGCTAATAACGACACTGGGAAGGTAATACTGGCACTGGTGGGCTAATAACGACACTGAGAAGTTAATCGTGACACTAAGGGGGTTATAACGACATTTGATCTTAATAACGACACTGAAGAGATAATAGTGTCACTGGAGGGATAATAACGACACTGGAAGGCTAATAGTGGCATTGGGGGGCTAATAACGACACTGGTAGGGTAATATTGCACTGGAAGGCTAATAGTGGCATTGGGGGGCTAATAACGACACTAGGACGCTTATAGCGACACTGGGACGGTAATATTGCACTGGAAGGCTAATAGTGGCATTGGGGGGCTAATAACGATACTGGGACGCTTATAGCGACACTGGGAGGATAATATCGGCATTGGGAGCCTAATTACACCACAAGGAAACTAATAACGGTACTGGGACGCTTATAGCGACACTTGCAGGTTAATATCGGCATTGGGAGCCTAATTACACCACAAGGAAACTAATAACGGTACTGGGAGGCTTATAGCGACACTTGCAGGTTAATAGCGGCATTGGGAGCCTAATTACACCACAAGGAAACTAATAACGGTACTGGGAGGCTTATAGCGACACTTGCAGGTTAATAGCGGCATTGGGAGCCTAATTACACCACAAGGAAACTAATAACGGTACTGGAAGGCTTATAGCGACACTTGCAGGTTAATAGCGGCATTGGGAGCCTAATTACACCACAAGGAAACTAATAACGGTACTGGGAGGCTTATAGCGACACTTGCAGGTTAATAGCGGCATTGGGAGCCTAATTACACCACAAGGAAACTAATAACGGTACTGGGAGGCTAATAACGGCAATGGGAGGGTAATACTGCACTGGAAGGCTAATAGTGGCATTGGGGGGCTAATAACGATACTGGGACGCTTATAGCGACACTTGCAGGTTAATATCGGCATTGGGAGCCTAATTACACCACAAGGAAACTAATAACGGTACTGGGAGGCTAATAACGGCAATGGGAGGGTAATACTGCACTGGAAGGCTAATAGTGGCATTGGGGGGCTAATAACGATACTGGGACGCTTATAGCGACACTGGGAGGATAATAGCGGCATTGGGAGCCTAATTACACCACAAGGAAACTAATAACGGTACTGGGAGGCTAATAACGGCAATGGGAGGGTAATACTGCACTGGTGGGCTAATAACGACACTGGGAAGCTAATAGTGGCACTGGACTGCTAATAACGACACTGGGAAGTTAATAGTGGCACTGGAGGGCTAATAACGACACTGGGAAGGTAATACTGGCACTGGTGGGCTAATAACGACACTGAGAAGTTAATCGTGACACTAAGGGGGGCTAATAACGACATTGGATCTTAATAACGACATTGGGAAGCTAATAGTGGCACTGGACTGCTAATAACGACACTGGGAAGTTAATAGTGGCACTGGAGGGCTAATAACGACACTGGGAAGGTAATACTGGCACTGGTGGGCTAATAACGACACTGAGAAGTTAATCGTGACACTAAGGGGGTTATAACGACATTTGATCTTAATAACGACACTGAAGAGATAATAGTGTCACTGGAGGGATAATAACGACACTGGAAGGCTAATAGTGGCATTGGGGGGCTAATAACGACACTGGTAGGGTAATATTGCACTGGAAGGCTAATAGTGGCATTGGGGGGCTAATAACGACACTAGGACGCTTATAGCGACACTGGGACGGTAATATTGCACTGGAAGGCTAATAGTGGCATTGGGGGGCTAATAACGATACTGGGACGCTTATAGCGACACTGGGAGGATAATATCGGCATTGGGAGCCTAATTACACCACAAGGAAACTAATAACGGTACTGGGACGCTTATAGCGACACTTGCAGGTTAATATCGGCATTGGGAGCCTAATTACACCACAAGGAAACTAATAACGGTACTGGGAGGCTTATAGCGACACTTGCAGGTTAATAGCGGCATTGGGAGCCTAATTACACCACAAGGAAACTAATAACGGTACTGGGAGGCTTATAGCGACACTTGCAGGTTAATAGCGGCATTGGGAGCCTAATTACACCACAAGGAAACTAATAACGGTACTGGAAGGCTTATAGCGACACTTGCAGGTTAATAGCGGCATTGGGAGCCTAATTACACCACAAGGAAACTAATAACGGTACTGGGAGGCTTATAGCGACACTTGCAGGTTAATAGCGGCATTGGGAGCCTAATTACACCACAAGGAAACTAATAACGGTACTGGGAGGCTAATAACGGCAATGGGAGGGTAATACTGCACTGGAAGGCTAATAGTGGCATTGGGGGGCTAATAACGATACTGGGACGCTTATAGCGACACTTGCAGGTTAATATCGGCATTGGGAGCCTAATTACACCACAAGGAAACTAATAACGGTACTGGGAGGCTAATAACGGCAATGGGAGGGTAATACTGCACTGGAAGGCTAATAGTGGCATTGGGGGGCTAATAACGATACTGGGACGCTTATAGCGACACTGGGAGGATAATAGCGGCATTGGGAGCCTAATTACACCACAAGGAAACTAATAACGGTACTGGGAGGCTAATAACGGCAATGGGAGGGTAATACTGCACTGGAAGGCTAATAGTGGCATTGGGGGGCTAATAACGATACTGGGACGCTTATAGCGACACTTGCAGGTTAATATCGGCATTGGGAGCCTAATTACACCACAAGGAAACTAATAACGGTACTGGGAGGCTAATAACGGCAATGGGAGGGTAATACTGCACTGGAAGGCTAATAGTGGCATTGGGGGGCTAATAACGATACTGGGACGCTTATAGCGACACTTGCAGGTTAATATCGGCATTGGGAGCCTAATTACACCACAAGGAAACTAATAACGGTACTGGGAGGCTAATAACGGCAATGGGAGGGTAATACTGCACTGGAAGGCTAATAGTGGCATTGGGGGGCTAATAACGATACTGGGACGCTTATAGCGACACTGGGAGGATAATAGCGGCATTGGGAGCCTAATTACACCACAAGGAAACTAATAACGGTACTGGGAGGCTAATAACGGCAATGGGAGGGTAATACTGCACTGGAAGGCTAATAGTGGCATTGGGGGGCTAATAACGATACTGGGACGCTTATAGCGACACTTGCAGGTTAATATCGGCATTGGGAGCCTAATTACACCACAAGGAAACTAATAACGGTACTGGGAGGCTAATAACGGCAATGGGAGGGTAATACTGCACTGGAAGGCTAATAGTGGCATTGGGGGGCTAATAACGATACTGGGACGCTTATAGCGACACTTGCAGGTTAATATCGGCATTGGGAGCCTAATTACACCACAAGGAAACTAATAACGGTACTGGGAGGCTAATAACGGCAATGGGAGGGTAATACTGCACTGGAAGGCTAATAGTGGCATTGGGGGGCTAATAACGATACTGGGACGCTTATAGCGACACTGGGAGGATAATAGCGGCATTGGGAGCCTAATTACACCACAAGGAAACTAATAACGGTACTGGGAGGCTAATAACGGCCCCGAGCAGCTAACTGTGATGAATATAGATTTTGTACAAATAAGATATGATATGTGTTACTTCTATTTCTATTTTTTATAAGTCATAGATCTAATATTGAATGGAAACTAAAACAATATTAAATACCATTGGTCGTAAACCTATTGACACGTTCATAAAATGCGATAAATATTTACGTTGTATAGTTACTTGATAGTTTAACAGAATTTCCTAAGGGATTGGATTGTTTTGGCGAATACATAGTAAGGAGATAACAAACTATCTGTATAATGGGCTGTATATTATATTTTAGTATATAATCTCGGTATGTAGTAACAATCAATTATTTACCGCGTTAAATTTAACTACGCTATAACAAGAATTTAGTTTTATTCTTACCAATGCAGTTCCTAGGCCCCGCACTGAAGGGAGAGAAAGAGAAGGGGTGACGTGCCGCGACCCTTTGTGGAAGAAAGTTATCAGGGTCGAAGACATTCGGGTTGGGATATACGGCAGGATCTCTGTGCAGGTGCATGAATGACAAAATGCTTTCACTGCCAGAAGGTATTGTGTAGCCACCTGAAACATACACAGTGTACAATTCGCTAAGCGTCTTTGCTCAATGAACTTAAACTAACATGAAATTAAAAAAAACTTAAAAATATTTGTTTAAATTGCTTATGTTATGCATACTCGTATACCTAATCGTAAAAGTTGAATAAAAAAGTAATATTTTGTCTAGCAAAACACAATATTTAGGAACTCAATATTGTGAGTATGATGCAGGTGATGTATGAGGCAGTCGATGCATGAAGTAGGTGATGTATGAGGTAGGTAATGTAAGACGTGAGGAATGATGAGGTAGGGACTTTTATACGCGATGTAGGTTTTAGGCGATGTATGAGGTAGGTTATGAATGAAGTAGGTGATGTATGAGGGAGGTGGTGTATGATGTACGTTATTTATGAGGTAGGTGATGTAGGAGGAAAGTTATGTATGAAGTTGATGATGTATGAAACCGCTGATGTTTGAATAAGTTATGTATAAGAAAGATGATGTAAGACGTTAGGAATGATAAGGTAGGGACTTGTATAAGGTGCGTGATATATGAGGCCAGCGATGTAGGTTTTAGGCGATGTATTAGATAGATTATGTATGAGGTAGTTGATGTATGAGGTAGGTCATGTAAGATGTGGACGATGTATGAAGTAGGTGATGTATGAGACAACTGCTGTATGAAGTAGGTGATGTATGAGTTAGATGATGTATGAGGTAGGTGTTGTATGAGTTGAGTGATATATAAAGTAGGTGATATATAAGGTAGGTGATTTATGAGGTAGGTAATGTGTGAGATAGGTGATGTATGAGTTAGATGATGTATAAGGTAGGTGATTTATGCGGTAGATGATATATGAGGCAAGTGATGTATGAGTTAGGTGATGCATGAGGTAGGTGATGTATGAGGTAGATAATGTATGAGGTAGGTGATTTATGAGGTAGGTAATGTTGAGATAGATGATGTATGAGGTAGGTGATGTATATGAGTTAGGTAATGTATGACGTAGGTTAGATAAGAGGTAGGTGTTCTATTAAATAGGTGGTTAATGTGGCAGGTAAAAATTCAAATACTCTAAATTAAACAAGTGAAACTGAAAATCCACTCACGCTGTTATTGGTTGAACGTTACTCAGATCACATATTTCTTTATATAAATTTTTTAAAAAATGTGAAAAAATCTATAAAATATTTAAATAAGTAATTTATAAAAATGTAAATAACGGGATTAAATATTTTTTTAAAAATTTATCAAAGGTAAAATCTGTTTTAAGAGTTATACCACTTACTTGGTAATTGTATATCTTCAGTTATTTTTCTGGCGACATATGGAATTGAAGGGAATAGCCGGAGGGTTTCCTTAACAAACTGATCTACATATGAGAACTGTTTAACATCGTCGTACGTGAATCTTATCTCGTCCAGTGAACCAAGGACTTCTCTGATTTCTTCTACGATCTTTTCCTACAAAAAGAGGTAAAGGGAATTTATTAGTTTCAATTTCTACTTTAGTCTACGCTATTTGTAGTATTAATCAAAATATTTTCTCACAATCATCGCATTAGTGTTTTATTACTCATCAGTGCTTATATTACTTAACAACAGTAAAGTCAATTCTTGAACACTTTAAATTCCAAAAGCTTACACTCTGGAAAGTATTCGCAATGAAATACTTTGTATTGTAAGACTTTGTTAACATGCGGATATGTGGCATCGGTATTCATTTTAATGAAATTTGAGCTAAATTGTAAGATTTGTAAATTATGTAACACGTAAGCAAGCGGGATATAGTATAAATTAAAATGAATGTTTTTGTGTTATTTTAAATGGATTGATATTGGAAAAACGACTTTAACTTTAGGTAGATCTCTGTATTGGGCGTCGCCATGACGCTTTGAATTCAGTTAGAATGACAATGTTTATTTTACTTTACAGACGGGGTCCTCACAACATAGTCGATGGTTAGACAGATACACTAGTTTCTAGTTAGAGAAAGTAAATTACTCTTACCTGAATATCAAATCTCTTACTCAGAACAAAACACAGAAATCCTAGAGTAACGGACGTTGTATCAAATCCCTGCAAACCACAACAAAATAGTTTTACTCAAGCTTATTACGTTTTTTTCCTATTAAAAAATAAAGATTTTTAAACATAAAAATCAATAAACCGTCACAATATAACACATAATAACTCATAAATAAGTCTCATAATAACTTTCCGTAAAGAATGCAAGTAGGATAGTTTTCTTCCTCCATTTATTATTTCTCAAAAAAAAAAATCTAGAAGGCCTGGATTAGGGCATTTATACTTTTAACACATTATAACAGAGCTTTACTAAAACTGTTAGTAATATTTGTTGGAAATTGCTTTTCATCTAACCCTTATCGATATGAGACTTGGATAAGAAATAGATGTTGGAACTTTTGACTTTAGTGTCTCTATTAACAATACTCTCGTAAATATTTTCAAAACAAAATTTGGTTCTGGTACTCAGGGAAGTCCGATAGAAGTAATAACAAAATAGAGCTAATAGTTTTGGAAAATATTCAACGATAATTAACCACAAATAGGATTTTATAAACTAGTTATCTATTTTAACATTTTTCTTTGATAAATGTATTTAATAAATACTAATATTTATTGTAGTTAATAGTAAAATAATGTTACAATAAAAATATTGAAAAGAACCCCAATACCACAAAAATAATAAAAAATAACAAATAAAACAAGTTACTTAAGATTAAACCCTTATGTACATTTCGATGACCATGTCATCATCATCAGAGGGTCTTGTTACAAAACACAATCTATTCAAAAAACCGATATCTACTTATAATGAACTTATTTTTAAACTTAACTTACTAAAAAGGTTTTGCTCAGTTGACCGGGAAGCCATGATAATACACAATATCAAGAGCACAGTGGTACAATATATTACAATAAAAATATTGAAAAGAACCCCAATACCACAAAAATAATCAAAAATAACAAATAAAACAAGTTACTTAAGATTAAACCCTTATGTACATTTCGATGACCATGTCATCATCATCAGAGGGTCTTGTTACAAAACACAATCTAATATATGTAATATATTGTACCACTGTGCTCTTGATATTGTGTAGTAAAATAATGTGTTTAACAAATTAAATATTTCATGTTGAGAAAAGTTAACATTTAAGTTAGAGCTCGCAATAGTACCAATATTTTATTATTACTCTACGATAAATATTAGTCTAATAAAAACATTCCTCAAATAAAGATTTAATTTTTCATTTATTTTTCATTCAATATTTACATCTTTATTTTAGGAATGTATTTAATAAAGACTAGTATTTATTGTAGTTAATAATAAAATTATGTGGGTTTCAAAAAACCTTTATTAGCGGTTGACTGATTACCAATTTGTTCAACAAATACAATTCAAACTAGTTCCTTAAGAAGTATACAACAGCCGTAAAAGGTTTGATTAAAAATACATAACTTATTATTATCGATATATTTATTTATTTGTAATCAGATTTATCGAAATTGAAAAAAATTGATGTATTGATTGCATATCAAAACTATTTTTAAATAAATAATCTACGATTACAAATAAATAATAATCTAAGTGTAAAACAGCTGTTATACAACATAACCTACAATACAAAATCAGCTGTTGTAAGAAATCATATGTTATCATTAAATTCACTCGAGTCACCTGACGGAAATATATGGTGTAAGTGTATGCGTTTCAAAAATAGCAGTGAAAAAGCAGTGATTTAATTTCATGTTATGTTCATCGTGCGTATAGTAGTTATCACTCAATATCACTCAATAATTAAATAACTTTATGAGTGACGTTTTTCTGTGACATTTTGCGGGATGTTCAACGGTATATTTCTCTCTGAACAAAGAATCTCTAAAGGCGCCTGTGTATACACAGATGGGGCCGAATAAAACACGATATCCCTATTTGAATTGACTGTTCCTTGAGTAAATCACACAGATCTTAATCGACGCTTGGAGAGAAGGTTATTATTTTAGCATGGTATAGACTTCATATTTGATTACCAATCGAAGAAACAATATCGATTTTCCCAATTCCTTTTATTAGTTAATACTCTCCTAATATAGACCTAATATATATCTTGTTCAAAATGTCTAAGGTTATTAAAGTACCTTTTTACATCAAAAAATACTTTTTGGAGTGTAATATCCGCTCAAGTTCAAATACACTTTTTTAAACTTGTGTATGACACTTGATGTTAATGCGGTTTTTTCAAATAATAACTCATTAATTAAATTTAATGAATTAATTTAAGTTTTAAATGGGAGGAAAACGTTAAAAAAAATGAAAGATGTGAAATATAGTTTTCTCATCCCATTTGCCTTAAAATAAGTGATAAAATATGATTTAATACAGCAGCTGATTTTATATGACAGAACAGCTGTTTTAACGCTTAGGTTGTGTTACTTTATTTATATTAATTGTAATTATTTAGTAAAAAGTAAGTAAAAGAAAGTTTTTTATTTGTTGACCTAAGTAGGAATTGGTTTTTAAAACATTTTTGTTTCTATTACTTGTTTAAAATTATTGATGTTCGGCGAATAGAATTTATTAAAAAAATCGATATAATTGAAGACTAAGCTATTTCCTTCGTATAAAGCATTTTGTCTATATACGATCGGAATATTACACGTGTATTTGGTACTACCTACCGCAGCCATCATTGTGTTGCATTCGTCAATTTTATCCATTTCAGAAAATTCTCCTTTTTGTACTTCCAAAATGAAGTCCAGAAATGATTTCCTTTTTCTTTTACCTAATATAGAAAAAAAATATTATTGGCTCAAGTTATTATTTTATTTAAATTTCGTTTTATTTTTTTTATATACAGTAGAGTTTCGATAATTCGAGGTAGAGACCGAGACCCCCTCGGATTACCGAAAACTCTGATTACACGGAAATACATTCCTGTGCATTCGACACTAGCAGGAGTTCTAATGAACCCTAATACTATAATTAAGAATGCACAAAATGCGTTTATAGACAATAATAAATACACAAAAACCTCTTAACCACAAACTTTCTTTAATTTACCCTAATGTACATTTCAGTTACAAAGTAACCATCCTCAGAGGGATAACATACAAAGACTGAGGATAAGAGTCTTTGAGTCTTTGTATGTTATCCCTCTGAGGATGGTTACTTTGTAACTGAAATGTACATTAGGGTAAATTAAAGAAAGTTTGTGGTTAAGAGGTTTTTGTGTATTTATTATTAAATTCAACCACAGTATATTCCTAATAAATAGTACGTTTATAGACCTTTATTGATTACAGTACTTACATAAATTAATGTTGCTTTGGAATACATTGTTCATCACGGTTGCTACATCTTTTTGAAAAAGTTGTTATGTGTCTTCTACGTTTCTTAATAAGATAGTTTTCGTGCTACGGTTTCACGTAGACGTCTTAACAGAAGCACATCTGTTGACGTAGTGTCTGTTGGTAAATACAGCAGTGTAGTGCTATTTCCAAGGCGGTAGGTTCTTCACCGTGATTAATTTTCCCTTCTTGTACTGTCTCGATTCAACGTCCATATTTATTCTCGTCATCACTGCCTTCAGAAGTTTGTGTACCATTTCAATAATCTTAACATCTGTGTTCTCCATAGATGAATAGTTGTAACCACTCTTTGTATAGTTATCTATCCGCCCAATCAACAGTTTAGTTCTTATATGGAACCGTCAATGATTCGTTTCTAAGCGCTGGCGGCGGCTGGTTAGCAGATTTATACCGTGGCTTAGCCGACTTGAAACCGGACTCTGAATTTCGAGACTCTACTGTATTGGAAAATGTACAGGTAAGTTACTATTCTATTTATAAAATGTGCAATAAATTTATAACAAGAAACAATAGTTGCCTCAACAAGCAAATTACAAAATAGTAAATCATTTATAATTTAACATGAAATTTAATATTTTTGAACGAAATATTATGATCCAATATTATTCTGTTATCAAATAATATGATAATTAAATACTACTAGTGGCATCGCAAAAAGAGGAATCATTTATCCAATAGAGTTGATCAATACGCAACTCTAAACTACAAATATTCACACAAACTTGATGTACATTTCGTTATCGTGTTCTCCTTAGGTTTTTTGAATAAAAATAATTTTCAACTATTCTATTCGTGCTTACTACTTAGGTTTAATTGTTTCTTATGACAAATGTGGAGCAAAAGGTTTTAATACTTCATAGTGTTACCATTGTTGTCTGTGATTGCACCAGCCTGGTCTTCGGTTGTCCCTCTAGTTTCCAACTTTTGTCGAATAATCTGTAACAAAATTATTTATGTTGACTTTTGTTAAAATACTGCGAATTTCGAATTCAATATTCGATTTATTAATGGCATTACGTGGCTTCAGCTTTGTATAGTTAACTCAACTAAAGATCTAAAAGATTTTAGTTTGGAATTCCAATAAAATTATACAATTCCTTCTATCAGTTTACACTCTCCTTAGATATATCTTGTTAAAATTTTCAATCGTTAATAAAATATTTCATTCACCCACTTAAGTTCCAATACATTTTTGAATGATACTTGTTGTTAATACAGTTTTTTCCAAATAATTATTTAATAATTAAATATAATAAAATAATTTTAGTCTTATATGGGAGAAAAACATTTCACCAAAAAGTACGTATTTCATTCCATTTGACTTAAGATAAGTGATAACATATGACGTCATAATGCAGCAGATTTTATGTTATTGGTTATGTGGTAGACTACCTGCTTTAAGGCATAGGTTATATAAACTTTGTTTATATTAATTGTAATAAAAAGTTACTACTTTAATTATCTAATAAAACAAACTAAAATAAAATTTGTCCTAAGTAGAAATTGACTTTAATTTTTTTAAATTAATTTTATACTTATTTTATAATAAAACCTAACACAAACTTATAATAATTGTATCAACTCTGTCATTTACTTTCTTTTTGTGTGTTGAGTGATTATACAGTAATATTTTATATTATTAAATATATTTATTTCTTTTGATTAATTATTTATGAGACTGTTTATGTGTTTTGGGCCTTATTTATTTATTCCTAATATGTTGTATCATTCTTTAATTCTTTTG
Organism: Prosapia bicincta; assembly: GCA_036971475.1. Taxonomy (NCBI): domain Eukaryota; kingdom Metazoa; phylum Arthropoda; class Insecta; order Hemiptera; family Cercopidae; genus Prosapia; species Prosapia bicincta. The sequence continues at coordinate 97,109,933 of JBAIZL010000006.1, read as the reverse complement.
GTACCTTTTTAATATAATTGCTACTGTTTTTGTGTTTGTATTAGTGTAACGTATATATATATATATATATATATATATATATATATATATATATATATATATATTAGAATATCAAATATGTTTTCCTGTTAGAATTATTTTTATGATTAAATAATATACACTATTACAGGAATATTTAATTTATTGAATAATACACTCAAAGCTTTTCGTTGGTTGACTTTACCAACATCCTCAGGAGTTACAATACTAAGAATGATAAAATATCTGTCTAATAAATATGAAGCTACTACAATAAAAATATTGAAAAGAACCCCAATACCACAAAAATAATCAAAAATAACAAATAAGACAAGTTACTTAAGATTAAACCCTTATGTACATTTCGATGACCATGTCATCATCATCAGAGGGTCTTGTTACAAAACACAATCTAGCACACAAGAAGTTACAAACTAGAATGATACCAATCGTTCTCCGCGGTCGCTATATATAGGCGTGAGGTAAGCTCCGCCCCCTCTCCGCCCTCGACCGACAAATAACGATCGGCCATCAGGAACCAAATAGGTTATGTCAAAAATTACAGTTGAGTTTAAAAATTGAGTTTATACTCAAAAAAGTTACTTAATAGTTATGAAAGTGTTTTTATAGTCAAATCAAATTGTAAATTAATGAATGCAGATAAAGGACCTATTCCTTACTCACCATTATATACTTTACTTAAATAGCTTTCTTCAAATTACGATGTTTTAATCTAATTACTTTTAGTTTATTAATTGTTATTACTGTAGTTTTTATTACATATGGATTATTATAATGTAATTTTTGACATAACCTATTTGATTCCTGATGGCCGATCGTTATTTGTCGGTCGAGGGCGGAGAGGGGGCGGAGCTTACCTCACGCCTATATATAGCGACCGCGGAGAACGATTGGTATCATTCTAGTTTGTAACTTCTTGTGTGCTAGATTGTGTTTTGTAACAAGACCCTCTGATGATGATGACATGGTCATCGAAATGTACATAAGGGTTTAATCTTAAGTAACTTGTCTTATTTGTTATTTTTTATTATTTTTGTGGTATTGGGGTTCTTTTCAATATTTTTATTGTAATATATTGTACCACTGTGCTCTTGATATTGTGTATGAAGCTACTAAATAAAGCATTACACAGTTGCCAAATCTATTACAATATTGCCAAACCTATTCCACTGCTGCCACAACATTATATACATTGGATATAGTATGGAATTTAGAACGTATTTGAATTTGTTCATCTATTATTTTTTATCAATATTATGCTTGTAAATTTCAAAAGCTTCACATACGTTCATTTTTAACCCTTTATTTGTTTCTTTTATAATTTTCATATTATTTACATTAGGAAACATATGATTATTATTAATGCAATGGGTTGCGAAATTAGACTTATAAATATTTGGTTTTAAAAAAGCATTAAAATGTTCTTTATACCTTTCTTTCAATTTTTTCTTTGTTTGTCCTATATAAACTTTATTACAAAATTCACATTCTAATTTATATACTCCATTTTTCTCATGTATTGGCCTACTATTTATATTATTATTATGGTTAATATATATATATCGAAATCTTGTTGTTGTTCAACATAATATATATTATACTCGTATATATTATTTAAATGTCGGTAAAGATGCATGATTTGGTGGATCCCATTGAAGGACATCTTGTTGGAAGTAAGGATTTTATCATTTTAAAAGTAATATTTCTACCTTAAGAGTTTTTTTTATTGTTGTGGTTTGTATTAAGATAGTGTTATGTTGATGCCTGGGCACGTTTGTGTGTTACTTGTGGTTCCTTGGAACAGGATATTAATGTACACGGTTGTTATGTCAGAAAATTGAGGCGATAAACATTTTCTTATATTTTTTGAGCTGGCTATGTATATGTTTTTTATTGTGCTTCTTATATCTATGTTTTGCACAGTGATTGCTATGTCTTTATTATGCTGGATATATTTATGTTTTCTATTGTACTGGTTATGTCTGTGTTTTTTTATTACTGTGCTGCTTATGTCTATGTTTTGTATTGCGCTGCTTATGTCTATGTTTTTGTATTGTGCTGCTTATGTCTATGTTTTTTTATTGTGCTGCTTATGTCTATGTTTTTTTATTGGCCTGCTTATGTCTATGTTTTTGTATTGTGCTGCTTATGCCTTTGTCTTTTTATTGTCCTGGTTATGTCTATGTAGTGTAACAATTTACTGATGTTAGAAATGTACGATATATGGGTATATTAATAGCGTACCTGACCGGTATATTGGTGAATAAGATCTGCGTAGTGGTAAAACTTCTTACCAATACTTATGTTCTTAAATATAAACTCAACATACATCCAAGGTCTGAAAAACCTGTTTATCAATATAACGGCGATCCTGAAAATAACACATAAGTTGGTATTAAATGGAATATGTGTTACAACCGTTAAACGTAACATATAAATGTAATATTTACTAACACATTTTTAGAGAGTGACAATATATTTCCATACGGAAATTTGAATTATTGATAAAAAATAGAAAATTAATTTTCTTAGTAATATTTTGTGCTTATGACACAGTTGTTAAAAGAATATTTAATAATTAATTAGGACAAAATATAGAGCATTTTTCATCCCCTAAAATAAAAACTAAATGCAAATTGTATATTTATATTTGGTGTACAAACTGTTTTGAATTACAATGATTTCAAATATAAGACATAGCTATTCCTAGGAAGTATGTGAAATTTATGTATGTTATTTGTTCTCATACAGTATATGAGCACATTTGTTGTTTGATTATAGAGGAAATCGTATAGCTTGGGGTTAATATGAGCGATAGTTTCTCCTATATTAATTTCTTATCATCCTTCGTAGTTATGCTATCTCCAAAGCATCGATAGGAATTCATAAGGGATCAAAACCCTATAATCACCCGTAGAAAGGGTTCATGTATCCCCCCATACAACTTCTATGCACGTTGATACCGTTTAAAGCATAGCTACTATTTAAAACATTTCCTAATGTAAATATATTAAGGGCACAGGGCCTGGTAACACAAAGGACGTCCTGGTTACATAATGAACGGACTGGTTACATAAAGGCCGACTTGGTTACATAAAAGAAGTTCTGAATACATATAGAGTGCCCTGGTAACATAAAGGATGGCCTGGTTACATAAGAGACGATCTGGTTACATAAAGGGCGACTTGGTTACATAAAGGACATCCTGGATACATGTAGAGTGCCCTGGTAACATAAAGGATGGCCTGGTTACATAAGAGACGATCTGGTTACATAAAGGGCGACCTGGTTACATAAAGAACGCCCTGGTTACATGAAGGGCGACTTAGTTACATAAAGAACGCCCTGGTTACATAAAGGCCGACTTGGTTAAATAAAAGAAGTTTTGAATACATATAGAGTGCCTTGGTAATATAAAGGATGACCTGGTTACATAAAGAACGCCCTGGTTACATGAAGGGCGATCTGGTTAAATAAATAACGCCGTGGTTACATGAAAGGTGACTTGGTTACATAAAAAACTTCCTGGTTACATGAAAGGCGATTTGGTTACATAAAGAACGCCCTGGTTACATGAAGGGCGATTTGGTTACATAAATAACGCCGTGGTTACATGAAAGGCGATTTGGTTACATAAAGAACGCCCTTGTTACATGAAGGGCGATTTGGTTACATAAAGAACGCCCTGGTTACATGAAGGGCGATCTGGTTAAATAAATAACGCCGTGGTTACATGAAAGGTGACTTGGTTACATAAAAAACTTCCTGGTTACATGAAAGGCGATTTGGTTACATAAAGAACGCCCTGGTTACATGAAGGACGACTTGGTTACATAAAGAAAGCCCTGGTTACATGAAAGGCGATTTGGTTACATAAAGAAAGCCCTGGTTACATGAAGGGCGACTTGGTTACATAAAGAAAGCCCTGGTTACATGAAAGGCGATTTGGTTACATAAAGAACGCCCTGGTTACATGAAGGGCGACTTGGTTACATAAAGAACGCCCTGGTTACATGAAAGGCGATTTGGTTACATAAAGAAAGCCCTGGTTACATGAAGGGCGACTTGGTTACATAAAGAAAGCCTTGGTTACATGAAGGCGATTTGGTTACATAAAGAACGCCCTGGTTACATGAAAGGCGATTTGGTTACATAAAGAAAGCCCTGGTTACATGAAGGGCGACTTGGTTACATAAAGAAAGCCTCGGTTACATGAAGGCGATTTGGTTACATAAAGAACGCCCTGGTTACATGAAAGGCGATTGGGTTACATAAAGAACGCCCTGGTTACATAAAGGCCGACTTCGTTACATAAAAGAAGTTTCGAATACATATAGAGTGCCTTGGTAACATAAAGGATGACCTGGTTACATAAGAGACGATCTGGTTACATAAAGGGCGACTTGGTTACATAAAGGACGTCCTGGATACATGTAGAGTGCCCTGGTAATATAAAGGATAACCTGGTTACATAAAGAACGCTCTGGTTACATAATGGACGTCCTGGATACATTAACAATGCTTCGTAACGTAAACGTTGGCCTAGTTTACTGAAGTACAACCTGGTTACATAACGTTTGACCTGGCTGTATAATGGATGTCCTTGGTTATAAAGGGCGTCTTGGTTATATTAAGGGCGACGTGGTTAAATAAAGGGGGGCTTGGTTACATAAAGGATGCCCAGCTTACGTAAAGGTTGACCTTTTTACATAAAAAATTCCCGGTTGGATATAGACGCCTGGTAAAATAAAGGATGTCCAGTTTACGTAAAAGTTGACTTGTTTACATAAAGTATCCGGTTACATAAAGATGCATATTTACAGAAAGGGCGACCTGGTTACACAAAAGACGTCCTGGTTACATAAAGACGCCTGGCTACATAAAGGACTTCCAGTTAACGTAAATGATGACTGTTTTACACAAAAAATACTCGGTTAACGAATGGTTACGTAAATGAAGACCAGGTTACATAAAGAACGCTCTCTTTACGCTCTCTGGTTAAAATAAGAGCGACCTGGTTACATAAAGGACGTCCAGTTAACGTAAAGGATGACCGTTTTACACAAAAAATACTCGGTTAACGAATGGTTACGTAAATGAAGACCAGGTTACATAAAGAACGCTCTCTTTACGCTCTCTGGTTAAAATAAGAGCGACCTGGTTACATAAAGGACGTCCAGTTAACGTAAAGGATGACCGTTTTACACAAAAAATACTCGGTTAACGAATGGTTACGTAAATGAAGACCAGGTTACATAAAGAACGCTCTCTTTACGCTCTCTGGTTAAAATAAGAGCGACCTGGTTACATAAAGGGCGTCCTAGTTTCATAAAGTTTTTCCTGTTTAAATAATGATGGCTGGTTACATAAAGCACACCCAGATTACGTAAAGGATGACCTTTTTACATAAACAATACCCAGTTACATAAAGACACCCGGATACGTAAATGACGTCCAGTTTACGTAAGGGATGACCTTTTTACATAAAAAATATCCGGGTACATAATGAGGCCTGGTTACATTAAGGGCAACCTGGTTACATAAAGGATGTCCTAGTTACATAAAGACGCCTGGTTATATTAAGTACATTCAATTTACGTAATAGATGACCTTTTTTATATAACAAAAATATCCGGTTACATAAAGGGCGTCTTGGTTAGATTAAGGGTGACCTGGTTACATAATGTATGTCCTAGTTACATAAAGACGCCTGGTTATATTAAGTACATTCAGTTTACGTAATAGATGACCTTTTTTATATAACAAAAATATCCGGTTGCATAAAGGGCGTCTTGGTTACATAAAGTATGTCCTAGTTACATAAAGACGCCTGGTTATATTAAGTACATTCAGTTTACGAAATAGATTACCTTTTTTATATAACAAAAATATCCGGTTACATTTAGGGCGTCTTGGTTACACAAAGACGCGTGGTTATATTAAGTAGGCCTACATCCAGTTTACGTAATAGATGACCTTTTTTATATAACAAAAATATCCGGTTACATAAAGGGCGTCCTGGTTACATAAAGTATGTCCTAGTTACATAAAGACGCCTGGTTATATTAAGTACATCAAGTTTACGTAATAGATAACCTTTTTTATATAACAAAAATATCCGGTTACATAAAGTGCGTCCTGGTTACATAAAGTATGTCCTAGTTACATAAAGACGCCTGGTTATATTAAGTACATCAAGTTTACGTAATAGATGACCTTTTTTATATAACAAAAATATCCGGTTACATAAAGGGCGTCTTGGTTACATAAAGTATGTCCTAGTTACATAAAGACGCCTGGTTATATTAAGTACATCAAGTTTACGTAATAGATGACCTTTTTTATATAACAAAAATATCCGGTTACATAAAGGGCGTCCTGGTTACATAAAGTATGTCCTAGTTACATAAAGACGCCTGGTTATATTAAGTACATCCAGTTTACGTAATAGATGACCTTTTTTATATAACAAAAATATCCGGTTACATAAAGGGCGTCCTGGTTACATTAAGGGCGTCTTGGTTACATTAAGGTCGATTAGGTTACAAAAAATGTCCTGGTTACACATAGGTCTACTATGTTACAGTAAAAATGTCCTCGTTACTTAAAGTATGACCAAGTCTCACAAAAAATGTCCTGGTTACATCAAGAAAGACAAAGTTACACAAAATGTCCTGATTACATAAAGGTCGACCAGGTTATTATAAAGAATGACCAGGTCACATAAAGGTTACTACACAGCTAATAATTTCTTAAACGTGATGTAAGCCACCTCTTAATTTTCAAAACTCTTATAGGAACAGCTTTTAAAACCCTCTTAAAGAATGCATATAAGATTTTTCATGATGTAATTATTTAATGTATCCTACTGGAGCCTTTCGCTGTAAATTACTTCGATGTAAAATAATAATACAGTGTACTAATGGAGGTCACACTCTCATTTATTTATTGATAAATTGTTGATACTACTGCTTGGGATTAATGCCAGACAGATGTAATTATTTAATGTATCCTACTGGAGCCTTTCGCTGTAAATTACTTCGATGTAAAATAATAATACAGTGTACTAATGGAGGTCACACTCTCATTTATTTATTGATAAATTGTTGATACTACTGCTTGGGATTAATGCCAGACAGATGTAATTATTTAATGTATCCTACTGGAGCCTTTCGCTGTAAATTACTTCGATGTAAAATAATAATACAGTGTACTAATGGAGGTCACACTCTCATTTATTTATTGATAAATTGTTGATACTACTGCTTGGGATTAATGCCAGACAGATGTAATTATTTAATGTATCCTACTGGAGCCTTTCGCTGTAAATTACTTCGATGTAAAATAATAATACAGTGTACTAATGGAAGTCACACTCTTATTTATTTATTGATAAATTGTTGATACTACTGCTTGGGATTAATGCCAGACAGATGTAATTATTTAATGTATCCTACTGGAGCCTTTCGCTGTAAATTACTTCGATGTAAAATAATAATACAGTGTACTAATGGAAGTCACACTCTTATTTATTTATTGATAAATTGTTGATACTACTGCTTGGGATTAATGCCAGACAGATGTAATTATTTAATGTATCCTACTGGAGCCTTTCGCTGTAAATTACTTCGATGTAAAATAATAATACAGTGTACTAATGGAAGTCACACTCTTATTTATTTATTGATAAATTGTTGATACTACTGCTTGGGATTAATGCCAGACAGATGTAATTATTTAATGTATCCTACTGGAGCCTTTCGCTGTAAATTACTTCGATGTAAAATAATAATACAGTGTACTAATGGAAGTCACACTCTTATTTATTTATTGATAAATTGTTGATACTACTGCTTGGGATTAATGCCAGACAGATGTAATTATTTAATGTATCCTACTGGAGCCTTTCGCTGTAAATTACTTGGATGTAAAATAATAATACAGTGTACTAATGGAAGTCACACTCTTATTTATTTATTGATAAATTGTTGATACTACTGCTTGGGATTAATGCCAGACAGATGTAATTTTTCCAGGAAAAATAATTTAAAGAAATGAAAATTTTGTTTATGTGATTGAGCTTTTTTGTTGTTTACGTTATTATGAATAGCATACATTGTAAATGTGTAAGCAAAGTCTAAGTTGATAACTCACTTTTGAAGCCAACTTATGAATGGTGCCTCTTTCCCTGACAACTGTTGATTCGATTTAGTCGCCATTAAAGTTTCTGTAAATATAATATAAATGTCGAGAGTAATTATACAAAAGTTCAATCAATTTTCTAAATATAAAAAACAATTACAAAATATTTTACGTTGTGTTTTCGCGTGGTACGTGCGAAAACGTTTTGCCTCACAAAATGACATAGCTGTAACTTCGCAAGGCATTAATTAAAAACATTTATTTCAATAATTTATTATTAAAGCTAGAACTTTGATGATCGTCATGTAAAATAAAATGTATAACAAAACTATTAGTGATTTTACTTGAATGTCAGTCATTTTGTGTTAACAAATTCTTTCAAATATACTGTGAATAAACCGAATATTGTTTTTTCATAACTAACACATCTAGTAATGTGTGTGTATATATATATATATATATATATATATATATATATATATATGTATATATATATATATATATATACATATATATTACTACCACACTATTATGTATTAATTTTACATAATTTATTTACTTATATATTTGAGTGATTGTGTGTTACATACGTTTTTCAAAATTAAAGGTTTATACAAGACAATTGTGTAGTATTATATTGGAATTATTTAAATAATCATGTGTAAACGCTTCTGAAATCAAAAGTTTAAAAATATTTACTTCCATAGAAACACTCTGATGGAATTTTGAAATTTTGATAAGTTAAAATTTAAAGGCATTTCCATTCCTAAGAATTGATAAATGAATATGTAAGTGTAATACGCAACTAACTGCTATAAGCAGATAAATTCAGATTAAAGTTCTTTGTCAGTTAATTTGATAAATATAAAAGTAACTACAAAACAACGAACGTACAAAGTTATTAACTAAAACTCACCACAAAGGATATCGAATGTATAGTTGTTGGTAAAGGGAATTATATTGAACTCCTGTTCAACTTTCTGAGATTCCAGTAAATCATTCAATATTTTAGATTTCGATATAAATATTTCAACATAGTCTCTCAAAATTTGCGAATGAAATGTCGGCTGCAAAATTTTTCTATGCTTTTTCCATTTTTCCCCTGAAATAAAAAATTAAATCATCTTAATATTTAGAGTAAGGAATGTACACGAATTCTGTTTAAAGCCAATGTTAGGCTTAAATGTGAGGAATATATCAATTTCTGAAGTTATTTAAATATTTATGAAAGTAGGTTCAACTTATTCCGGTTCATTCTAATTTCTGATATTTATTCTTACCGTGGTATGGAAAAAACAACAAATTCACAATAGTAAAAAGTTTTTCTTGTAATTCAAAGAAAGTTTTAGGCTGCGGACATACAAAAAGAAACTGGTGTCGGTAACGCAACGCAAACTTGAGTTGCTTTTTCACAGCATACGTCGTTGAATGCGCATATTTATAGTGAAGTGATAGCAACGCGACTAGTGAGTGTCACAGAAACTAGAGTTGCTTCGGTCACCACATGCTGTAAACTCGTTGCTCAGTCTCTCAGTTGCCAGCAGTATTTGTTGTGTATGCGTTTCTCAAGAGTGCTCCCGTAATTAAATAATAATTTTTTTAATTTCTATTTTTAGTGTTTCTGTTTCTTTGAATAGTCGTTAATTATACTGGTATAATATGTGAGAAACTAAAATATTGCTGGTTCTGGTCATGATTTTTGTATCCAACAAGACGATACGAATGATTACCAACAATGTTTCCAAAATATTGTTCAAAATGACCTACAACATTTCATTCGTTTAAAAACTAATTATTATTTCATTGTAATGTAATGTTATTTTAAGTTTTTCAGTTTTACATAAAAGTAAATACATAAATGAGCAATTAACCTTAGCTGAGTGTTATTGTTAGTCTTTCTCCAGCTGAAATTTATTTCTCCATCTTTCTTAAAATATAGACAAGGACGCCATCTTTCTCTGACGACGACATAACTGACAACTAAACTAGCAACTTTATATGAACAATCTAGTAAACCGACTAGTAACTTTTCTAATAG
>JBAIZL010000006.1:96987214-97094714 GCA_036971475.1 Prosapia bicincta | reverse complement strand
AAATATCTATGTCGACAAACTGCTGTTTAAGGATCTGGGCGTAAATAATATACGTAAAACAATACTTAATATTCCATGTAAATCTTTTTTTAAAGACCAATTAAATTGAAGTAACTGTGTTAAAAATGAAATACTCTAAAAATCTGATTTGTATGTGAGAGTTGCAGATTTTCAAATTACTTACCCGAAGATGTGATTAATCCATTTCCAAGTAATCCTTTCATCATCTCAGTGGCAATCGATTTGGTTAACAAATTTTTGTGCCCCATAACCACCTGAAATAAAAACAATTTTAGATAAGTGATTCTTATTGTTATTCTGTAATGGCTACATCTAATGGGCTGCACTATACTTACAATTGTTACCATACTCATGATATGTTATATAACTAGAACTCAATATAGTAAAGTATAATTCTTGTACCGTATGCGCCAAAATAAACAGTTGTAAGAAGTGCTTTAGTGAAACGACATTAGTTAGCAACATGTCAGCAAAAACTAACCTCAAATGAAATACGTCAACACGAATACGCGGCAACAATCAAAAGTCGGCACAGCTGATCGAGAAGGCACTGGCACTACTACAGCTGATCAGTACCGTTTATTTTGCGCATACTTAACTGGACGTAAAGAGACAGTTTGGAGAGACATCTTTAGTTAGCTACATAGAATAAACAGGGAGAACATTTACCACACGATACAACGAACACATAAAAGGCATAAAAAAGACACAACACACATCAAAATTCCCTATACACATTACACACACTACACTCTGAGACTAACGTAAACCCCAACCTAAAAATCCTACACAACATAAAAAAAGCAACAAACATAACAGAACAGAAAACAACGAGATATACAAATATGATAAATACAATCCACAACAGATTCTAAATGACAAAACACATTCAGAATCAAATAATATATTTTAACACTTGTCCGTGACTCAAAGCAATGAATCTTGAACGGATCTAGTACAGAAGTCTGCTGAAAATAACAGTAAGTAGTGGTTTTTGCCAATTAAATATAAAAAATGTAAAAATAGAAACTTTTTTAGATGTACAACACAAAAACTGCAAGCTTTGTATATCTTGTTATTTACTCTATATCAGTTGGTATTAGGTTTGGATTTTTTAATAATTTATGTTAAATATTCCGAATCTTGAAACTTATTTAAATTTAACATTCAAGGGATTTAAAACATTTAAAATTAATAAATACAGACTTCACACTAGGTTTTCGAAGAATCAATTTAAACCTACCTCTAAATCTTCATAGCCCCACAAGCCCACGTAAAAAAGAGGCCCAATCCAGTAGCCTGTCACTCGTGCAATTTGTGCATGTTCAGAGATGTTCTTCAAACTAACTGTAAATTTGAAACACAAACATTAAATAATAAAATAACCAATAATACTCATTTAACAAATTTACATCAAAGTAATGATATTAATAACGATATATTTTTATGAAACGTGATTTTACAAAAAAAAATGAAACGGCTTTATAGTGACAAGAATATAACACAAAGTGGTTTGAACCTTATCCGTCTGTGTATTAAAATGGCTAATTAAAGAAAATTTGTTTCTAGATAAACGTGTCTATAAAATACAATTGATTTTTAAAAGGTTATTATTTTCATAAATTAACAAAAAATTATATTATTCTTCATAATAATATATTAAATAAATATTTTCCCAAACGTTGTTATGATGAAGTGTATTATATTTTGTGCATATAAGTGTGTGCAGGATGTATGGGACAGAAGACGAGAGAGGAGGGAAGAGAGTGAGCGAGAGAAAGAGAGAGAGGGAGGTAGAAAGAAAAGCAAGGCGACTTTAAAATACTATAGCATAAAAGGATTAGAGCAAAGATTTAAAATGTTGATATTTTATCATACCTAGTAACTTGATAAATTCTCTGTTAGGATATAATAATTTAAAAATATATTAGTATTTATTTAAAACGACATAATAGAATAATGTTTATATTTTGAAGTTGTGCTTTATTTATACGTGTACAACTTTATTTTAAATCTCGTATTTTACAGTACAACATATGCTGTACTCTAAATTATAACAAAATAAAGTTTTTAATAATTAAAAATAGGTTTGCTTATTTCAAAATATTGAAACTGAAAATAAATGTGGGTACATTATATAAATATAGGTTATAGAATTTATATTTTGATGGGTACATATGTTCCTATGTATTATTTTACATGAAAAGTATATAAATAAAGGTGGTATTAGTGCAGAGTTTATGTTTTGATGGTTACATATGTTCCTATGTATTATTTTACATGAAAAGTATAAAAATAAAGGTGGTATTAGTGCAGAGTTTATGTTTTGATGGTTACATAAGTTCCTATGTATTATTTTACATGAAAAGTATATAAATAAAGGTGGTATTAGTGCAGAGTTTATGTTTTGATGGTTACATATGTTCCTATGTATTATTTTACATGAAAAGTATAAAAATAAAGGTGGTATTAGTGCAGAGTTTATGTTTTGATGGTTACATATGTTCCTATGTATTATTTTACATGAAAAGTATATAAATAAAGGTGTATTAGTGCAGAGTTTATGTTTTGATGGGCGCATATGTTCCTATGTATTATTTTACTTGATCATTACATAAATAAAAGTGGTATTAGTGCAGAATTTATGTCTTGATGGATACATATGTTCTTACGTATTATTTTACGTGAAAAGTATATAAATAAAGGTGGTATTAGAGCAGAGTTTATGTTTTGATGGTTACATATGTTCTTACGTATTATTTTACGTGAAAAGTATATAAATAAAAGTGGTATTAGTGCAGAATTTATGTCTTGATGGATACATATGTTCTTACGTATTATTTTACGTGAAAAGTATATAAATAAAGGTGGTATTAGTGCAGAGTTTATGTTTTGATGGTTACATATGTTCTTACGTATTATTTTACGGGAAAATTATATAAATAAAGGTGGTATTAGTGCAGAGTTTATGTTTTGATGGTTACATATGTTCTTACGTATTATTTTACGTGAAAAGTATATAAATAAAGGTGGTATTAGTGCAGAGTTTATGTTTTGATGGTTACATATGTTCTTACGTATTATTTTACGGGAAAATTATATAAATAAAGGTGGTATTAGTGCAGAGTTTATGTTTTGATGGTTACATATGTTCTTACGTATTATTTTACGTGAAAAGTATATAAATAAAGGTGGTATTAGTGCAGAGTTTATGTTTTGATGGTTACATATGTTCTTACGTATTATTTTACGTGAAAAGTATATAAATAAAGGTGGTATTAGTGCAGAGTTTATGTTTTGATGGTTACATATGTTCTTACGTATTATTTTACGTGAAAATTATATAAATAAAGGTGGTATTAGTGCAGAGTTTATGTTTTGATGGTTACATATGTTCTTACGTATTATTTTACGTGAAAAGTATATAAATAAAGGTGGTATTAGTGCAGAGTTTATGTTTTGATGGTTACATATGTTCTTACGTATTATTTTACGTGAAAAGTATATAAATAAAGGTGGTATTAGTGCAGAGTTTATGTTTTGATGGTTACATATGTTCTTACGTATTATTTTACGTGAAAAGTATATAAATAAAGGTGGTATTAGTGCAGAGTTTATGTTTTGATGGTTACATATGTTCTTACGTATTATTTTACGTGAAAAGTATATAAATAAAGGTGGTATTAGTGCAGAGTTTATGTTTTGATGGTTACATATGTTCTTACGTATTATTTTACGTGAAAAGTATATAAATAAAGGTGGTATTAGTGCAGAGTTTATGTTTTGATGGTTACATATGTTCTTACGTATTATTTTACGTGAAAATTATATAAATAAAGGTGGTATTAGTGCAGAGTTTATGTTTTGATGGTTACATATGTTCTTACGTATTATTTTACGTGAAAAGTATATAAATAAAGGTGGTATTAGTGCAGAGTTTATGTTTTGATGGTTACATATGTTCTTACGTATTATTTTACGTGAAAAGTATATAAATAAAGGTGGTATTAGTGCAGAGTTTATGTTTTGATGGTTACATATGTTCTTACGTATTATTTTACGGGAAAAGTATATAAATAAAGGTGGTATTAGTGCAGAGTTTATGTTTTGATGGGTACATATGTTCCTATGTATTATTTTACGTGAAAAGTATATAAATAAAGGTGGTATTAGTGCAGAGTTTATGTTTTGATGGGTACATATGTTCCTACGTATTATTTTACGTGAAAAGTATATAAATAAAGGTGGTATTAGTGCAGAGTTTATGTTTTGATGGTTACATATGTTCTTACGTATTATTTTACGGGAAAATTATATAAATAAAGGTGGTATTAGTGCAGAGTTTATGTTTTGATGGTTACATATGTTCTTACGTATTATTTTACGTGAAAAGTATATAAATAAAGGTGGTATTAGAGCAGAGTTTATGTTTTGATGGTTACATATGTTCTTACGTATTATTTTACGTGAAAAGTATATAAATAAAGGTGGTATTAGTGCAGAGTTTATGTTTTGATGGTTACATATGTTCTTACGTATTATTTTACGGGAAAATTATATAAATAAAGGTGGTATTAGTGCAGAGTTTATGTTTTGATGGTTACATATGTTCTTACGTATTATTTTACGTGAAAATTATATAAATAAAGGTGGTATTAGTGGAGAGTTTATGTTTTGATGGTTACATATGTTCTTACGTATTATTTTACGTGAAAAGTATATAAATAAAGGTGGTATTAGTGCAGAGTTTATGTTTTGATGGTTACATATGTTCTTACGTATTATTTTACGTGAAAAGTATATAAATAAAGGTGGTATTAGTGGAGAGTTTATGTTTTGATGGTTACATATGTTCTTACGTATTATTTTACGTGAAAAGTATATAAATAAAGGTGGTATTAGTGCAGAGTTTATGTTTTGATGGTTACATATGTTCTTACGTATTATTTTACGTGAAAAGTATATAAATAAAGGTGGTATTAGTGCAGAGTTTATGTTTTTATGGTTACATATGTTCTTACGTAATTTTTTACGTGAAAAGTATATAAATAAAGGTGCTATTAGTGGAGAGTTTATGTTTTGATGGGCGCATATGTTCCTATGTATTATTTTACGGGAAAATTATATAAATAAAGGTGGTATTAAAGCAGAGTTTATGTTTTGATGGTTACATATGTTCTTACGTATTATTTTACGTGAAAAGTATATAAATAAAGGTGGTATTAGTGCAGAGTTTATGTTTTTATGGTTACATATGTTCTTACGTAATTTTTTACGTGAAAAGTATATAAATAAAGGTGCTATTAGTGGAGAGTTTATGTTTTGATGGGCGCATATGTTCCTATGTATTATTTTACGGGAAAATTATATAAATAAAGGTGGTATTAAAGCAGAGTTTATGTTTTGATGGTTACTTATGTTCCTATGCATTATTTTACGGGAAAATTATATAAATAAAGGTGGTATTAGTGGAGAGTTTATGTTTTGATGGTTACATATGTTCTTACGTATTATTTTACGTGAAAAGTATATAAATAAAGGTGGTATTAGTGCAGAGTTTATGTTTTTATGGTTACATATGTTCTTACGTAATTTTTTACGTGAAAAGTATATAAATAAAGGTGCTATTAGTGGAGAGTTTATGTTTTGATGGGCGCATATGTTCCTATGTATTATTTTACGGGAAAATTATATAAATAAAGGTGGTATTAAAGCAGAGTTTATGTTTTGATGGTTACTTATGTTCCTATGCATTATTTTACGGGAAAATTATATAAATAAAGGTGGTATTAGTGGAGAGTTTATGTTTTGATGGTTACATATGTTCTTACGTATTATTTTACGTGAAAAGTATATAAATAAAGGTGGTATTAGTGGAGAGTTTATGTTTTGATGGTTACATATGTTCTTACGTATTATTTTACGTGAAAAGTATATAAATAAAGGTGGTATTAGTGGAGAGTTTATGTTTTGATGGTTACATATGTTCTTACGTATTATTTTACGTGAAAAGTATATAAATAAAGGTGGTATTAGTGGAGAGTTTATGTTTTGATGGTTACATATGTTCTTACGTATTATTTTACGTGAAAAGTATATAAATAAAGGTGGTATTAGTGCAGAGTTTATGTTTTTATGGTTACATATGTTCTTACGTATTATTTTACGTGAAAAGTATATAAATAAAGGTGGTATTAGTGCAGAGTTTATGTTTTTATGGTTACATATGTTCTTACGTATTATTTTACGTGAAAAGTATATAAATAAAGGTGGTATTAGTGGAGAGTTTATGTTTTGATGGTTACATATGTTCTTACGTATTATTTTACGTGAAAAGTATATAAATAAAGGTGGTATTAGTGCAGAGTTTATGTTTTGATGGTTACATATGTTCTTACGTATTATTTTACGTGAAAAGTATATAAATAAAGGTGGTATTAGTGGAGAGTTTATGTTTTGATGGTTACATATGTTCTTACGTATTATTTTACGTGAAAAGTATATAAATAAAGGTGGTATTAGTGCAGAGTTTATGTTTTTATGGTTACATATGTTCTTACGTAATTTTTTACGTGAAAAGTATATAAATAAAGGTGCTATTAGTGGAGAGTTTATGTTTTGATGGTTACATATGTTCCTATGTATTATTTTACGGGAAAATTATATAAATAAAGGTGGTATTAAAGCAGAGTTTATGTTT
Source organism: Prosapia bicincta (assembly GCA_036971475.1). NCBI lineage: Eukaryota > Metazoa > Arthropoda > Insecta > Hemiptera > Cercopidae > Prosapia > Prosapia bicincta. The sequence goes on along the minus strand of JBAIZL010000006.1, from coordinate 97,087,993 downwards.
TGATGGTTACTTATGTTCCTATGCATTATTTTACGGGAAAATTATATAAATAAAGGTGGTATTAGTGGAGAGTTTATGTTTTGATGGTTACATATGTTCTTACGTATTATTTTACGTGAAAAGTATATAAATAAAGGTGGTATTAGTGGAGAGTTTATGTTTTGATGGTTACATATGTTCTTACGTATTATTTTACGTGAAAAGTATATAAATAAAGGTGGTATTAGTGCAGAGTTTATGTTTTGATGGTTACATATGTTCTTACGTATTATTTTACGTGAAAAGTATATAAATAAAGGTGGTATTAGTGCAGAGTTTATGTTTTTATGGTTACATATGTTCTTACGTAATTTTTTACGTGAAAAGTATATAAATAAAGGTGCTATTAGTGGAGAGTTTATGTTTTGATGGGCGCATATGTTCCTATGTATTATTTTACGGGAAAAGTATATAAATAAAGGTGGTATTAGTGCAGAGTTTATGTTTTAAGGTTACATATGTTCTTACGTAATTTTTTACGTGAAAAGTATATAAATAAAGGTGCTATTAGTGGAGAGTTTATGTTTTGATGGTTACATATGTTCTTACGTATTATTTTACGTGAAAAGTATATAAATAAAGGTGGTATTAGTGCAGAGTTTATGTTTTTATGGTTACATATGTTCTTACGTAATTTTTTACGTGAAAAGTATATAAATAAAGGTGCTATTAGTGGAGAGTTTATGTTTTGATGGTTACATATGTTCCTATGTATTATTTTACGGGAAAATTATATAAATAAAGGTGGTATTAAAGCAGAGTTTATGTTTTGATGGTTACTTATGTTCCTATGCATTATTTTACGGGAAAATTATATAAATAAAGGTGGTATTAGTGGAGAGTTTATGTTTTGATGGTTACATATGTTCTTACGTATTATTTTACGTGAAAAGTATATAAATAAAGGTGGTATTAGTGGAGAGTTTATGTTTTGATGGTTACATATGTTCTTACGTATTATTTTACGTGAAAAGTATATAAATAAAGGTGGTATTAGTGCAGAGTTTATGTTTTGATGGTTACATATGTTCTTACGTATTATTTTACGTGAAAAGTATATAAATAAAGGTGGTATTAGTGCAGAGTTTATGTTTTTATGGTTACATATGTTCTTACGTAATTTTTTACGTGAAAAGTATATAAATAAAGGTGGTATTAGTGGAGAGTTTATGTTTTGATGGTTACATATGTTCTTACGTATTATTTTACGTGAAAAGTATATAAATAAAGGTGGTATTAGTGGAGAGTTTATGTTTTGATGGTTACATATGTTCTTACGTATTATTTTACGTGAAAAGTATATAAATAAAGGTGGTATTAGTGCAGAGTTTATGTTTTGATGGTTACATATGTTCTTACGTATTATTTTACGTGAAAAGTATATAAATAAAGGTGGTATTAGTGCAGAGTTTATGTTTTTATGGTTACATATGTTCTTACGTAATTTTTTACGTGAAAAGTATATAAATAAAGGTGGTATTAGTGGAGAGTTTATGTTTTGATGGTTACATATGTTCTTACGTATTATTTTACGTGAAAAGTATATAAATAAAGGTGGTATTAGTGCAGAGTTTATGTTTTTATGGTTACATATGTTCTTACGTATTATTTTACGTGAAAAGTATATAAATAAAGGTGGTATTAGTGGAGAGTTTATGTTTTGATGGTTACATATGTTCTTACGTATTATTTTACGTGAAAAGTATATAAATAAAGGTGGTATTAGTGCAGAGTTTATGTTTTGATGGTTACATATGTTCTTACGTATTATTTTACGTGAAAAGTATATAAATAAAGGTGGTATTAGTGGAGAGTTTATGTTTTGATGGTTACATATGTTCTTACGTATTATTTTACGTGAAAAGTATATAAATAAAGGTGGTATTAGTGCAGAGTTTATGTTTTTATGGTTACATATGTTCTTACGTAATTTTTTACGTGAAAAGTATATAAATAAAGGTGCTATTAGTGGAGAGTTTATGTTTTGATGGTTACATATGTTCCTATGTATTATTTTACGGGAAAATTATATAAATAAAGGTGGTATTAAAGCAGAGTTTATGTTTTGATGGTTACTTATGTTCCTATGCATTATTTTACGGGAAAATTATATAAATAAAGGTGGTATTAGTGGAGAGTTTATGTTTTGATGGTTACATATGTTCTTACGTATTATTTTACGTGAAAAGTATATAAATAAAGGTGGTATTAGTGGAGAGTTTATGTTTTGATGGTTACATATGTTCTTACGTATTATTTTACGTGAAAAGTATATAAATAAAGGTGGTATTAGTGCAGAGTTTATGTTTTGATGGTTACATATGTTCTTACGTATTATTTTACGTGAAAAGTATATAAATAAAGGTGGTATTAGTGCAGAGTTTATGTTTTTATGGTTACATATGTTCTTACGTAATTTTTTACGTGAAAAGTATATAAATAAAGGTGCTATTAGTGGAGAGTTTATGTTTTGATGGGCGCATATGTTCCTATGTATTATTTTACGGGAAAATTATATAAATAAAGGTGGTATTAGTGCAGAGTTTATGTTTTGATGGTTACTTATGTTCCTATGCATTATTTTACGGGAAAATTATATAAATAAAGGTGGTATTAAAGCAGAGTTTATGTTTTGATGGTTACTTATGTTCCTATGCATTATTTTACGGGAAAATTATATAAATAAAGGTGGTATTAAAGCAGAGTTTATGTTTTGATGGTTACTTATGTTCCTATGCATTATTTTACATGAAAAGTATATAAATGAAGTTGGTATTAGTGCAGAGTTTATGTTTTGATGGGCGCATATGTTCCTATGTATTATTTTACTTGATCATTACATAAATAAAAGTGGTATTATTGCAGAGTTTATGTCTTGATGGATACATATGTTCTTACGTATTATTTTACGGGAAAATTATATAAATAAAGGTGGTATTAGTGCAGAGTTTATATTTTGATTTTTACTTATGTTCCTATGTATTATTTTACATGAAAAGTATATAAATAAAGGTGGTATTAGTGCAGAGTTTATATTTTGATGGATACATATGTTCTTACGTATTATTTTACGGGAAAATTATATAAATAAAGGTGGTATTAGTGCAGAGTTTATGTTTTGATGGATACATATGTTCTTACGTATTATTTTACGGGAAAATTATATAAATAAAGGTGGTATTAGTGCAGAGTTTATGTTTTGATGGGCGCATATGTTCCTATGTATTATTTTACTTGATCATTACATAAATAAAAGTGGTATTATTGCAGAGTTTATGTCTTGATGGATACATATGTTCTTACGTATTATTTTACGGGAAAATTATATAAATAAAGGTGGTATTAGTGCAGAGTTTATATTTTGATGGTTACTTATGTTCCTATGTATTATTTTACATGAAAAGTATATAAATAAAGGTGGTATTAGTGCAGAGTTTATATTTTGATGGATACATATGTTCTTACGTATTATTTTACGGGAAAATTATATAAATAAAGGTGGTATTAGTGCAGAGTTTATGTTTTGATGGATACATATGTTCTTACGTATTATTTTACGGGAAAATTATATAAATAAAGGTGGTATTAGTGCAGAGTTTATGTTTTGATGGATACATATGTTCTTACGTATTATTTTACGGGAAAATTATATAAATAAAGGTGCTATTAGTGGAGAGTTTATGTTTTGATGGGCGCATATGTTCCTATGTATTATTTTACGGGAAAATTATATAAATAAAGGTGGTATTAAAGCAGAGTTTATGTTTTGATGGTTACTTATGTTCCTATGCATTATTTTACGGGAAAATTATATAAATAAAGGTGGTATTAAAGCAGAGTTTATGTTTTGATGGTTACTTATGTTCCTATGCATTATTTTACGGGAAAATTATATAAATAAAGGTGGTATTAAAGCAGAGTTTATGTTTTGATGGTTACTTATGTTCCTATGCATTATTTTACGGGAAAATTATATAAATAAAGGTGGTATTAAAGCAGAGTTTATGTTTTGATGGTTACTTATGTTCCTATGCATTATTTTACGGGAAAAGTATATAAATAAAGGTGGTATTAAAGCAGAGTTTATGTTTTGATGGTTACTTATGTTCCTATGCATTATTTTACGGGAAAATTATATAAATAAAGGTGGTATTAAAGCAGAGTTTATGTTTTGATGGTTACTTATGTTCCTATGCATTATTTTACATGAAAAGTATATAAATGAAGTTGGTATTAGTGCAGAGTTTATGTTTTGATGGGCGCATATGTTCCTATGTATTATTTTACTTGATCATTACATAAATAAAAGTGGTATTATTGCAGAGTTTATGTCTTGATGGATACATATGTTCTTACGTATTATTTTACGGGAAAATTATATAAATAAAGGTGGTATTAGTGCAGAGTTTATATTTTGATGGTTACTTATGTTCCTATGTATTATTTTACATGAAAAGTATATAAATAAAGGTGGTATTAGTGCAGAGTTTATATTTTGATGGATACATATGTTCTTACGTATTATTTTACGGGAAAATTATATAAATAAAGGTGGTATTAGTGCAGAGTTTATGTTTTGATGGTTACATATGTTCTTACGTATTAGTTTACCAGAAAAGTATATAAATAAAGGTGGTATTAGTGCAGAGTTTATGTTTTGATGGTTACATATGTTCTTACGTATTATTTTACGGGAAAATTATATAAATAAAAGTGGTATTAGTGCAGAGTTTATGTCTTGATGGTTACATATGTTCTTACGTATTAGTTTACCAGAAAAGTATATAAATAAAGGTGGTATTAGTGCAGAGTTTATGTTTTGATGGTTACATATGTTCTTACGTATTATTTTACGGGAAAATTATATAAATAAAGGTGGTATTAGTGCAGAGTTTATGTCTTGATGGTTACATATGTTCTTACGTATTAGTTTACCAGAAAAGTATATAAATAAAGGTGGTATTAGTGCAGAGTTTATGTTTTGATGGTTACATATGTTCTTACGTATTAGTTTACCAGAAAAGTATATAAATAAAGGTGGTATTAGTGCAGAGTTTATGTTTTGATGGTTACATATGTTCTTACGTATTATTTTACGTGAAAAGTATATAAATAAAGGTGGTATGAGTGCAGAGTTTATGTTTTGATGGTTACATATGTTCTTACGTATTATTTTACGTGAAAATTATATAAATAAAGGTGGTATTATTGCAGAGTTTATGTTTTGATGTTCTTATGTATTATTTTACCTAAGAGATATTTCAGAAGTTTTAAAATACAAATAAATGTAATACAAATTAAGAAATTATATTAAAAAGTAAGCTTCAACACGAAATAATTTGTATAATCATACAAATTGGATTTAGTATTAAACTGTCTTTAGTATTGGAAGATATTAGTTTCCTACACTAACAATCGTTCTTACTGTATTAAGTATCTATTTTAAAGGTTTACTTATAATTTACACCTAATAACTCGCACACGCACTTACACACACACACACACACACGCGCGTGCACACACACACACACACACACACACACACATACACACAAATGACTTAATCAGAAGATAAAACTCTGTTAAGGATCTTATATGAATACGTGTGTTGTATCACTATTTCAGCTTACCGCTGGGGTCTGAGCCAAAAGCATAGGCAGACCCGATGATAGGGTAACATTTTGGTCCTGGTATTTGTTTGGCCAACTTCATGAACCGTTCACTGTGTCTGTAGTAAGTGAAGTATACGTAAAACACAAAAGTCAGAAATAAAACTAGGGCCAGCATTATCGTCATCATCGCACTCGATAAGTCCAGTTTAGTGGTGTAAGGAAAGTTCGCCATCTTTTTATACACCTGAAATTAAGTAAAACAACGAGAAGCGTGCATTAACGTTATTATTAACATTATTAACGTACGTTAATTCAACGGTTTTTTATTGTAAACATCAAACAGTGATAAGTAGGGTGCTGTTCTTTAAAACACCATAAATAGTTAAAAATTACGTATTGAAGATGGCAACGTAAAAAATGATTAGCAGTATTTTTTTCCTGTAACAGTTGTGGTCTTTGAAGTAAGATTGTTTTAAATAAGATATTTCAATTCAGAATTATCCTGATCTGATAACGTTTATAAAAGGTAACAGTTCTTCTACGGCAACGAACTTAGGACCTTTATCGGCCTAGGTAGTTGATAAAATTTTATACTTCAGAGACTAGTTTTGAAATTGCAAACAGATAACAAAACACAAATAAAAATAGGATCAATATTATAAAAACTCACAAAGTCTAAAACAGAATGAAGACTATACTGGCTGCTATTTTATGTGTACGTTATCGCTGTGCCTTAAAACGCAAAATACGGCGCTGTTATGGGGTAAAGTTTGAAAATATAACAAAAGCTAGTGACCCGCGATTCGTTTGAATTGGAATTATAGCTACTACGAAACAATGGTAATGAATTAGCCTCAACAATGCGAAAAAAGTAGTAGGTAGAAGGGATTGGTTTAGTGACAAAACGAGCGCTTTCAATAAAGTTGGGAAGATTTAGGATATTCAAGTTTCTTTTAGTAGGTTATAAAGATATCTTATGAAGAAGCAAAAAATCGCTAAAATAATGTAAACTGTGTTGTACATAGTGTGCAATATGTAATTTCCAAGGCTACCTGAAATCCAAACTACCTGTAGAGAAGCGTAGAAAATAGAGTATAAAAAAATAATAAAACTGCAATGAACTGTAAAACAAGTAGCAAAAGTGAAACGCCGAAAGTGGTTAACTTAGACCTTTGACTGCTGAGAATGCCAAAGACATGATGACGAAGGAGAATTCACTTTGGGATGCCAGCACTAAGAGCCTATTGGAAATAAGGCACACTTAAACGATCGTAGAGTGTAGAACATTAAATAAGGGTCGTGAAGGAGTTGCACGAAGAGGAGTACAACGAACCTGTAGTTTATCAGAGATACAAATATCGTAACAGATCGTATTTTGTTAAAATATTCCAGCTGAGTAATATTAGGAGCAATACAATCTCCCAAACATAATTTATAAAAATATTTTGTATACAAACTCATATTATTAACCTCATGGTTATGTAACCACTCTAAATAGCAATTGAGCAAATGATAGGACGGTTAAACATCGAGTCAAAATTGTTTTATTTATTTACTGCAACGTTTCAACAACTGATTTGTTGCCCTCATCAAGACTCGATAAAATCAAGACTGATTTTAATTCAATATTCAACCGTTTTTTCATTTATTCGCATTATTAACATTATCAGTCTAATAATTAAAAAATACATTCCCAAATTACAGTTATTTTAAATTCCACCCTTATTAGAGGTAGACGAGGTAATAAAAACTTGTTAAAATGTATATAAGGGAATAAACGATAAAAATATTTATATTACGATAAAATCGTAATATATTTCTTAGGCTATAGATTAACATATAAACCTTCTTACTAAATATACCCCATTAGTTGTTATAAGGCTATATAATATAGCAAAACGTCGATCTGCAAGGACGTATCAGCAATGTTGGTACCTTGAGGTGAACCCATAACTCTTCCTGTAGCGCTGACCTCGATTCCTGTTTTTTAATTCATTGTTGAATTGTGTTCAAAAATATAATCTACCGTTAAAGACACGGTATTTCAGAATTGCCAACATAACAAAATAAATATGGGAGTTTCATATCAGTTATTTATGGGTAAGATTATAATCAATACCAGTGATCTTATGAGTACCCAGAAGGGGGCCCAGGGTGCACGTGCCGCCTTCCCAAATCCATTACTTCTGGAAGAAAAATATTACTCTATGTAACTGCGCTAGGCTTCCCGACGAACCAACAATTGTGTAAACTTAAGTGCCAAAATACTATAAAATATGATTTCTAGAGATAAAAATGTAAAAAAATTTCCCCGAAAGGAATCCGCCCTCTGCCTCTTTGGGACGTGTACCCCAAACCTCGTCCTGACTACGCCACTGGTTGGACCAATAAATTAATTCTATATAATTCTATATTAATAAGAAACTAAGAAACAACTAACGATATTCATGTACAGGTATTATTTATTAAATTTTTATAATTCCATTCCGTTGTTAAACAATACCAACATCATCTGGAATAAATAATACACTCAAGTATATATATGTAGAATATAAAATATGTTTTCCTGTTAGAATTATTTTTAAGATAAAAAAATATACACTAATTACAGGAATAATTTATTGAATAATACACTCAAAGCTTTTCGTTGGTTGACACTACCAACATCCTCAGGAATTACAATATTAAGAATGTATGATTCTTAGTATTGTAATTCCTGAGGATGTTGGTAATGTCAACCAACGAAAAGCTTTGAGTGTATTATTCAATAAATTATTCCTGTAATTAGTGTATATTATTTAATCTTAAATTATATATATATATATATATATATATATATATATATATATATATATATGTACATAACACAAAATTAGTCTACCGGTTTGTAATTAAAATGTACATAGAAATAAATAACGTTTTCATTTTTATTTGTTTAATTAGAATTATTTGATTTTTTAAAAATATACTTTTGTTATTTATTTTTGAAATATCTGTTGTACAAAATACTTTTTGTGTTTCACAGAGTTACCTAAATTAAAAAAACAAAATAAACTGTAGTTGACCATCTTCGAATAACATCCATATATTTTTTTAGATGTCTCAACGTTAGCACTCCTGCAGATGCAAAAAAACTTTGTATTTGCCAAAACTTAAATAAGAATATCATGAGAGTGAATTAAATGATGCTTGGTAATCTATTTTTTTTCAGTTAATATTAAAAATCAGAAAAACGATCGTATGAATATCAAAATGTATCTAGTACAAACAAAACAAAAATATCATTAACAAGGCAATTATATCTCTACCCTAAAGCAAGAGCAACCCATGTAAAAAATCATAGTTTTGAGTAAAAATCTATTAAAAACTAAAGCAAACCTGAATTTATTTTAACCCCGTACTCCTTTCCACTAATAATCTGTATCACTAATATCTAAAGTGTATATAGTCAAGAGTCAATTAAAATATTTTTAAACAAAATCCGAAATTGAAAAACAATTGTATCAAAATGCTATTGGTTACTAAAACGTGTCGTGCCTCTCTTCATAGTAATCGATCATATTGTGGTTACTGCATTCAAAAGTTTGAAAAGTTGTGATTATGGCTATGTGACTAGCAAAACTTGAAGATGGGTTGTTCTTGGTTTACGGTTTAGAATTTTGAGTGGTTGTGTGTTAAATGCAGCTATAAATTAACAACGCATAGTTAATTGCGGTAGCTGTAAGCACTAGTAATCATTTAATGTAAAATAGTAGGAATTTTAATTGAAAAAAATAGCGTGTCAACGCTAGTTGAGGGAAATTATTCTACGCATTGTTGGTATTGTCTAATTGTTTAAAAGCGTACAAACAAAAAATATTGTAAATACACTTTTTAATTTAAAAGTTTAAGCATGTAACTGGTGCAGGAAACAGTAAAATAAAATTAACTATTATATTTGTTTACTACTTAATATACAAAAATGATCGTATTTTTGAGAACCAATACAATTTTAAACAATTCAATATGCTTGTTTAAACTTTTCTAAGCTTTCGGCAAGGCTTGTGTGTACTTACCTTCTTCGAGTCCAGACGCTGACAATACAGTTTTCTGCGAACCAAAACTATTTTGCAACTATTGACGGCGTGATCAAGATGAAGGTTGACAACATGAAAACTTGTTTTAATAAATAATTATAACAATCATCAGCTGTACAATAATCTAAGAGAATAAAAACTAGGCTATGCTAAAAGAACTATTTGTACAATGAAACGGTTTTTGGCCATTACCAAACTCGTAAAAGTTTAAAAAATAAATAAAATACATTTTCTATTTTACGTTAATATCTAAATTGAACTTATCATCTGCAAAAAAACCCGGTGCCTTTTTGTAAGTAACTCTACTCTGATGTAAGTACTGAAGGCCAACTGCATTTTTCCGCTTGCTCTAAGTGCACAGGGACGCATTATAATACGGCTTTTTATATTCGCTCTGCATTTCCGTGTGTGTATTAATATTACACAGTTTTGTAGTTTTTTGTATTGAAACTACTGTTTTAAGAGCATGATTTTACGTACTAAGCCTATGAAGAAACAAAATTGTTTGTCAGTTCACCGTATGCTGTTTTCTGATGTTGCCTTACTATGCTGCCTTTTTATGCCACCTTCTTATGTTGCTTTCTTATATTGCTTTCCTATGTTACCTTTTTATGCTGGTTTCAAATTATGCCTTAACGTGCTGCCTTCTTATGTCAGCGTCTTAGGTTGCCTTCTTAGTTTGCTTTTTTATATCGTTTTTATATTGCTTTGTTACGTAGCCTTCTTTTGTCGCCTTCTTATGTTGTCGTTCTATGCTGCCTTCTTCTGCCGCCTTCTTATGAGTCTTATGAGGCCTTTTTATATTGATTTATTATGTTGCCTTTTTATGCTGGTTTCACATTATGCCTTATTATGCATCCTTCTTGTATCGGTGTCTTAGGTCGCCTTCTTATTTTTTTTTTATATCGCTTTCTTATGTTGCTTTTTTATGCTGCCTTCTTATGTTGCCTTCTCATATTGCTTTTATATATTGTTTTATCATGTTGCTTTGCTATGCTTCTTTCTTATGCTACCTTATTATTATTGTTACCTTCTTGTTTGTCACAATAACCTTTTTTCTCGGGAGTTCAGTGTTGGTTGTATCAAATTAAGCTTTAATTAGAATCGTATTCATAGAACAAAACGTAATGTGGCCAATTAGATTATTTAAACTTGCTACAGATAAATTTGTTTTTATTTAATATAAAAGCAATCACTTATAACTAAAGTGTACTGTTAAATGGTGTAATTTAGAAAAAGAATTACCTGCCGATAGAATCACTTACTTATAACAAATAAAAAACCCAAGGCAAATACAGTTGTACCAATGACAAAAAGAAGCTATTAATATTACGTTAATATTAAATATATTTATAAATAACATTGTAGTTAATTTAATTACCTGTTATTTTTGGAAATGTATAATAAATATGAATACACCATGTTATTTATACAGAATGTTCATTAATTTACTTGTAATGCATTATTTCACTTGATTTGTATATCCAAAATACATTTTCAAGTGCCCGAGACTATTCCAAAAAAATTTATGCCCGTGGCGTAAATTTAGACTTTTAAAAATATTCAAAGTGGTTTTTGAGTTTTGTTTTATATTATTATTGTAATTTAATTTCACTTATAAATATTATATTATTTTGTTTGAATATTTAAATTTGTATACGTAGATGAATGTTGTAGATATAAATTTCATATTAACTTTTAATTTTTTAATATGTTATTCTTCTTATTAAAACACGTCATTAAAAAAACATTAGGTCAATTCCTACTTAGGACAACAAAGAAAATTTTTTTTAGTCACTTTTCACTACATAATTACAATTATTATAAATATCTACGTAGAAGAAATAAAATTAAGTGGGAAAATAGAATTGAAATTAATTATTAAAATAAATTAATTAAATTTGATAAATTTATTATTATTTTAAAAAACTATATTAAGATCAAGTGTAATACAATACAAGTTTAAAAAAATGTATTTGGATTTGAGTGGATGAATAAAATGTATTTTAATAAGATCTTTAAATTTAAAAGACATTAATATACCTGTATCTACTTGTAGATATTCAATTTTCCTATTGAAATATTAGAAAGAGTTTTTTCAACTATATATGGTCGTGGTGCCTAACTTTTATATCTAGACAGTATTATTGTAATAACCTCTAGGGCTACATGAAAGCGACTTTTCAAATGCATATGCTTGTCTTAGTTATATTTATGTTAAAATTTACTACTGCTTATAAATACCTTTTCTCATTTACAATTAAAAAAAATAAACATCAATAGGCATTCTCGTACTCCCTTATACATATTGCTTGTGAACATAAAGCCAGGTTGACTTTCTTCATAAATGTTGTAAATAAAGAACCTATGACTTAGAAATGCAAAAATCATCTTCATTAGAAGTTAATGCAGATGTGGACAACGCCTAGTGTTATTGTAACTTACTGGCCATTGTACTGGTAACCAGGTACCACACATATATATATATATATATATATATATATATATATATATATATATATATATATATCACTTTCACTTATGTACTTCAATAAGAATCTTACTTGGTATTGTTTAAGTGCATAAGTGAAAGTGATAAGTGTATACAAGAAAACAGTCTTGCATAACTACAAAAAAAAAAAAGGAAAAAAAATATATATATATAAAAGCTATGGTTAATGCAGATATGCGTTACTTATAAGATATCGTTGAATTGTTCCGCAGACGCAGCTCCCATGAGTTGGATTCTTGGATGGCCTTGGCCTGTTATGTTGGGAATCGCTCGCTCATGAAGAGTTTAGCCTACATAGGACTATACGTAAACTTTTATAAACTAGCCCTTTGGGGCTGCGGGCCTGAGCGTGAGGCGGAGGACGAGGGAAGGATGAAGATGCTCGCAGGTCATATTCAAAAACATCAACCCTTGGACTTCCGCTGCCTCAAAGGCTTGACTCGTTATTTTGTTACTTATTAATACTTTTTAATGTACGGAAAAAATACCAACAAATGAAAACAAGGCGTTCACGGAAGCGTGCTAATAGGATTCAATAAGGGTTGGGACGCGATTTATGGCCTCGATGAGGGATGACGACTACACAATTTCTTGCCCAAATCCAAGTGCCAGCTTATAAAATCTAACCTATACATGCGGATGTATTTCAGAAGTTGCTTCCCCTCCACAAATGAATGCTATAAATCCGGCTTGTTAGGCTCATACTTCGCCATGGATAATTTCTATCTAATGCCACCGTCAGAAATTCCCTTCGCCCTTCTTCACTTGCTGTCTCATGAAAGCTCGTTGGTAGCTGCAGGACCTCCTCCTATCATCTGTCTACCTGTCGCTTCCAGGAATAGGCTTTTAGGTTAAGATCTGATGTGTAGTTTCAAAGCTGATCAATATAGATTATTAGATCATTTCATCACCATCGTTGCTCATACGATTTGTTACACAAACGTAGTTTTAGCTTAGGTCGTTTCCCTCCACTAGATAAGGATTTCCTTAGTTTCAGGCCACTCAAAAGTTAGTCAAACTGTTAGTCTAGCTAGTAACTAAACTAACACTGTAATTTTAGGTTTTTGCTTAGGTTTTTTTAGTTTTAAGTCATTTTCAAAGAATTATCATTGTTAATGAGTTTTATGTTCTTTTTGTATTATGTAACAAATCATAGGCTAATCACACGTACACATTCTACACTTTCTGTAACACTACACACATATATATGTTAGTGAGAAAGTAAATAATAACAAACAATTAAAAAAAAGTCAATTCCTACTCAAATCAACAAAGAAAAATTTAATTGCGTTACTTTTTATTAAGTAATTACAGTGAATATAATATATATATAATAAAATAACACTTTCATAAACAAGAAATTTCTATTTTAGTTTTCTTCATACATTGAAGCTTTTCGCTTATTAACAGTATCAGCATTTTCAAAATTTTTAAGTACCTTATAGTCCTTTGACTACATCTGGACTCCTTTTAGATATATTCCAAGTATAGTCATAGAACTATAAGGTACTTAGAAAATTTTGATAATGCTGAAACTGCTAATCAGCTAAAAGCTTCAATGTATGAAGAAAACTAAAATAGAAACTTCCTGTTTATGAAAGTGTTATTTAACTGCATATATATATATACAGCAATAAAAAGTAATTTATCCAAGGATTACAATATATATATATATCTGTCTGAATATTTATTTTCACACAATAAAATTACATTATTTTACTACATTAAGCTAACAAGTATACTTTTATGACATTTGTATTACGAATTGTAATAAAATTGAATGCAAATGTCTTTTCTATTAATAATATCACCCCCAATAACTTAAAATTAAAGATAATTTTGACAAGAATAGATGAAGAGTCGAATAAGAGACATCACCAGCAGAAAGGTAATGTGTTACATAAGTAATGCTAAAACTATATATATATATATATAAAGTCACATTATTATTAAGAAAGTTTGATTTCATCTGGACCAAGCTATCTAACACTGGTAGTTGCAAAATGATTGTCGGTTGTGCCGACCATTTCTGTTTTAGTATTTTGAGGAACATGCAGTTGCATAATCTACCTATGGGCTCGTTCAGTGGTCTAAAAGATATTTTTGTTTGAACGTCCAACTCATTCTATGGAGCTTGTGTAATAATCTATCTGTGATTAGACGATGCTGTTACAGTGGCTTAAGAGATATTTTTGCTTAGATCCTTATTTTCAACACAATACAAGATCATGCCACATGTTCTACAGATAGTTTAGTAAGTGGAACGTTGAAATAACAGTATTGTCTGTTATGCTGTAAGTTTGTATACGTCCCTATATCAAGTACAACACTATAAGTAACTGTCTTTGAAGCGAACATTTAGAAAATCTATACTAGTAGTTATTCCTTTGGATAGCTTGTCATAGTCTTTAACAACTGGCCTCTCACAAGTCCTCTTCGTTATGCCGATGTTCATTCCCGTTAGTGAGTTCATTGTTATCCTCGACAACAACTGCAGTTTGAAGTCTGATGGGGTTAACCAATATTTGCGAAGCAGGCAGATTAGGAACGACTTCAGCTGAAGTATTGCGTATTTTTGACCTGGAAATAAACAAATATACTGAAATATACAATATCAAGAGAACAATGGTTTTTTTAAAGCATGAATTAATTTTGAAAGAAAACAATCGAAAAATTGCTAAACGTAAGTAGAAATTTTGTGTACAAACACATTCGTATAGTTTACCTAAGAACTTATTATTTATGTCATGAAAACAATTAAAATAGCAAATTGTGTACAAACAAATTCATATTTTTTTAAAATAATCTATTATTTCTCTCGTGTACTTTATATATTTACCAATGCAATTCCTAGGTCCAGCACTGAACGGGCAGTAAGCATATGGATGCCTGGCAGCAACCTTTTCTGGTAGAAAGTTATCAGGATCAAAAACGTGGGGATCTGGGAAGAATTCTGGATCTCTGTGGAGGGCTGTAAAGTGTATAATGACTCCACATCCTGAAGGCAGTGTATAGCCACCTGTATGAAATATTGATGAATCAAAAACAAACAAATACAGTAGCAATAACACTCAAGATGTTACCGTTATTATAGGATATGTCAACGCTTTACAATACTTAATAATTACCAACTAGTCTGACTTACTCGGTAATTTGGTATCTTCAGTAATTTGCCTGGCGACGTATGGTATTGTAGGAAATACCCTTAAGGTTTCCTTGACAACTCGGTCCAAATACGTAAACCTCTGAATATCTTCGTACGTGAAATGTGTATCTTCCAAAGACCCAAGTATTTCTTTAATTTCTTCTACTAGCTTTTCCTGAAATAATATTGTAAATAGCATTCTCCATTACGTTTCGTAGAGCTTCAAAAATTTTATTTAAGGAAAGCGTGCAAATACAATGTCGTGTATTTTCTTCAAACAATTTTTAAACTGAGAAGACAAAACAATAAAAACATATTTTTTTTATTTCGAGCCATTAAAAAATATCTAATGTGTGTGTGTGTGTGTGTGTGTGTGTGTGTGTGTGTGTGTGTGTGTGTGTGTGTGTGTGTGTGTGTGTGTGTGTGTGTGTGTGGATGTGCGTGTGTGTTGTGTGTGTGACAATAATGTAATATCTAAAATAACACATTATACATCATATTACTGTATAATGAAATGTAAATAAAGTTATGTAGGCCTATACGTTAATAGTAACATGTTTATGCATATTATATGATAAAACTTAATAATTACCTGCAAATCGAACCGCTTACTTATGACGAAACAGAGAAATCCCAAGGCAGATGCAGTCGTATCAAACCCCTGCAAAATGGAAATACCCAAATACTATATGTTATTTTGAAAAAAGGTTCTACTTCCTGCTTTGGAAGTCTTACTTATGCAATTTGCCTAAGTATTTCCCTCCAAGACGACTGATAAAACTTGACAGTGCCTCTTCAGGCTAAAAGTTTAAACTATAAATTCTTTAACCGGCACTTACTGGAAAAGAATGAAATATTCCACACCCACACCCACACACACACATACACACACACACACACACACACACACACACACACACACACACACACACACACACACACACACACACACACACACACACACACACACACACACACACACACACACACACACACACACACTTGTCACAGATTACCGTTGGAATAGTAAGGCAATTTCATGAATTTTTGATAGGTTGTGTAAGCCAGGTTACGAGATGGAAAACAATATAAAGGGACCTTAGGGTTGTGGTAGGTTTAAGTAAAGGGTATAAAACATAAGAAACAAAGCCATATGCAGGGAGAGGGGTTTTAATTTTTTTTGTTTTATACTTTACAAACATGCATAGGAGAAAATAGGTTAAAATCAACCTAGAAACACCAACAACATTCGAGGGGATGCAGAATTTCAAAAGTAGAAGATGTCTAGAAGCAGAAATCAAGAAAAAGCAAGATGAAAGGGATAGATGATCATTAAGAAAACAGGCATAAATATCGGTCGGCTTGGAACAGAAATTCACACGGGAGAAATACGCCTGAAATGACGCACACATCACATGACCGAAATGACGTTATTTTTTGAAGCCTCGCCATTGGTTGAAAATTGGGAGCGATGAAATACGCTTGGTAGCGGTTACTAAAAATCGACAAGGAGAGATAGCGTTACTTTGGACTTCAAGTAGTGAAGACGGGTTGCCGGGGGTCTTTTGTAAGACTTTTAAGGTTTACATATCGATAAGTTAAACGAGAATATGCAAGGCTAAAAGCTCGTATTGAAATCGCTGTTATGTAGTCTCGTGTGTTTTTGAAACCCTTTGGGGAGGAAACTCTTCCAAAATTGATTTCCAAAATTATCATCAATGTCGTAGCATTCTCGAGAATTTTGTGCGTTTGCTATAGAAAGTTTAAAGAAAAAGTAGAGTCAGTGAGTTTCGTAATATTGAATAGTGCTTCAAAATTTTAAAAAAATGTGAACAGATTAAAATTAAATTTCATTATTAACAGAAATTTTTTTTTGAGAATAAACAGTGAAAATTAAGCAAAGAGTAAAACAATAAAATATTGAAGATTTACAGTGGAAGCAAAATTTTAAATTGATTAAAAACTGGATCTGGAATTCGTCAAAGAAAGGAATCAAGATCTCGCGCAGAAAGAGGGGATGCTATGTTTCGGCCCAGAGCGCTATCCAAAGAGAAGCCAGTAGGGTGACGCCAACTTGTTGTACGAGTTCACATCGCATTCAAAATGGCCAAAAAAGGAGAGAGAGAGAAGATGGAGTCAACATAGCTAGCCAGAGTAGAGGTTATAAATGGAAACGTCAGATTTTAGCTTCTCTCTTTTTCAAATAAATTAAAATGTTTATTGAAGATTTTTGGGGAAAATGGCGATTTCAAAAATTAAACTTAAATCAATTTTCATTTTAAAGGTACACAAATATCAAGTAGTGGCTTTGTTTAGTATAAAAATTAGAGAGGGTAGTATTCTGGGGAGGGGGGGGGGGGTAAATACAACCACAAGATGGAGGACTTCACCTAACAAGCTTTATAGTTTTGAAATAAAAATAATTTATGGTAATTTGGAAATTTGAATTCAGAAATTTATAAATTGTTTAGAACATAAAGAAATTAAGTCAAAGTTAGAAATTAAAGGTTTTTTAAATATTAATAAATAAATAAAATTAAATAGAATGTAAAAATTAGTTAAGATATTTCGTTATGAACTTTGTATCAAAGGAGCTGACAAATATGACCTATTTAAATGTAAATGTTTCTTTTTATAGTAGTTTAGACTAAAGGTAAAAAGTTAGAATTAATTGTTGAGAATTATTTCAAATTAAAAAGGATTAAATTGTTTACATAATTATTTGAGAATAAATTAAAGGGTAGTAAAGCAGAAAAAAGGGGACAATTATATTTTGGAAAAACTTTCTTTGATTAAAATTAAAGGTAAATTATGTTGACAGTTAACTGAACAAAAGATAAGTGAAAGTTAATATTTTAGCAAAAATTATGCGGGTCTAGTGTATCAAATTTAGCTTAAGATCTTTAGATTTAGAGATAAGACTTATTTGCTTCGCTTACTTATAGAAATAGAAAATATTATTATGCTGTTTTTGAAATGAGTACTGCAAGGCTATCCAGATAAAGATAAAAGGTTAAAATTGTTTGTTGATAAATTTTGTTTCTGAAATATCTGTTGTTTATCTTGTACAAAAGATTAAAATCAAAACATCATAGTTTTCATAATCAAATGAAGGGATTGTTTATTTCAAGGGGATTAAAGAAAACTTTAGAAAATAAAGAAAGCTTCATTTAGAAAATGAAGTGAATTTTGTTTTGGTATTAAAGGGTTGGATAGAACAAGAATAAAATAACAATTTTCATTAAACATAATTAAAAATTATTTTTCTTAGAATTTCGTATTTTAAAGTAAATCAAGAAAAAAGTTTAAATAAATTTTAATAGTAAATGTTTAAAAGAAATGGTTAAATGGGATAAAGAATAACCACTAAAATTACAATCTTAAATTTTTAGAAGAGAAAAGAAGATATAAAGTTAATTTGGGTGAAGAGAAGTCATAAATTAAAGACTAATAAAAAGAATTGTTAACAATTTTAAGGTGTTATTAAACATTGAAACATACAAACTGTGCTGTATAATCATACATAAAAATAAAATAAAAAACCAATTTTTTACTAACATGCCAACAAAACAATAGTTTATTTATTGAAACAAATTTCTTACACACTCCTAAAACAAAAAAGGTCGTTGCGCCATTAAGATGCCTTGAAACGAACTCCTTCTCCTGGAAATGGATACCCAAAGGGTTAAATCTCCTCAGCAAGTTAGGTTTTTTAAATTAAAGTCCAGGCACTGGTTTTTTGGCAGATTTTCGAGCATTGCACAGTATTTTAGCCGCTGGTTAGGAACGGCTCGTTTCAAAAAAAATTTTTACTTAGTACGGAAAAGGTGGAGGTGGCGACGTTCGGTCACGTGACAGGAAAGAGGGGGCTGGCTGGGTGGTAGGGCGTTGAGCGCTGTCCGTTGCACACACTCACACACACGCACACAAATACAAATAGACTCCAACACACATACACACACACACACACTCACATACACGCACACAAACACACACACACACACACACACTCACATACACGCACACAAACACAAATACACTCCAACACACATACACACACAAAATATGAGTAAACTAACAATGTAACAATTGAATTAGGTAAAAGCAAATGTTATGATATATTTGACAAAACAATTCTGTGGAAGATATAATCAGTAAATTAATCATTAGTAATTAAGTGTTTTTTTCAAATTCTAGCTAGTAAATTCATTGAAAGTGTTACCATACAATTTTAATTTGTTCTAGATAATTATTATTTAAACATAATATAATTAATATTTCACTGGCGGCTATGATAAATGGTATTGTATTATAGTAAACTAACTGTATGACAATTGAGTTAATAATAGCAAATGGCGAATGAATTGTGTATAAGATATAAATAGTAAATATAATATAACAAAAAATATGTATATATATATATATATATATATATATATATATATATATATAAAAACTTATACAACTTATAAACTTATATATATATATATATATATATATATATATATATATATATATATATGTATATAAAAGAATGACAACTTGAATAATTTTGACAATGATATTTTTATACTTTTTGCCTTAATGTTTGTTTGTTCAATAATAGGTACCTTAAAAAGATTCTTAATCTTATTCTACCAATTAACGTAATCTACATGTGATTTATTGTTTCACACTCAGAGTCACTGTATTAAGTTAGTGTGAAATTGAGGAGATAGAAGATTAAAGTTTGTAAATTATAGTTCTGATTTGAAAAATTAATAAATGATTTGATGAATTTTCGGCTTTGATGAATTAATAAACGAAAAAACTGTGATTGTTAGATAAACTATAAAGTTTAATATTCAAAAGTTGTTTGTAAAGTATAATGAATTGGTGGATCACCTGCTTGTTGCTTAGTTGATAAAGTACTTGGTATTTAAAAACAAGATAACAGAAAGGATATTTGATTTATATTAATTATTGAGGATCAAGTACAAGTAAAATATATACATAATACGATTTACAACGCATTCAATGAAATCTTAAGAATAAAAGACTAAAATCAATACAGAAAATTGATGATGTTTAACCAAGCAGATAAGACAAAAATAACTGATATTTTAAGCATAGTATGATTATATGAACAGTCTAGATGTAGTCATACAACTATAAGGTACTTTGAAACATTTTGATAATGCTGATACTGCCAATCAGCAAAAAGCTTCAATATATGAAAAAACTAAAATAAAAACTTCTTGTTTATGAAAGTGTCAATTAATTGTGTATGTATAAAACAAGAAAAAGAGATTCATCCAAAGATTACAATATATATATATATATATATATATATATATATATATATATATATATATATACATATATATACATATGGCAAGATGTGAAAGAGCGAAGCCAGGATTGTCTCTTCTGGGACGCTAGGAGGAGAATGGCAGAAAGGCCAAGATCTGCCATAGGATAAAGTAAAATATTATATATAAATATATATATGTATATATATATATATATATATATATATATATATATTCATATATAATATAAAGGAATAAATTATAAAATTAGATCCAAATACTCACAGCCATAATCATAGTGTTGGATTCGTCAAAGACTTCCGCCTCAGTTAAACCCTTCTTTGTTGCGACTTCCAAAAGGTAGTCTAAAAACGATTTCCTCTTCACTCTACCTACAAATTATTACAAAATTCTATAGATATGAACAAACACTCTTTAGTAGAGGCTTGTTATTGTTATGACAATTATTTTATAACAAACAATAATAAAGCTTTTAATAAACATCAAGTTTCGACTTGTGAGTTATGCAAGCTTCTGCAAGAGTTATTCGTTGAGTACAGTGTGCTAATGTCTATAACGGTTATTAATATTTTGTCGACTGTGGTATTGAATTAAAACAATTGAATTTAGAAAACACAAAAGTTAGCCAATAAAAATTGTATAAAAAGCTAGAGAAGTATAGGAGTGATATATGTAGAAAAAATTGATAGTTATTATGAAACATTAGGCTTACCATTTTCGCCATCAAATACATTGCTACTTTGGGCTCCGCCTGTTTTCATTTGTAAAAGCTTTTGCTGAATTATCTGTAATGAATTAAAATAAAATATATTTTTATCTAGGAACCAATATTTGGTTAGTTGATATTCACTATGAATTATCATATTACTAAAATATACTCATTTTAAAAATATATAAAAGCTGATTGTATAGTTTACATGGACGTGGTATACAATAAAAGTTTGCCAAGAATACTACAACCGGCCTATGTATATCCATATTTACATCTGGCTGTATACGTATACACAACCTTCGTATAGGTTGTACATACCTGTTTAGTGCTGTTGTGTACATTGTTCGTGTGTGTCCGGAACTCCTTGCCACTTGATGTATTATAAAATATGTAGTCCACATATAACCATGGCTTGAAGAATCTAGATGTTAGTATGGCTGTGCTTCTGTAATTAAACGTTATTGAGTTAGTATTGGTATAGGTAGTTTCGTTTTTGGTTTTATTTCGTGTAAGAACCGTATAGAAATTCCTACTGACATCCATTATTCTATACTAGAGGCGTATATACATACCTACTCACAACCACTACTGTCTAAATAGGTCCTATAGAAATGCCTACATACATACCTCACTCTCCACTGAAGTGGTATAGAAATACCTATTTATTTCCTTACTCTTTAACGAGGTCGTGAAAAAAAGCCTTTTTGCATCCCACACCATCTCCTCAAAACGTATAGAAATACTTACTTACTTCTTTTAATATCTACTGTAGTCGTGTGGAAAAGCCTACTCACTTCCATTACTTTCTACTGAAGCCGTATAGAAAAACCTACTTACTTCCGATACTCTTTAATGAGGTCGTGAGATAAAGCCTTTTTGTATCCTACACTAACTACTCAAGACGTATAGAATTACTTACTTCTTTTAATTTCTACTGTGGTCGTGAAGAAAAGCCTACACGCATCCCTTACTTTCTGCTGAAGCCGTATAGAAATTTCTACTTCCGTACCCTACTCTCTTCTGAAGTCGTGAGGTAAAGCCTACTCACTTCCCTTACTTTCTACTTAATTCGTATAGAAATGCCTACTTACTTCTCTTATTCTCTACTGAGATCGTGAGAAAAAGCCGACTCGCATCCCTTACTCTCTACTGAAGCCGTATAGAAATGCCTACTTACTTCCCTTACTCTCTACTGAGGTCGTGGGGAAAGCCTATTTGCACACCCAACTATCTAATGAAGACGTATAGAAATGCCTACTTACTTCCCTTACTCTTCACTGACGTTGTGAAGAAAAGCCTACTCACATCCCTTACTCTCTACTGAAGTCGTATAGAAATGCCTACTTACTTCCCTTACTCTCTACTGAGGTCGTGAGAAAAAAAAACCTATTCGCATCCACAACTATCTACTGAAGACGTATAGAAATACCTACTTACGTCCCCTACTCTCTACTGAAGTCATGAGGAAAAACCTACTCACATCCTACTTTCTACTGAAGTCGTATAGAAATACCTACTTACTCCACTTATTTTCTACAGAAGTCGTGTAGATATGCTTACTCACATACCTAAATTTCTACTGTTGTATAATAATGACCACTTACTTTCCTTTTTCTCTACTGAGGTCTTACGGAAAGGCCTAATCACATCCCTTACTCTCTACTGAAGTCGTACAGCAATGCCTACTCACTTAACCTACTCTCTACTGAAGTCGTAGGGTTTCTAGAAATGCCCAATCAAATACCTTAATCTCTACCGATGTCGTATAGCAATGCCTACTCACATACTCTATTCTCTCCTTAAGTCGTAGGGAATATAGGCTTATAGAAATAAGCCTTTAATCTCTACTGAAGTCGTATAGCAATATCTAATTACATCCCGTACCTTCTACTGAATTCCTATAGTAATGCCTACTCACATGGCTTCTTCATAACCGAGATCGAATTTGAATGCCTACTCATATGCCCTACTATCTACTGGACTCGTAAAGAAATACTTACTCATATGCCCAATATAATATTAAGAACTTACATATTAAGAGAAGTGACGAACTGCGATTGGTTGCCTGACAACTGCTCATTACATTTGCTTGAAAATAAAGTCTCTGAAACAACAAAACCAAATATTTTTGGCATTTTTCAAAACGTTACGTTGTTGTGGAAAGTCAAACTGAGAAAACGTTTCACAAGAAGTAAAAATGAAATATTCTCACAATAAATCTAAATAATTTGTCAATTTATTTCATCTGATATGCGATAAGTAATGTTATTAAATATTATGTAATGTATTATGCAATGTAAATATTAAAACATTGAAAATTGTATAGCAATATTGGTTTATTATTATTTTATAAATATAATGTTCAAGTTGAAATTTGTTACAATTTTAATTTAACTAATTATCTATAGAGTATAATTTTGTCAGTAGAAGTTTATTTGCTAAAATTATCTTATGACAAAAAACTTTTTTCTTTTTAAATTATATTTAAAATAATGAAAATATGATGTATTTGGTATTCGAATACATTCGTTATCTGTCTTAGGCAACAGTAACAAAAGCAACAGGCTATAAACAACAGTATCTGTCTTAGGCAACAGTAACAAAAGCAACAGGCTTTAAACAACAGTATCTGTCTTAGGCAACAGTAACAAAAGCAACAGGCTATAAACAACAGTATCTCTCTTAGGCAACAGTAACAAAAGCAACAGGCTATAAAATAATAATAAAATCATAATATTGAACTCACCGCATAGAATTTCATAAGCGTAGTTGTTAACGAATTTGCAAATGTTGAAGTCCCTCTTATCTGCTTGCGATTCCAAGACGCTGTTCAGAATTTTCGATTTTGAAATAAATACTGCAACGTAGTCTTTCAAAATTTCAGAATGAAAAGTTGGCTGCAAAATCTTTCTGTGCTTTTTCCACGATTCCACTAAAATTTTAGAAAACCTATTTTAGCAATCCGAAAATAAATGGTTTTTCATTGAAACAACTTTATATCATTAGTAAACTAAATCAGAGTTTTTAAACACGTTTTTGAGTATTTGTATTTTCATATCAATAATTTGTAACATAAGAGATTGAAATTGACCCAATATATTCATAAAACTCTGTAGTTTATAATTAATATACCGCTAACCAGCGCCTTCAATTATGAATGATTATATAGTCATCTCAAACAAGTGATTATATTTAACATTAGAGATTGGAGAAAAGGTTTTAGAATATGCATAAATAATATCAAGGATATTATATAATTTAAAAAATATGAAAATATTTAAAAATTTATTTTACATCAGACTAAATGAAAAAAAACGAAGATAATTTTGAAATATACACAAATTCTATCGCCCTCTAAGTCTGTTGGGGTTGTCAGCTATTTGCTATTGTGTAAATGTTAGTAGAGGCACAACTTACCAGAAGACGTAATGAGCCCATTGCCTATACAGCTTTTCATTAGGTTGTTTGCTGTGGTCTTTGCCAACATATTACTGTTACCGATGATCACCTGTAACACACAAGGTCGCCTAAACTAACTCTGATTATACTTTTCCTTTCCTGTTACACTTTCTAAAGACGTAAGAATCAGAGGAACAATGCGTCATAGTTTGACGTAACCGTTCGATCCCTCTCCTGCCGTTGGCATATTTCCTTCGCCTCCCCTGACAATATCAACATGGAGATGTGACGTCACTTAGAAAGGCAAAATTATTTCACCACCAATTTATAAAAAAAAACGAAAAACTTAAGAAATTCAAATTACAAATTATTGTATTAAGAAAACCACTTGTTATAGCAGAGCTTCACAGTTTACACCAATATAGTCTGCACCCACATATTTAATTACATATTGGAACATGTGCCTCTATGCTATATAAAATCCAAAAATATTAACCCTTTGCAATATTTAAGCTTACCAAACGCTTTGTTCATACTCTAACGTAATGAAATCCAAGACAGCTTATATTTCGTTAAGTTTAATTAAAATTACGTTAAAGTAGTTTAATCAAATAACATCAATTTTATGATCCTTTTTAGACAAATATTTGCAAAAAAGACATTATACAAAAATATTCATTATATAGAATTATGAAAAGTACCAATATAGTAGTTTTAGAGTAAAAATTTTAAAAAAGAAGTGTTTTATTAATTATTTATCATCTTTATTGTTCCATATATTTAAGGGTTATTGATTCAAAAACAAAAATATTTTTTATATAACTTGTGTCTTTTTCCATGAAACACCGGAGGAGATCATTTTTAATAGTTATTAAAAACCCTAGTTTAACTTGTATGCTTGATATTCTTTATTATTCCTGAGGATGTTGGTACTGTTTGCCAACGAATAGGTTTGTAATTGCATAATTCAATAAATTATTATTTTATTTCTCTTGTTTTTTTCGTTGATACACAAGAATACAAATTTTGTCATATATAAATAAATATATATATATTTGTGTGTGTGTGTGTGTGTGTGTGTGTGTGTGTGTGTATGTACGTGTGTGCTCGCGAGTGTGTGTGTGTGAACTTCTTCTACATCTATAATATTGCCACTTGAATGTCGTAGTAACATAAACACTATAATTAAGTTCAAGGTCATACCTCAAGGTCGTAGGCTTTATGGACGGAAACGTACATAAGAGGCCCAATCCAGTGGCCAGAAACATTCCCGTACGTTTTACACAGTTCCAGGACATTCTGCAATATGGCTGAAATGTAAATAAAACTAACTTTCAGTCTACTTATCACGTTATTATATTACACAAAATAAAATTATTAGAACTATATACATATATACATACACACACACACACACACATACACACACAGAGAGATATATGGTAAACATACACTTGGATTAGTTATTGCTTTACATTGTATGCTTGGCATCCATTAGAAAAAGCATTTAGTAAATCATCCAATTAGTAAAGCATTACTCAGCTGTAATTTGAAATTACATGCTTTAGGGATTCAAAATATGCTTCGTAAGGGAAATGCATGTGTATGGATAATGCTGATTACTTTATAAGGTTTCAGCGGCTGCCTTCTTTAGTTTGTAAAATATCATCCGTTCGGATAATTCTTTATGTTATTACAATTAAACGCAAGTTGAGCAGTGTAAAGTTTATCAATTAAAAACAAGATATATATAAAAAAAAATTAAGTAAAATCCTACTGAGGTTAAATATTGAGGGTAATGTTATCATTGTTTGCTTATTTTTAGTTAGTTTATTTTATTCGTTTCATTCATTTTTAACTGTGCAACAAGATTTATGATATTTTGTGGTAACCATGGCAACAGTTTAAGGTTGTACAATGGAGGTTTCGACTACAACTAGATGGGAGACGAAAATTCATATACGTCTGTAAGAAATTAATTTTTTGTATTGCAAAGTTGGCGCAGTGCCAAGGCACGCTAGAGTTTGGGTACGAAGATTCATAGCTGGTATCCCGAAAAACCCCTACTTTTTTATAATTTAGTTATTGAATAAATATTAAAAAAAACTTTAATAACATTAATTGACATCCAATATAGGTTTAAAAAAATGTATTTGATCTTGGTTGAATGAATAAACATTTATTTTATTAACGAATGCAAATTTGTACAAGATATATATATATATATATATATATATATATATATATATATATATATATGTATATATATATATATAGATCTATATATACATATATAATCTATTTTTGTTAATCACTTAAACAATAGTTTATGTCTATCCGAACCTTAAATTTTGTAAATTTGGTAAGACTTACTGTGACAGAACGTTTTCGATCGCTATGTGCCGATCTTCATCAGTGTCTTCTGCTTGGAGATGTCGGGTAAGCGGTGACGGTTTTAAAGGTAGGTTTTCGATAGTATCAAAGAGAATGTGTGATTTGTATTGTGTTTGTTCGTTTAATATGCTTGTACTTTGTGTGTCTGTAAATTTCATATTGTTCTAGTGTGTTGAGAGGTGGTCCTTTTTTGTCGATTTGTAGGATTTCTAGGTTATGGTAAATGTCTGTGCATTAGTGTTCTGTTTCTTTTATGTGATTGTAAAGTGTTGAGTTGGTGTTCTGTTTCTGTTGCTCGACTCTTTGTATAAAGCTGCGACCTGTTTGTCCAATGTAGAATTTATTACATTCGTCGCAGTTCAGTTTGTATAGGCCTCGTGCTTGTAGTTTATCCTTGTTGTTGGTGTTGTGTTGTATTTCGTATTGTAACTTGTTATTCGTTTTGTATGCTATTTTGTATCCTATCTTTTGAAATTTGCGGGCTATTTTGTTTGTTGTTTTGTTTATGTATGGTAATGTGATGTCATTGTTTTCCCTGTCTGTAGTGTTAATTTTAGTGTTTTTTTTGTATTTAGTACCATAGTTTGTCTATTATTGTGGTGCTGTATCAATTTGTGTATGCTAAGTATTTAATTGTGTCTAGTTCTTTGCTTATGTTTTCGATGGACGACTTTTTAAGTATTAATGTTCACATTAACCTTTACTACTGTGGTTACAGCAAATCTGCTTGCGGTTACTTATAATCATTCTATTTTGCAATGTTACTCAAATATATTCAATTTCTGTCTCTCTGTCTGGTTCAATTTCAGAAGTCTTTTACCTCGATTCAGAACACTAATATTTATAATTCTACTTGAGGTTCTGCCTCCAGTTGTTTGAATAGTAGAGTTTGAGTGTTTTACAGGTTTAATAATAAAAGAGATTTTCTAACACTGGTTGCAGTTCGGTTACACTCATGCGATGATTTTTAAAATTGTTAATTTTTCGAAACAAGAACAATGTTGTTAAATAACAATTGTAACAGGTAATAAAATGATAGGATTAGTAGCAATAAATCTAATTAAATATAAAAAAATATTTTGTACTTGTAAAATTAGAATGTAATTTGTTGTGTCTTATTATTTAATAACGAACCTTCTTTCCCTTGAAATTTGGCAATGGAATTCTTACTTTTCTTATACCGGCTACTTTATGTGGAAACATACTTGTTCTATATACTGTATGGAAATCAAATTCTTTTTTATAGATTGTTGTTGAGTTGTACTATAGTAGATAGTCGATATTGTTCTATAACATAGTATTATACTTCATAAACTATATGGATAACGTCAGATATGATTATACTAGAGAAAGAATAAAACAAGATACAACATTTGCGTACACGATGGAGAAAATAGTACTTTGGTGAGAGCACATGAGGAGGTTTAATATAAACAGTACGCGCCAAAAGGCATGAAAAAAGACAATCAGAAAGTAGAGTAGCACCCGAAGCCGTGCAAATGACAGATTTGTATAGATAGAAGGAAGTGGATTTTGGAATGCAGAAATACAACCAACAATGTACCAAAACCGTAATAAGCAAATAACATGAAGTCAAATTTTTTAAGTGATTTCTCAAGTGCTTCAACAAAGAAAAAAAATTATTTTAGTTACGTTTAGATATATATTTACATTATTATAAATAAAGTAACAACATATGCGATAAAACAGCTGTTCTATTACATAACCTATAACATAAAATCAGCTGTTTTATGAAATCATATGTTATCACTTATATAAGGTCAAAGGGGAATATATAACTAGCAATAATATTGCATACCTTGTCCCTTTTATAAAAATGTTTCTCACATATAAAACTAAAATTAATACAATAAATTTAATTAATGAACTATTATTTGAAAAAAACTATATTAAAATCAATTGTCATTTACTACAAGCTACCTCTCCTATGGGATGCATGACCTTGACGTGGTGGAGAGGCTTAATCCGCGCGTGGGGGATTGGTTGAGCGGAGCTGTACGTATGGGGCTCCCTATAAATGGGATGTCCAGGTAAATGTGTGAGTGCGTGAAGGCGGCTCAAAAAAGGGGCCAGTCCTAGCACTTGAAGGGCTGTTATCTACCCGGCTCTCGCCCTGCCCTTCCCTTGCGGGCGGCAACCAAGAAGCACCCCCCATCCAGGTTGGTGGTCTGGATGGGTACATACACCCACGATCTGAAGATGTTATGCGATCCGTGCCGATGTAGATTCGTGGCCCTCAGGCCAAGGAGGGTCTCTAACGGAGCCTCAGGGGCACCTAGCGCCACCCCTGAATACTTAAGTCGCCTTACCGCCGTAAGCGGGGCTCTGCGGTGGCGGACCTTTATCTCCCTAGCTGCTCGTGGGAAACGTGGCTGCTTATGGCAGACAAACATGGAACAAATTTAACTGGTCAGGCCTTAGAACCTACCGACAAACCTGGATGTGGTCAGGGCCCCATAGAGACAAATGGAAAACCAGTTGCGAAGACAACAGGAGGAATGAGTGAAGCATAAAGGATAAAAGCACTCTGGCTTGCCTACCATGAGGAAGTAAGGAAGGCGAAGGGGGAGGGCAGAGAATAACCGCCACTCCCTTCGTGGAAACACCGGTCCAGGAAGCGGAAGGACTATAACTCGCCCTGTCATCCCGGAAGCCAGTGGATCTGGTAGGACGTTAATACGACAGGAGAAAGAGAGGAAAATGAAGGAAAGGAGTACTTCTGATCCTACTCCAGAGTCGGAGGCCAAGAGGAATAGACAAGGGTCTAGGCCTGTTGGGTCTGGAGGGCCGTCGATCTCCGCCAACCTACCGAGGGTACTAGTGACCTTTGGGAATAGTGTAGGCGTGAGGATTGAGATGGCGGGGTTCGACCACCTTAAGGGCACTTTCATGGACCGAATTTTTGATATTCCTAGTGGAGGTTTGGTTCCGTGGTTCAGGGACACATACTTGATTCATTAAAATACACGCCCACATACAATTCAACAAACTATTCCTAACTCACAACATAGCACCCACCTACGCGAAAATAAACATAAACAACAACACTAAAGCAGCTACAATTACCAAACAAAAAGCAGAAATAATTTACATTAAACAAATTAAAGTTCGGATAGTCATAAACTATTGTTTAAGTGATTAAACAGATTATTTGTTTTATACACAAACACACAAAATAGGAAACAAATTAGCAGTGGTAAAATTGTCCGACATAAGAGAGAACTAGAAAAAAAATTAAGATAATAGATTTAAAAAGACGACTTGAAATTTAATTTTAAAAACTAAAATAAACTAATGAAATTGAATTTGGTCCTAAAATATATCACACACACTTAAATACTTTCTTAGTTAGAAAGTTGGACTTAAGCTATGTACCTATATTTTAATTATTATGTTGAATCAAATGTGTTTATATAGGATATATATATATATATATATATATATATATAATTTAGCTGTAAGTTTTTAGCTGTAAACGGTTTATTCCCGTAGCTTTGTAAACAGAATGGTTGATTTTGAAGGTGATGCACTGCTATTGGGTGTACTATAAATGCACTAAGTTCTCCACTTACCCTCTCCATTTGTGCCGAATACATAGGCGGACCCTATAATAGGGAAGCATCTCGGACCAGGTAGTTTGTTCGCCATCTCCATGAACCTCTTGCTCTTCTTGTAGAATGTCAGGTAAATGTAGAGAACTAAGGTTACAAGCAGAACCAAGGATAGTACCATCAGGGACATTGATTTAGAAACTCCTTCTCTTGTCATTTTAGTTGGCTTATCCATAGTTAAACTGTCTGTGAGACTCTCTGGAACGATGTAATCATATTGAAATATTCGAACATAAACAAAACCTAATATTTTTGAATCAATTAAAGACAAAACGGACAAATATTTCTGTCCAAATATTCGTCTGAAGTTTCAAGTTGTGATGTAAAAGTACAAATAATTACAGGCAGCTATATTTAGTTAATTTATTCTGAATACTGAACACATTTTGCCAGGATTTCATGCATGATGTAATCATAAGAAATATCCGAACATAAGCAGAACATATTTCTGAAATAATATTTCTGACAAAACGTTTCTAATAACATTCGAATATTTGTCTTCATTTGTAGACTGTGATTATTTGTGAAAGAAAGATAGAAATAATTAAAGATTGTTGTATTTAGTCATTTATTCTGAAAACTCTAAACATTTTTACCGGAGTTTCTTACACATAACAGAATACGCTGATAATATAAGCGTACATTTTCGTTTAAAGATAACTGGGGTTACCTTAGACAGAGAAACGAAAACTTAAAATACAACGTGTGCGTTAGTTTTTATGGGATGTTTACCAGTGGTGGTAGAAATCTAGCTTTTTATACTACACCCCATATTTATTGTTATTATAACTTATCCTTAAAAGCCGTAGTCAAGATTCTTCGGAAAACTGAATAATTACACGAGCTGATGTCTTATTTATTTACAAAAGTGTTATTTTAATCCAAACCTAAACTACGCTAGACTACATGCGTTTACTAGGTTTAAGTTTAGTATTTATTTTCATTTTATTATTACTTTAAAAAACATGTCAAATTGGATGTGTTTTGTGTTTATAAGTTAAATGTATCGTTTAATATTACTTTTTACAAAAAATAACTTTATTCACAAACGTTTGAAGATTGAGGAGCTAAGCAGTGTTTATAGTCCACTTGAAAATGGAGTGGCTACATACATCGCTGAAAGCCAAGAAAACAAAGATTCTTGCTAAATGTACTAATAATAGGTGTAAGTAAAAAAAAAACATATACAATAGCCGCCAAAACAAACATATACAATAGCCGCCAAAACAAACATATACAATAGCCGCCAAAACAAACATATACAATAGTCGCCAAAACAAACATATACAATAGCCGCCAAAACAAACATATACAATAGCCGCCAAAACAAACATATACAATAGCTGCCAAAACAAACATATACAATAGCCGCCAAAACAAACATATACAATAGCCGCCAAAACAAACATATACAATAGCTGCCAAAACAAACATATACAATAGCCGCCAAAACAAACATATACAATAGTCGCCAAAACAAACATATACAATAGCTTCCAAAACAAACATATACAATAGCCGTCAAAACAAACATATACAATACAAAACAAACAGTACTTATACTGAATCAGCTGTAGTCTTTTCGATCAGCTGGGCCAAGTTTCGATTATGGCCGCGTATTCGTGTTGACGTATTTCATTTGAGGTTAGTTATTAGTTATTTTGACATGGTGCTAACTATTTCAGCGAAAACTAAGTGAATAAAGTTAAATGAAATTTTAAAAAAATACAACTGTTTTAGTACTGTTTATTTTGTCGCATAAAATCAAACATTAAACATCGTCTGTAATTTTATAAGAATGTTTCCAAATTTAAAGAATCAATGAATTTTCACGAAGATTAATTGAGTTGATTATGTTAAATGATATGTTTAACTTTTTTTTAATATATTAAAGTACGTGTAATAAATGAAAATATTTCAATTCATTAAAGCACAAAATAAAATAATTATTGATTCGAGTAATTTAAAATATTTCAATATTTGAGGAACCATTATAAACATATACAAATTTTAATCAAATAATTATTGATTAAAGGTATTTAAAGTATTTTAATTTACCTGACGAACCATTATAAATATAATGAAATCCTTACCGTCTTCAAGTAACTCGCTCCCACCTATGTAACTCATCGCCACTCCTCACGACGATTCACTATGGTTCAACATAACTGCATTTCACGACTAAATTTAGGCGTTTTTGAACCCAGGTTCGTAAAAGATTGTAATGGTCTCTTACGTCATATTAGTATCCACCAATTGGAATTTCGGTAAAACAACAATCGCTTTATGTTTGAAACAGTTTTACGTCTGTTTTAACCTTGTGAATGTAAGAGATTAGATTCATAGTTCATTGTACTTTTCCTACGTTCCGTAGAAGCTGCGAATACTTCCTGTGAGTTTCCTAGAGCGACACGCTCACAAAGCTTGTTCCAAGTTCATCCTTATCTTCTAAAAGCCTCTATGATATACATAGAAATTTGGGGATGTGGACGAACCTATCAATGTCATAATCAGAGAAATAAAAAAAAAATTTGTCATTGGATTTTCCCCCAATGATCTTCAACGTTACAGAAGGTCTGATTTCAAACAGTTATGCTTTTATTTATTTGCGCAAATGAAAAATTGTCAGTCAGTACTGTAAACGGTGACAGTAAAATGGGTATTTGAATTTTCACTTTTCATTTATATGATCATATTTTCGTGTACATAAATGTATCTTAGACGTTCTAAATTACTAACTAACTGAAACCTAAAGAAATCAACATATTTTTTCTTTACAAAACTTAAAATCTTCAATACTATCTATTTAACATCCATAGATTTGTTCCAATTAAAAATACTTGAAACAGTAAAGTTAGTAATATGTTTACACTTTTTATTTGTTTAACAATATTCGTGTCTGAATAAATGTTAGGATTTAACATTTCTCAATTTCTTTACAAAAACTAAAATCTTCAATACTCTCTATTTAACATCCATCAGTTTGTTTAAAAATGAAAAAAAATTTAGAAACGTATTCGATGTAGATTAACTAATCAACAGTTTTTATTCAACTCTTCTTTGAGCTTAGCTTGTGACGTTATGTTAAGACAAAAGACATAGACAAAACTCACAAATTATTCATTTATTTACTCATACGCGTTTCAATGACAAAGTCATAATCATGAGCGACACTCAATGATGATGATGACTTTATCATTGAAACGTGAACGAGTCAATAATGATTAACTTGTGAGTTTTTTGTATGTCTTTAATTTGTTTTACAGTTTTTTATTGCCAAATATTTCGCCACATAGAATCATTTGTAATCTGGATTTACCAAGTGTGAAACTGCGCACCGCACAGTATTTAAAGGCGAGTGTTACGAAAATAGCATTTGCCCTTCTTATCTGTTATGGCTAAACGTGTATTGGGAGTAAATGTAGAACAATAGCACAGATTAATTTAAGGGCATGGGAAATTGCTATTAACATTGGAATTTATATAACTTTTCAAAGACAAATATTGATAAATACATTTTAGTTAATTTACGTATAGAATGTCCGTTCTTGTATAATACTAAACTTGAAGGGTTATAATCCACAACCATTATCAATTAAAATATTATTTTTTTTCTATCGTTAATATGACTAAAGGAATATGGAAAATTTACCTTAATTAGGTCATCCTTCAATGAAGATGATGTTTCCAGCCCTATGTCTCAATCGCCCAATAACTTAACTTAGGGGAGATGGAATGCTCT
This sequence comes from Prosapia bicincta, assembly GCA_036971475.1. Taxonomy (NCBI): domain Eukaryota; kingdom Metazoa; phylum Arthropoda; class Insecta; order Hemiptera; family Cercopidae; genus Prosapia; species Prosapia bicincta. Next base: position 97,053,418 of record JBAIZL010000006.1, on the reverse strand, counting down.
AATAACTTGAATTTCCTTCAACAAAAATTGTATGGAACGCCGTATGTCTCGACCACCTATTTACCTTGTCTTAGGAGAGACGGAAGGCTTCCTTCGTTATGCCATTTACAGTGAAGGTTATGTGGCCGTATGCCTCAAGCGCCCATTACGCGACCTTTGGGAGATGGAAGGTCTTTATAACCTAGAACATCCTTCAGTAAAGGTAATGAGGCAGGCTTTTTTTCAAACGTCCATTAATTTGTCTTAGGGGAGATAGAAACGCTTTTTCACTCAGAAAGTGAAGGTGCTGTAGTGAGTTCTATGCGTCAACGGCCTCTTTACCTAACTTTGGGGAGATGGAAGGACTTCCTTACATAGGTCATTCTTGAAGGAAGGTAACGTGGTCAACCCAATGGCACAACCACCCATTATTGTAACTCAAGGAAAATGGAGGTGATTCCTTACATAGATCTTCCTTCAGTGATTCTAGTGTGGGAAGGTCTATGCTTCAACCGCCCACTAACGATGAAATGGCTCCTTAATTACGTCATACTTCAGTGAAGATAATGTGGCCAGCCCTAAGAATCGACTGCCTATTACCTTAACGTCAAAGAGAATAAAGTATTTTCTTACATAGGCCATCTTTCAGTTAAGGTGTTGTGGGCAGCCCTATGCCTCAACCAGCCAATAATGTGCCTTGAGGAGATGGAAGGACTTCCTTACTTACGTCACTCTTCTAGGATTGCAATGTGGCCAGCACTATGCCTTAACCAGCCAATAAAGTGACTTGAGGAGATGGAAGGACTTCCTTACTTACGTCACTCTTCTAGGATTGCAATGTGGCCAGCACTATGCCTTAACCAGCCAATAAAGTGACTTGAGGAGATGGAAGGACTTCCTTACTTACGTCGTTCTTCTAGCATTGCAATGTGGCAGCCCTATGTCACAACCAGAAAATAACTTGAACTGAGGAGAGGGAAGGACTTCCTTACTTACGTCACTCTTCTAGGATTGCAATGTGGCCAGCACTATGCCTTAACCAGCCAATAAAGTGACTTGAGGAGATGGAAGGACTTCCTTACTTACGTCGTTCTTCTAGGACTGTAATGTGGCAGCCCTATGTCACAACCAGAAAATAACTTGAACTGAGGAGAGGGAAGGACTTCATTGCTTACATCGCACTCTTTTGGGATTGGAATATGGCCTACCTATGCCTCAACCAACCAATAACTTGACTTGGGGAGAGGGGATGACTTCCTTACTTACGTCACTCTTCGAGGATTGTAATGTTACCAGCACTATGACTCAACCGCTATTTGAAATGACTTTTGAGAGATATAAGGGCTTTTTTACTTATGTTATCCTCCTGTGAAGGTAATGTGGACAACCCTATGACTCAACCACCTATAACGTGATTCAAGTAGATGGATGTGGTCCGTTACTTAGGTCATTATTCAGTGAAATTTTTGTAGTCAGGTTTATGCCTCGGCCGCCCATGAACTTGACTTACGGGAGGTGTAGGTGTTTACTTACTTGGGTTATCATTCAGTGAAAGTAATGTGGCATGCCCTATAGTTCAACCACCAATTAACTTAACTTAATATAAGTCGAAGGGTTTCCTTACTTGGGTTATCTTCAGCGAAAGTAATGTACCAGATCCAATGCCTCAACCGCCCATTAACTAGATTTAGGGGAAGTAGAAGGGTTTCCTTACTTAGGTTACCGTTTACTGAAAGTAATGTGCCGTGCCTTGTGCCTCAATCGCCCATTAACTTGACTTAGGGAAGGTAGAAGAGTTTCCGTATGTAGGTCGTCCTTCAAGGAAGGTAATTTGGCCTCATCCTCCTACAATTACTCTTGGTTTGATGCCTAGATACTGACTTAGGGGACGTAAAAGGGCTTCCTTGTGTAGGTCGACCTTCAAGGAAGGTAATTTGGCCTCATCCTTCAACTATTACTCTGGGTTTGATATCTAGGTACACATATCACTGGTGAATCAGCCTAAAAGGAGACAATAAAATGTTTCCTAGAAGAGAACAATCGAGGTGCTCAGAAGTCTTCTACCAACTTAACGTATTTAGAATTTCTTTTTATTTTAAAAATAACAAAACAAAAATAAATAAAAAAGTAATAAATAACAAGGAAAGTAATTAGCTGCTATTTAATTTATTTTAAAATTTCCTTTAGAAATTTTAAAATTAATGTCTAATTTTGATTTTGGTTTTATTTTATATATGTGCTTATATACGCTTTATATCCAACAAAATTAATTTTGACCCTGAACACTTTAAAACACTAAACCGTCCAAACCAATAAAGCAGAAGTAGATTTTACTCCTTTTAGTTCCTAATGCAAATTATATTTTCTTTGATCGAGCATTGACACAATTCTGTCTGTTGTTGAAGAGCTTAGCTGTGGACATGAAAATACTATTGAAGCTTCTCCTAAAATTAAGCTTCTCCATAAATTAGGGCAAGTAAAATGCGTAATTATATGAAACGTATCTGCAATACCTAATTTGAATAATTCGTTAGTGGTTCAACAATACAGTTTTCAAGAGATAAATGATTGAACTAAATTGATTTTTAAACAAAAGACTCTATGAATATGAGAAAGTCATGAGGTATTTAATTCTATACTAAAATTTCATATGTATTTATTTTAAGAATATTTTATAAAAATAATTATTTTTGCTAATTTTTAATTACAGCTACAAAGTATCTACTCTTATTACATACAAAACTTTAATCACCTAACGTCGACATACAAATCTCGAATGGTATAAATAATAGCTATTATGAGTAATAATTAAGCCTAATAATAAAAATAAATGTGAATAAGCAACAAAAGTGACGTCGCCTAGAAGTATGGTTTCTTTGTAGAACGATTGACACATTATACTTTTATAAATACTACATAACGTAAAATGAAATAATTGAATAATTACTCCATTTTAAAATATTTTTTTGAGCAACACACTAATATTTAAAGGTAACAGTTTATCTATCTTTTACAATAACAATTTTTCCTTTACTTTTTCAATAAATCTTCAATTAATTTTGTAATTAAGTGACATTTTATTATTCTGTACATAATATTTACAAATTTTAAATATGTATTAAGACATAAGGTATATGAAATACATTGGTAATTAAAAAAAAAAAAATGTTTCAAACCCTTATATTGATAAAAAGTTAGTAAATGTTAGTCATATATCCAGCAAGTTGGTACGAGATATAATCATTGTACATTAAGTTTCTGAAATATATAAAACTAACAGTTTTTATTAAAATCTGAAAATTATCTGAAAATGAAATATTTTATTAATGACAAAATTATTTAATAAATTACTTTAGGTATAATAACATATATAATTTATAAATTTATAATATTAAGAGGTATTATTCATATATGATTATTTATGTGAGAATAACTTACCAGAACTGTGGAGTTTTCTTATAAGTATAACTGCAAACAGGTAGGAGAACTATAATCTGGTAGGAGAATTACAATCTGGTAGGAGAACTACAATCTGATAATAGAACTATAATCTGATAATAGAACTATAATAAGGAGTTTTCGTATAAATATAACTACAATATGGTAGGAGACCTACAATCTGGTAGGAGTACTACAATCTTGTCGAAGTACTACAGTATTGTTGGAGAACTACAACCTGTTGTTATCGTATAGATATAACTACAATCTGTTAGGAGAACTACAATCAGAAGATAGATCTAGAATCTGGAGTTTTCGTATAAATATAACTAGAATTTGGTACGAGAACTACAATCTTGTAGGAGAACTACAACCTGTTGTTAGTATAAATATAACTACACTATGGTAGGAGAACTACAATCTGATAATAGAACTACAATCTGGAGTTTTCGTATAAATATAACTACAATCTGGTAGGAGTACTACAGTCTTGTAGGAAAACTACAATCTGGCGTTTTCATATAAATATAACTACAATCTGGTAGGAGTACTACAATCTTGTAGGAGAACTACAACCTGTTGTTAGTATAAATATAACTACAATCTGGTAGGAGAACTACAATCTGGTAGGAGTACTACAATCTTATAGGAGAACTACAACCTGTTGTTATCGTATAAATATAACTACAATCTGGTAGGAGAACTACAATCTGGTAGGAGTACTACAATCTTGTAGGAGTACTACAATCATGTAGGAGAACTACAAACTGTTCTTAGTATAAATATAACTACAATCTGGTAGGAGACCTACAATCTGGTAGGAGTACTACAATCTTGTAGGAGAACTACAACCTGTTCTTAGTATAAATATAACTACAATCTTGTAGGAGTACTACAATCTGGTAGGAGAACTATAATCTGGAGTTTTCATAGAGCCTACAATAGAGAATAATATTACTTCTATTATTCTAATATGTAACTAATCGTGCAGCCTTTTTAAAATTTTGAGAGAGATAATTTTTTAGCGAATCTTCTTGGCCGGTGTGTTCTCGTCGTGTAGCTTACATTAGCCCACAAAAACCAAAAGAGCATATCTCACCTTGGAGACAGAGCTGATAGTCGTTGACGTACGTAAAATATGTTCGGGATATCATAGCCATGTATCTCATAATAACTTAACTCCAATAATGGGTTGACCGAAAACTAAATTATTGATTACTAATTGGATATTCCATTTTAGTTCTACATTAACAATGCTGTAATATTTTAGTTCTGATGTTTTCAAAAATATTCCAATATAAGTAAAAATTTATATATATAACTTAATACTAGCTTAATATTTAACCTAATACTTATTGTTCACAGTAAAATAATGTTATTTTACGACATCAAGCCAACAAGTTACTTTAATGAACTTTGGGTTACAAATTGTAAAAAATATAATGCAAATGTCTTTTCTATTAATAATATCACTGGCAATAAGTTGGAATAAAAGGTAATTCTGACAACAAGCTAGTTTAGGCACTAGAAGTATAGAGCCCCATCATAACAACAGGCGACCCTTTATACAATATACATCCATTTCTGAACAGTGGCTCACGTACTGGCGATAGATTACTTCCTTCAGTTTCAACACAATACATGATCACGCCACATGCTCTACATATAGTTTAGGAACTGAAATGCTGATATAACAGTATTGTATGTTATGCTGTAAGTTTGTATAGGTCCCTATATCAAGTACAACACTATAAGTAACTGTCTTTGAAGCGAACATTTAGAAAGCCTATGCTAGTAGTTATTCCTTTGGATAGCTTGTCATAGTCTTTAACAACTGGCCTCTCACAAGTCCTCTTCGTTATGCCGATGTTCATTCCCGTTAGTGAGTTCATTGTTATCCTCGACAACAACTGCAGTTTGAAGTCTGATGGGGTTAACCAATATTTGCGAAGCAGGCAGATTAGGAACGATTTCAGCTGAAGTATAGCGTATTTTTGACCTGGAAATAAATTGAAATATACAATATCAAGAGAACAATGGTACAATATATTTCACTGATAGAACCCCAATGCCACAAAAATAATCAAAACTAACCAATAAAACAAGTTACTTAAGATTAAACCCTTATGTACCATGTCATCATCATCAGAGGGTGTTATTACAAAATTACAATCTAGGATACAAAATAGCTCTTTTACGGCGCATTAATTTAATTGGGTTTTTTATTTTATTTATTGTTATTAACTGTAGTTTTTATTACATATGAATTAATATAGTGTACTTTTTGACATAGCCTATTCGGTTCAAGATGGCCGATCGTTATTTGTTAATCGAGGGTGGAGAGGGGGAAGCTTACCTCACGTCTATATACAGCGCCCGCAGAGAACGATTGGTATCCCTCTAGTAATTTCTTGTCTGCTAGATTGTAATTTTGTAATAACACCCTCTGATGATGATGATGACAAGGTCATCGAAATGTACACAAGGGTTTAATCTTAAGTAACTTGTTTTATTTGTTATCTTTCAGTTTTTTGTGGTATTGGGGTTCTTTCAGTGAAATATATTGAAGTAGATTATTAAAGTAAATAATATTTTTGAATGAAAACAATAATTAAAATAGCAAATCGTGTACAAACAAATTCATATTTTTTTAAAATAATCTATTATTTATCTCGTGTACTTTATATATTTACCAATGCAATTCCTAGGTCCAGCACTGAACGGGCAGTAAGCATATGGATGCCTGGCAGCAACCTTTTCTGGTAGAAAGTTATCAGGATCAAAAACGTGGGGATTTGGGAAGAATTCTGAGTCTCTGTGGATAACTACGAATGGAATAATGACTCCACATCCTGAAGGCAGTGTATAACCACCTGTATGAAATATTGATGAATCAAAAACAAACAAATACAGTAGCAATAACACTCAAGATGTTACCGTTATTATAGGATATGTCAACGCTTTACAATACTTAACAATTACCAACTAGTCTGACTTACTCGGTAATTTGGTGTCTTCAGTAATTTGCCTGGCGACGTATGGTATTGTAGGAAATACCCTTAAGGTTTCCTTGACAACTCGGTCCAAATACGTAAACCTCTGAATGTCTTCGTACGTGAAATGTGTGTCTTCCAAAGACCCAAGTATTTCTTTAATTTCTTCTACTACCTTTTCCTGAAATAATATTGTAAATAGCATTCTCCATTACGTTTCATAAAGCTTCATAAATTTTACTTTACAAATGGAATATATGTAAGATTGAATTGAAAAAAATACAAATGTAGGGCTACGATATTTTATTGAATGATGGAAGGAAAATGTCTTGTGCCCTCTTCAAAACATTGTTAAACTGAGAAGACAGAACGATGAAAACATATTTTGGTAATTATAAAGGTCAGCAACTGCCGCTCTGAGAAGCGAAACTTTTTCCAGGTCAATTTGATCATGCTGAACACAAATTTAAAGTTATTATTTACCACAAATATAAATAAAATCTATCTTTACTTTTTTTACTACCTTTTCCTGAAATAATATTGTAAAGAGCATTTTCCGTTATGTTTTGTAAATGACTTATGTACGATAGTTTATTGAATGCGTTGAAGAAAATTTCATGAGTTTTCTTTAAAAAATAGTAATAAACTGTAAAGAGGAAAGGATGAAAACATATTATTTTATTTCAGGTTATTAAGAAAATATTTAATAAATAGATGTGTGTGTCTGTGTGTGTATGTGTGTGTGTGTGTGTGTGTGTGTGTGTGTGTGTGTGTGTGTGTTTGTGTGTGTGTGTGTGTGTGTTTGTGTGTGTGTGTATGTGTGTGTGTGTGTGTGTTTGTATGTGTGGTTGTATGGTTGTGTGTGTGTGTGTGTGTGTGTGTGTGTGTGTGTGTGTGTGTTTGTGTGTGTGTGTATGTGTGTGTGTGTGTGTGTGTGTGTGTGTGTGTGTGTGTGTTTGTGTGTGTGTGTATGTGTGTGTGTGTGTGTGTGTTTGTATGTGTGGTTGTATGGTTGTGTGTGTGTGTGTGTGTGTGTGTGTATGTGTGTGTGTGTGTGTGTGTGTGTGTGTGTGTGTGTGTGTGTGTGTGTGTGTGTGTGTGTGTGTTTGTATGTGTGGTTGTATGGTTGTGTGTGTGTGTGTGTGTGTGTGTATGTGTGTGTGTGTGTGTGTGTGTGTGTGTGTGTGTGTGTGTGTGTGTGTGTGTGTGTGTGTGTGTGTGTGAGTGAGTGAGTGTATGTAGGCCTTGTGTGTGTGTTGTGTGTTTGTGTACATGTGTTAAATGTATGCTTATGTTTTTTTAGATAAGTAAATTGATATATCGAAGCATTCAAACAAAAAAGTGGACAATTATATATATATATAAGTATATATATATATATATATATATATATATATATATATATATACACATATAAATATATAATATGTTTTCTTGTTTAATAATTTAAAACAACATAGGTTTTTCAAATACAAGAATATTTATTAATTTATATTCAAAGCTTTTCGTTGGTAAACAGTACCAACATAATCAGGAATGAAAATTACAAAAATATATTGTAATTTTCATTCCTGATGATGTTGGTACTGTTTACCAACGAAAAGCTTTGTATATAAATTGATAAATATTCTTGTATTTGAATGACCTATGTTGTTTTAAATTATTAAACAAGAAAACGTATTATATATATATATATATATATATATATATATATATATATATATATATATATATATATAAGGAACTAAGTCAAAATACAAATACAAGAATTTAATTGAATTTACAATCAAATCTTTTCGTTGGCTAACAGTACCAACATCATCAGGAATATTAAACCTGAATAGTTTAATATTCCTGATGATGTTGGTACTGTTAGCCAACGAAATGCTTTGAATTGTAAATTCAATTATAATTCTTGTATTTGTATTTTGACTTAGTTCCTTATTAATACACAAGAATACATATTGCGATATATATATATATATATATTACATTTAAAGTAGATGAAGGCAAGTAGTGCTACTATGTTCAAATTCAGGTTAAGAAAAATTTGAAAGTATTAAAAGTTGAATGCTATAATAAATTCATACACGTTTTCAATATTTAACATATTTATATTAATAATACGAAAAATAATACTAGCCTTGATTGTATTCTCTAATAATGTAATCTCTATAATAAACATAATACATAATATTTCTGTATAATTAAATGTAATGAATTGTATAATGTAATTGAATGAAATGAATAATTAAATGTAAATAAATGTATGAATATGTTTGTAGTAACATGTTTATGCATTTTTTATGACAAAACTTAATAATTACCTGTAAATCGAACCGCTTACTTATGACGAAACAGAGAAATCCCAAGGCAGATGCAGTCGTATCATACCCCTGCAAAATGGGAATACACAAACACTAAATGTTATTTTGAAAAAAAATTCACCTTATTGCTTTGGCAGACTCACACTATTTGCCTAAGTAACTAATATTTACTGTCCTCTCCAAGACGACTGGTAAAACGTGTCAAACCATTTATATAATTTTACATATAGTTTAGAGAATAAATTCCTAACCTAGCGCTTACTGAAAACACACACAGACACACATACACACATACACACACATACAGGCATAAACACACGCAACATAAATATAATTATGTAACGACAAACTGAACATGTCACGATTGAATTAGATAATAGCCAATTGTGGTGATTGCAAGTGGCAAAAGCATTGTGTTGAAGATATAAATACTATTACAATGAAAATATTGGAAACAGCCCCAATACCACAAAAAAAAAAAACAGATAATACAAGTTACTTGAGAATAAACCGTATTGTACATGTCGAAGACCATGTCATCATCATCAGGTCTTATTACAAAGTTACAGACTAGCAAACAAGGAGTTACAAACTATGTCACTCTAATTGTAATACACGCAAGAGTTTAATTTTAAGTAAAATGAATTATCTATTATTTTTAATTTTTTGTGTGATATTTTGGTTATTTCCAATATTTTTATTGTTATATATTGTACCCTACGTGTTTTTGATATTTAATATATACATATATATATATATATATATATATATATATATATATATATATATATATATATATATATATATATATATATAGAGAGAGAGAGAGAGAGAGAGAGAGAGAGTAATAAAACACAACAAATATATGTATACAGTAGTTGTTAAATATAACAGACTTATACGTTATAATATATAAATAAATAAATAAATAAATAAATATATATATATATAACAATGTAAAGATATAAAATCAAAATGGAAGCCAGATACTTACAGCCATAATCATTGTGTTGGATTCGTCAAGGACATGCTTCTCAGTCATGTTATTCTTTGGTGCGACTTCCAAAAGGTAGTCTAAAAACGATTTTCTCTTCATTTTACCTAAAATTAATTACAAATTTTATAAATAACAACGAACCGTTCTTGATAAATAGAATTTATCTTGGTATACACAGTGTAATTATTTTATAACAAAACACTACTACAAATATTTATAATTTATACACACACACACACTTATATATATATATATATATATATATATATATATATATATATATATATATATATATACAGTCGAACCTCTATTTAACGAACCTCCAGATAACGAAATCCTCTATATAACGAATTTGTATCTTGTCCCATGACATTTTTGAAGTTATACTGCTTATGTACCTCTATGTAACGAATTTCGGACCTCTCAATAACCAATTGTTTTCCATTTCAATCTAAGTAATGTAGTGTTGTATAGGCAGCTCACAATGGCATTTCCAGGAAATTGTTTATTTTCAGCACGAGGGTCTACAAAACCAAGAATGATAGGCGAAACAGATGTCGGCAATTGACTGCATGTTATAGTTCGGTTCAGTTAACACGTTCAGCACGGCTAGCGGTCCGGCACGCTCTGGGTTCCCTTACAGATGCACTCCCAGCTTATTTCCTTAGATACGGCGAGCTCACCGGCACCTTTACTACCAGGCTAATTGAAACTTCTCTAGTGTCAATATCTATATAAAGGTTTGACCAGTGCTTTAAAAGAGTTTGGAGAACATTGTGCCTGAGTTGTTTTTAAATCCGACCATCCCAAGTTAACTTTTGATGCTTCAACTGAAACAATGGTTCAGGAAGTTTTATGAACAGATTTAATTTGGTTTAACTTTTATATTTTAATGTTTTTTTAGTTTGAACCATTTAACACGGCAGTATATCCGGTAAAAACAACGATCATAATAATTAATCAAGTTTTCTGAACTAACGCAAGAATAAACGATAACTGTCTTGTTAGAGTTAATAAACCAACTGGAGGTGGGAACAGACTATTGTAAATATGAGTCATTGTCAAAATGCTTGGACGCCTGATTGTGTCAACATAAGATTGTAGTAAACCAATGTCAGCTTATCTCGGCTTTAAATAGTCTCGGACATGACATATGTATTATCTTTGTCTCCGTTTACATTACGATCTCCGAAACACTTGGCACAAAAAGAAACAAACATCCTGAGTGAAACGTTGAGTGCTTATTTTAGTATTTAATATATTTTAGTAGTAGGGTCTTTAGTTTTGTATATAAATTTTTTTTCTCTGTCTTTTTTATTGTGTTTTCTTATTTGTCATACAGTAATTTATCATTAGTATTATTTCTTTTTTTAAATTGTGACCCGATAAATAAAACAATATTTCAGAGTCTAATACACTGTTCTGATGTCACCAATAAAAATGTATATGTTAGAAATAAAATTATTGAGATGAAAACAACAGGGTCGATAATTAGATGCTACGACAGGCTATACAACCCGCATGGCGTTTCAGAGCTGGAAGTTAAGGAAAAACAGGCAGTAGTTTGATGAGATCACCAATATCGCCGCCGTGTTGAAAGTGATAATAAATGTAATACGGTTAATAAATAATACAGTTACTAAATTTCCGGCCTACTGAGTTTGCTTCGATTATATTCCACTACGTTCAAGTCATGCTTCCTGAAAATGAATTGGTGAGTGTACTTATTTACCAGTAAGTTTTCATAAGCATTAGATAACTTATCATAATAGCCTATACAGAGTAGACTCTATGAAAAATATTGAATGTGGATATCTAATACAATGAAGAAACATCAATAAAACAATTTTAACAACTTGAATTTCAAATAAATTGAGACTTTATAAGACATTATCCTATATTAACATTGGCTTATTACACTAACTACGCTCGCGATATTATACTGTATCCCTTTTATTACCGCAGGTAGTGCGATATGCGTAAGGTGGGGTAGGAGCATTCTTTACAACACAACCTCTCAATAACGAATACCTCTCTACAACGAATTTTTTCTCTGGATAATCGACTTCGTTATACAGAGGTTCGACTGTACACACACACACACACACACACACACACACACACACACACACACACACACACACACACACACACACACACATACACATACACACACACACACACACACACATATATATATATATATATATATATATATATATATATATATATATTCACACACAAATATATTTATAAATATAAATGTATTTAACTTTCCGAATGTTTCGTTTCCTTGTATTCAATTATCACTTATAATTTAATGTACTTAAACAAGAATATTATTTGGTAAATATGCTAACCTACTCTCAAGAACTATTAACGACGTGTCTTCATTTCCGAGCTTTTCCTGATACCAGCGTCTTCTTGTAGTTGCCAGGTGTGTGAGATTTCCATTATCACGTACACCTGATAGGTATATTCTTTATAAATTAACAGGTGGCCCTGTACTGTTCTATTTTCGGATTCACTGCACAGTGGGAAAGTTTTAGTTCGTTTTGGGGTTAATTTTTCTGTATTAAGTTAAATCGGTTTTCATCTTTTTATTTAGTTTTTATTTGTCCGGTCATTATATAATTTTTTGTTATTTTAACAAATTTAAACTACAAGCACCAGGAGTATACAAAATAAACTACAAGCACCAGGCGTATACAAAATAAACTACAAGCACCAGGCGTATACAAATTAAACTACAAGCCCCAGGCGTATACAAAATAAACTACAAGCCCCAGGCGTATACAAAATAAACTACAAGCCCCAGGCGTATACAAAATAAACTACAAGCACCAGGCGTATACAAAATAAACTACAACAAATGGAGCAAATTCTGCATTAGGCAAACAGGTCGCAACTTTAAACAAAAAGTCGAGGAACACAAACATAACACCAATTCAGCATTTTACAATCACATAAAAGACACAGGACACAAAACACTGACATTTACCATAACCTAGAAATTTTTCACATCAACAAAAAAGGACCATATCTCTACACACTATACCAATATATAATTTACTAAACTACAAAGTACAAACATATTAAACGATTAAACACAATACAAATCACACATAACCCTTTGGTCATATTGAAAACCTGCCTTTAAAACCGTCGCCGCTTAACCTAACATCTCCAAGCAGAAGACACTGATGAAGATCGCCACTTAGCGATCGAAAACGTTATGTCTCAGTAAGTTTTTACACATTTACAAAATTTAAAGTTCGGATGGTCATAAACTAATGTTAAAGTGGTTAAATAGTTTTTGTTTTTATAAATTTGTAGTTGTTCCTAGATCTTTTCTATGAGTTTTTGTACTTTTTTTTATAAGATATATGCTTTTTAATGTGGGAAATGTAAGGTTATTTTTGATGATTTATGGAGCTAAGTTTCGTTTGTAAGTATTAGCCACTCACGACATCAAAATTTTACACAGTTATATAATTAAAAAAATTCAAAATAATAGCAGTTACATTAAAAAGTTACAGAGATATGTTAGTTTCTTGAATAATAAGAGTTAAGCAGATGAAAGTAACAGTTAATATGAAAACATTAAGTTTACCATTTTCGTCATCGTATCCGTTTCTTTCTTGAGTGGCTTCCTCTTTCATCCTTAAAAGCTTTTGCTGAATGATCTGTAATTAACACAAAATAAATATATTTTTATTGAAGATCCGAAATAGTTTAGTTGGTTTTTCAGTATGACTTTACATATTAATATTATATACAAACAGAGGAAAACTTATACAAGCTGAACGAATGGTTCAGAAAGGCGTAGTTGTAGTCAAAATGAAGAAAAAGATAACAAATAAAGTCAAGAATGCAGCACTGATATACATGACTGTGTGTATAAATGAAGAAAATCTAATTTATATATATATATATATATATATATATATATATATATATATATATATATAATTTTATTCTGCTTTAGGTCTTGGCATTAAATGTCTCACTGAATTCTAAAGTAATTTTACTACACCTTATATAATATATCAGTAACACATTGCACTACAATTCAATTATAATGGTATTAATTGTGTTAATAATGTGTCTATTTCTCCTACTCTATTGTATCTTTTTTTCTCTTTATGTAGGTCTACTATGGACACTGATCACTGTGTGTGCATTTGGCTGGTGTGTGTGTGTGTGTGTTATATTTTCTTTACAAATGGATGAAAGTCATGTTTGTTCATCGAACTGTTGAATACGTGATAAATTAATTGTTTTATTATAAAGAGTTACTTTTAAAAACATCATAATTAATCTGTCATTGCAAAGATAAAGTGTTGCAATTTGTTATATTTTCCATGGCCTTTCACAAAGTACCTGTATTTTGTTGTTTTGATTTAGCTTGCATCTGTTAGTTAATTAATTTGATTTCAATGTTGTGGTTACATCTTTCTAAGGTTCCATGTTAGTTTTCATACTACTGTATGCTAGTGTGTGTGTGTGTGTGTGTGTGTGAGCGTGTTTGTGAAAATTTTAATTTTTAAGGGTTAAGAATTGATTTATACAGACTTTTGGGTTCAATAAACGTGTAACAAGAATACTCTCATTGTTCTATGTAAATTCATATCTACATCTGTGTGTATACATAAATGTATACACATACATAATGTTATACTAATAGTTTGTGAAACGTGTACATACCTTTTTAGTACCGTTGTGTATATTGTTCATGTGTGTCCAGAACTCCTTGCCACTCGATGTCTTATAAAATATGTAGTCCACATATAACCATGGCTTGAAGAATCTAGATGTTAGTATGGCTGTGCTTCTGTAAGTAAACGTTGTTGAGTTAGTACTTGGTATATATAGGTCAGGTTTTGGTTGTATTCTTTGTTACTTTCATCTGTCACAATGAATAACACTTATATAATACATAAGAAACTGAATACTGAGAAACTACAGAGATTACTAATTGCAGGAACTGTGGATATAACAGGGAAGGCTTGATGGTACGCTCTGGGATTTCTTTCTTTAACTGCAGAAAAACTATATAAGGATTGTTACTAGAAATATTCAATGCATGTAGTTATTTGTTGTTTTCGTGTTCATGGAGTTTTGGATCATATTGAAGGTAGGGACGATAGGGGCCGCTAGATCTGGCGCCTTTTAGCTGAAGAGATGATCTACAAGTGGCACGACTCCTACTAGAAATATTCAATGTACGCAGTTATTTGTTGTTTTCGTGTTCATGGAGTTTTGGATCATATTGAAGGTAGGGACGATAGGGGCCGCTAGATCTGGCGCCTTTTAGCTGAAGAGATGATCTACAAGTGGCACGAATCCTACTAGAAATATTCAATGTATGTAGTTATTTGTTGTTTTCGTGTTCATGGAGTTTTGGATCATATTGAAGGTAGGGACGATAGGGGCCGCTAGATCTGGCGCCTTTTAGCTGAAGAGATGATCTACAAGTGGCACGAATCCTACTAGAAATATTCAATGTATGCAGTTATTTGTTGTTTTCGTGTTCATGGAGTTTTGGATCATATTGAAGGTAGGGACGATAGGGGCCGCTAGATCTGGCGCCTTTTAGCTGAAGAGATGATCTACAAGTGGCACGACTCCTACTAGAAATATTCAATGTATGCAGTTATTTGTTGTTTTCGTGTTCATGGAGTTTTGGATCATATTGAAGGTAGGGACGATAGGGGCCGCTAGATCTGGCGCCTTTTAGCTGAAGAGATGATCTACAAGTGGCACGACTCCTACTAGAAATATTCAATGTATGCAGTTATTTGTTGTTTTCGTGTTCATGGAGTTTTGGATCATATTGAAGGTAGGGACGATAGGGGCCGCTAGATCTGGCGCCTTTTAGCTGAAGAGATGATCTACAAGTGGCACGACTCCTACTAGAAATATTCAATGTATGCAGTTATTTGTTGTTTCGTGTTCATGGGGTTTTGGATCATATTGAAGGTAGGGACGATAGGGGCCGCTAGATCTGGCGCCTTTTAGCTGAAGAGATGATCTACAAGTGGCACGACTCATACTAGAAATATTCAATGTATGCAGTTATTTGTTGTTTTCGTGTTCATGGAGTTTTGGATCATATTGAAGGTAGGGACGATAGGGGCCGCTAGATCTGGCGCCTTTTAGCTGAAGAGATGATCTACAAGTGGCACGACTCCTACTAGAAATATTCAATGTATGCAGTTATTTGTTGTTTTCGTGTTCATGGAGTTTTGGATCATATTGAAGGTAGGGACGATAGGGGCCGCTAGATCTGGCGCCTTTTAGCTGAAGAGATGATCTACAAGTGGCACGACTCCTACTAGAAATATTCAATGTATGCAGTTATTTGTTGTTTCGTGTTCATGGGGTTTTGGACCATATTGAAGGTAGGGACGATAGGGGCCGCTAGATCTGGCGCCTTTTAGCTGAAGAGATGATCTACAAGTGGCACGACTCATACTAGAAATATTCAATGTATGCAGTTATTTGTTGTTTTCGTGTTCATGGAGTTTTGGATCATATTGAAGGTAGGGACGATAGGGGCCGCTAGATCTGGCGCCTTTTAGCTGAAGAGATGATCTACAAGTGGCACGACTCCTACTAGAAATATTCAATGTATGCAGTTATTTGTTGTTTTCGTGTTCATGGAGTTTTGGATCATATTGAAGGTAGGGACGATAGGGGCCGCTAGATCTGGCGCCTTTTAGCTGAAGAGATGATCTACAAGTGGCACGACTCCTACTAGAAATATTCAATGTATGCAGTTATTTGTTGTTTCGTGTTCATGGGGTTTTGGACCATATTGAAGGTAGGGACGATAGGGGCCGCTAGATCTGGCGCCTTTTAGCTGAAGAGATGATCTACAAGTGGCACGACTCCTACTAGAAATATTCAATGTATGCAGTTATTTGTTGTTTCGTGTTCATGGGGTTTTGGATCATATTGAAGGTAGGGACGATAGGGGCCGCTAGATCTGGCGCCTTTTAGCTGAAGAGATGATCTACAAGTGGCACGACTCCTACTAGAAATATTCAATGTATGCAGTTATTTGTTGTTTCGTGTTCATGGGGTTTTGGACCATATTGAAGGTAGGGACGATAGGGGCCGCTAGATCTGGCGCCTTTTAGCTGAAGAGATGATCTACAAGTGGCACGACTCCTACTAGAAATATTCAATGTATGCAGTTATTTGTTGTTTTCGTGTTCATGGAGTTTTGGATCATATTGAAGGTAGGGACGATAGGGGCCGCTAGATCTGGCGCCTTTTAGCTGAAGAGATGATCTACAAGTGGCACGACTCCTACTAGAAATATTCAATGTATGCAGTTATTTGTTGTTTTCGTGTTCATGGAGTTTTGGATCATATTGAAGGTAGGGACGATAGGGGCCGCTAGATCTGGCGCCTTTTAGCTGAAGAGATGATCTACAAGTGGCACGACTCATACTAGAAATATTCAATGTATGCAGTTATTTGTTGTTTTCGTGTTCATGGAGTTTTGGATCATATTGAAGGTAGGGACGATAGGGGCCGCTAGATCTGGCGCCTTTTAGCTGAAGAGATGATCTACAAGTGGCACGACTCCTACTAGAAATATTAAATGTATGTAGTTATTTGTTGTTTTCGTGTTCATGGAGTTTTGGATCATATTGAAGGTAGGGACGATAGGGGCCGCCAGATCTGGCGCCTTTTAGCTGAAGAGATGATCTACAAGTGGCACGACTCCTACTAGAAATATTCAATGTATGTAGTTATTTGTTGTTTTCGTGTTCATGGAGTTTTGGATCATATTGAAGGTAGGGACGATAGGGGCCGCTAGATCTGGCGCCTTTTAGCTGAAGAGATGATCTACAAGTGGCACGACTCCTACTAGAAATATTCAATGTATGTAGTTATTTGTTGTTTTCGTGTTCATGGAGTTTTGGATCATATTGAAGGTAGGGACGATAGGGGCCGCTAGATCTGGCGCCTTTTAGCTGAAGAGATGATCTACAAGTGGCACGACTCCTACTAGAAATATTCAATGTATGTAGTTATTTGTTGTTTTCGTGTTCATGGAGTTTTGGATCATATTGAAGGTAGGGACGATAGGGGCCGCTAGATCTGGCGCCTTTTAGCTGAAGAGATGATCTACAAGAGGCACGACTCCTACTAGAAATATTCAATGTATGTAAGTAGAACTCGCCCCAGACTGGCGCGCACCCACCCCTAAACTCGGCCGCTACGTAACCTAGGACTATAGGGGTAGTTTTGGATGATGCTCAAGGTCATCCCGGCCGTGACCCTAGACCAAGGGGTGGTTTCGACCACGTTCAGGGGGTAGGGGGTAGTTTTTCGAAAAAAAAAAAAAATTGGCCGCTACGTAACCTAGGACTATAGGGGTAGTTTTGGATGATACTCAAGGTCATCACGGCCCTGACCCTAGACCAAGGGGTGGTTTCGACCACGTTCAGGGGGGTAGGGGGTAGTTTTTCGAAAAAAAAAAAAAATCGGCCGCTACGTAACCTAGGACTATAGGGGTAGTTTCGGATGATGTGGGCGGACGTCGTGACCCTGATCCAAGCCCTAGGGGTGGTTTCGACCACGTCTAGAGGGGTAGGGGGTAGTTTTTCGAAAAAATTTATTTCCAACACACTGACCTAAGCCAGCCAAAATGGATCTAACCTAACCTAGGTGTTGGGGTGACCTCGGCTACGTTCAGGACCATCACCGGGGGTAGCTCCGGGGGTGGATTGGGGGTGGGGGGTAGTTTTCGAAAAAATTTTGGAAAATCGGGCCTTGACCGATAGGGTATGTCTAGAGTGTATTATTGCGTCGGTAGGGGTAGTTTCACCTAGGGGTAGTTTTTGAATAAAATACGAAAATGCCGAAAATCGATCGGTTGGATCAACAGACAGTATGGGATACGTGCAGAGGCTCTTTTGGACCGTTGCGAGGGCTGTTTCACCTAGGGGTAGTTTTTACAAAAAATATGAAATTGCCAAAAATCGATTGGGTTGATCGAAAGACCGTACGGGATATGTGTAGAGTCTATTATGGACCATTGCGGGGGTGGTTTCACCTGTGGGTTGTCTTCAGAATGCCAAAAATAATAGGCGGAATAGCTCCGGTGGAGGGGTAACTTTTGGAAAGACTTAATGGTTACCTGATGACGTATCAGCGCTCGAGCAACTCTATGCAAGTAGTAGGCTCACCCTAACTATAGTGGTCTACCCCAAATGAATCGGGTGATGAGGGGCCCAGGGTAAACGACTGCCAAACTCAAAATTTGTCTATCCTACTAAATTAATAAACAATACACTCAGCCTTTAAGTAAAGCTACACAAGAGCAGGGCTAGGATGGTTGCTATACCAACTACCAAGACAAATACCTCCACCAAGTCCTAGGTAAAGCTACCACGGAGTTAGACCTTAGGTAAAGGAGCAAGGCCTCGGGTAAAAGCTATCCCGAAGCCACGCCCTAGGTAAAGTAACCCATGAACTAGACCTCCGGTAAAGCTACCACGGAGTTAAACCTTAGGTAAAGCTAACACGAAGCAAAGCCTCGGGTAAAAGCTATCCCGAAGTCATGCCCTAGGTAAAGCTACCATTGAGGCAGACCAACGGTAAAGCTACCACGGAGTCGGGGCTTAGGTAAAGCTACCATGGAGTTAGACCATAGGTAAGGCAAACACGGAGCAAGGACTCAGGTAAAAGCCCGCCGATAGGTAAAGTAACCCTGGATTCAGGCATCAAGTGGGGGGTGGTTATCAAATAATATATGAAATTACCAAAAAATGATCGGTTAGATCAAACGACCAACGACCTACATAGAGTTCAAATAGTCAACAAGCTGAATCGACCAATCACAACGCAGGGGCCCGGCAGGCCTACATAAACGGTCAATGTAAGACGAGAAGGCCTATATAACGTGTTAAACCAATATATATGACAGCCCACATAATGTGATAAACAAATATGCAAGCCTACATACATACTATGCTAGGCCGACATACTATGTCGGTAAATCACCGGCCAAAGCCTATATGAACTGAGATAGTTTCACCTCATATATCAGGCAGAACCACGGGCAGGCAACCGTATAATATGGGGAGTACTATAAGGTATAGCTAAACCAATATATACGATAGCCCACATAATGTGTTAAACAAATACGCAAGCTTGCATACATACTATGCTAGGCCTACATACATGAATCCCTAAATGCGCCTACTATGTCGGTAAATCACTGGCCACAGCCTATATGAACAGAGATAGTTTCACCTCATATATCAGGTAGAACCAGGCAATCGTATAATATGGGAAGTACTATAAGGTACATCTACCAATGCATAACCTATCAAGCCCATGACGGTCAACAAATATTACAATATAATTAATAAAAGTTACGCAACCTATATATACATACAGTGCTAAGCCAACATTCAGGCATATATACTTTGTTAAACCAGCATGCAATATACTCTAAATAGCCATAACGTTGTTAAACCAATATGCAGGTTAACCTATATACATCCTGTATTAGGCAAATATCCCCGTTACCCACATAGGCCTATGTTAAGCCAGGATGAATGATAGCTTATATAGTGTGTTAAACAAATATGCTTGTAAACCTACATAAATAATATGCTAAGCCTACATACTGTGCTAAACAAATATGCGTGTAAACCTACATAAATACCATGCTAACCAGCATGGATGCTATCCTACATAAGCTTATATACTATGTTAAACCAGCATGCAATATACTCTAAATAGCCATATATACGCTGTTAAACAAATATGCGTGTAAAC
Source organism: Prosapia bicincta (assembly GCA_036971475.1). Lineage (NCBI taxonomy): Eukaryota > Metazoa > Arthropoda > Insecta > Hemiptera > Cercopidae > Prosapia > Prosapia bicincta. Next base: position 97,032,875 of record JBAIZL010000006.1, on the reverse strand, counting down.
CAAATAAATACTATGCTAAGCCAACATGCACGCTATCATACTATGTTAGGCGTATATACTATGTTAGGTCTACATACTGCGTTAAACAAACATGTGTGTAAGCCTGCATGCATATTATGCTAAATCGACAAGGGCCAACAAATTATAACACATTATATCCAATGCACAGTTTAGCTAATGGTTATCACACAGTAGCCTGACTACAACTTGCCCACATAATACCTGATACATAGCTAGACTAATCATTAACACATAGTATCCGATGCATAGCCTGACGATGGGTTAACATATAGTATCCGATAAGTAGCCTGAGTATGCCCCAACACATAATATCCGGTGCATAGCCTCGCTAATGGTTAGCACATAGTAGCCGATGTTGATCCTGGCAGTGGAATATCCGTTGTGTAGCCTGACTAATGGGTAACACATCCAATGCATAGCCAGGCTAATGACCAACATAAAGTATCCGATGCATAGCTGGGCTAATAGTTATTTTTAACTATGGGTTAACATATAGTATCCGATAAGTAGCTTGACTATAGCCCAACATATAATCTCCAGTTCATAGCCAGGCTAATGACCAACATAAAGTATCCGATGCATAGCTGGGCTAATAGTTATTTTTAACTATGGGTTAACATATAGTATCCGATAAGTAGCTTGACTATAGCCCTACACATAATCTCCAGTGCATAGCCAGGCTAATGTTCATCATGTAGTACCCAATGCATAGCTTGAGTATGGTTTATCCAAAACATAGCTTGACTATGATTATCACATGAGTAGATTGATTACAAACTAACACATAATAATCATTGCATAATCTGGCTAATGGTTATTAAATAGTACCTTTTGCATAGCTAGGCTAATGATTAACACATAGTACCCGATGCATAGTCTGACTAGGGTAAACACATAGTATCCGAACCATAGAATGACTAATGGTTAACACATGGTATCCAAAGCATAGCTAGGCTAGTGAATAACTAATGGGTAGCACATAGTAGCCGATGCTGAGCCTGGCTATGGAATATCACATATTATCTGATGTGTAGCCTGACTAATGGTTAACACAGCCAATGCATAGCTAGGCTAATGATTAACATAAAGTATCCAATGCATGGCTTGGGTAATGTATATAGTTAGCCTACATTCTGTGTTATCTGTGTAAACCCACATACTATGCTAAGCCGGTTATCCATAGACACAAATCTATGGTGATGCAAGAGTAACCAGCACCCTGACAACAGATACCTAGCGTGATCATAGCCTACATTGCCTGATAACAGATACCTAGCCTGACCATAGCCTACATAGCTAGACAAAAGATACATAACTAGACAATAGATACCTAGCCTGACAACAGACACCAATCCTGGAATCAAATACATAGCCCGACAAACGACGCATAGCCTGACTAGGGCTAGCACATAGTATCCGAGGTATAGATTGACTAATGGTTAACACATGGTATCCAAAGCATAGCTGGGCTAGTGGATAACTAATGGTTAGTTTGACTATGGTTAACACACAGTATCCGATGCGTAGCTTAGCTAACGGAAAACACACAGTACCTGTTGCATAGCTAGGCTAATGCGTATCACATAGTATCCGATGAATGGCTTGACTAAGGGTAACACACAGTATCCGATACATAGATTGACTATAGGTTAACAAACTATAGGCTTGGGTAATGTATATAGTTAGCCTACATTCTGTGTTATCTATGTACACAGATCTATGGTGATGCAAGAGTAACCCTAAGTGTAACCCACACCCTGACAACAGATACCTAGCCTCACCATAGCCTACATTACCTGATAACAGATACCTGGCCCGACCATAGCCTACATAGTTAGGCAAAAGATACATAACTAGACAATAGATACCTAACCTGACAACAGATACTAAACCTGGAATCAAATACATAGCCCGACAACCGATACATAGCCTGACAACAGAGCTAGATCAAATGACCAACGTTTCAATTAAACAACTGTCCTAAGCGCCGTTTAACCGACCAACATACACGAAGTTCAAACGAACAACACTGACACCAAGTTCAAATAGGCTATGGCTGGTGAAGGCTAGATCAGCTAATCAAAGTTGAAAAACCTACGCTAATCAACCAACAAACTTACACCTGGTTCAAATAGGTTATGGTGGGTGAAGGCACCGGCAAAAGCCTTAGGCCTTAGACAATATATAGATAGCTACCAACGCTTACCAAAATATGTCTTCTATTCCAGGTATAGTGTATCAATTACAGCATACTAACTAAGGTAAAGACACCTTGGAGGTAGGCCCTAGGTAAAGTCGTGCTTGAGGCCAGGGCTCAGGTAAGGCCCCTATGGAATCAGACCTAGGTAAAGCTACCTAGGAGTCAGCCCTTAGGTAAAGCAAGACCATAGGTAAAGCTCAGGTAAGATTGGTAAAACAACTATCTATGCATGCCCAATCTCAATAGTTACGTTAAAAAGAGCTACCGATGCTCACCCTACCATAAAAGCTACGTACAGACGGCTAATATTGTATAACCTATCACAAGACTTATGTAAAAACAGCTATGCATAACCTGTCACACAATAACTGCGTAAAGGCAGCTAACAATGCCTACCCCTTTAAAATAGCTACGAAAAGATAACAACCAATACCAACCAACTTCTACAACCACAGGTCAGTGATGCCCGTGATGGATATACGACTAACCTTTGAAAGTTAGGGGTGGTTTTGGATGATGCAGGCGGTCGATGTGACCTTGATCGTAGCCTTGGGGGGAGGGTTCAACCACGTCAAGATTGGTAGTTTTTAGGAAAAATTATTTTCAACCCACTAACCTAAGCTAGCCAGAGTGCTTCTAACCTAACCTACTGTTGGGTGTTCAACCACGTCTAGAGGGGTAGTTTTTAGAAAAAAATATTTCCAGCCCACTAACCTAAGCCGGCCAGAGTGCTTCTAACCTAACCTACTGTTGGGTGTGGGATAAAGATGAGGATCATCACGCCATCTGCCATGTACAGAGATATTGTGATGGGTTAGTTAGTGACCCCTCAGTTAGCCTGTGTGATAGGCTAGGCACTGGTAGAGCTATTTACTTAGCTAATGTGACGAGTTATGTGTTGGTAGCTGTGATAAGTAATGCATTGGTAGCCGTCCATACCTTGCTGTTGTCGTAGTTCATGCAGTGGTAGGTTTTCCTTACTGAGCTATTGTCTTAGCACTGATATAGGTCTTACGTAGGTATTATCTTGGTCATTGATCTATAACTGTTTTTACGTAGCTGTTGTGATGTTGGTAGCTGTCTTTACGAGGCTAGTGTGATGGTTCATTATTTAGTAGCAGTCAATAACGAGTTAGCCTATGCATCTTTAATTGTCTTTACACAGCTATTATGATAGGGTATGTATTGGCTGTTATCTTTTCGTAGCTATTTTAATGGGGTAGGCATTGTTAGCTGCCTTTACGCAGTTATTGTCTTTACATAGCTATTATGATAGGGTATGTATTGGTTGTTATCTTTTCGTAGCTATTTTAAAGGGGTAGGCATTGTTAGCTGCCTTTACGCAGTTATTGTGTGACAGGTTATGCATAGCTGTTTTTACATAAGTCTTGTGATAGGTTATACAATATTAGCCGTCTGTACGTAGCTTTTATGGTAGGGTGAGCATCGGTAGCTCTTTTTAACGTAACTATTGAGATTGGGCATGCATAGATAGTTGTTTTACCAATCTTACCTGAGCTTTACCTATGGTCTTGCTTTACCTAAGGGCTGACTCCTAGGTAGCTTTACCTAGGTCTGATTCCATAGGGGCCTTACCTGAGCCCTGGCCTCAAGCACGACTTTACCTAGGGCCTACCTCCAAGGTGTCTTTACCTTAGTTAGTATGCTGTAATTGATACACTATACCTGGAATAGAAGACATATTTTGGTAAGCGTTGGTAGCTATCTATATATTGTCTAAGGCCTAAGGCTTTTGCCGGTGCCTTCACCCACCATAACCTATTTGAACCAGGTGTAAGTTTGTTGGTTGATTAGCGTAGGTTTTTCAACTTTGATTAGCTGATCTAGCCTTCACCAGCCATAGCCTATTTGAACTTGGTGTCAGTGTTGTTCGTTTGAACTTCGTGTATGTTGGTCGGTTAAACGGCGCTTAGGACAGTTGTTTAATTGAAACGTTGGTCATTTGATCTAGCTCTGTTGTCAGGCTATGTATCGGTTGTCGGGCTATGTATTTGATTCCAGGTTTAGTATCTGTTGTCAGGTTAGGTATCTATTGTCTAGTTATGTATCTTTTGCCTAACTATGTAGGCTATGGTCGGGCCAGGTATCTGTTATCAGGTAATGTAGGCTATGGTGAGGCTAGGTATCTGTTGTCAGGGTGTGGGTTACACTTAGGGTTACTCTTGCATCACCATAGATCTGTGTACATAGATAACACAGAATGTAGGCTAACTATATACATTACCCAAGCCTATAGTTTGTTAACCTATAGTCAATCTATGTATCGGATACTGTGTGTTACCCTTAGTCAAGCCATTCATCGGATACTATGTGATACGCATTAGCCTAGCTATGCAACAGGTACTGTGTGTTTTCCGTTAGCTAAGCTACGCATCGGATACTGTGTGTTAACCATAGTCAAACTAACCATTAGTTATCCACTAGCCCAGCTATGCTTTGGATACCATGTGTTAACCATTAGTCAATCTATACCTCGGATACTATGTGCTAGCCCTAGTCAGGCTATGCGTCGTTTGTCGGGCTATGTATTTGATTCCAGGATTGGTGTCTGTTGTCAGGCTAGGTATCTATTGTCTAGTTATGTATCTTTTGTCTAGCTATGTAGGCTATGGTCAGGCTAGGTATCTGTTATCAGGCAATGTAGGCTATGATCACGCTAGGTATCTGTTGTCAGGGTGCTGGTTACTCTTGCATCACCATAGATTTGTGTCTATGGATAACCGGCTTAGCATAGTATGTGGGTTTACACAGATAACACAGAATGTAGGCTAACTATATACATTACCCAAGCCATGCATTGGATACTTTATGTTAATCATTAGCCTAGCTATGCATTGGCTGTGTTAACCATTAGTCAGGCTACACATCAGATAATATGTGATATTCCATAGCCAGGCTCAGCATCGGCTACTATGTGCTACCCATTAGTTATTCACTAGCCTAGCTATGCTTTGGATACCATGTGTTAACCATTAGTCATTCTATGGTTCGGATACTATGTGTTTACCCTAGTCAGACTATGCATCGGGTACTATGTGTTAATCATTAGCCTAGCTATGCAAAAGGTACTATTTAATAACCATTAGCCAGATTATGCAATGATTATTATGTGTTAGTTTGTAATCAATCTACTCATGTGATAATCATAGTCAAGCTATGTTTTGGATAAACCATACTCAAGCTATGCATTGGGTACTACATGATGAACATTAGCCTGGCTATGCACTGGAGATTATGTGTAGGGCTATAGTCAAGCTACTTATCGGATACTATATGTTAACCCATAGTTAAAAATAACTATTAGCCCAGCTATGCATCGGATACTTTATGTTGGTCATTAGCCTGGCTATGCACTGGAGATTATATGTTGGGCTATAGTCAAGCTACTTATCGGATACTATATGTTAACCCATAGTTAAAAATAACTATTAGCCCAGCTATGCATCGGATACTTTATGTTGGTCATTAGCCTGGCTATGCATTGGATGTGTTACCCATTAGTCAGGCTACACAACGGATATTCCACTGCCAGGATCAACATCGGCTACTATGTGCTAACCATTAGCGAGGCTATGCACCGGATATTATGTGTTGGGGCATACTCAGGCTACTTATCGGATACTATATGTTAACCCATCGTCAGGCTATGCATCGGATACTATGTGTTAATGATTAGTCTAGCTATGTATCAGGTATTATGTGGGCAAGTTGTAGTCAGGCTACTGTGTGATAACCATTAGCTAAACTGTGCATTGGATATAATGTGTTATAATTTGTTGGCCCTTGTCGATTTAGCATAATATGCATGCAGGCTTACACACATGTTTGTTTAACGCAGTATGTAGACCTAACATAGTATATACGCCTAACATAGTATGATAGCGTGCATGTTGGCTTAGCATAGTATTTATTTGGTTTACACGCATATTTGTTTAACAGCGTATATATGGCTATTTAGAGTATATTGCATGCTGGTTTAACATAGTATATAAGCTTATGTAGGATAGCATCCATGCTGGTTAGCATGGTATTTATGTAGGTTTACACGCATATTTGTTTAGCACAGTATGTAGGCTTAGCATATTATTTATGTAGGTTTACAAGCATATTTGTTTAACACACTATATAAGCTATCATTCATCCTGGCTTAACATAGGCCTATGTGGGTAACGGGGATATTTGCCTAATACAGGATGTATATAGGTTAACCTGCATATTGGTTTAACAACGTTATGGCTATTTAGAGTATATTGCATGCTGGTTTAACAAAGTATATATGCCTGAATGTTGGCTTAGCACTGTATGTATATATAGGTTGCGTAACTTTTATTAATTATATTGTAATATTTGTTGACCGTCATGGGCTTGATAGGTTATGCATTGGTAGATGTACCTTATAGTACTTCCCATATTATACGATTGCCTGGTTCTACCTGATATATGAGGTGAAACTATCTCTGTTCATATAGGCTGTGGCCAGTGATTTACCGACATAGTAGGCGCATTTAGGGATTCATGTATGTAGGCCTAGCATAGTATGTATGCAAGCTTGCGTATTTGTTTAACACATTATGTGGGCTATCGTATATATTGGTTTAGCTATACCTTATAGTACTCCCCATATTATACGGTTGCCTGCCCGTGGTTCTGCCTGATATATGAGGTGAAACTATCTCAGTTCATATAGGCTTTGGCCGGTGATTTACCGACATAGTATGTCGGCCTAGCATAGTATGTATGTAGGCTTGCATATTTGTTTATCACATTATGTGGGCTGTCATATATATTGGTTTAACACGTTATATAGGCCTTCTCGTCTTACATTGACCGTTTATGTAGGCCTGCCGGGCCCCTGCGTTGTGATTGGTCGATTCAGCTTGTTGACTATTTGAACTCTATGTAGGTCGTTGGTCGTTTGATCTAACCGATCATTTTTTGGTAATTTCATATATTATTTGATAACCACCCCCCACTTGATGCCTGAATCCAGGGTTACTTTACCTATCGGCGGGCTTTTACCTGAGTCCTTGCTCCGTGTTTGCCTTACCTATGGTCTAACTCCATGGTAGCTTTACCTAAGCCCCGACTCCGTGGTAGCTTTACCGTTGGTCTGCCTCAATGGTAGCTTTACCTAGGGCATGACTTCGGGATAGCTTTTACCCGAGGCTTTGCTTCGTGTTAGCTTTACCTAAGGTTTAACTCCGTGGTAGCTTTACCGGAGGTCTAGTTCATGGGTTACTTTACCTAGGGCGTGGCTTCGGGATAGCTTTTACCCGAGGCCTTGCTCCTTTACCTAAGGTCTAACTCCGTGGTAGCTTTACCTAGGACTTGGTGGAGGTATTTGTCTTGGTAGTTGGTATAGCAACCATCCTAGCCCTGCTCTTGTGTAGCTTTACTTAAAGGCTGAGTGTATTGTTTATTAATTTAGTAGGATAGACAAATTTTGAGTTTGGCAGTCGTTTACCCTGGGCCCCTCATCACCCGATTCATTTGGGGTAGACCACTATAGTTAGGGTGAGCCTACTACTTGCATAGAGTTGCTCGAGCGCTGATACGTCATCAGGTAACCATTAAGTCTTTCCAAAAGTTACCCCTCCGCCGGAGCTATTCCGCCTATTATTTTTGGCATTCTGAAGACAACCCACAGGTGAAACCACCCCCGCAATGGTCCATAATAGACTCTACACATATCCCGTACGGTCTTTCAATCAACCCGATCGATTTTCGGCATTTTCGTATTTTTTGTAAAAACTACCCCTAGGTGAACCACCCCCGCAACGGTCCAAAAGAGCCTCTGCACGTATCCCATACTGTCTGTTGATCCAGCCGACCGATTTTTGGCAATTTCATATTTTTTGTAAAAACTACCCCTAGGTGAAACTACCCCTACCGACGCGATAATACACTCTAGACTCATCCTATCGGTCAAGACACGATTTTCCAAAATTTTTTCGAAAACTAACCCCCACCCCCAATCCACCCCCGGAGCTACCCCCGGTGATGGTCCTGAACGTAGCCGAGGTCACCCCAACACCTAGGTTAGGTTAGATCCATTTTGGCTGGCTTAGGTCAGTGTGTTGGAAATAAATTTTTTCGAAAAACTACCCCCTACCCCTCTAGACGTGGTCGAAACCACCCCTAGGGCTTGGATCAGGGTCACGACGTCCGCCCACATCATCCGAAACTACCCCTATAGTCCTAGGTTACGTAGCGGCCGATTTTTTTTTTTTTTTCGAAAAACTACCCCCTACCCCCCTGAACGTGGTCGAAACCACCCCTTGGTCTAGGGTCAGGGCCGGGATGACCTTGAGTATCATCCAAAACTACCCCTATAGTCCTAGGTTACGTAGCGGCCAATTTTTTTTTTTTTTTCGAAAAACTACCCCCTACCCCCTGAACGTGGTCGAAACCACCCCTTGGTCTAGGGTCACGGCCGGGATGACCTTGAGCATCATCCAAAACTACCCCTATAGTCCTAGGTTACGTAGCGGCCGAGTTTAGGGGTGGGTGCGCGCCAGTCTGGGGCGAGTTCTACTTATGTAGTTATTTGTTGTTTTCGTGTTCATGGAGTTTTGGATCATATTGAAGGTAGGGACGATAGGGGCCGCTAGATCTGGCGCCTTTTAGCTGAAGAGATGATCTACAAGTGGCACGACTCCTACTAGAAATGTTCAATGTGTGTAGTTATTTGTTGTTTTCGTGTTCATGGAGTTTTGGATCATATTGAAGGTAGGGACGATAGGGGCCGCCAGATCTGGCGCCTTTTAGCTGAAGAGATGATCTACAAGTGGCACGACTCCTACTAGAAATATTAAATGTATGTAGTTATTTGTTGTTTTCGTGTTCATGGAGTTTTGGATCATATTGAAGGTAGGGACGATAGGGGCCGCTAGATCTGGCGCCTTTTAGCTGAAGAGATGATCTACAAGTGGCACGACTCCTACTAGAAATGTTCAATGTGTGTAGTTATTTGTTGTTTTCGTGTTCATGGAGTTTTGGATCATATTGAAGGTAGGGACGATAGGGGCCGCCAGATCTGGCGCCTTTTAGCTGAAGAGATGATCTACAAGTGGCACGACTCCTACTAGAAATAATAAATGTATGTAGTTATTTGTTGTTTTCGTGTTCATGGAGTTTTGGATCATATTGAAGGTAGGGACGATAGGGGCCGCTAGATCTGGCGCCTTTTAGCTGAAGAGATGATCTACAAGTGGCACGACTCCTACTAGAAATATTCAATGTATGTAGTTATTTGTTGTTTTCGTGTTCATGGAGTTTTGGATCATATTGAAGGTAGGGACGATAGGGGCCGCTAGATCTGGCGCCTTTTAGCTGAAGAGATGATCTACAAGTGGCACGACTCCTACTAGAAATATTCAATGTATGTAGTTATTTGTTGTTTTCGTGTTCATGGAGTTTTGGATCATATTGAAGGTAGGGACGATAGGGGCCGCCAGATCTGGCGCCTTTTAGCTGAAGAGATGATCTACAAGTGGCACGACTCCTACTAGAAATATTAAATGTATGTAGTTATTTGTTGTTTTCGTGTTCATGGAGTTTTGGATCATATTGAAGGTAGGGACGATAGGGGCCGCTAGATCTGGCGCCTTTTAGCTGAAGAGATGATCAACAAGTGGCACGACTCCTACTAGAAATATTCAATGTATGTAGTTATTTGTTGTTTTCGTGTTCATGGAGTTTTGGATCATATTGAAGGTAGGGACGATAGGGGCCGCTAGATCTGGCGCCTTTTAGCTGAAGAGATGATCTACAAGTGGCACGACTCCTACTAGAAATGTTCAATGTGTGTAGTTATTTGTTGTTTTCGTGTTCATGGAGTTTTGGATCATATTGAAGGTAGGGACGATAGGGGCCGCTAGATCTGGCGCCTTTTAGCTGAAGAGATGATCTACAAGTGGCACGACTCCTACTAGAAATATTCAATGTATGTAGTTATTTGTTGTTTTCGTGTTCATGGAGTTTTGGATCATATTGAAGGTAGGGACAATAGGGGCCGCCAGATCTGGCGCCTTTTAGCTGAAGAGATGATCTACAAGTGGCACGACTCCTACTAGAAATATTAAATGTATGTAGTTATTTGTTGTTTTCGTGTTCATGGAGTTTTGGATCATATTGAAGGTAGGGACGATAGGGGCCGCTAGATCTGGCGCCTTTTAGCTGAAGAGATGATCTACAAGTGGCACGACTCCTACTAGAAATATTCAATGTATGTAGTTATTTGTTGTTTTCGTGTTCATGGAGTTTTGGATCATATTGAAGGTAGGGACGATAGGGGCCGCTAGATCTGGCGCCTTTTAGCTGAAGAGATGATCTACAAGTGGCACGACTCCTACTAGAAATGTTCAATGTGTGTAGTTATTTGTTGTTTTCGTGTTCATGGAGTTTTGGACCATATTGAAGGTAGGGACGATAGGGGCCGCTAGATCTGGCGCCTTTTAGCTGAAGAGATGATCTACAAGTGGCACGACTCCTACTAGAAATATTCAATGTATGTAGTTATTTGTTGTTTTCGTGTTCATGGAGTTTTGGACCATATTGAAGGTAGGGACGATAGGGGCCGCTAGATCTGGCGCCTTTTAGCTGAAGAGATGATCTACAAGTGGCACGACTCCTACTAGAAATGTTCAATGTGTGTAGTTATTTGTTGTTTTCGTGTTCATGGAGCTTTGGGTCATATTGAAGGTAGGGACGATAGGGGCCGCTAGATCTGGCGCCTTTTAGCTGAAGAGATGATCTACAAGTGGCACGACTCCTACTAGAAATATTCAATGTATGTAGTTATTTGTTGTTTTCGTGTTCATGGAGTTTTGGATCATATTGAAGGTAGGGACGATAGGGGCCGCTAGATCTGGCGCCTTTTAGCTGAAGAGATGATCTACAAGTGGCACGACTCCTACTAGAAATGTTCAATGTGTGTAGTTATTTGTTGTTTTCGTGTTCATGGAGTTTTGGATCATATTGAAGGTAGGGACGATAGGGGCCGCTAGATCTGGCGCCTTTTAGCTGAAGAGATGATCTACAAGTGGCACGACTCCTACTAGAAATATTCAATGTATGTAGTTATTTGTTGTTTTCGTGTTCATGGAGTTTTGGATCATATTGAAGGTAGGGACGATAGGGGCCGCCAGATCTGGCGCCTTTTAGCTGAAGAGATGATCTACAAGTGGCACGACTCCTACTAGAAATATTAAATGTATGTAGTTATTTGTTGTTTTCGTGTTCATGGAGTTTTGGATCATATTGAAGGTAGGGACGATAGGGGCCGCTAGATCTGGCGCCTTTTAGCTGAAGAGATGATCAACAAGTGGCACGACTCCTACTAGAAATATTCAATGTATGTAGTTATTTGTTGTTTTCGTGTTCATGGAGTTTTGGATCATATTGAAGGTAGGGACGATAGGGGCCGCTAGATCTGGCGCCTTTTAGCTGAAGAGATGATCTACAAGTGGCACGACTCCTACTAGAAATGTTCAATGTGTGTAGTTATTTGTTGTTTTCGTGTTCATGGAGTTTTGGATCATATTGAAGGTAGGGACGATAGGGGCCGCTAGATCTGGCGCCTTTTAGCTGAAGAGATGATCTACAAGTGGCACGACTCCTACTAGAAATATTCAATGTATGTAGTTATTTGTTGTTTTCGTGTTCATGGAGTTTTGGATCATATTGAAGGTAGGGACGATAGGGGCCGCCAGATCTGGCGCCTTTTAGCTGAAGAGATGATCTACAAGTGGCACGACTCCTACTAGAAATATTAAATGTATGTAGTTATTTGTTGTTTTCGTGTTCATGGAGTTTTGGATCATATTGAAGGTAGGGACGATAGGGGCCGCTAGATCTGGCGCCTTTTAGCTGAAGAGATGATCTACAAGTGGCACGACTCCTACTAGAAATATTCAATGTATGTAGTTATTTGTTGTTTTCGTGTTCATGGAGTTTTGGATCATATTGAAGGTAGGGACGATAGGGGCCGCTAGATCTGGCGCCTTTTAGCTGAAGAGATGATCTACAAGTGGCACGACTCCTACTAGAAATGTTCAATGTGTGTAGTTATTTGTTGTTTTCGTGTTCATGGAGTTTTGGACCATATTGAAGGTAGGGGCGATAGGGGCCGCTAGATCTGGCGCCTTTTAGCTGAAGAGATGATCTACAAGTGGCACGACTCCTACTAGAAATATTCAATGTATGTAGTTATTTGTTGTTTTCGTGTTCATGGAGTTTTGGACCATATTGAAGGTAGGGACGATAGGGGCCGCTAGATCTGGCGCCTTTTAGCTGAAGAGATGATCTACAAGTGGCACGACTCCTACTAGAAATGTTCAATGTGTGTAGTTATTTGTTGTTTTCGTGTTCATGGAGCTTTGGGTCATATTGAAGGTAGGGACGATAGGGGCCGCTAGATCTGGCGCCTTTTAGCTGAAGAGATGATCTACAAGTGGCACGACTCCTACTAGAAATATTCAATGTATGTAGTTATTTGTTGTTTTCGTGTTCATGGAGTTTTGGATCATATTGAAGGTAGGGACGATAGGGGCCGCTAGATCTGGCGCCTTTTAGCTGAAGAGATGATCTACAAGTGGCACGACTCCTACTAGAAATGTTCAATGTGTGTAGTTATTTGTTGTTTTCGTGTTCATGGAGTTTTGGATCATATTGAAGGTAGGGACGATAGGGGCCGCTAGATCTGGCGCCTTTTAGCTGAAGAGATGATCTACAAGTGGCACGACTCCTACTAGAAATATTCAATGTATGTAGTTATTTGTTGTTTTCGTGTTCATGGAGTTTTGGATCATATTGAAGGTAGGGACGATAGGGGCCGCTAGATCTGGCGCCTTTTAGCTGAAGAGATGATCTACAAGTGGCACGACTCCTACTAGAAATATTCAATGTATGTAGTTATTTGTTGTTTTCGTGTTCATGGAGTTTTGGATCATATTGAAGGTAGGGACGATAGGGGCCGCTAGATCTGGCGCCTTTTAGCTGAAGAGATGATCTACAAGTGGCACGACTCCTACTAGAAATATTCAATGTATGTAGTTATTTGTTGTTTTCGTGTTCATGGAGTTTTGGATCATATTGAAGGTAGGGGCGATAGGGGCCGCTAGATCTGGCGCCTTTTAGCTGAAGAGATGATCTACAAGTGGCACGACTCCTACTAGAAATATTCAATGTATGTTGTTATTTGTTGTTTTCGTGTTCATGGAGTTTTGGATCATATTGAAGGTAGGGACGATAGGGGCCGCCAGATCTGGCGCCTTTTAGCTGAAGAGATGATCTACAAGTGGCACGACTCCTACTAGAAATATTAAATGTATGTAGTTATTTGTTGTTTTCGTGTTCATGGAGTTTTGGATCATATTGAAGGTAGGGACGATAGGGGCCGCTAGATCTGGCGCCTTTTAGCTGAAGAGATGATCTACAAGTGGCACGACTCATACTAGTAATTTCAATACATTCGGCGTGTGTGCTGGGCACTCGAAAATGTATCTCGGCGTTAGTCTAACATCCGGACAGTTTCTGCAGGGAACGTACGTCTCGGTCTTATCTGGGAGAATCTTTTTTTATTTGTTCTTAGTTTTGCAATGACCGATGTCAAATTTCTGGGGCAGTGTTTAAGTGAGAGCGGGAATAAAAAGAGCGTAGCAATTTTATTCAAAACATCTTTTACGAAAGTAGTACGGATTGGACTTTGTTAAAAAATTTGTAGGGGGCGTTTTTCGAAGTCAAATCTATAAATATAGGTTAGATATGTGGTTCTATCCGTGCACTGTAGACTTTCAAAGTGAAAATGTTCCAGGCGCTTATTTCCGCACATGTGTCTAGTGGAAGTTAGAATTTGTTATAGTCTATTCTTTCTAAAGCATGAATGATTATCATTTTCTTTTTTTTTTTTTTTTTGATGTTTCATTTAATAATGCAATTTTTTCTTGATAGATGAAATTCAGACAGCATGCAGAGTAATACTGACTCGATGATCTTGTAAAACAGTGCTTGCTGGCTGATTGGTGAGTTCTAGAACTGTCGTTTCGAATACATTGACTCTCGCATATTTACTCAAAATAGATGACGTCATTCCATGTATTACAAACAGTAAATATTTAGGGTTTTTGTATGGATGATGTTTTTTTTAGGAATAGTATAGTAATATCTATCGGTCAAGAGTCAACCTTCTTGCAGTAAGCAAAACAATTTCAATTAATTCCTCACATCTTTAAAAAAACAATTCATAAGACATTACTGTTCCGAAAACCTTTTTTTGTGTAATGAATGATGTAAAAAGCCAATGATACTAAACATGAAACTGTGTTTGCCATTGTAAGCAGCTAAACATGAAACTGTGTTTGCCATTGTAAGCAGCTAAACATGAAACTGTGTTTGCCATTGTAAGCAGCTAAATATGAAGCTGTGTTTGCCATTGTAAGCAGCTATACATGAAACTGTGTTTGCCATTGTAAGCAGCTAAACATGTAACTGTGTTTGCCATTGTAAGCAGCTAAACATGAAACTGTGTTTGCCATTGTAAGCAGCTAAACATGAAGCTGTGTTTGCCATTGTAAGCAGCTAAACATGAAACTGTGTTTGCCATTGTAAGCAGCTAAACATGAAACTGTGTTTGCCATTGTAAGCAGCTAAACATGAAGCTGTGTTTGCCATTGTAAGCCATGGCATGTCAAAGAATATCTGTATTTAATGTCTGTTAATAACTATTAGTTTTTTAGTTAACCAAAGCTTAGCTAGTGAGAACTATTCACAAAGGTAAAAGTCAAAATAGTGAACTCAAAATCTCACAAAAAATTAGTTTTTAATAAACACACACACACACACAACAAACTAGTTTCGGCGACGATGTTGCCTTCCTCAGTGCTTGGCTAATACTCTGGTAAAATTACTACTCTAATAAAATTTAGATTGTGATAAAAAATTTAACTTATAAATGAAGTATGCGTTTTGTATTGTTGATTTTTACTATGTTTTAAGTATTGTTATAAATTTTATAAAGTGTAAGCTATGTTGTATGTTGGTTTAATAATAAAAATGAGCTCTTGATAAGGAATTCCGGAAATAAATTCGAAACGTTGAGTGTTAAAAAAGCATGAATTAATTGTCTGTGATCTGTCATTAGTCTATATAAAAAAGAATATGTATCAATTGTTTCCAAATATTTCGTTTTAATACAGTAAATCCATTTAATAACGATCCTTTTACAAAATTAATGATGTAATTAAATAATTGCATAGTTTGTAATATTATATACAACTTACATATTAAGAGAAGTGGCGAACTGCGCTTGCTTGCCTGACAACTGCTCATTACATTTGCTCGAAAATAACGTCTCTGAAACAGTAAAACCATTTTTAGAAAGTTTTTAAATCTTTTGAGCATATTTTAAGACGTTACGCAATTGTCTACTCAATTACAACAAAGAGAACATTTAGCAAGAATAAAAAAACTATAAATTTTCGCAAAATAAATCTAAACGGTTTTGTTAATTTACTTCAATAAAATATAGTTTTCTATCTATTAAAAAAATTTGAATTTTTATAGTTTTAAACTGTGGTAAGTAATACAATTAACTAATAAAGGCAGAAAAAAGTTTTAAATGACCTATATATATATATATATATATATATATATATATATATATATATATACATATATATATTCTTGTGTATTAATAAAGAAATGAGACAAAATACAAATTCAAGAATAATTTATTGAGTGTACAATTCAAAGCTTTTCGTTGGTAAACAGTACCAACATCATCAGGAATCCTCATGATGAATATGTGAATGAAATATTCAGGAATATTGCCGATGATGTTGACTGTTTTTTGCCAATGAAAAGCTTTTAATTGTACATTCAATAAATTATTCTTGTATTTGTATTTTGCCTTTTTTCTCTATGTATATATAAATCATTAAAATAATAAAATTTGTCTGTATATGTATAGATTTGAAACCTTATTATTATCATATATTTTTAAAATATATATTTCAAATTTAACTTTGATAATCATTTAATTAAATCGTGCAATTTATAAAATATAAAACTGTAAGTATATGTTTAATATTGTAATAATATTATAATATATTTAACATAGAATAAAACCCTTATTTAACTTCATTATGCTTTACATTAGCTTACAGTGGATACATAATTACAAAGTGACAAAGGACTCACCGCAAAGAATGTCATAAGCGTAATTGTTAACGAATTTGCATATGTTGAAGTCTCCCTTATCTGCTTGCGATTCCAAGACGCTGTTTAGAATTTTTGATTTTGAAATAAATACTGCAACGTAGTCTCTCAAAATTTGAGAATGAAAAGTTGGTTGCAAAATCTTTCTGTGTTTTTTCCACAATTCCACTAGAATTGTAAAAACCATGTTTCAGCAATACAAAAATAAATGAGTTTTCATTGAAACAACTTTATATCATCAGTAAATTAAATCAGAGTTTTTAAACAAGTTTTTTAATATTTGTTTTTTTATTATATTAATTTTTAATATAAAAAACTGTAATTGACCAAATTTATTCATAAAACTCTCTAGTTTATAATTAAAATATAGCCAGCAAATTCAATTATGAATGATTATATAGTCAAATAAGTAATCTCAAATAAGTAATTATATTTATCATCAGAGATTGGAGAAAAAGTTTTAGAATTTTTATAAATAATAGTAAGTTAATTATATAATTTGAAAAATATGAAAGTATTTGAAAATTTATTCTACATTAAACTAAATTAAAAAATAAAATAATTTTGAAATATACACAAATGCTATCGCCCTCTAAGTCTTTTGGTATTGTCAGCTATTTGCTATCGTGTAAGTGTTAGTTGAGGCACAACTTACCAGGAGATGTGATAAGCCCATCGCCTATACTGCTTTTCATTAGGTTGTTTGCTGTGGTCTTTGCCAACATATTACTGTTACCGATGATCACCTGTAACACACAACGTCGCCTAAAGTAACTCTGATTACACTCTTCGTTTCCTCTTAAATTTTCTAAAGGTGTTAGAGTCAGAGAGTTTATGAGCCATGGTTTGACATGACCGTCATCTGCCTCTCATAGCATTGTCATGTTTCCTTCACAAATAAGAAAGCTCAAAATATTCTAAAAATAGTTAAAATATTTATCAATTACAGAAGTTTCAATTTTATGAAGTGTTTTCTCCTATTTTGGGCTCACGCCTAGAAAACCATTTTGGCGAGATTAGATTGCGTTTAAATCAGAGCTGCAAAAAATATCTCTGGTGCAAAATCTTCCATCAATAAAGCAAACTAAACCAAGAGTATGCTTAGAAAGCCTTAAAAATAATAGCAGGTGTGATACGACGAAGTTCTAGTAGCAAGGCAAGGCGTCGTGCACCTGATCACATTCTAGGATTCCAACATCAACTCAAGGTCTATCGGAAACTGGAAAAACTCTTTGCCTTCACAGCAAATTGCATACCTTTAGGAGCGAAACATTTTATGAACTTTAGTATTGAGCCTATAGAACGATGTAGTAGAATGAGTCGACTGTTATTATTTATACAAAAGAGTTGACGACTATTGGACACTGTCCAAGAGAAGACTTGTGTATGGATATACAGATGGTTCGTCTGATAACACTATCATTAATGGAAGTCCGGAGTGCTATTGACTATCCCAAGAAGTGCGGAATATCAGCGGAAGGTTGGTGCTGGAGATTTAGCCTCTAACTTGATTTGTAAACTTTTGGTGGTGGCAGAGGCGCTTTTTAAGTAAAAACCCCTCCCCACTACAGCGCAGCCTGAGGGTTTTGTCATTTTCTGCGACTCACTGGAAACCCTTCAAGCAATTCTGAATGGGGGCTCTTTGCTCAAGAATAGGATTCGCTCACACCTTAACGAAATTAATTTGCTAGAAAAACTCTGCACTCTCTAATTGTGGCCAGATCATGTAAAATTCATTGGAGATGAGTGTGCAGAAAGGAGGCTAAAGATGTTACCATTGTCACAACCATCAACGTGACTCTATTGCCGTGAATGCCGTGGCTAAAATCAAAGGAAGAAATAATTTAGGGATGGTAAGAATACCTATCGAAACTATCGTACCAGCCTGGATATAGAACTAACGCCAGCACACATTTACAACTGTATGCCAATCCTTCCTTACTTATTCCGAATTGGAGCTTTATATCCATAACTAAACCTTGAGATTATAGTAGAGATTGCCGGAGCTGTTATCCTCTCTTACATCGTCTGGAGAATATCCGTCATGGACACACATTACCATCATCATCTTATGATCCATTTTATCCTCGTCGGGTCCACAGTGTTATATACTTCACACAAATTTCCCATTTATCCTCCTCGGGTCCACAGTATAAATGTATGTCACACACATTTCCCATTTAATCTCATCGGCCCCGGAGTGTTACATATGTCACACAAATTTACCATTTATCCTCCTCAGCCCCACAGTGTTATATACTTCACACAAATTTCCTATTTATCCTCCTCGGGTCCACAGTATTACATATGTCACACAAATTTACCACTTGAACTCCTCGGCCCTGGAGTGTTACATATGTCACTCAAATTTACCATTTATCCTCCTCAGCCCCACAGTGTTATATACTTCACACAAATTTCCTATTTATCCTCCTCGGGTCCACAGTATTACGTATGTCACACAAATTTACCACTTGAACTCCTCGGCCCTGGAGAGTTACATATGTCACTCAAATTTACCATTTATCCTCCTCAGCCCCACAGTGTTATATACTTCACACAAATTTACCATTTATCCTCCTCTGGTCCACAGTATTATGTATGTCACACAAATTTACCATTTATCCTCCTCAGCCCCACAGTGTTATATACTTCACATAAATTTACCATTTATCCTCCTCTGGTCCACAGTATTATGTATGTCACACAAATTTACCATTTATCCTCCTCAGCCCCACAGTGTTATATACTTCACACAAATTTACCATTTATCCTCCTCTGGTCCACAGTATTATGTATGTCACACAAATTTACCATTTATCCTCCTCAGCCCCACAGTGTTATATACTTCACACAAATTTACCATTTATCCTCCTCAGCCCCACAGTGTTATATACTTCACACAAATTTTCCATTTATCCTCCTAGGGTCAGCAGTATTATGTATGTCACACAAATTTACCATTTATCCTCCTCAGCCCCACAGTGTTATATACTTCACACAAATTTACCATTTATCCTACTCAGCCCCACAGTGTTATATACTTCACACAAATTTACCATTTATCCTCCTCGGCCCCGTATTGTTATATACGTCACACAAATTTACCATTTATCCTCCTCAGCCCCACAGTGTTATATACTTCACACAAATTTACCATTTATCCTCCTCTGGTCCACAGTATTATGTATGTCACACAAATTTACCATTTATCCTCCTCAGCCCCACAGTGTTATATACTTCACACAAATTTACCATTTATCCTCCTCAGCTCCACAGTGTTATATACTTCACACAAATTTTCCATTTATCCTCCTAGGGTCAGCAGTATTATGTATGTCACACAAATTTACCATTTATCCTAATCAGCCCCACAGTGTTATATACTTCACACAAATTTACCATTTATCCTCCTCTGGTCTACAGTATTATGTATGTCACACAAATTTACCATTTATCCTCCTCAGCCCCACAGTGTTATATACTTCACACAAATTTACCATTTATCCTCCTCTGGTCCACAGTATTATGTATATCACACAAATTTGCCATATAAATGGGAAATTTGTGTGAAATATATAACACTGTGGGGCTGAGAAGGATAAATGGTAAATTTGTCTGACATATGTAACACTCCGGGGCCGAGGAGTTCAAGTGGTAAATCTGTGTGACATACGTAATACTGCTGACCCTAGGAGGATAAATGGAAAATTTGTGTGAAGTATATAACACTGTGGGGCTGAGGAGGATAAATGGTAAATTTGTGTGAAGTATATAACACTGTGGGGCTGAGGAGGATAAATGGTAAATTTGTGTGACATACATAATACTGTGGACCAGAGGAGGATAAATGGTAAATTTGTGTGAAGTATATAACACTGTGGGGCTGAGGAGGATAAATGGTAAATTTGTGTGACGTATATAACAATACGGGGCCGAGGAGGATAAATGGTAAATTTGTGTGAAGTATATAACACTGTGGGGCTGAGTAGGATAAATGGTAAATTTGTGTGAAGTATATAACACTGTGGGGCTGAGGAGGATAAATGGTAAATTTGTGTGACATACATAATACTGCTGACCCTAGGAGGATAAATGGAAAATTTGTGTGAAGTATATAACACTGTGGGGCTGAGGAGGATAAATGGTAAATTTGTGTGAAGTATATAACACTGTGGGGCTGAGGAGGATAAATGGTAAATTTGTGTGACATACATAATACTGTGGACCAGAGGAGGATAAATGGTAAATTTGTGTGAAGTATATAACACTGTGGGGCTGAGGAGGATAAATGGTAAATTTGTGTGAAGTATATAACACTGTGGGGCTGATTAGGATAAATGGTAAATTTGTGTGACATACATAATACTGCTGACCCTAGGAGGATAAATGGAAAATTTGTGTGAAGTATATAACACTGTGGAGCTGAGGAGGATAAATGGTAAATTTGTGTGAAGTATATAACACTGTGGGGCTGAGGAGGATAAATGGTAAATTTGTGTGACATACATAATACTGTGGACCAGAGGAGGATAAATGGTAAATTTGTGTGAAGTATATAACACTGTGGGGCTGAGGAGGATAAATGGTAAATTTGTGTGACGTATATAACAATACGGGGCCGAGGAGGATAAATGGTAAATTTGTGTGAAGTATATAACACTGTGGGGCTGAGTAGGATAAATGGTAAATTTGTGTGAAGTATATAACACTGTGGGGCTGAGGAGGATAAATGGTAAATTTGTGTGACATACATAATACTGCTGACCCTAGGAGGATAAATGGAAAATTTGTGTGAAGTATATAACACTGTGGGGCTGAGGAGGATAAATGGTAAATTTGTGTGAAGTATATAACACTGTGGGGCTGAGGAGGATAAATGGTAAATTTGTGTGACATACATAATACTGTGGACCAGAGGAGGATAAATGGTAAATTTGTGTGAAGTATATAACACTGTGGGGCTGAGGAGGATAAATGGTAAATTTGTGTGACATACATAATACTGTGGACCAGAGGAGGATAAATGGTAAATTTGTGTGACATATGTAATACTGCTGACCCTAGGAGGATAAATGGAAAATTTGTGTGAAGTATATAACACTGTGGGGCTGAGGAGGATAAATGGTAAATTTGTGTGAAGTATATAACAATACGGGGCCGAGAAGGCTATAGTTGTTCTATATTTTTATATTGTTTGCTCGCTTTTATGCAAAAATCTGTTGGTAGTGGTTTTTTGAGGATATTTACCCTAAAGTGGACCAAAAGGCAGGATTGAACTGTGGATGGTAGCAAAGTGATATTCTTAGGCAATGTAAAAATTCATAATCATAAGTTGTGTTAATTTTTATTACATTTTTTGTTTTTGAAGTTTTGTATACTTATGATAAGCTAGCGTTAAATTTAATTTAGATAAATGTTTAGTTATTCAAATCTCTGTACAGTTGGCCTAGATACATTTGAACCTTTTCTCGATCTATAATGTCGTCGTAATATATATAAAATATTATTATCACATTAGTTTTATATAAGCCGGACACTTCACTAAACACAGTTTAAAATATAATTCTTTGTGAATAAATTAAAGTATCGTATTAAATTAACTTAATTACTAAAGTAGCATACCTCAAGGTCATAGGCTTTCACCACAGTCACGTAAAGAAGAGGTCCAACCCAGTGGCCAGAAACTCTGCTGTAAGTGGTACATATTTCCACTACATTCTGCAATATGGCTGGAATGTAAATAACAATTACCATTTAATTTATTCAACACGTTATTTTACTAAACAAAAATGAAACTACTGAATTAATGCACGTACGAAGAGATATTTGGTTATAAATGTACAGGAATTATAACAATTAGGACCAACTGTAGCGTAATTCTTTACTATAAATAAAAATAGAACCCCTTAAACACAAAAATATTTTATTAATATCCTAGTGTATATTTTGCTTGCAGTAGTCTTGTAGTAACCCAGTAGGATTCAGAGTTAGCCCTGTAGTAAATTTCCTCTGGTGATTGATTTTCAATTTAAATGTACATCAGATATAAATAAAAGGTTTTGCGGTTGATCGGTTTTATTCAATTTCTACTAGTAGTTTACACACTCAATGTATATCTTGTTAAATTTTCAATCGGTAATAAAATATTTTTATTCATTCATTCAAGTTGAAATACATTTTATTAAACTTGTAGAGGATGGCACTTAATGTCAATACAGTTTTTCTTCAAATATTATTTCATGATTAACGAATTTCATTAAATAATTTCGCTTTCTATTTTGCCACTTAATATTATGATCCAGACATATGTATATATATATATATATATATATATATATATATATATATATATATATATATATATATATATGCTGATACGTATTCGTTCACAGATGGAAAAATATGATGAATAGTTACTATCTGGAGTACATCCGTTCATTCTGCAGTCCATAAATTCACAGTTCCGACGTTTCGCTTGAATCTCATCCAACATTGACGAGGTGAACCTAATAACAGTAGAAGAGAGGGTGAAGAGCGCAGATAGCTCGGCTCCTATATATAGAGGAATCAAACTGGGCCTTAAAAACAAGCAGAAAACGTCGGCTCTGTACAGGCACCACTGCGATACAGGACATACCATTGATTTCCAATCTTGCCGTCAGATTGCTCAAGTGGAAAACTACAGGACTAGAATTATTCGTAAGGCTATCGAAATAGAGAAGCAAGGGAGTCTTAACAAACGCGATGATACTTTGAATTTGCCCGCAGTGTGGAAGTGTGTCATCGATAGATTTTATCCGCAGAAAGGTGAACAAAAGCAAAGGAATTTGAATAATTGTTTGGATCAGGTGTGTCTGGATTGACGTCAACGTGTGTATTGCGTCTATGGGCGCAATATTCTATGTATATATATTCTTGTGTGTATATATATATTCTAGAAATTTTATAAAAAATAACTAAAATAGAAATTTTCTTTGTTAACCTAAACAAATTGTTAGGTTATTTTTTTCATTGTTTGTTTATTTATAACAAAAATAGGATTTATTTGCTATTAAACTTCCAAATGAAGTTTTATTTTTTTTTATATGTGCTCAGTTTTTCGGTTTTCAAATTTATCTGTTTTCAAACAATTCATATTTACATCATCCTTTGCTACTGTGGTCACAGAAAATAGTTTTGCGAATACTTATAATTATCTATTTTGCAATGCTACTAGAATATATACAACATCATGAGTACAGTGGTACAATATATTACAATAAAAATATTCGTAAAATCCCCAATACCTCAAAAATTATCTAAAATAACTAATATTACAAGCTACCTAAGATAGGTTATACGTATAGGTTATACCCTTACGTAGGTTATGATTATGTTCTTAGGTGTCGCACTAGAATAAAAATATTTGTGGTTAGAGATTGTGTGTATTATTTATTAGTATTAAACCAAAGTAAATTATTCCAAGTAATTAAGGATTAAATTACTTGAAGTAAGTATACTTGGTCGATATATTGTTGTATGAGAACATTTCCGAAAAGATAAAAAAGTAAAAGACGTTTCATATTATAAAACAAATAAAGCATTATATAATACTCCATTGCATAAATATTTTTGAACTGTAAAGTTTCTATCTTTTTAGCACAGAATGCTTGATTTTGTAGGACATGCTGTGTTATTGGCGTCACTATGTTCTCACTTACCTTGCGCATCTGAGCCAAATACGTAGGCGGATCCTATAATAGGGAAGCATCTCGGGCCAGGTAGTTTGTTCGCCATCTCCATGAACCTCTTGCTCTTCTTGTAGAATGTCAGGTAAATGTAGAGAACTAAGGTTACAAGCAGAACCAAGGATAGTACCATCAGGGACATTGATTTAGAAACCCCTTCTCTTGTAATTTTATTTGGCTTATCCATTGTTAAACTGTCTGTGAGACTCTCTGGAACGATGTAATCATATTGAAATATCCGAAAATGAACAACATATAATATTTATGAGTTAGTTAAAGAAGTGATGCTATGTATAGAGTTGGATGCTGGCAAAGGATTGATTCTTCGTTCTTTGACAGTGACGATAGTGTCACTTGTTATAAATGAGGATTGCCTGTTTTTTGAGTCGTAGAACTAGTAGTGTACGGTTTAACTGATGTTTGGATAGTTATCAGATTTCTTTGTGAGTGACTACAGTACTGCACAAAGAAATAAGACGGGAACACACTATCCTACAACCTGCACAGTAACTATACTGTCTTTTTCTTTTTAAATAAGATACATTTTATCGGGATAACCTGTAATCTTGCCAACCCCGAGTTGAAAATGATCGATAGTGATCGATGGGTATACCCGTTCTCATAGTCTCGCCCGTAACGCCCGACACAATGGTTGGCTTAAAAATATTTATGGAAAACATACAAACGTCAAATCAGCTTAAAGGAAAGAGGCGCCGTGCGGCTTGGCCGAATGCGTTTAAAGAAATCGATAATGCTCATATGGAAGTACTTGAAAAATCTCCTCAAGCAGCACCAAAATTTTTAATTCTTGAGTCCGACGAAGACGGAAAAGATCTATCAAAAGTGTCACAGTTTTTTATAAACAAGGCTATCACTGGACATGTGGGAGGTCCCGTGACTTCCATCAGGAAATTAAGGAATGGTACGCTTCTCGTAGACCAGTAGTGAAAAAAGTCTCAATCTTTGCGAAAGATGACCTCTTTTCTTAACCAGGGTAAAGTTTCTGTGGTCCCCCACAGAACTCTGAACTCTTCAAAGGTGGTGGACTCATGTAGAAACCTTTTGCATGTCCCTGAAAATGAAATAAAACAGAACTGTGATATGAGGGTGTAACCGACGTTGTTCGGATTATGAAGAATGAAAATGGGCTAAGGGTTGCAACAAATTCAATTATATTTACATTCGGGAAACAATCTCTCCCCGAATTCATCTATGCGGGCTACCAACGGCTTTCTGTCAGGCCATATGTTCCGAAACCTCGACGTTGTCATAAATGTCAACGATTCGGATATGTGAACACATCGTGCACTAAGTCAGAGGTATGCGGTCACTGTGGAGCTCGAGGACACGCCGAGAACAATTGCAATAATGCCCCAAAATGCTTAAACTGTGCTGATGATCACCCTGCTCGCTCCTTTAGCTGTCCAAAGTTCAAGGAGGAGAAAGAGATCCTGAGCATCATGGCAAGAAAGCTTAGTAAGAAAATTGAAGGTCTTACTCAGCAAGTACATCAACTACTAGCTCTTGTGACTAAGACTGCCTGTGCAGCTGACCCTACACCAAATATTAAAAGCGTTGACCCAATTCCTGCTCCAGGTACCTCAACTCAAAAGCTTCGTGCACGAAGTAACTCTATAATTGGCACTAAAATTGTGAAAAATAACAAATCTTTTAATAAGAAACCGAAAGGAAAACCAACGACTACTAATGATAAAGTTGCACTTGCAAAATCAGATGCAACATTAAAAATCAGTCAAAAATTTAGTCGTTGTAGGCAACAAAAGTAAACTGTTCTTTACCTTAATGGTATGCGGCTTCGAACCGTGAGATTTTTGGGACTTTTATTTGATAATAGACTTTCATGGATAACACATGTGAGTAATTTGAGGACTCGATGCAGCAAGATAATGGATATGTTAACAGTCCTTAGTTGTACTAGTTGGAGAGCAGAACCTCTATGCTCCGTTTCTATCTCGCATAGATTAAGGCTGTATAGCTTGTTTATCTGCTAGACCTACGGTACTGATACTCCTGGATTCAATACATCATTCTGTTCCTAGACTTGCTACTGGTGTTTTTATATTGAGCCCAATCTCCAGCCTTGTTAAAGCTGGGGAACCATCTCTTTTAATGCGACGTCAAATGCTTCAAATTTCATATTACACTAATCTTAATTAAGCAAACCTACACATCCGGCATTCAAAGCAGTTTTTGAAGGGATCATGTTCGACTGCTCTCTTCGGAATAAGAACGTTGCGCATATTTAGTAACCTAAATTTGGAACATCTGCCTATATTCGAACGAACATTGTGCTACATCCCTCCATGAACAATACGAATGCCAAATTTTGACTTCTCATTGTCCAGGTACCTGACAATACTCCTGACGTTATTTATCGTCAGAAGTTTTGGCAAATTCAACTAACGCACCAACATTATGTGACTATATTCACAGACGGTTCAAAACTGGACAATGAGGTAGGATGTGCATTTTATATGGAGGGACAAACTTTCACCTACGGATTGCCCATAGCCTGTAGCGTTTTTCCTGCAGAACTTTATGAAATTTTCTAAGCTTTAAGGTTAATCCCGTCAGTAACATATAATTATCATGTGTATTCCGATTCCAAATGCGCTCTCCAGGTTATTCAGGAAATGTACACTAAGAACCCATTAGTTGGAGACATCTTGTGCTTAATACACAGGCTACAATTACGAGGTGTGAGGTGTCATTTCTCTGGGTGCCTGGTCACTGCCGAATATTCGGAATCACTAAAGCAGATGAAGGCGCAAGATTAGTTACAACTATGGTGCCATCGACACAACGTCTGATGGCATCAGATTTTATATGCAATGTTAAAAATACACTATTCTCTGTTTGGCAATGAAGAATGGCAAAATGTAAATAGAAACAAGCTGCACGAGATATAAAGAACACCGTCTGACCATGGAGGTCTTCTATTCTTCGAATCGTAGAGAGGAAGTGGCGTTACTCGTCTTCGCATCGGCCACTCTTTGTTAACACATGGATGGTTGGTGCGACATGAGGATCCACCACTATATCAGTTTTGTGGAAGTAGCATCACAGTCAAATATATTCTGCTTGAGTTTGATGAGTTGACCGATTTATATTTACGTTACGATCTTCGAGGAAGTTTTAAGGGACGATGTCACGGCTATCGATCTTGTCATCGCTTTTTTACGCCACATGAATATATCTAATGGTATTTAAAATCTGTATATAAATTAAATCTTATTTTGTGTAGTTTTAGATAGTTAAAATTAGTTTTAACTATTTATTTTATTTTGTTTAGTTATACTTATTAGTTTTATTTTAAATTAACTTTTTACATAACATTTTAGTTAGGCGATGATAACCATGATAGGGTTTTCGCCTGGAAAAAACATCGAAGTGTTGGAAACGTAAGAGACACGTCTGTTTGCGTATTACAATTGAGATCTGTTATGTAAAAATATAGCAACATTTAGCATTGTGTATAGTTTCACAACAGTCACTCATATGCAAAATTTCTTCTCTGAACGATAGCTTACTTGGCGTAGAGATAACACTTTACGACATTGCTTTGTTTACACCCCTCTTGTAAAAGACAACTCTAGACATATTCAACTCATTCACCATCATCATTTTGTCTTGCAGGATGTTGAATTGATTTGTGTATATAAAAATCAACATATTTTATGTCAACACACATACTCGCAAAATAGACATGTAATTGATAAACATAATACTGACCATGTACTCAAAACTGCCACATTTGTTGAGAATATTGTTGATGCTGATTTTTGTTTATAAATTAGTGAGTCTTATAACTCAATCTAAGTTCAGTATATAATTACGCTGTATTTTTATCCTTATTTTGAAATTTAACGTTTACTCGGCCACATCAAATTGACTGTAACTAAGAAAGGGTGGTACCGAACCAGTCCGATGGTCAAAATATTCCAATGATACTTTTGTTGTTTAAGATAAGGTCACGGTTGACGTCATCCGATGTCTAGTAAGCAAATAGAGGCAGGAAATCGCGGAAGATTTACCTAAGTACTCTCACCGGTTCACAAGACCTGCCCCGGTGTAGAAATGAGTCACGCTTGGCTTTTAGTTCTGCGCACGCGCTGTCGATGTATTCCTAACTTACAAACATAATCTAACGTTATGGTAGATCTCTAGTAGTTATATTTGAGTAAGTAATATGAGTATTTACACATAGGTAAAAGTACTAATTTTGTTAAGAAAGGTGCACAAAATAAATTATATATGATCCCGTTTTTACATTGTAATTTTCTGTAAATCAGACGTTTTGCATTACAAATGTTTTGTGGATGACCTTATCGTTTTGATCTGCCTTGGGCCAGGGCTCTTCTCTGGCGCCGATACGTTTTATTAGTACCTCTCAGCCTCCCTTGCACTAACGGCTAGTTCTCATCTTGTTAGTCACATTGGGCTTTACTAGTGAGCAATAAAGTGTGCGATGTTTTCTATGTTGAGTAAGTAATAACGTTACTTAACATAACTTAACATAATCTAACCAAACCTAAAGATTATTCTTCAGTTTGTTCACGTGTGTTCCCGTCGGAACAGTCGAACTAACCCCTACTCGACCAGTTCGACCTCCCTACTTGGGAGTTTAACACAGGTCGGACGAATTCAACTACACTCACACAGTGGTTACCCACAATGTATAGTAATTAGTGTGCCACAATGTAATATTTTTATCCTGTGTAATGGCCAGCGTTCGTTGCCATGATAGAGTTTACCACATGCGTATGTAGAGTAGGGTGTCTGTAGCATTTTTCACTTCGCGCTTTGTAGCCACATTGTCCAAAGTGTATACAAACATTACGATTTTACCTCAACTTTAAATATAGCATCACAGAAATCTGGATTGTCTTTGTACAGTCCGAAGACGATATTGTAGATATACTACACGCAGGTCATAGAATATCTATCCGTTGCTTTGGGGATCGAATACTGCTGGAATAAACACCTGCCTCCGCACCATGGTATCCATAATCTATTGCTGTCTATAGTGTAATAGAGGTGTAGTAAATTATTGAGTCAGAATTTAGTGCTGCTTTGATCTACTTAGTTTTAGTCTGGTAATGCTTAAAAGAACAGATGACACACTAATAGGAGATAGAAATATACAAGACGAATAGTATGTCTTGTAAGGAGTATGCAAGGCATCCTCCTTTAATAGCACCCTGTGGGCTAAGAATATCTAAAAGAAAAAAACAAAAACAGTATATGTAATACAATTATTAAATATTGTAAGGTGCGGTAATGAAGTATCGCAAATCATAGACCGATCGGGAAAAATTACTAAATGCAACAGAGATGGACTTGTGTGTGTGTGTGTGTGTGTGTGTGTGTGTGTGTGTTTGTGTGTGTGTGTGTGTGTTTGTGTGTGTGTGTGTGTGTGTGTGTGTGTGTGTGTGTGTGTGTGTGTGTGTGTGTGTGTGTGTGTGTGTGTGTGTGTGTGTGTGTGTATGTGTGTGGGTGTGTGTGTGTGTGTGTGTGTGTGTGTGTGTGTGTGTGTGTGTGTGTGCGCAACGCTTGAGGCCATGCATAATGGAATAGGAGTTTAAGCTTTTACATGCGGATTTGCGCTTTTCTATTTCTATCTTTCAAATGAATAAAATAAAATTTAAAAATCACATAATAAAAAATTTGAAATAAAAATCGTTTAAACATAATTAAATTTTTCTCTTAAATAATGCACCAAGGGCTTTTAAAATAATATAAATACATTTGAGCAGTTTAAAATAAAGCGATTAATTTTTAAAACATTTTGTAAAAATTGAACTTAAAACTTTATTGTTATTTCCTAAGAATATTTATTTCGAAATTTAATATCATTGGAAACATTTAGAGCACCAATGAATTCTCTGTGTACGAATTGTATTGATTACATTTAATAATTTTTTACCACTGATAAATTAAAAATTTTAAAAGTTAAATTAATTAAATCACTAAGACAATTAATTATTGGTTCAAGAAATTTTAAATATTTAAATTCGCCTTACAAACCATTATAAATAAAAAGAAATCCTTACCACCTTCTCCTACCTCACTCCCGACCATGTCGCTCATCATCACCTCCAAAGAAGATTCACATGAATGTGTTTCACGATCTAAGTTAAGGCATTTTCAGACTCAAGTTCGTAAAAGCTTGTAGTGGGCCCTTACGTCACATTAGTATCCGCCAATTAGAGTAAAGTAATTTCGGTAAAACCACATTCGCTTTTATGTTCGAAACAGGCCCACGACAAGTTCCATTATACACTACGTCCTCGTAACCTTGTTGATGTTAAGGAGTAGTTTCATAGTTCGATGTTCCTTTTCTACTTTGTCCTTCTGTAACAGCTGGGAATGCTTAATTCCACTGAGTTTCTTACAGCGACAGAGGCACAAAGCATGTCCAAGTTCATCCTACTATGATAAGAACTGTAAGCTAACCTAATTGATATGAACCTGTCTTCTAAGATCCTCGATAGTAAAATAGCAGTATAGGGATAAAAAAAACCTAAAATTGTCATACATTCAAGAAATATATACAATTCACAATTATACAACTTCAATTCCAAACGCGTTTCAATAACATTATGTCATCATCATCAGTGATTCTATGACAAACATATAACTTTAATTATTAGTTATATTTTTGTTAAATTATAGCTATATGTTTGTGATAGAATCCCTGATGTTTGTCATTGAAACGTGTTTTAATTTAAAGTTTTATAATTGCGAGCTGTACACATTTCTCATATTTATAACATTAACTCACAAACCAGTTCGAATATTGTTTATAAAAAAGTCATAACCTGTGAATTTTTAAAACTTGTTTCTCATTGGATTTTCCTCCAGTGATCTTCAACGTTACAGGAGGTCTGTTATAGTTTTATTTATTTGTGAGATTAAAAAATTGTCAGTCAGTACTCCTAACCGTAGGACCTAACAGTAAAATGAGTATTTTACTATATTCACTTTATATTTATTTAATAATATTTTTGTGTTAATAAATGTTAGGTCTTTTATCAATTTTTTCAAAAAACAAAAATGTTCAGCACTTTCTATTTAAGATCCAACAGTTTGTTCAAAAATTGTAATTTTTAAACACGTAAATCTCCTAATAAACTCATCTTCATTTCTGTTATAGGCCCTATAGAATAATTCTATATCTTCGAGGACACTTCCTGTTTCCCCAAACACTAAAATATTTTTTTTTTTTTTTTTTTGTAATGAGTTTCTGAATTACTACATTTTTAAAACTTAGAACGATTTAAAAAGAGTACTATTTAGGTTTTGAAAATGGAGTCTATCCGAAACGAGTCAACAAAGGGAAATATGGTAATATTAGGAAAGGCGCGAAAATGTACTTGAAGATATATTTTAAAAATGCGTTTGATGTAGATTAATTGGACTACATTTTTTATTGTCAAAGATTTCGCACACAAAGTTGTAATTTCTTGTTATGAAACAGCGCAACCCACCCCATTTGGAGCCGAGTATTACGAAAATAGCATTTTTCTTTCTTATCTGTTATGTCACTATAAACGTGGATTGGAAGTAAATGTTCCAGACAGAAAAACAGATTTATATAAAGAAATTGCGAATTGTTAACATTGGTATTTTTGGCAGCTTTTAAAAGCTCTTGGAAATACATTTTATATATTTTACGTATTGAATGTTATTTATAATCTTGTTTTTATATTACTAAATCTCGTTATGAATACACCACAATATATTCAAATAAAAGTATTACTTCCTTTCTACCATTAACATTTAAGAGCTGCTTTTGGGTAATTTATCCAGGGAAGAAGCTAATGTGGTCTCACCTTTTCATTGTTTCTCTAAGTACTCATTTTCCCCGGGTGAGTCGACCTAGGGCCTGTAAAGTGGCGATATAATTTTTCCGAGAATGGAAGATCCGAGGACCTTAAAATATTAATCTGGTGGGTTTACCAACTATATCCACCTACAGACCTACAGATTTCTATTTACACTTTTTGTTACTATAAAAAACAATAAAGGAAACAAAAGTTAATTTAGGATAATAGATAATTATCTATTTAACTTAATAATGAATTTTACGAACATGAACAAAACATAATTTTTATAAATAAATTAAGGACAAAACTGGTACTTTACTTACAAATATTTTGAATCTCAAAATATTTGTCTTCATTTTTAGGCTGTGATTATTTGTGCAAAAAAATATACAAATAGTTATAGATTGTTATATTTAGTTAATTTATTTTGAGAAATTAAACAATTTTACTTGGGATATATTGAATATATAAGGGAGTACACTGATTATACAAGAAAACATCTTTGTATAAAGATAAGCGGAGAAACGTTAAACACAGAAAGTAGACATTACGGTACAATGTGGGCGTGAGTTTGGGGGAGGTTTACCAATACTTATTGAGTTATACTCAGAAGAGAGAAAGTTTCGTTACTATATCTGTCATTTTTAGTAACTACAAACAAGATTCTTTGATAAAATAACAGGTTACATTTTAATTATTATGATGAATTACACAAGTGGATTTCTTATTTAGTTTAAAGCTCTATTAATTATTTCACTGTGGTGTAATTTTTAATTGTATATAAATAAAACCTATTAAACTACAAAAACATTTTATTTATGTGTTGATGTACATTTCAATTCCAAAGAAATAACCTTCAGAAGAAATGCCTACACTAATTTAAGATAGAGTTAGTCTTGTAGTAATTTCATGTGAAGATGATTGATTAGCAATCGAAATGTACATCAGGACATAAATAAAAAGTGTTTGTGGTTTAAGAGACTTAGTTTACTTATACTTTATTTGATGCCTGTTAATAACTATTTAATGTATTTAAGGTTAATGCCAGATCACAGACAAGATCTTTTAGCTCTTTAAAAGGATTTTTGGATAGAAAATGGAAAAATAGAGTGAATTTCTAAAATGGTGAATTGGTTTGTGATCCATCACTAACCTTAAACACAATAAAAGATTTTATTTATTTATAACTCTATTAGTTTAATCTAAACTTGAACTACTCCTAGACTACTTCTATTTATTTATTTAATTATTTTATATGCTCACCTACAAGCCGTTGTGCACTACTATTAGAGATAAATAAGGTTATTATTGTGGAAGGTAAGTTGTAAGATTTGGAGGCCACTGTTTTATACCGAACATAATTTCAATGTATCAGATATTACCTGAAACTGTATGAAATTCTAAATATTGAAAGTCGTGAGTGCGTCACTTTAAGAGAAATGTAAATATTACAATTATTTCACATAAAAACGTTTACAGTATTTTTGCAATCCAGTTCGAAAGAGAGTAAATTGTGCATTTCATCAGCTAAAAGATATGAATTAAATTAACACCACCTGTTGTATTATTTGATTTTATATCTCCAAGAACTTTAAAAAAATTTTGCCTTATAGGTCATACAGTACAATTTTGATTTTAATTAAATGTAAAGTAATAAGGATATATTTATTTATATATTGTATCAATTTATAAGTGTTCTAACAATAAAGTTTTAAGAGGCATGTGTGTAGCCGGTGAAATTATAATCATTTCCTTACAAACGTAAGACCCTGTAAATACGATAGTTACTATGAGATATTTAACTCTAAAAAGCAAAAGTTTAGATTTATCGCATACGTTGCGATATAATATTTTACGCATCGATAGAATAGCCAACGTAATTGGTTTCAAGAATATTTTATCAAGATAATAATATTTTCTTACATACATATTATACCTACAATGTAGCTCTTCATATACAATATCAAGAGCACAGTGGTACAATATATTACAAAAATATAGGTAAAAAAACGTCAAAAACCACAAAAATTAATAAAAAAATAAATAAAATAAGTTACCTAAGATTAAATCCTTATGTACATTTCGATGACAAAGTCATCATCTTCCTATTACAAAAGTACAATCTAGAATAGAACCTCTGAAGATGATGACTTTGTCATCGAAATGTACATAAGGATTTAATCTTAGGTAACTTATTTTAGTTAGTTTTTTATTAATTTTTTTGGTTTTGGGGTTTTTTCACCTATATTTTTGTAATAGTAGCTCTTTATATTTTAAACAAAACTTTAATGACCTAACTATATACCCATAGCCTACCAAGTGACGTCACCAAGTAATATAGGCTACGTTGTCCCTGCGATACCAATGAGATATTATGCTTTTATAGATATATAACGTAAAATTAAATAAAATATACTCGTTACTAGATTTATAAATGTGTAATAAAATAATTTGTCGAACAAATATTTTCTATAAGAGAAATCAATTTTAAAATAAACTTCAATGATTTTAAAAATTAAAATTCTGTTTTCAAACATTCAATAAATGATCAATGCATATTCTAATATGATAATGTTTTATTAAAAGTATTATTTACAAAATTTAATTATTTAAACTATAATAGTAAGAGCTAAACTATTTTAATTACATGATCCACTTTAAAAAAAATTAATATAGCACATTCAAAGGTTTTGAATAGTAAAAAATAGTGATAAATTTCAATAAATGTAAGAGTAATATCCAGTTGGTACGAGATATAATCGTTGTACGTTACGTTTCAATAAAATATAAAACCAACAGTTTTTTTCAATCTGAAAACTATTTGAAAATAAATGATTATTATAATCACTATTAATCTAATTTATATTAATCACTATAATTTATAATAATGAGAGATATAATTTTTAAATTATTAGTTAATTGAAAATAGATATATAAGAAATGAAAAATATAATTTTTAAATATTATTAGTTATTTGAAAATAATTTACTATGACTATAATTATGTAATTATAACTATAATATAATAATATCTAAAATTTATAAACTTTATTAATAAGAGATATAATTTTAAAAAGTTATTAGTTATTTGAAAATAGTTTACTATAACCGATGAGTTTTGGTACTAAAATAATAGATCGTACATTCTACAACAATGTTTCTTCTATAGTTCTAATACGAATCTTTAAACGTTTTTTATATTATGTAAGCGACAATTTCCTAGCGAACCAGTATAGCGTATATCTGCCTTTTCATCCTTTCTATCTACCCTTCCATGTACAAGGTTTGCGAACCTTTTAGACTTCCTTTGGAATAAACCACCTAACTAGAACGTCAATACATCTTTCTAATGCAAGAGTTATGAGATTTTAACAAGTGAACTCGTACTTACGTTCAACAGACCCTGTCCTACACAACATACACTTATGGAACTACCAACGGACAAGTACACCTCAGACGAAGACTTTAACGCCGCACCTGAACCGCCTTGACATTATTTTTGTATGGAAAACCATTGAATCGATAGTAGTGAGAACGACGCTGACAAAAAGTGTACTTTCTCTCGAGTATGGCATAATGACGCCTTCGTATCCACATGTATTGCATAGAACCTATGGAATTCCGTTGTATCAGATTTGCGTGTCTACATGGTTTTATAGTTATGGGAAATATGGACAAAATAAACACTTTCAGACGACGAAAGACCGGTTCTAATGACCGACATTTGCTTTACAACAATGGCACCTGTTACAGAGGCGGATGAAAGATTGCGCTCTTTCTACCAACGGTATCAGAATTCTGACGTGAAATAATACTTTTCAATTAAAAATAAACGAACGTTACAAAATCTGTTAGAATCCAATTACCCTATATTATTAATTAATGCTGACAAACGCTAACATATATTTCATATTTATTTAGGCACTCGAAATAAATAAATGAGAAAACGGTTGATCATCGATAAGAGATTTTAATAATGGAACATTTCGGGAACTAGTTCGTTGCCCTTATTAGCCTGAATAAATATTATATTAATTTTAATTACATATACAAACTACGAGTACTAGAACACTCATTGCAATTATTTAAAACTCAACTATTTAAATATTCACTTTTACATTAGTTTATGACTATCCGAACTTTAAAGTTTGAAAATTTGTAAAATCTCACTGAGACAGCACGTTTTCGACCGCTCCGTGGCGATCTTCATCAGTGTCTTAATAGTTTAGCGTGTTATTGCATTAAATTGGATTGAGTCTTATAAAGTTTTAAATTATTCCAATGAGTGTGCTATGTAAAAGCATTGTATTATTGTTTTCAGGCTTGATAAGGGCAATGAACTATTTCCGAACAGTTTCTTTATTTATTTAACATCATTAATACGTTTTATACATAGTTAGCTGAAGAAGCACTTCTTTTTATCTAAGTAAAAAAGTATCTAAGTAGGTAAACTAACATATTTTATATCAATGTGTACACATAAGTATAAAATAGTAGATCAAATTGAATGTACAGACATACAGCAATAAATTAACAATATGTAAGTATTTGGTATTAAGGATATATATATATATATATATATATATATATATATATATATATATATATATATATATATATATATATATAAAGAACATAAGTCAAAATACAAATACAAGAATTATAATTGAATTTACAATTCTTGTATTTGTATTTTAACTTATGTTCTTTATTACTACACAAGAATACATATTACGATATATATATATATATATATATATATATATATATATATATATATATATATATATATATATATATTGTTTATGTTTTCAATCGTTAATCAAATTCGTTTTATTCACCCACTCTAGTTCAAATACTTTTTTTTAAACTTGTAGTGGCTGACACTTGATGTTAATAAAGTTGTTCAAATATGATATAATTAATTAAATTTATTAATAAATTTTAATAATTAATTTCCCTTTTTATTTTTCCACTTAATATTGTTATTATGTATATACATATTTATAATAATTGTAGCTTTTTCATAAAAAGTAAGTAGAGTAAACAGTTTTTTTGTTGACCTAAGTAGGAACTGATTTTTAAAAAAAATTATATTATTTGTTCTCGAAATAATAAACATTGTAGATTGTGTTTTTATAA
Organism: Prosapia bicincta; assembly: GCA_036971475.1. Lineage (NCBI taxonomy): Eukaryota > Metazoa > Arthropoda > Insecta > Hemiptera > Cercopidae > Prosapia > Prosapia bicincta. The sequence goes on along the minus strand of JBAIZL010000006.1, from coordinate 96,995,695 downwards.
AATAAATGAAAAATTTTTAGTTACATTTCAATTAAATAAAACGTTTAGATAAACGTAGAAGGAATTAATTCCTTGTAGACGTCATAAACCTACTTAATGCATTTAATATTTTTTTAAAGAACTTTTTTTTAGTAATTTTACAATTTTTCCTGCTTTTGAATTACTTGCAAGCACTCATGTGACATTGAGAGAGAGAGAGAGAGAGAGAGAGAGAGAGAGAGAGAGAGAGAGAGAGAGAGAAAGACTATGATAGGCTTTACGTTGATATAGCTATTTAACCATTGCAAGCAATCAAGTTTAAGGATGTAAAAATGTGACAGCCGTAACTAGGCATAATCGGCATGGCATTTTATCAAACCGAACAGTAATTGCTTGCAACTATCGATTGCGATATCAAACATGGAATACGATACCAATAATTGAGCTGTACACGCAGACAAGTTCGACACATTGCTTTTACAAAATAAATAAAATTCCCCATGTTGTAGAGTGGCTGTTAATGTAGGCTACTTTTGTTACTTAACTACATTTTTATTCGTAATTACAAACGCTCTAAAGTTCTGAGAATATACAACCCTACGTGTTTGTAATTTGTAGCAATTACAAGCAGAGGATGATCATCTGTTAGCTTCTGTCTTCTCCTCTGTTAATTAAATCCTGCTCAACATAGAGTCCATATGTAAAAACAATTAATTTAAACAAAAAATGTTTAAAAAAATTATTATTTAAGCAAAAAGACAATTTTTATTTTAGTTACTTTTTATTAGATTATTACAATTATTGTAAATAAAGTAACATAACCAATGCGTTAAAACAGCTGTTCTGTAACATAACCCATAACATAAAATCAACTGTATCATGAAATCGTATGTTATCACTCATTTTAAGCCAAATGGGACGATATAACTATATTGCATAACTTGCCCTTTTTGTGAATAATTGTTTTCTATAACAAAACTAAAAATAATTAAATAAATTTAATTAATGAATGATTATTATTTTGAAAAAAAACAGTACGTATTAACATCGTATTATTCACTGCAGGTTTATAAAAATGTATTTGAACTTGTGTGGATAAATAAAAAGTTTTTTTTAAACGATTGAATATTTGAGCAAGATATTTAAATACATATACGGAGAGTGTGAACTAATAGCAGGTAGTGAATAACATTAGGTTAATTAAATTAGTTAGATTGAGTTAGAATAAATTAGTTAGCAAATTTAACATGTTTAACATAAAACGACCGTACCACTATATTTAAAGGACGAATACCAAAACCTACAATCTGGATTTTATCAATAACTAATGCTGACCATCCAGAGACTTTAATGGCTTCTTCTCTCCTGCCTGACTGGTTGAGGAAAGCCCTAGTGTGCCATATTTTTACCAAAAATGTGTTAAGACGACATTGAAAAACAATTTCTTCTTAGATCTTTGACTTCTATATTAAAATAAAAATCATGTTTTAAAGAAAATCAAAGTATGAGCCTCTGGCGGCAGGGTCATCGCAAGAGAGTAAGAATTGCGTTGCAGGACACCATAGTGCCTGGAATCAAGAGTATGGAAGATACAGAGTCAAACAATAATTGGAATTATAGGAAAATTCGTTTTAAAGAAAGTTCGATATTGAATCAGGCTTCCAAATTTCAGTCCAATTTTTTTAATGTTTTTTATTAATTTAAAGTAAAGATTAGAACGTTTTATGTTAACTATCGAGTTCTTGGACAGAAGACAATTGTAACACTGTAAGAACGCGAAAAGAAGACGTATTCTCTTAGTCTCCCGAGAAAATCGGGAATATGCCCAAGGAATTGTTTTTCCCTTCTATTATATATATATATATATATATATATATATATATATATATATATATATATATATACATTATATATATACATATATATATGTATATATAATGCTTCACAGATGTATTCCTTCACAGATGGAAAAAAATTATGAATAGTTATTATCTGGAGTACATCTGTTCACCCTGTAGTGCATAAGATCGCAGTTCCGACGTTTCGCTAGAATCTCATCTAACATTGACGAGGTGAACCCAACAATAGTTTGAAAGCGAGTCTTCTGTTGGATTCACCACATCAATGCTAGATGAGATTCTAGCGAAACGTTGGAACTATCATTTTATGCACTGCAAAATGAATGGATGTAGTCCAGAATGCATAATAACTATCCATCATATATATATATATATATATATATATATATATATATATATATATATATATATATATGACTATATATATATATATATATATATATAATACGTTTTCTTGTTTAATAATTTAAAACAACATAGGTTATTCAAATACAAGAATATTTATTAATTTATATTCATTAATATAAATTAATAAATATTTTTGTATTTGAATAACCTATGTTGTTTTAATATATATATATATATATATATATATATATATATATTCTTGATATTTTATGTTATCCATTGTTTTTCCGTTGCATATACATATACATACATATATATATATATATATATATATATATATATATATATATATATATATATATATGTGTGTGTGTGTGTGTGTGTGTGTGTGTGTGTGTGTGTGTGTGTATGTGTGTGTGTGTGTGTGTATATATATGTATGTATTGTAATCCTTGGATGAATGTCTTATTCTTGTTTTATATATACACAATTCAATAGCACTTTCATAAACAAAAATATTTTATTTTAGTTATCTTCATACATTGAAGCTATTCGCTGATTAGCAGTTTCATAGTTCTATGACTACATCTGGACTCTACAGCGAAAAGCTTCAATGCATGAAGAAAACTAAAATTAAAATTTCTTCTTTATAAAAATGTTATTTAATTGTGTATATATATATATATGTATATATATATATATATATATATATATATATATATATATATATATATATATATATATTAATATATCTTACTCAAAATTTTCATTCGTTAATAAAATAGGCTTTATTCATCCTATCAAAAATTTAAAAAGTAATTAAATATCTACCGTTGCATATGTTAAACGGTGCGAGGGGTAAAATATCTATAAAATCTCAGGTAAATCAATTTATAGCACTAAAATAATGCTCAATTAATTTAGTCAATTGCTTGACAGTAATCTAAAAACACATAACATTAACTGGTTGCATAGATTAATTGTAAATTGGTTTGAATGAATATTGTTTTATTGTAAATACACTACAACTTACTAAAGTTGTTATGTTCTTCAACATATTAACTGAGGTCAGGTTTTGGACTACATTTTCAAGTTTGAAGAAATATTTCCAAGCAGGGAATGATTCCAAGTTTACGAGAATAGTTTTAGAATATATGGAACAAGTAGATTCCATCTGTAAGACTACAGAACTGTTTTACAGATCCTTAATTATTGTAAAAGTTTAATTCTATTTATCGTAACAGAGATAAACAGTACTATTTATAATGTTTTTGGGGGTCGGATGTGATCCAACACCGCCAGTGAAAGATCCTACAGACCCTCCAGTTTAAAGGCTGCCAGTAATTTGTTTTACTCCATTAACGTATATATATCAAGCTATAAGTAGCTATATTAATAAAATTTTATGTAACAATTTATTTTCAAGTCAATTCGTACTGAGGTAAAAAAATTGTTATATATACTTTTTATTTTATAATTACAACTAATATAAATATGACTATGTATTCCCCCTGTATATGTATTCCAATACTTGTGACAAAATCACAATATCAAGTGGCAAAATAAAAAGTTAATTTTTCATTTTCCTCTTTATACAGTATATGTTGTTGGACTACTGTTTTTGTTTGCTACTATTTATTCGCTTTTATTTAAATGGTGGTTTATAATTTCTCATTCTACCATATTTTGTAACGAACCGTTCTTTTATAATTTCATACACAACTTTAAGTAATAGATTTCTAGATATGAGAAAGTTGGCTCAGTGCCAAAGTAATGTATTTCAAACATGTAACCATTCTCTTTAAACTCGACTAATACATCAACTTTTTCAAATTTAAGTAATGTATAAATTTTTGAAACACTCTATTAACATCAATTCACCCATTATAGATAAAAAATGTATTTGAACTTTATAAGAAGAATAAAAAGGTATTTTATTAATGATTTAGGTAAGCTAATAGAAGGAATTGAATAAAATAATAATTAGTTGTGAAACCTTATCGTTGCACAAATATACCATTGTAAGAATGCTGTTTCTTTAGATAGATGGTATTTGAATAATTTAATTGTAATTTTCATTACCAACTTTGCACAGCCCTGTACAACATTGTAAAAGTAGAATATGAATCAAATAGTTACAGTAAACTATGTCTTATTAGATACTTAGTGTTTGTTCTACCAAGGTCAACAGCTGGGACCTAAGTTGATATTCCAGGAAATTGTTTAGATTAATTACTTGAAATTGTTTATAGCTCTTGATTATACAATCACACACTAACACACACACACACACACACACACACACACACACACACACACACACAGACACACAGACACACAGACACACACACACACACACACACACACACACACACACACACACACACACACACACACACACACACACACACACACACACATACATACACACACACACACACACACACACACACACACACACACACACACACACAACATGAGTAATTTAGTAAAATGCTTTCTAGAAAATGTGTTCCTATGAAATAGAAAACAATAGGCTAGTTTTACAAATAATACCTTTATTGTTAAACGTTAAAGTTTATCAAAAATGTAAATCAATTTTTTATATTAATTACATAAATTTATGTATGTAAAACATACATACATAACTCATAATTTTATGTGTACATACAAGAGTCTATGGATGAAAATGTAATGCTATAAAGATGTAAAGATGTACTAATATAAAATTTATACGTATTTTAGGTTTTGAAATAATAATTTAATGTTACTTTAAAATTTACACATTTAAATTATGTCATGCATTAGTTACGTGGTAATACGTATGAAAATATGTGAAGTTGTGTTTACGGAGATACGATGGCTAAATTCCATAAAATCAATTCTATTTTTAGTCCGATTAAAATTTTTAAGTAAATTCCTATTTAGTTTAACAAAGAAATATTTACTTTTAGTTACTTTACATTAAATAATTACAATGAATACAAATATGTACATACACATGACAGGATCACAATACTAAGCGGGAAACTATAAAACGAAATTAATAAATTATTAAATATTTGAAAAAAGCTTATTAATATGTAGTATCACCCAGTACAAAAAAGTTTTAGAAGAATGTATTTAAACTTGAGCGGATGTATAAAAAGTAGGCCCTATTTTATACACGATTGACAAATTGAACAAGATATATAAACATATATAGGGAGAGTGTGATCTAATAGTAGGAGTTAAAAAACCAACATTAACGATTAAAAAAATTTCAATAAAAATATTGAAAAGAACCCCAATACCACAAAAATAATCAAAAATAACAAATAAAACAAGTTACTTAAGATTAAACCCTTATGTACATTTCTACAGTCTATGAGTTCATCATTCTAGTTTGTAACTTCTTGTGTGCTAGATTGTAGTTTGTAATAAGACCCTCTGATGATGATTAATCTTAAGTAACTAGTTTTATTTTTTATTTTTTATTATTTTTGTGGGATTGGGGTTCTTTCCAATGTTTTCATTGTGATATATTGAACCACTGTGCTCTTGATATTGTGTATTAAAAATATGTATTATATTACATATTATTATAATATATTACTTGATAATGTACGATAAATAATATCCATAAAGATAATTGAATATGTTGTATCAACTTTCTAAGGTTCCAACATATTTTTTTAAAAATATAAATTATGTTTTATGTAAAGTAACATTTCCACATCGATGAACAATGGAACAGATGATAATGACTCACCCTGTCATTACTGTCCTAGAATGTTTTATAGCTTGTGAAAGAGATTCACAATAACACAAGGGCTTCATGTACAGTAATATTTCTCTCTATGCTAAAGTCTTCCTTCCTACTAAACGCGCTAAAACCAGACATAGTAAAGGAATAATCGCTGTAATAATTGCTGTATTACATTTTAAAATGTTGCTAAAAATCATGCTGAACTAATACTTTGTCGACTGCAACATGTTTTGACAAACAAAATTAATTAGTGTCTCTCCTTCAATTGCAAACGAAAACTACGGAGAAGCGGGTTGATCCACCCTTGACCCAGCGCTCTTGTTACGTCATTCACTTGCCAAGTAACAGCTGAGCTTGCCACTCGAGACGAAGCTTTGCTCCGAATATACTTAACATAGCATTAAGGGGGTTCGGGCCTGTTTTGAAATCCAACTCTTGCTACAACATTACTTGGTTAGTGTATTTTGAAGTAAAAACCTAAGACAGTGTAAGTTGAATGCACTCCATAGAATTTTGTCTGTCCATGTAGTTTATCGAGGAATCTAATCGGTATAATTAAATATAATTGCATGCAAATATGTCAAAAAGTGTATAAAACGAAGATCATTGTTTATCAGAACAGTTCTATATTATATTAAAAACGCAGTGCTCTACACACACACACACACACACACACACACACACACACACACACACACACACACACACACACACACACACACACACACACACACACACACACACACACACACACACACACACACACACACACACACACACACACACACACACACACACACACACACACTCACACACACACACACACACACACACACACACATACAAACACACACACACATACATACAAACACACACACACACACATACATACATACAAACACACACACACACACACATACATACAAACACACACTAACACACACACACACACACACACACACACACACACACAAACATACAAACACACACACACACAGACACACAGACACACACACACACACACACACACACACACACACACACACACACACACACACACACACACACACACACACACACACACACACACACACACACACACACACATACATACACACACACACACACACACACACACACACACACACACACACACACACACACACACACACAACATGAGTAATTTAGTAAAATGCTTTCTAGAAAATGTGTTCCTATGAAATAGAAAACAATAGGCTAGTTTTACAAATAATACCTTTATTGTTAAACGTTAAAGTTTATCAAAAATGTAAATCAATTTTTTATATTAATTACATAAATTTATGTATGTAAAACATACATACATAACTCATAATTTTATGTGTACATACAAGAGTCTATGGATGAAAATGTAATGCTATAAAGATGTAAAGATGTACTAATATAAAATTTATACGTATTTTAGGTTTTGAAATAATAATTTAATGTTACTTTAAAATTTACACATTTAAATTATGTCATGCATTAGTTACGTGGTAATACGTATGAAAATATGTGAAGTTGTGTTTACGGAGATACGATGGCTAAATTCCATAAAATCAATTTTATTTTTAGTCCGATTAAAATTTTTAAGTAAATTCCTATTTAGTTTAACAAAGAAATATTTACTTTTAGTTACTTTACATTAAATAATTACAATGAATACAAATATGTACATACACATGACAGGATCACAATACTAAGCGGGAAACTATAAAACGAAATTAATAAATTATTAAATATTTGAAAAAAACTTATTAATATGTAGTATCACCCAGTACAAAAAAGTTTTAGAAGAATGTATTTAAACTTGAGCGGATGTATAAAAAGTAGGCCCTATTTTATACACGATTGACAAATTGAACAAGATATATAAACATATATAGGGAGAGTGTGATCTAATAGTAGGAGTTAAAAAACCAACATTAACGATTAAAAAAATTAACAATAGGATCTTAAAGTATGAAATAAAAACCAAAGATACAGCCTGTGTTGAGTGTTTAACTATTTTAAGAAGTAAATTATAAAATTAAAGGGCTTTTATTGTAGAGTATTGCATTATTGTAATGTAGGGCATTATTGCAGTACTTGAGGTTTGCTTTTAGAAGAAAAATACATGGCACAATTTGGCTCTTCAACTTCAATCAATTTAACCGGTGCTGAAATGTTGGATTTAAGCACGAGCCAGACTGGATTGGCAAGTGAAGTTGAAATGCTAAATTTAGCCAATCAATGGTTTTAATGCGATCCGCAAAAAATACTTTATTGCGTTCTTTGTATACAAAAAATAGGTTTTTGTTTGTTTGGTAAAATGTTTTACTCTATAAACATTTGTCTTTCAAAGTTTTCAATTTACAAACTATCTCAATAACATATTTATCCTTTACCACCATTTTCTTTTCAATGCGTTTCTGTAGCCAGGTAATTTGTTAAATATTAATGGCTTTTATCGTATTACTGCTTGTAATAAAAATGATTACTAAATTCATCGTAAAAATTTAAATAAATGTAGTTAATAAACAAGTAATA
>JBAIZL010000006.1:96969714-96979714 GCA_036971475.1 Prosapia bicincta | reverse complement strand
TAAATAATTACAATTAATATAAGTTAACTTAACTTAACTTATGAGTTAAAACAGCTGTTCTACCACGTAACCTATAATATAATATCAGCAGTTTTATGAAATCGTATGCAATCACTTACTCGAACTCAAATGGAAAAAATAACTAAATTGCATACCTTGCCTCTTTCGTGAAGACTAAATTTAATTCATTATCAATTTAATTATTGAGTTCATATTTATAGAAGCTTTATTAATATAAAGTGTCTTCCACTACAAGTTAAAAAAAAAATGTATTTGAATTTGAGTAATAAATAAAAAGTATTTTATTAACGATGGTAAATTCGGAAAAGATATATATATATATATATATATATATATATATATATATATATATATATATATAAATATGATGAATAGTTATTATCTGAAGTACATCCATTCATTCTGCACTGCATAAATTGAAGTCTCCCTCTTCAATTGTTGTTGGGTTCACCCCGTCAATGCTAGATGAGATTCTAGTGAAACGTCGGAACTGCGAATTTATGGACTGCAGAATGAACGGATGTACTCCAGATAATAACTATTTATCATATTTTTCCATCCGTGAAGGAATACGTATCAGCATATAACAGATATTATGTTATAATGAAGACATAACTGTTTTCGTAATGATAACCTTTGAGGTTTCCGACATACCAACGTTTTCGATTTCAACGTGTAGAGCAGATATAAATACTGTCGCGGTTTAGGTATATTCTTGAAAAGTATTTTCAGAAAAGGTTTTGGTGTTCATGCTTATTTGAGCACACGAGATAATCATTGAACATATGATAAACCGGTTGAATATTGGGTCACGTTTATTTAATAAATGCAACGTTTTTGTGCCCGATTAATGGCCTGTAGTGGTAAGAAGCACAAAGAGCTTACTTTTAATGTTGAAGTGAGTAATGTAAGGTGACAAACCAAACACCACATTTCAATGTGAGGAGGCAAAACACCACATTTCAATGTGGGGAGGCAAAACACAACATTTCAATGTGAGGAGGCAAAACACCACATTTCAATGTGGGGAGGCAAAACACAACATTTCAATGTGAGGAGGCAAAACACAACATTTCAATGTGAGGTACTATCAGATATATCTTAACATATAGAATATGTTTAGTCTTATTACGTTGTTTTAAATTAACTGGTTGTACTAACGCTGACTCATTCTGTCGTAGGATAGTTTCTGGTTTACATTTAAATACAATCCTGAAGAAAAGGAATAATTATTTTATATTTATTTTACGTAATTTCAAAGTAGTTACAAGTATAAAATTGCAGAATATTACGTCATTATTAATTATTAATTGCGCTTGTCAATACGCGTGTTAGGCTTATAGACTGACTCGTAACAATGATTGTTATATAACTTTATTCTAAATATTCTATGACTTTTTTTCCACTCTGCGAAATACCCTATATTTTCTATTTTGTACTGCAATATATATATATATATATATATATATATATATATATATATATATATATATTGATTTTTGGAATGTCTTATTTCATTATGAGCATAGGAATTGTGCCGTCCTCTATTCGATGTGGCTGGCCCTTGGTTGATATTAAGGGGTAATATTCTAATCCATTTATTTTATATTGTATATTGTTATATATGGTTCCTATTTGGGATAAAATATCCACACGTATTATTTTCGAATAAATTACCCTCAGGAGATATTTTTTAAATAAAATACCCTCACATGATGTTTTGGAATAAAATATCCTCAGGTGATATTATGTAATGAAATATTCTAACCTATTACTTTGGAGTAAAATACTCTCATGTTATATATTGTAGTATAAGTATTATTTTATTTAAACTAAAAGTTTAAAATATGTATTTGAACTCGTATGATTAAATAAAAATTATTACAACAAGATATATATATATATATATATATATATATATATATATATATATATATATATATAGGTTAGGTTTATTGTCTTTTTAGAAACAAGACATTCTTAATTAATTGAAATTCATATTGTATATGGTTTGTTACAGTTTGATCAAGTGGTGGTTGTTATATTGTAGAAAGTCTCATTGTATTTTATTCATTGCTTTAGTTAGTGAGTACTCGAGCATTCACTACGCTAGGACTGCCCACGCTGTAAGCCATGTCAATATATACAGGCCATATAAAGGTTTAAAACATCTTCTAATCTCTTATACAAAGTAAACTACCACGCCGATTATTCATTACTTTAGTTAGTGAGTACTCGAGCATTCACTACGCTAGGACTGCCCACGCTGTAAGCCATGTCAATATATACAGGCCATATAAAGGTTTAAAACATCTTCTAATCTCTTATACAAAGTAAACTACCACGCCGATTATTCATTACTTTAGTTAGTGAGTACTCGAGCATTCACTACGCTAGGACTGCCCACGCTGTAAGCCATGTCAATATATACAGGCCATATAAAGGTTTAAAACATCTACTAATCTCTTATACAAAGTAAACTACCACGCCGATTATTCATTACTTTAGTTAGTGAGTACTCGAGCATTCACTACGCTAGGACTGCCCACGCTGTAAGCCATGTCAATATATACAGGCCATATAAAGGTTTAAAACATCTTCTAATCTCTTATACAAAGTAAACTACCACGCCGATTATTCATTGCTTTAGTTAGTGAGTACTCGAGCATTCACTACGCTAGGACTGCCCACGCTGTAAGCCATGTCAATATATACAGGCCATATAAAGGTTTAAAACATCTTCTAATCTCTTATACAAAGTAAACTACCACGCCGATTATTCATTACTTTAGTTAGTGAGTACTCGAGCATTCACTACGCTAGGACTGCCCACGCTGTAAGCCATGTCAATATATACAGGCCATATAAAGGTTTAAAACATCTTTTAATCTCTTATACAAAGTAAACTACCACGCCGATTATTCATTACTTTAGTTAGTGAGTACTCGAGCATTCACTACGCTAGCTCTGTAAGCCATGTCAATATATACAGGCCATATAAAGGTTTAAAACATCTTCTAATCTCTTATACAAAGTAAACTACCACGCCGATTATTCATTACTTTAGTTAGTGAGTACTCGAGCATTCACTACGCTAGGACTGCCCACGCTGTAAGCCATGTCAATATATACAGGCCATATAAAGGTTTAAAACATCTTCTAATCTCTTATACAAAGTAAACTACCAAGCGATTATTCATTACTTTAGTTAGTGAGTACTCGAGCATTCACTACGCTAGGACTGATTACGCTGTAAGCCATGTCAGCATATACAGGCCATATAAAGGTCTAAAACATCTTCTAATCTCTTATACAAAGTAAACTACCACGCCGATTATTCATTACTTTAGTTAGTGAGTACTCGAGCATTCACTACGCTAGGACTGCCCACGCTGTAAGCCATGTCAATATATACAGGCCATATAAAGGTTTAAAACATCTTCTAATCTCTTATACAAAGTAAACTACCACGCCGATTATTCATTACTTTAGTTAGTGAGTACTCGAGCATTCACTACGCTAGGAATGCCCACGCTGTAAGCCATGTAAATATATACAGGCCATATAAAGGTTTAAAACATCTTCTAATCTCTTATACAAAGTAAACTACCACGCCGATTATTCATTACTTTAGTTAGTGAGTACTCGAGCATTCACTACGCTAGGACTGGCCACGCTGTAAGCCATGTCAATATATACAGGCCATATAAAGGTTTAAAACATCTACTAATCTCTTATACAAAGTAAACTACCACGCCGATTATTCATTACTTTAGTTAGTGAGTACTCGAGCATTCACTACGCTAGGACTGGCCACGCTGTAAGCCATGTCAATATATACGGGCCATATAAAGGTTTAAAACATCTTCTAATCTCTTATACAAAGTAAACTACCACGCCGATTATTCATTACTTTAGTTAGTGAGTACTCGAGCATTCACTACGCTAGGACTGCCCACGCTGTAAGCCATGTCAATATATACAGGCCATATAAAGGTTTAAAACATCTTCTAATCTCTTATACAAAGTAAACTACCTCGCCGATTATTCATTACTTTAGTTAGTGAGTACTCGAGCATTCACTACGCTAGGACTGCCCACGCTGTAAGCCATGTCAATATATACAGGCCATATAAAGGTTTAAAACATCTTCTAATCTCTTATACAAAGTAAACTACCACGCCGATTATTCATTACTTTAGTTAGTGAGTACTCGAGCATTCACTACGCTAGGACTGCCACGCTGTAAGCCATGTCAATATATACAGGCCATATAAAGGTTTAAAACATCTTCTAATCTCTTATACAAAGTAAACTACCACGCCGATTATTCATTACTTTAGTTAGTGAGTACTCGAGCATTCACTACGCTAGGACTGCCCACGCTGTAAGCCATGTCAATATATACAGGCCATATAAAGGTTTAAAACATCTTCTAATCTCTTATACAAAGTAAACTACCACGCCGATTATTCATTACTTTAGTTAGTGAGTACTCGAGCATTCACTACGCTAGGACTGCCCACGCTGTAAGCCATGTCAATATATACAGGCCATATAAAGGTTTAAAACATCTTCTAATCTCTTATACAAAGTAAACTACCACGCCGATTATTCATTACTTTAGTTAGTGAGTACTCGAGCATTCACTACGCTAGGACTGCCCACGCTGTAAGCCATGTAAATATATACAGGCCATACAAAGGTTTAAAACATCTTCTAATCTCTTATACAAAGTAAACTACCACGCCGATTATTCATTACTTTAGTTAGTGAGTACTCGAGCATTCACTACGCTAGGACTGCCCACGCTGTAAGCCATGTCAATATATACAGGCCATATAAAGGTTTAAAACATCTTCTAATCTCTTATACAAAGTAAACTACCACGCCGATTATTCATTACTTTAGTTAGTGAGTACTCGAGCATTCACTACGCTAGGACTGGCCACGCTGTAAGCCATGTCAATATATACAGGCCATATAAAGGTTTAAAACATCTTCTAATCTCTTATACAAAGTAAACTACCACGCCGATTATTCATTACTTTAGTTAGTGAGTACTCGAGCATTCACTACGCTAGGACTGGCCACGCTGTAAGCCATGTCAATATATACAGGCCATATAAAGTTTTAAAACATCTTCTAATCTCTTATACAAAGTAAACTACCACGCCGATTATTCATTACTTTAGTTAGTGAGTACTCGAGCATTCACTACGCTAGGACTGGCCACGCTGTAAGCCATGTCAATATATACAGGCCATATAAAGGTTTAAAACATCTTCTAATCTCTTATACAAAGTAAACTACCACGCCGATTATTCATTACTTTAGTTAGTGAGTACTCGAGCATTCACTACGCTAGGACTGCCCACGCTGTAAGCCATGTCAATATATACAGGCCATATAAAGGTTTAAAACATCTTCTAATCTCTTATACAAAGTAAACTACCACGCCGATTATTCATTACTTTAGTTAGTGAGTACTCGAGCATTCACTACGCTAGGACTGCCCACGCTGTAAGCCATGTCAATATATACAGGCCATATAAAGGTTTAAAACATCTTCTAATCTCTTATACAAAGTAAACTACCACGCCGATTATTCATTACTTTAGTTAGTGAGTACTCGAGCATTCACTACGCTAGGACTGCCCACGCTGTAAGCCATGTCAATATATACAGGCCATACAAAGGTTTAAAACATCTTCTAATCTCTTATACAAAGTAAACTACCACGCCGATTATTCATTACTTTAGTTAGTGAGTACTCGAGCATTCACTACGCTAGGACTGCCCACGCTGTAAGCCATGTCAATATATACAGGCCATATAAAGGTTTAAAACATCTTCTAATCTCTTATACAAAGTAAACTACCACGCCGATTATTCATTACTTTAGTTAGTGAGTACTCGAGCATTCACTACGCTAGGACTGCCCACGCTGTAAGCCATGTCAATATATACAGGCCATATAAAGGTTTAAAACATCTTCTAATCTCTTATACAAAGTAAACTACCACGCCGATTATTCATTACTTTAGTTAGTGAGTACTCGAGCATTCACTACGCTAGGACTGGCCACGCTGTAAGCCATGTCAATATATACAGGCCATATAAAGGTTTAAAACATCTTCTAATCTCTTATACAAAGTAAACTACCACGCCGATTATTCATTACTTTAGTTAGTGAGTACTCGAGCATTCACTACGCTAGGACTGCCCACGCTGTAAGCCATGTCAATATATACAGGCCATACAAAGGTTTAAAACATCTTCTAATCTCTTATACAAAGTAAACTACCACGCCTATTATTCATTACTTTAGTTAGTGAGTACTCGAGCATTCACTACGCTAGGACTGCCCACGCTGTAAGCCATGTCAATATATACAGGCCATATAAAGGTTTAAAACATCTTCTAATCTCTTATACAAAGTAAACTACCACGCCGATTATTCATTACTTTAGTTAGTGAGTACTCGAGCATTCACTACACTAGGACTGCCCACGCTGTAAGCCATGTCAATATATACAGGCCATATAAAGGTTTAAAATATCTTCTAATCTCTTATACAAAGTAAACTACCACGCCGATTATTCATTACTTTAGTTAGTGAGTACTCGAGCATTCACTACGCTAGGACTGCCCACGCTGTAAGCCATGTCAATATATACAGGCCATATAAAGGTTTAAAACATCTACTAATCTCTTATACAAAGTAAACTACCACGCCGATTATTCATTACTTTAGTTAGTGAGTACTCGAGCATTCACTACGCTAGGACTGCCCACGCTGTAAGCCATGTCAATATATACAGGCCATATAAAGGTTTAAAACATCTTCTAATCTCTTATACAAAGTAAACTACCACGCCGATTATTCATTGCTTTAGTTAGTGAGTACTCGAGCATTCACTACGCTAGGACTGCCCACGCTGTAAGCCATGTCAATATATACAGGCCATATAAAGGTTTAAAACATCTTCTAATCTCTTATACAAAGTAAACTACCACGCCGATTATTCATTACTTTAGTTAGTGAGTACTCGAGCATTCACTACGCTAGGACTGCCCACGCTGTAAGCCATGTCAATATATACAGGCCATATAAAGGTTTGAAACATCTTTTAATCTCTTATACAAAGTAAACTACCACGCCGATTATTCATTACTTTAGTTAGTGAGTACTCGAGCATTCACTACGCTAGCTCTGTAAGCCATGTCAATATATACAGGCCATATAAAGGTTTAAAACATCTTCTAATCTCTTATACAAAGTAAACTACCACGCCGATTATTCATTACTTTAGTTAGTGAGTACTCGAGCATTCACTACGCTAGGACTGCCCACGCTGTAAGCCATGTCAATATATACAGGCCATATAAAGGTTTAAAACATCTTCTAATCTCTTATACAAAGTAAACTACCAAGCCGATTATTCATTACTTTAGTTAGTGAGTACTCGAGCATTCACTACGCTAGGACTGATTACGCTGTAAGCCATGTCAGCATATACAGGCCATATAAAGGTTTAAAACATCTTCTAATCTCTTATACAAAGTAAACTACCACGCCGATTATTCATTACTTTAGTTAGTGAGTACTCGAGCATTCACTACGCTAGGACTGCCCACGCTGTAAGCCATGTCAATATATACAGGCCATATAAAGGTTTAAAACATCTTCTAATCTCTTATACAAAGTAAACTACCACGCCGATTATTCATTACTTTAGTTAGTGAGTACTCGAGCATTCACTACGCTAGGACTGCCCACGCTGTAAGCCATGTCAATATATACAGGCCATATAAAGGTTTAAAACATCTTCTAATCTCTTATACAAAGTAAACTACCACGCCGATTATTCATTACTTTAGTTAGTGAGTACTCGAGCATTCACTACGCTAGGACTGGCCACGCTGTAAGCCATGTCAATATATACAGGCCATATAAAGGTTTAAAACATCTTCTAATCTCTTATACAAAGTAAACTACCACGCCGATTATTCATTACTTTAGTTAGTGAGTACTCGAGCATTCACTACGCTAGGACTGCCCACGCTGTAAGCCATGTCAATATATACAGGCCATATAAAGGTTTAAAACATCTTCTAATCTCTTATACAAAGTAAACTACCACGCCGATTATTCATTACTTTAGTTAGTGAGTACTCGAGCATTCACTACGCTAGGACTGCCCACGCTGTAAGCCATGTCAATATATACAGGCCATATAAAGGTTTAAAACATCTTCTAATCTCTTATACAAAGTAAACTACCACGCCGATTATTCATTACTTTAGTTAGTGAGTACTCGAGCATTCACTACGCTAGGACTGCCCACGCTGTAAGCCATGTCAATATATACAGGCCATATAAAGGTTTAAAACATCTTCTAATCTCTTATACAAAGTAAACTACCACGCCGATTATTCATTACTTTAGTTAGTGAGTACTCGAGCATTCACTACGCTAGGACTGCCCACGCTGTAAGCCATGTCAATATATACAGGCCATATAAAGGTTTAAAACATCTTCTAATCTCTTATACAAAGTAAACTACCACGCCGATTATTCATTACTTTAGTTAGTGAGTACTCGAGCATTCACTACGCTAGGACTGCCCACGCTGTAAGCCATGTCAATATATACAGGCCATATAAAGGTTTAAAACATCTTCTAATCTCTTATACAAAGTAAACTACCACGCCGATTATTCATTACTTTAGTTAGTGAGTACTCGAGCATTCACTACGCTAGGACTGCCCACGCTGTAAGCCATGTCAATATATACAGGCCATATAAAGGTTTAAAACATCTTCTAATCTCTTATACAAAGTAAACTACCACGCCGATTATTCATTACTTTAGTTAGTGAGTACTCGAGCATTCACTACGCTAGGACTGCCCACGCTGTAAGCCATGTCAATATATACAGGCCATATAAAGGTTTAAAACATCTTCTAATCTCTTATACAAAGTAAACTACCACGCCGATTATTCATTACTTTAGTTAGTGAGTACTCGAGCATTCACTACGCTAGGACTGCCCACGCTGTAAGCCATGTCAATATATACAGGCCATATAAAGGTTTAAAACATCTTCTAATCTCTTATACAAAGTAAACTACCACGCCGATTATTCATTACTTTAGTTAGTGAGTACTCGAGCATTCACTACGCTAGGACTGCCCACGCTGTAAGCCATGTCAATATATACAGGCCATATAAAGGTTTAAAACATCTTCTAATCTCTTATACAAAGTAAACTACCACGCCGATTATTCATTACTTTAGTTAGTGAGTACTCGAGCATTCACTACGCTAGGACTGCCCACGCTGTAAGCCATGTCAATATATACAGGCCATATAAAGGTTTAAAACATCTTCTAATCTCTTATACAAAGTAAACTACCACGCCGATTATTCATTACTTTAGTTAGTGAGTACTCGAGCATTCACTACGCTAGGACTGCCCACGCTGTAAGCCATGTCAATATATACAGGCCATATAAAGGTTTAAAACATCTTCTAATCTCTTATACAAAGTAAACTACCACGCCGATTATTCATTACTTTAGTTAGTGAGTACTCGAGCATTCACTACGCTAGGACTGCCCACGCTGTAAGCCATGTCAATATATACAGGCCATATAAAGGTTTAAAACATCTTCTAATCTCTTATACAAAGTAAACTACCACGCGATTATTCATTACTTTAGTTAGTGAGTACTCGAGCATTCACTACGCTAGGACTGCCCACGCTGTAAGCCATGTCAATATATACAGGCCATATAAAGGTTTAAAACATCTTCTAATCTCTTATACAAAGTAAACTACCACGCCGATTATTCATTACTTTAGTTAGTGAGTACTCGAGCATTCACTACGCTAGGACTGCCCACGCTGTAAGCCATGTCAATATATACAGGCCATATAAAGGTTTAAAACATCTTCTAATCTCTTATACAA
>JBAIZL010000006.1:96955764-96960764 GCA_036971475.1 Prosapia bicincta | reverse complement strand
TGTGAAACATGACTAACAATACAGATAAAGCTGTGACCGATAAAAGCTGGCTCTATTAGGTGCTAAACTTTTCCTACTTTATTACAGTTAAAACTTACATAAGACTTATTAACCAAATTTTAGGAAACATTGTTCAAATGGAAACAAAAGGCTTCTATATTTACTGAAACTTAGCTAAAAAAACTTACGGTGACGTAAGATTGTTTTAAAGTGTGTTTGCTTAGTAAAATTTAGGTTATCTTTAGGGATAAAATATTTGCATGTATCGAATAACGAAGAAGGGTGGACATAGGTTTCGTAAACATTAGATTCCGTAAGAGGAAGGGTGCCGTTGTTGACGGAAATCTATAGTGCCAAGACAATGTTACGTAATGGCAACTTGTATGTAACGACCCCGTAACGTCACCATTTATTGTTAAATAGCGTCACATTAGGTAATGTCTTAGTTTGACGCATATCCGGCTGGTTGCCGTTTTAGTTAAACACAAAAAAAACAAGTTCACATTAGGTTCTAGGGATGATTTTCCAGTGGTTAGTATTGATTCCTTCTATAAGTTCACTCTCTCCATATATATATATAATAAATTAAAAATATTTCAAAAAGAAGAATACTTTTAATGAATATATTTATTCAAAGCTTTTCGCCGATAAAATAGTATCAGCATCTTCAAACACTTTTATTAGATAATTATTTTCCTGAAGATGCTGGTACTATTTTATCGGCGAAAAGGTTTGAATAAATATATTCATTAAAAGTATTCTTGTTTTTGAAATATTTTTAATTTATTAACTATATTACAAGAAAACATATCACCATATTTAATATATATATATATATATATATATATATATATATATATATATATAGAACTAAGTCAAACACAAATACAAGAATTATAATTGAATTTAAAAATCAAAGCTTTTTGTTGGTTAACAGTACCAACATCATCAGGAATATTAAACCTGATGATTGATATTAACCTTATTGGTTTAATATTCCTGATGATGTTGGTACTGTTAGGCAACGAAAAGCTTTGAATTGTAAATTCAATTATAATTCTTGTATTTGTATTTTGACTTAGTTCTTTATTAATACATAAGAATACATATTGCGATATTTAAATATATATGTTTTTTTTTCAAATTGTAAATCCTTAAACAAATACTTTTTATTCATCCACTCAAATTCAAACACATCTCTTACGTCTTACTTACGGATGACACTTGATGTTAATACATTTTTGCTAAAATAATAATTAATTAAATAAACATAATTATAATTTTAGTTTTATAAAGGAGATAAACTTTTCACAAAAGGGGCATGGTATGCAATATAGTTATTTCGTCCCATTTGATTTAAAAAATGGTAGTATATGATTTCATAAAACAGCTGGTTTTATATTATAGGTTATCTGGTAGACCAGCTTAATGCACAGATTATGTTACTATATTTATATTAACTGTAAATATTATTTAATAAAAGCAATTAAAATAAGGGATTTTTGTTGATTCAAGTAGGATTTGAATTACTTGTATATTATTTGTTTTAATTATGAGGCATGAAAATTATCAGTTCTATACTGTGTTTAACCCAATCATAATGTCTTTTAAATATTAGTATGGATTCTTATACTAAAACCAAATACTAAATAAATTAATATTGTAAACCAGTAAACTAATACTATTAACAAAATTTCAAAAATACAATTCACGTTCATTTCAGCATATAGTTATAGTTTCAAAATACCCCCTGGCCCCCTTATAATTACATTTTGAAATATTTTTAGTACGCTATTATATTTAAAAGGTTTATTGCTTTGAACCTGTGTTCAATGCCATGCCCCAAGTAAGATACCGCTAACTTGTTTCTTCTAGCCATATACAATATCAAGAACACAGTGGTACAATATATTACACTAAAAGTATTGGCAGTACCTCAATACCATAAGCAATCATGAATAAATAATAATACAAGGTAACTAAGGTTACACCCTCATGTACATTTGGATGACCATGTCAGTCTATTTTGTAAACTATTGTATTCTAGATTGTAATATTGTGACCTTCTGATGATGATGACATGTACATCAGGCTTTAATGTGAAGTAACTTGTAATATAAGTGATTGATTATTTTTGTTATTTGGGGTGTTGTCGCTATATTTATTATTCTGGTCAATTTGGCGAAGTTAATAAAATCATTATTAGGTCTATATTTAAAACCAAATTCTAAATAAGTGTTCAGAGTACTTAACAAAATTTTGCCCGGAATAGTTTTATGTTGAAAATAACATATACATTTCTGGCTTATCTAGTTTAACATTAACAATGTATTCAATAGCTAGTATTCCTTTTCAATAGCAAGCAGTTTGTATTTGTGTGTTTCTGTGGAGCAATAGATTTTCAATACAGTCAGCGGCAAATTTGTTTCGCCTCTATGCATTTCAATCTATGGCCCATCGCTAGTGCGTATGAAAAATGGAAAGATGTAGAAAGATGTGAAGCAATAATAGTGTGGCAAAGGAGTAACTTTCTTCCAGCCCCACCTCCTTGCCAAACTACACTAGAATTGATTCTTCAGAATACTATCTTCAATCTAGCATGTGAAACCTATACCCCCATGAATCCATCCTCAGTCTTGTGACTCCGGTCCAGGTGACTAGCGTCAGTCCCGAGACGGGCTTGTTGCCACGACCCGTGGTACAGGATGCAAGATTCATGGATGTTGCTCTAACACCTCGACTGGTCACCGAAACCCCCTTGGAAAGAGATGAACTCTAACTTGTGACTCCTTGCAGTCTCGAGACGGGATTGTTGCCACGACCCGTGGTACAGGATGTAAGATTTATGGATCTTGCTCTAACACCTAGACTGGTCACCGAAACCCCCTTGGAAAGAGACGAACTCTAACTTGTGACTCCTTGCAGTCTCGAGACGGGATTGTTGCCACGACCCGTAGTACAAGATGTAAGATTCATGGATCTTGCTCTAACACCTGGGCTGGTCACCGAAATGCCCTTGGAACGATACGAACTCTAACTTGTTATTCCTTACAGTCTCGAGACGGGATTGTTGCCACGACCCATGGTACAGGATGTAAGATTCATGGATCCTGCTCTAATACCTGGGCTGGTCACCGAAACCCCCTTGGAAAGAGACGAACTCTAACTTGTGATTCCTTGCAGTCTCGAGACGTGATTGTTGCCACGACCCATGGTACAGGGGATGTAAAAGATTCATGGATCTTGCTCCAACACCTGGGCTGGTCATCGAAACGCCCTTGGAAAGAGACAAACTCTAACTTGTGATTCCTTGCAGTCTCGAGACGGGCTTGTTGCCACGACCCATGGTACAGGATGTAAGATTCATGGATCTTGCTCTAACACCTGGGCTGGTCACCGAAACGCCCTTGGAACGAGACGAACTCTAACTTGTGACTCCTTGCAGTCTCGAGACGGGCTTGTTGCCACGACCCATGGTACAGGATACAAGATTCATGGATCTTGCTCTAACACCTGGGCTGGTCACCGAAACGCCCTTGGAACGAGACGTACTCTAACTTGTGACTCCTTGCAGTCTCGAGACGGGCTTGTTGCCACGACCCGTGGTACAGGATGTAAGATTCATGGATCTTGCTCTAACACCTGGGCTGGTCATTGAAACGCCCTTGGAACGAGACGAACTCTAACTTGTGACTCCTTGCAGTCTCGAGACGGGCTTGTTGCCACGACCCGTGGTACAAGATGTAAGATTCATGGATCTTGCTCTAACACCAGGGCTGGTCACCGAAACGCCCTTGGAACGATACGAACTCTAACTTGTGACTCCTTACAGTCTCGAGACGGGATTGTTGCCACGACCCGTGGTACAGGATGTAAGATTCATGGATCTTGCTCTAACACTTGGGCTGGTCACCGAAATACCCTTGGAACGAGACGAACTCTAACTTGTGACTCCTTGCAGTCTCGAGACGGGATTGTTGCCACGACAAGTGGTACAGGATGTAAGATTCATGGATCTTGCTCTAACACCTGGGCTGGTCACCGAAACGCCTTTGGAACGAGACGAACTCTAACTTGTGACTCCTTGCAGTCTCGAGACGGGATTGTTGCTACGACAAGTGGTACAGGATGTAAGATTCATGGATCTTGCTCTAACACCTGGGCTGGTCACCGAAACGCCTTTGGAACGAGACGAACTCTAACTTGTGACTCCTTGCAGTCTCGAGACGGGCTTGTTGCCACGACCCGTAGTACAGGATGTAAGATTCATGGATCTTGCTCTAACACCTGGGCTGGTCACCGAAACACTCTTGGAAGGATACGAACTCCAACCAGGGACAACGGTTCGACCGCTTTTCTAGAACTTTTCGGGACCAGTATCACCTTCTGAACGCCCAGGTTTCTGTACCTCTATACGCCGTCTGATTAGGTCGGTCCGGTTGTACAATCGAATCTTTATATACTCCCGGGTGCCTTTAATTAAGGCCCGGAGCCCCCGACTGGTCCTAAGCGGGCATTAAAACAAAGAGTCGTTACAAATATGTTCTACGCTGATCAGCACGCACCGCTTTCAGAATGATTTCCTATTGGAACGTAGGAAGAAATTCTGCGACAAAATTGTATCTGCAATCACAACTGGTGACGTCACGTATTGTCGCAATCACCTAATACTAAATATCTATATTGTACATGCTGAGAACGTGCTGATAGCTGACTAGATCTCTGCGAAATTACAAGAAATGTATTTCCAAAAAGTACATCTCTAAGTTCTTCCTTATTTACTTCTGTTGAAACGACCCACTTCTATTATATTTATTCACAAGTATTTATTTACGAAAACTGTACTACATTTACTTGACTGGAGCATTTTATTTCCCAGATTAAAATCATAAAATATTGAAAAATTGTTTTACTTTTGCAAATTCAAATAAACAATTATATATATATATATATATATATATATATATATATATATATATATATATATATATATCACTTTC
>JBAIZL010000006.1:96930764-96953264 GCA_036971475.1 Prosapia bicincta | reverse complement strand
CATTATTATTAGATTCACAAAACCTTTTTTTTCGGAAATTTCAACCCTCTTAAAAATTGTGTAAAAAATAGAACAGTGGTATGCAATTAATTGAACTAGTGTCAAAGACCATATTCAAAAGTTGTTTTCCTTAGTTGGACCACTGTTTTCTTTAATTGGACCACTTCAAAATTATAGCCTAAATGTTACAAGAATTGAGGAACAGGAAACGAGGTGTAAAATATTTAAACAAAGCTATTGTTTATTACATCGTAATACATTCTTATAGAAATTAAAATTTAAACTATTTTTTTTAAGAAAATACAAATTTTTTTTATTAGGTGTTAATTTAAAACAATATAAAACCAAAACATTAATGGCATTCAGGTTGGCTATTAATTATTTGACAAAACTTTAAAACCTGAATTCATAAAAATTATAAATATATATATATATATATATATATATATATATATATATATATATCTTTGTACACGTAATAAATAAACATAAAAAACATGAAACCTAAAAATTAAAATCTAATTTATTATTTACAGTTGATGCATGAATACATTTTTTGTTTAGGAGAGATATTAGCACATTTTTCATGGTGCCAGTTTCTACAGCTTGTACACCGAACCATTGCCAATTGTTCTTCTGTTTCACAAAGGGAACAATACCAACTTTTATTTTCTCTAGTCAGCTGAAGCTTTCGCCGAGGTAGTATTGGATTCCTAGATCGACTAAGAGATTCTTGGTGCTTCTCGCCCTTACATTTTTCAATTTGCTCTTTGTGAGGGGTGCTAGTTAATACAATAGCTTTTGTACTAGTAGTTCTGCGTTTTCTTTTCCCATTTAAGTCATTTACTGCAGGAAGTGGGGATATTTCTGCTACTGACTTAAAGGCTTGATTTGTAGGTAAATCACGCTCCAATGTCTTTGATCCAACTTCATAAGGTAAATCAGACTGAGAGGAGGTGGAAGGCATTTCAAGTTGTAAACTCGCTGCACTGGACAGGAAAGACGGAGCGAATTCAGAATCATCCAACACTGAATTGTCTACCGGCCAAATGCCACATTTTTTGAAGCCATTTATGGCGATTGAAATAGTTGCAGCTCTTCCATAACTCTCGCCCACTAGCTGACTAATTTGAAACTGTGTAATTTTTTGACCGACATTTGTTCTCAACCATTTATCTGCAGCTTCATTGTAATATGTTTTCAGTGGCTTGAATAAACTAACATCCAGCGGCTGCATTTTATGAGTAACATGAGCTGGAAACGACATCATTATAATGCCATTATCCCTAGCATAATTGATGGCATCAATATTTTTTGTATGCGTTGAATGTCCGTCTAATAGTAAAAGTATTTTCTGTTCTATTGATGGTTTTGTAAAGGCAACAAAGTGTTTTAGCCACTGGACAAATATCTCACTGTTTGTCCAGCCAGTTTCTGAGCACGCGAATGCTGTTCCAGGAGGAGCACCATATTTCAGCTCGTTTTTTAATCTATTTCGTTTAAAAATCAGCACGGGAGGAATGAATGACCCTCCAGCACTCATGCAAAATATCCCAGTTGTTGTTATGCCTCTTTCTCCACTTGTTACTGCGCCAACTTGGTGCTTCCCTTTTTGCGCTAGCACTTTTCGAGGCTTGTGGACTGTAGAAAGACCTGTCTCATCCATATTGTACAATGTCATAGCATCTATGCCATTAGTGTCCACTACTGATTTCAGTTTAGTATAAAAGTCTTCCACTGCCTGTTTGTTGAACCCAGAAGCTCGTGCAATTGAAGTTGGCTCTGGAGTTCTTAAAGTTAACTCAGGATGTCGAGATATAAATTTATAATACCATTTATCCCCTGCACCTTTCTTTTCTTTGTCAAATCTGTTCTCTATGCCATTTTCTGCAGCTACCTGAAAGGCAAGCTTTTTCAAATCTTCACGAGTAACACCAAAGAACATTTCTTCTAATTGAAGAACATGAGAAACTAAATCATTTTCTATTTCTTGAGGCAAGTCAGGTAATCTTCCCAGTATTTTCTTGATTTCTGTTGCATAAATATTTTTCCCATCAAGCCTCCTTTTTAAAGTTGCTTTAGGAACTCCGTAGCATTTAGCAACTGCATTCAGTCCCATATCACCGTTATTGAAACTCATTATTGCCCTCTCCATATCTTCTTCATTCCATTTTCCATATTTTCCCCGAATAGCCATCTGAAAATAATAAAACTTTATATTGTCTTAAATTGGACCACACGTTTAAAGTGGTCCAACCAAGGAAAAACAACGTGGTCCAATTTAGGCAGATGCGCCATTTTGGATTCGTAACGGCATAGTGTGGCATAGATTAAAATAACCTGGCTTATATTATATCTATATAAACGTAAAGAAATACAGGTTATTATAAGACTAACTAATATTACCTTCTTGTTTTTGTTTGCTAGCAAGCTTCGGAAGTCTTCACGCCAAAAATTAGATCAAACCACTAGTAAAACTATTAACTCACTTCACAATTCAACGACACATTCAATCACTACAAAACTCTGAACGACACTAAGATGGCGTGATTAGTACAACAAACAACCACTAGAAGCGCGAGTTAACAAACGAAAGACCTTCAAAACCTAATGGTCCAATCTAGGCAGTGGTCCAATATAGGCACACTTCCCTTACGTTTAAATTCTCATGTGTTCACAAGGTCACTCACAGAGATTTGTTACACTTTGTGTGAGGAAAACGGAAACATTCTATGAAACCCTTGTCTCACTTGCTATTATTATATAAATTTAAAAGAGCAATAAAGTTGATTGTAAGTAAATAGAAGGTTTTATTATGCTGTTGTGCTTATGTGATTACCACACATTACTCCCAATGATTGTGTTTATGTGTAAAGCGCGCAATTTGGAACGTGTGTAGCACCGGCATTATTGTGATAAGGTTAACACGCAGCCCTGCCCCACGCCAGGTTTGCACGCCATCTCGTGTTTAACATAACATCGTTGTTAGATATTTATGTCATTCTCAGATTGTACAATAAGGTGCTTTGTGTTCACAATGAATTAAAATTATGTGTCTTTATTAATTAAATATTTTTCTTTTTCAATTTTTGGCAAATATGTCTTATAGTCGCACTTCTCCAAACAATTTAATTTGATTAAAACAAATTTTAAAAAATCAGTTTTTTCCATTTATATTAATAAGCAATAAGTTGGTTGGAGAACCCCCGATAAGTGAATACTTCATTCTAATTATATATTTTTTATGTAGTTAACAATAAAAAAATATGTCAACAGTAAAACTGTTATAAAATTTACTGAATAAAATATAATTCAAAGAATTTAATTAAAATCAGTTCATAAAAGGTGAAAGACGCACTTCAGAAACTTTTCATTAAAAAGATTAGAATAAACATCTATATCTCGTTACTATTATATTGAATTATTTATCGCAAGATTTATCGATCTTTTAATAGAAACTCGGGGACACCTTTACGGTGTAGAGCACTGAGATATAGTTTTCGTAATCTCTTCCCATCCCTACCACTGGATTAGCTTAGTGGATGCTTACCTCTTTGCAGAAACCAACAACCCACCTGATTTTGAACCTTCTGATATCATCTGGTGTATATATCTGCCAGCCAAACAACTCTCGTCTTGCAGCTTTCGAAGCAGGGCACTCACAGAGCACGTGGATTATGCTTTCCTCTTGATCCTCCTTGCACCTATTGCACGCAGGGGACCTAGATCTTCCAATATTTTAATTAGAACCTTCTCAGATTCTCGTAGCCTGTACCTTGGATTTTCTGCAGCCCAAAGTCGCATTACATTCTTCCCTGCACAACCTATCTGTATAGGCCGTGATTCTCTTGCGCCCCTGAAGCGGCATGTCCATTGCCCTCAGCAACAGTCCTTGAGTTATACACCCTTGTTTTGCTAAGATATCCGCTCTCTTATATCCTCATCAGCCAGAATTCCCTGGAATCCAGGTTAGGTTGAGCGAATTATACTTACCCAGCTCTGCTAGAGAAGCTATAGTACCAGCAACCGGCTTAGAGCTGGCACTGGCCTTACAAAGCCTTCAAGCTGCAGAATCCAAGCCGTCCAAGCCAATCCAGATGGTCTTGCCCCTTACTCCAAAGCCTAATCTCAGCACATAGTTGATCGTGAGCACCTCCTCCTGGAAAACAGAGCTGTAATCTGCCAGGAGAAGACAGCATCATTAAAGCCGACTCTCACTCCTTTCATCTTACTCTACCCATTCGGTAACCACGATGTTTGGGTCTACACTCTGCCCGTGCCTCTCTTTCAGTAATATTGGCTTTGTAATGCCTTTTGTCTCTCAAGAGACAGTGTCTTATCCTAAGGTTTTATCCAGAGCTCCTTTCACCTTACTCTACCCATTCGGTAACCACGATGTTTGGGTCTACACTCTGCCCGTGCCTCTCTTTCAGGAATATTGGCTTTGTAATGCCTTTTGTCTCTCAAGAGACAGTGTCTTATCCTAAGGTTTTATCCACAGTTCCTTTAATGCATCACCAATGCTCGGTACAACTTGTCCGGTATGCAGTTTTTATTGTCTCCATGCTAATTCAAGGACCCAAGTTTGAAAAACCCAGCATAAACCCCATGGATGCACATGGTTAATGCACCTCGTGGCTGTTATGCGTCTAAGGAAGAGCCCCAGCACGCAGTCCAGCAATCTTCTACTTGCTTCTTTCTATGTAATGTCAAACCAGACAATTGTTTTAAAGACTAAATCCAGCTCATCTGACGTGGACCCAAACCCCATCACATGCCTCTCCCTCCTCTGCATTGCCAGACCGTAGCTATGACTTTCTTGAATTTATCCTCCAAGTGCTCAATCCAGAGTATTTTCCTATCTTATTTATTTATCGATTTTAAATATTATTTAATAGAAATAAATAATTATATTTTTAACTTATAATTTTTTTTAAAAATTATATCCCAACCTAATAATGTACCTAATAAAGTATCATAACCTTCTTGTAAGAACAATTATTGTTCTACAATATAACCTATACTATATAATTAGCTGTTGTATGAAATCATGTGTTATCATTTATGACATGATTTCACTTGTGTACTTGAGTGCACAAACAGAGCCAGTATTGATTGGCGTTCGTGGGGCTCGAAAGTATTCACTTCAAAAATTAAACTCGACCGCCAATATCATACTTTTAGGTTTGGTTATAAATGCAGTAATATATTTTTAATATATATATATATATATATATATATATATATATATATATATATTATATTATATTATTAAATATAGTGATATATTTTGTTGTAATATAGTTAATAAATTAATGTATTTATGTATTTAAGTATGTATTTAAAGTATTCTTGTTATTGAAATATTTTTAATTTATTAATTATATATACATATATGTGTGTGTGTGTGTGTGTGTGTGTGTGTGTGTGTGTGTGTGTGTGTGTGTGTGTGTTTGGGTGTGTGTGTGTGTGTGTGTGTGTGTGTGTGTGTGTGTGTGTGTTTGGGTGTGTGTGTGTGTGTTTGGGTGTGTGTGTGTGCGTGTGTTTGGGTGTGTGTGTGTGTGTGTTTGGGTGTGTGTGTGTGTGTGTGTGTGTGTTAGTGTGTGTGTGTGTGTGTTTGGGTGTGTGTGTGTGTGTGTATGTGTGTGTGTGTGTGTGTGTGTGTGTTTGGGTGTGTGTGTGTGTGTTTGGGTGTGTGTGTGTGTTTGAGTGTGTGTGTGTGTTGTGTGTGTGTGTGTGTGTGTTTGGGTGTGTGTGTGTGTGTGTGTGTGTTTGGGTGTGTGTGTGTGTGTGTGTTTGTGTGTGTGTGTGTGTGTGTGTGTGTGTGTGTGTGTGTGTTTGGGTGTGTGTGTGTGTGTGTGTGTGTGTGTGTGTTTGGGTGTGTGTGTGTGTGTGTGTGTGTGTTTGGGTGTGTGTGTGTGTGTGTGTGTGTGTGTGTGTGTGTGTGTGTGTGTTTGGGTGTGTGTGTGTTTGGGTGTGTGTGTGATGGGTGTGTGTGTGTGTGTGTGTGTGTGTGTGTGTGTGTGTGTGTGTGTGGTAATTATTTACGTTATCATTTGTTTATTTTTAATAGTCCATCTTACTCCCGACTTTCTTTTATATACTTTTACTTTTTAAATGTAGGTTTACTATATAAATATGTGTTTGAGCTACATAATATATTATTGTTAGGAAACAAAATTATCAAGAGACGCAATTATTTGTTAAGACATTTGGTTCTAGCTATTGAGGTACAACACTATTTATTTGGAATAAGCTGTCGTACAATAATAATAAATAATACACTAAAACCTCTAACCTCAGATAGTTATATAACCTCAAGACGAGGTTGTTATCAAAGTTTCTAAAGTAGAAATGTAAACGTGGGTAATATCGTGTAAAATACGAGATGAAAGCTAGTCTTTGAGTCTGACGCGACGCCCCCCCCCCCGCCCCAACAGATAAAACTAAATAAACAGTTCGCAAGTTTGTGTGAACTGCCTGAGCACGGAATTTTCACAAACGTTATAACGTAATATTAAATATTTTTAAAAGAGGGTGTAGATTAGTTTTTCAATAAGACGAAAAATAATAAAAATTATGGAGCTTCTAGAAAATTTATTCAAATGGAAAATATTAGATTTACAAATAAAATATCCTGTTATCAATTTGTTTTTTCCTATTTATAAATTAATAAAGCTCCCTTTTTTGGCTAGTACTTTTGTAAAAGCTCCCAAACAGTATGGAATAGTTAAAAATAAATGAGGTCAAATACAAACGTAATTATATAGTTTTTAGAAAATATGAAAGAAAATTGCCCTAAATATATACAGTATATACTTTTTTATATAATTACAGCACTAAAACTTCAGTAATAATAATTACAGTACTGTGAATAATATAGTAGGCTTTTATCTATTTATATTTATGTGTGTGTGTGTGTGTGTACATAGATATTTATTTAGTGTTAAATCCCTATCTATAATAATTATATGCTATTTATTAAGTTTTTAACTTTATTTATAATATTTATTTAATTGTTATATTATTAACTATTGTAATATTGTTATGTGTCGTTTTATATCCATCGTTATATTTAATTTGTTATATTTTTATTTTATTTTTTAACTATTTATTTTTTGTGTATTGCTGGTTGGTTGTTGTTCTGTATTTATTTTTTATGTTTTTGTAATAATTTTGTATTGTTTTTCCCTTAGTCACTACCATTCATTGTTATATTTTTATTTTCATGCTTTAAAATTATTTATATTGTGATTATTGCTGGTTAGTTGTTCTATATTTACTTTTTATGTTTGTAATAATTTTGTATGTTTTTCCCTTAGTCACTACCCAAGATTGGAAATTATAACAAAAATTGATTTATGCCAAATAAATACCAATATATCTATTCAACTCCAAGAAAATTACGATTTAGTTTGTTCTTTCTTTTAAAATGTAATGCGTTTTTATCATTGAGGCATCTCTTTACAGCTTTCAGGTTTGAAGTCAAATAAAATTGCAGTTATAAAAATGTTAAGGCCAATAGGTTACTTTGTGGTGTTAAACCTGAGTGGAAAATACATTTCGCAGTAACAATCTACCCTACTATTGCACTGTTTAAGTATTCATGGAGTCTTGTTCCACTCCGTTCTTCCTTCATTGTATACCCACATTTAAATTTCAATTTTATATGTTCGATTATTATTTTTAGCATTGTTTATTTAACATTGAGCAAAACAATTTACCTCTCTTTATTTCTTTTTTTACCAAAATTCGATCAAATTGGTAATTTATTCATTATGTCCTGTAACACACTCGTATTGAAATGGATGTAAATTAATTCTGTTAAAACAATATTTTTCCTATTAATTAGATGTACGAAATTTTAAAATAAAACTGTGTTCGTTTTCTTTAAAGTGTTAATTGAAACATTGATTTAAGAAGCCAGAATTTGTAAATAATAATACATGTTGCCTAAACATTGGTCTCATTAAAAAAAATTCATTTCCTGCTGTTTTATTTCAAACATTGTATATATAAAGAACTAAATCAAAATACAAATACAAGAATTATAATTGAATTTACAATTACATATTGCGATAGACTATATATATATATATATATATATATATATATATATATATATATATATATATATATATATATATATATTGTATTTTTAAGATGAAATTTTTCTTGATAAAATGTATATGTTTAATAAAACCACTTTCATACAAGAATAAAACCTTTTTTAAATTTTATTATAAAGTTTAAGTTTTTCGCCGATTAGCAGTATCGGCATTATCAAAACTAACTTAGCACATTTCTAACGTATTCTGTACCTACATTAAGGGTCTTAAGTTACGTAATAAGTGTGCTAAGTTAGTTTTGATAATGTCGATACTGCTAATCGGCGAAAAACTTAAACTTTATAATATAATAAAAAAAGGTTTTATTCTTGTATGGAAGTGGTTTTATTAAACATATATGTATATATATATATATATATATATATATATATATATATATATACATATATATACACACACATATATATATATATATATATATATATATATATATATATATATATATATATAGTTCAAATTTCAATTCGTTGATAAAAGACTTTTTATTAATTCACTTGAGTTCAAATAATTGTTTTTCAACTTGTATTTAATGGTATTTGATGTAAACACATTTTTTTTCAAATATCAAATCATACAATAAATTTAACGAATTAATTTTAGTTTTATATATTAGATAAACGTTTCACAAAAGGGGTTAGGTATGCAATATAGGAATTTTGTCCATTTGGCTTAAAATAAGTGATAACATAGAATTTCATAAGACCGCTGGTTTCATGTTATATGATAGAACAGCTGTATTAACTCATGGATTGTGTTTATTTATTTAATAAAAAGTAATTAAATTATTTTTAAACACGTGACGTATTTAGGATTTGTCTTGAAAATATTTTTGTTCATATTACTAGTTTTATAATTATTTCTTGTTTTTACAAATAATTTATTTATTACTCAGAACCGAGATGTTCTCTGGATACTAGAGTGAAATAAAAACAATTATATAAGACCTACAACTTTTTTTTTCTATTTAAAGAATCTATTCCATTTACCTTAATCGGAAAATAAGATGCTTACGCCTATTTCTTAGGCTCAAGATATAAATACAAGTGGATTACTAGAAGTAGAGATGCGCGTGGTTTAACTGTACATAACATGCCAGCCGCAGGGGCCTACTTATCCACCACGCTACATAGAACTATAGAAACACATCCAATATCAGAAGTTAAACTACACGTTTTCTGTTTCAAAAATAATAAAAACAAACTCACGCTTCGAGCTATAGGCATTCACATATATGGACGCAAAATTGAAAATCGACAAAGATAAGTCAAAATATAATTATTTTAATAAAAAGAAATTGAAATAAAACTTTTCTTTCTTGAACTAAGTAGAGATTGACTTTAAAATTGTTTTGTTTATATAACTTGTTTCTTATTGTTTCAGCTACATCGTTATTTTATAGGTTGCAGTGCCTAGGGCGTATATTCACAAACACTAATTGTCTGTATCGTATTATAAAATTTGTATCCGTAACCTAATTTAAATCACAATTTAAAACTGTAATTAAAACTATCAATGATCTCTAAATTAATTTGGGTATTTTGGTGTTGTACCGACCACACACTTACAGGAAATGCAGGACATTACCGAATGAAAATATACATAAATAAATCCTTAGATTAGACTTTTACATTTCCTACAACCAAATCTATCCTAAGAATACTCTAGTGGTGTATTTTAATATAGTATATAGTAATCTTGTATAAAATAGTGCAATAACTCTTAAACAATTATTTTATAAATAGCCATGTTTAAAAAATAAGGTTATATTTGTTTGTATATACCTTCAAGGTAGGTTTTAACTGCTTCATGATTTGAGATTTAAAATACTTTGTTTTTGTTCAGAAAACAATTTTGTAAACGTTTAATGTAAATTCTTATTTAGATATATTTTCATTCTGTAATCTCCTACGTTCCCTGTAGGTGTGTGATAGGTATAATACCAAAGTACCTTAATTTTATTATTAATTAAGCTGAACTAATATGTATTTTCAAAAAATATTTAAACAACTTTGTTGTTTGGCATAATATATCATTATTGGAGGGTTTGGAGACGAATTTACACTCAATTATGAAATATTCGGCTCACTGAGTTTGTTTTCAAAGGGGCCGTTTGTTTACCGCCTTAATAGCCCCTTTCAACTCGAACTGGCTTCTTTTAGGCCGCTCCTGTAATTTATTGAGCTTTAAACGTCCCGCTATTGTTCCTTTCCTGCTGTAGCTAAAGACATTCCGTGTTTTGCTCGGCGCTGCTTGAAACAGGAAACCTCGCGGCAACGCCAACACGCCTAAGTGTGTTTGTGTAAACACCAAATTGGGAATAACTCTGGTTGATGGTTGCCACATGTTAAGAGTTGGCACTTATGTCTCCAGTCAGCCATAAAATGTCAGCAGCAGGGTGCCGTCGTTGCTTTCTATGCAAATGTTCCGCTTATTTTAACCCTTGTCAATACACGTTTCGAATTTCTGTAACGTCTGCTTCCTGAGGCGTAATTATGGGTGGCTCGTAATATGTATTAATTTATGGTCTTGTCCTATATATTGGATCATTACTTCTTTTGCATTTATTTATTCCATGGGTGTATATTTCCGAACTCGGGACAATCTACTTTTGGACGTAGTAGCACATAAGAATCACTTAGACCTACGAAAGATCAAAAGGAATAGATTTATTAGAATTGTATCATATCATATAATAATATAAATATACTAAAAAACGTTGTTTTTCTTCTAGTTTTTGTATTGTACATCTTGACGTTTATTATAAAAAATATTATACTTGTTTGTTTATCTTGGGAAAAACCACTACTTGCTGATTTATTCAGCAGACGCGTTTCGCGCTAAATCAGCATATTTTTCAATGCTGTGAATTACTGACAAGGCTGTTGTTCAGGAGTGTTGTGTTGGTGTCAACCTGTGGTGTATTTCTGTTCTGTGCTGCGTTATTGTTCATAGAGTAGTTGTTAATTATGTGCCCAAATATAGGGTTTGATTGGGAGTGTGTTTTGTCATTTAGAATGTGTTGTGGTAGTATTTATGGTATGTATATATCATAGTTTTCTATTTTGTTAAGTTTTTTGCTTTTATTGATGTAGTGTAGGATTTGTAGATTGGTGTCTTTGTCAGTCTGTGAGTGTAGTGTGTTTTGTATGTGTATGGCGAAATTTGATGTGGGTTGTGTCTTTTTTATTTGTTTTACGTGTTCTTATCTTGTGGTAAATGTTCTCCCTGTTTGTCCTATGTAAAAGCTGCGACACTTATTGCATTTAATCTTGTATACTGCTGCCCTGTCTTGATTATCCTGGTGTGTTTTTTAATTGTGTTGGATGTTGTGAATGCTACTTTGTATGCAGAACGTGGACGCTATTTTTTGTGACGCGTTGTCTTCATATGTAAGTGTTATATATTTTTGTGTTTGTGTGTTATTTTTTGTACTTCAACAAAATCCCTAAAAGTTAAAACTGTCTCTTTAGGCATATTTATTTTCTACTAATTTACACAAATAAATAATTAAAATCAATAATGAATTAGTTTTAACTTTATATGAGAGAAAAACCTCTAAAAAAAAGACAAGGTATGCAATATTGTTATTTCTTCCCATTTGCATTAATTTTACACCTACATATGATTTCATAAAACAGCTGATTAACGCATAGGTTGTGTTCGTATTTTATATTCATTGTGGTTATTTAATAAAAAGAAATTAAAATAAAATATTTCTGTCTTGAACTAGGTAGGAATTGATTTAAAATTTTTTTTGATTATATTACTTGATTCTTATTGCTCCAGCTACATTGTTATTTTATAGGTTGCAATGCATAGTGAGTATATTCACAAACACTAATTGTCTGTATCGTATTATAAAACCTTCATCCTACTAGACTTGTTTCTCAGATATTTATTTTCTGATAAATTTATTCAGTTCGATAAGCTTAGAACACCTGTTTTGACTTTAATGTAATTCATAACTTGAGTTCGATTAACGGCTTTTGTATGTAGTTTATGTAGATGATCTACTTTGCACTTCTTTTTTAAATGTGAAGCTGTTTTTAATATTTTACCTGGAAACTAAGGAAAAGTTATTTAATGTCACATGAAATTAGCTTAATTTATATATAAATAAATAAATATACATGTGTCTGTGTGTGTGAAAATTATTTACATTATCCTTTATTGTTATGATAAGGTATTTAATGTCACATAAAATTAGCTTGATTTATATATAAATAAATAAATATACATATGTGTGTGTGTGTGTGTGGGGGGGGGGTTGTGGAAATTATTTACATAATCATTTAATGTTATGATAAATTATTTAATGTCGCATAAAATTAGCTTGATTCAATAAACTTGAATTTTAATTTTCCCTTGAATTGTAATGTAATTTGTTACACAGTTTTTGACATGAAACATAAGACTTGAGCGTTTGAGAAGAACATAATAGGTTCGTTATTAATTTTCGATTTTTTATTATATGTATTAATTATATGATTCCAAAATCAATTTTCTTACCAAGTACAACTTTTCAGAACTTAAAACTAAGTTTAAAAATTAAATACAAACTTTGATTGCTCCTAAAAATATTTGTGACTTAGGTTGTAATAAAACAGTATTTTTACTTAAACTCTTTTTAAAAATGTAACACTTTTTCAAGTATCATAAAGGATACAAATATTTGACTTTTAAATAAGCTGAACCAGTTTTTAAAATGAAGGGCACATACACATTCAATGAAGGAGAAATGTAATATGACTCTATACTATGACTCTCATTTATACCAATTACCTAAGTCTGATTGAGTTGAGAATAAATTCTCATAAATGAATCTTCCCTGTTGACAATACAAAGATAGATATATATATATATATATATATATATATATATATATATATATATATATATATAAATATATATATAAATATATATATATATATATATATATATATATATATATATATATATATATATATATATAAGATATGATATACACTGTTTTAAATATAAATACATTTTCACTGTATGAAGATATAATATACTCTGTTTTAAAGATACATATATATATATATATATATATATATATATATATATATATATATAAGATATGATATACACTGTTTTAAATATAAATACATTTTCACTGTATGAAGATATAATATACTCTGTTTTCAAGATACATATATATATATATATATATATATATATATATATATATATATATAAGATATGATATACACTGTTTTAAATATAAATACATTTTCACTGTATGGAGATATAATATACTCTGTTTTAAAGATACATAAATATGTATTGTTATGAAGATACAATACATATGTATACAGTATTTATATAAAATACAATAAACAATGTTTTAAAGATTATATATGTACTGTTTGACGAAACAATGTATCTTCTTCTAAGATATATATATATATATATATATATATATATATATCACAATATGTATTCTTGTGTATTAATAAAGAAATAAGTCGAAATACAAATACAAGAATTATTTTTGAATTTACAATTCAAAGCTTTTCGTTGACAAAACAACGAAAATATTGTATTGTCAACGAAAAGCATTGAATTGTAAATTAAATAATAATTCTTGTGTTTGAATTTTACTTATTTCTTTATATATATATATATATATATATACATACACACACACACACACACACACACACACACACACATATATATATATATATATATATATATATATATATATATATTCATATTTGGACTGTTTTTTGTTACAATACACAACCTTATAAAGATACATACATGCACTATTAAAAGATACAGTATAAACGGTTTTAGATATACTTACCTATGAACTATTTGAAAATACAATATATATGTATACAGTATATGTAAACGAGACAATATACAATGTTTTACTATAAATTACGCCGGTTCACAAATTCTTATAAAACGTTTAAAAAATTAAATTTAAAATTGCTGATTGTTAAATATAGTTGGCACAGTTAAAATTGCTGACTGTTAATACTACCTTTTAGCAGTATAGTACTTTGCTAAACCAAAAACACTTCGTTTAACTGTTGGGTCATTGTCTAGTAATGATTTTATCAGTCTGTGCTTGTTATTGTGTTTACGAGCTTAATATCCGAGCGTCTATATTGTTTTTAATTAGTATTATTAAAGAACAATCTAGAGAGGGTAAACATTTTTTCATAAATAAAAACTGTAAATTTTATTTCTTGAGTTAATTAGTAGGTTCTTTAGATATTCTCCCATTTTACATTATTTTTACCCCACATTATCGTATTAGGCGTTAAAAAAGTTTTAAAAGACAGAGTATATAAATCAATATGAATAATGTAGCCTTAGCGAGAAGTGAACCCTGCGCGGCTTATAAAGTTAATAATTCAAAGTGAAGGTGGCGAGGAAGTCCAATATGGAGGCGCTAGGTGACCTGATATATTTATGCCCCCCTTCCTATTCTTCACGCTGTAACTTTCGATTATTAAGTTGGGCCGAGCCTCATAATTTAGTTAAATTATATTAAGAAATATATTTTACAAGAAACAGTTCCGAGAGACTTCCCACACGCGTTTGCAACTATCTCCGAATAATTTAGCGCACAGGTTGTTTATAACACACTAATTCTTAAAGTACGACGAAATTGAAACAAAAGTTATTAAAAACGGTTACTATAAAGTATTGAGATGTAATTTAAAATGTTAGAAACAATTTAAGGTAAAGGAAAGTAATCAGGTAATATAGGGCCCTTAAAACCTTTATAATAAGAATAAATATTCTAAATGTTTGTTTCTAATAATCCTATTTTTTTTACACGAAAGTTGGTAATGTGTACATTTCTGTACTTAAGAATACCTTTAATGTTATGTTTTGTGTGTTACAGGTAAAAGAAAACTTCTGTCTTCTACAGCTGTTGTTCAGAAGGTAAACTGTTATTAAGTTTAATAAATATTAACAAAAGTAGTAAAACAATATTTAAAATAACACAATTTACTTATACATTTAGAATATCCAGGGTATATAATTTATTGCCAATTTTGTAGTAGCTCGAAACACAAGGAATCAGTTGGAAAAATTCTTTTAAACATAAGAACAAAGTAATTTATATACTAGCTAAGATAGTTAATGCTTGTTTGGGAAATAGAAAACCTTCGTAGCACTAGAATCAACTTTGATTCTACCCCATTAGTGACAGAGATTATCGTATTTACGGCTCGCCGGAATAAAATAAGAACTCTTACAATCTCTCTAAACTATGGCAAAGAGCTCTTGGAAGGACTACTAAGGAGCTTAAAGGCGATAGTGACAAAGGCGAACATTCTGATCACTCCTACGTCACGTGAGACTTACACACAGATACTACCTGGTTACATCTGTTGTAATCTGCTGACATTGTTGTGATCTGATGAATTTGTTGATATCTGATAAATCTCATGGGATTTGACGAATCTGTTCGTGACCTGATAAAATTATTGTGATCTGATTAACTTGTTGTAGTCTGCTGACATTATTGTGATCTGATAAATCTGTTGTGATCTGATGAATTTGTTGTGGTCTGATAAATTCGTTGTAATGCGATGAATTTGTTATGATCTAATGAAGTCGTTGTGATCTAATGAATTTATTGAAATCTGATGAATCTGTTGTGTTACGATGAATTTGTTGTGACTTTATGGATTCCTTGAGATGTGTTTTTATTAGATAAATGTCTTATAATCTGATGAATCCTATGTGATATGATGATGTGAATGGATTCGTTGTCATATGAATAATTTGTTTTTATGTGATTAAAGCAGATAACAAGCAGATTGTCTTGTAATCTGATGCATTCTTTGTTATCTCATGAACTTGTTGAGACCTCATGGATTTGTTGTGATGTGAATAATTTGTTTTTATCTGATACAGCAGATAACATAATCTGAGGAATTCTTTGTGATCTGATGAATTTGTTTAGACCTCATGGAATAGTTTCAGTGTAAATAAATTGCTGTGATTTAATGAATTCTTTGTGATCTGATGAATTTGTTGAGACCTCATGGAATAGTTTCAGTGTAAATAAATTGCTGTGATTTAATGAATTCTTTGTGATCTTATGAATTTGTTGAGACCTCATGGAATAGTTTCAGTGTAAATAAATTGCTGTGATTTAATGAATTCTTTGTGATCTGATGAATTTGTTGAGACCTCATGGAATAGTTTCAGTGTAAATAAATTGCTGTGATTTAATGAATTCGTTGTGATCTGATGAATTTGTTTGTTTTGTTTACGCCCTTCTTTTGCTTTGCTTTAACATTTTGATAAATCTAGCGCTACCTTGAAGAATTCGGACATTGAATACGTGAATCGCTTTAACTTGAACAGGAGAAGTATATCCTCCAAAATAGGTGATTAGCACAGAACGTTTGATACGTTGATTAGAGAAGAACTACTTGAAGACAGAAGGTCCTCGTTGTAAGGCGGAACAGGGCGACTCCGAAG
Source organism: Prosapia bicincta (assembly GCA_036971475.1). Taxonomy (NCBI): domain Eukaryota; kingdom Metazoa; phylum Arthropoda; class Insecta; order Hemiptera; family Cercopidae; genus Prosapia; species Prosapia bicincta. Next base: position 96,936,654 of record JBAIZL010000006.1, on the reverse strand, counting down.
GGCGTGGGAGGGTGTTCATTGTGGGCCATATATTTCCTGAAACTCGGTACATTACTGTATATTACTTCTAAACATTATAAACAGTTTAAACTAAATCTTCAAATTTACCCGGTTAAAATAGTTCAAAACAGTTATAAATTAAAATAACATTTAAAATGATTAATTATTGTTTCAGGAATATTTACCAAACGCTTGTAATTCAAAGCAACACAATCGCTCCGGATTTATGACGTAATCGCTTGTAGCATTAGTCGTACCATTAAGTTGCCAAGGCAGCTAACGTTCTGGCTCTGGCAACCTTTGTTCCGCCAAAGCAGGCGCATCTATTAGTATGTAATGACAACAAGACACAATGCGTTTGTTATTTCAGGCCCGAGGTTCCTTGTCTTTGCATAATCCTTGATTATATCGACGCCGCCAGTAAACCACACATCCTCCTAATGGAACCTGCGAGCGAGGCTATTTTCTTGTTTGACTTCAATCAAGGCTGTGTTTATCTTTAATTTCTCCCTTCATAATAAACTAACTGCTTGTTTCAACACATTGTCTCTTCCAACCCCTACCCTCGCTATTGTTGTTCCTAGCTCCCCCTTCGTCATGTTATTGCTTTTGTTAAAGATGTTTCCGGCGATCATTTGTTCCACTTTTCAGATTCCTCTTCTTGTTTGCATTGTTAAGCCCCTCCCATAGCGGAAGTGCTGTTGTCTTGCATCGCGCATGGTTACAGTAGAAGGGTCGTGCAATACGAAGGAATCTAGAAGTGAATGCTGTGATTAATAACATGATGCGTTTAACTACTGTTGTACACTCGTTTCAGTTAAATTTTACATTTACCTTTATTCGAAACCTAATTTGTATTCCTGTGTCACGATTATACTATTAAATAGAGCGCAAAACAAGAGTTACAATTAACATATTGGAAACAACCACAAAAATAATAAAAATAACTAATATTACAAGTTACTTGGGCCAGTCTAGTTTGTAAATTAGTTTGTAATAGGACCCTCTGATGATGATTACATAGTCATTGAAATGTACATAAGGGTTTAATCTTAGGTAAGTTGTAATAGTAGTAATTTTCGAATATTTTTTGTAATATACGGCGCCACCGTAGTCCTAATAGTGTATACTAAAACAAGTAGCTAACATTATTTTGGGGAAGCAAAATTATTTTTTCAATTATTATTATCAAGTTTACTCTTTGCGTATTATTTATACGAGATATATTTACACTTCATAGAATTATATTTTCAACCTCAACTTAATTTCAAATATTTAACCGAAAAATGTCTACATTTTCAATTTGACTAATTTTATCTATTACTCAAAATTTTTTCATTAAATGCCCGTAGATTCTTATATTTTCAAATAAAAAAACATTTCTAATCTAAATAAATTTGAATTTCTATTTTGAAACAAGTAATATAAACAAAAACATTTTAAAAGACTTACTTAGGTCAAAAAAGAAAAACGTTAGTTTAGTTACTTTGTATTAAATATTCACAATTAACATAAATAAAATAACCTATGCGGTAAAACATCTGTTCTACAACATATACTATAACTTAAAATCAGCTGTTTAATAATATCATATGTTATCATTTATTTTATCCCAAATGGGATGAAATAACTATATTTCATACTTTGCCCCATTTGCGAAAAGGTTTTCTTCCATATAATATTAAAATTAATTCATTAAACTTAATTAATGTATAAATATTTGAAAAAACTGAAAAAAGTCAATCTTTGAAAAGCTAAATAATTGTAAAACTCTAAAAATTTAAATAACTGTATTTGAACTTTATTGGATAGATAAAAAGTATTGTATTCACGATTGAAAATTTGAATAAGATGTAGGTCTATATGAGGAGAGTGTGAACTGATAGACGGAATTGGAAAGCAAAGTGCATATACATTTAACTAAAGTAATACCTACAGTTTTGAGTTTTTTTTTAAACCATTAAAATATTGGCAGGTTGCAGAGTATTTGGTAGATCTATATAATTTTAATGGCTCACGTCTTGCGTCCCTAACAGCCCCGAAAATGAGGTTGTCTTATAATCCAGTATGAGTAATACAAAAACTTTCACCGCAATAAGCCGATCCGCCCACTAAAAGCACGCCAAATCTCCTTTGGTTATAGACCATAAACGCGAGTACTATCCGTGTTCTATTTTTGGAAGGTTTTAGAGCAGGACGACTTTGTCATTTGAACACAGATCCCTATCTGTATGTTTACATTAGTCTGCTGAACATAGACTGAAATCAAATAAACTCTACTGATGAAAACACTCGAAGAAAGATACACAGAAGAAGTAGTTCTATAATACGTAATATAGTCACATATGTGAGACTTACGTTCAAGACAAAGGAGAAGTGAATGGTAGGGCGAAATGAAAGATTTGGAAGGTAGAGCTAGACGGCTAATAGCAGTCGCCGATTGTGCTGTACAGTGCCCACAAAACATGTTCAAATAATATTTATTTTTTGTTAAAAAAACTTCGAGGAAGAAGTGGATATATACATATATATATATATATATATATATATATATATATATATATATATATATATATATATAATGTATCATTTTTTTTTTATTCAAAAATGTTTATGCAAATTAAAACAATTTCATACAATATAACATATAATGTTACAGTTAAATTATTTTCTTTCACCAAAAAACCCTGACGTCTACAACTTAGAAATACTTTATTTTTTACTTAGGTAAAACCTACTACTTTAAAATACACAACAATAGCAACAATGAACAATGTATTCGGAAATACAAAGTAATACATTGTAGTGTGCCACACGGAACCACTCGGAAATACAAAGCAATACATTATAGCGCACCACCACTCGGGAATACAAAGCAATACATTTAAGTGCACCAACACTCGGGAATACAAAGCAATACATTATAGTGCACCACACGAAACTGCACGGAAATACAAAGCAATACATTATAGTGCACCACACGCAACCACTCGGAAATACAAAGCAATACATTATAGTGCACCACACGAAACCACTCGCAAATACAAAGCAATACATTATAGTGCACCACACGAAACCACTCGCAAATACAAAGCAATATATTATAGTGCACCACCACTCGGGAATACAAAGCAATACATTTAAGTACACCAACACTCGCGAATACAAAGCAATACATTATAGTGCACCACACGAAACTGCATGGAAATACAAAGCAATACATTATAGTGCATCACACGCAACCACTCGGAAATACAAAGCAATACATTATAGTGCACCACACGAAACCATTCGCTAATACAAAGCAATACATTAGAGTGCACTACACGAAACCGCTCGTAAATACAAAGCAATACATTATAGTGTACCAGATGGACTCACCCGGAAATACAAAGCAATACATTATAGTGAACCACTCGCAATACATTATAGTGTACCCCATGGAACCACTCGGAAATACATTATAGGGCACTCCACTAAAGTTTACTTATTAGTGGAGTTTAATCTTCAGCAAATTACACTAACTTACGTACAGCTAACTTATGCTAAACGTCTTCTAACTTGTTTAGACAGTATAGTTTCCAGTAGAAAATCTCATTAATTTCACAATTATATCTGTAATATGGTAAAATTGCTCTGCTTTTATCTTTAGATAATTTATTGTAACACATATTTTAAAAAAAACAAATGATATAAACAAAAATTGTGTAAACTCAATTCCTATTTGGATGAAGGAAGAATATTTTATTTGAATTACTTTTTACTATATAATTACAATTAATATAAATAAAGTACATTCACGTTATACAAACTGTTCTACCACATAACCTGTAACATAAAATCAGCTGTTCTACCACAACCTGTAACATAAAATCAGCATTTCTACCACAACCTGTAACATAAAATCAGCAGTTCTACCACAACCTGTAACATAAAATCAACTGTTCTACCACAACCTGTAACATAAAATCAACTGTTCTACCACAACCTGTAACATAAAATCTGTTCTACCACATAACCTGTAACATAAAATCAGCTGTTCTACCACAACCTGTAACATAAAATCAGCAGTTCTACCACAACCTGTAACATAAAATCAACTGTTCTACCACATAACCTGTAACATAAAATCTGTTCTACCACATAACCTGTAACATAAAATCAGCTGTTCTACCACAACCTGTAACATAAAATCAGCAGTTCTACCACAACCTGTAACATAAAATCAACTGTTCTACCACAACCTGTAACATAAAATCAACTGTTCTACCACAACCTGTAACATAAAATCAGCTGTTTTACCACATAACCTGTAACATAAAATCAGCTGTTTTACCACATAACCTGTAACATAAAATCAGCTGTTCTACCACATAACCTGTAACATAAAATCAGCTGTTCTACCACATAACCTGTAACATAAAATCAACTGTTCTGCCACATAACCTGTAACATAAAATCAGCTGTTCTACCACAACCTGTAACATAAAATCAACTGTTCTACCACAACCTGTAACATAAAATCAGCTGTTTTACCACATAACCTGTAACATAAAATCAGCTGTTTTACCACATAACCTGTAACATAAAATCAGCTGTTCTACCACATAACCTGTAACATAAAATCAGCTGTTCTACCACATAACCTGTAACATAAAATCAACTGTTCTGCCACATAACCTGTAACATAAAATCAGCTGTTCTACCACAACCTGTAACATAAAATCAGCAGTTCTACCACAACCTGTAACATAAAATTAGCTGTTCTACCACAACCTGTAACATAAAATCAACTGTTCTACTACAACCTGTAACATAAAATCAACCGTTCTACCACAACCTGTAACATAAAATCAGCTGTTTTACCACATAACCTGTAATATAAAATCAGCTGTTTTATGAAATCATGCGTTATCACTTATTTTAATTTGGTTTTATGTAATGTTGAGAAAATCATTCTTCGATAAACGATAAATAATTAGTCAGTTAAGTAGAATTATCTTTGTTTTCGACAAGGCCTATACCGTCTACGTCTACACCTTTGAAGCTTTTGTAACACATGTGAACAATTTTTGATATAGCGTCTACATAAAAGGCTGCCTCCAATGAATTTAGTCGACTGATTACGGTTTCTAAGAGCTGATCGTTGTTTTAGAAGCCTTCGTAGATGCTTAATAAGTTTGAAGAAATCGGGGGGAAAAGTTTCACGGCAGTAGGTAGAGATAATGTGTAGCGGGTAATCGTAAATGTTCAAACGGAATCACGGAGGGCGCTGTTAGAATCTATATCACTTAGAGGCAGCGATGTCGTGGATCCGTTCGCTGAACTCAGCGATGTCACGGATCCGTACCTTGAACTCAGCGATGTCGCGGATCCCTACCCTGAACTTAGTGATGTCACGGATCCGTACCCTCAACTCGGCGATTCCGTAGATCCGCTCGCTGAACTCAGCGATGTCACGGATCTGTACCCTGAACTCAGCGATGTTGCGGTTACGCACCCTGAACTCAGTGATGCCACGGATCCTTACCCTCAACTCGGCGATGACGTGAATCCGCACCCTGATCTCTTCGATGTCCTGGATTTGAAATCGGCGATGTCGCAGATCCGTAGCCTGAACTCTACGATGACAGACCTAGGGAAGCGAAGGCGTCACGAGTTTAAGGTTGGATTTATGGGAGTAATGGTTTCACACGCAAGATGGCAGGTGCCGGCCATAAGGTTCTAACTGTTCTCTCACAAGGAGGTACTTCCGGCCACTATTCTTGTCTTTTCACAGTCTTTATTTCTTCTTACACTTTCTGTATAAAACACTGGCGTATGTTCTATTCCATGACAACGCCCGTCGTAAACGTCCTTACGCAACTAAACCACTCTTGGACGTCTTCTA